>JALIGW010000022.1:8243280-8843280 GCA_023053685.1 Diadophis punctatus similis | reverse complement strand
TAGGACAGTAGAATAGGGACGGTAGGCACAGTGGTGCACTTATGCACGCCCCTTACAGACCTCTTAGAAATGGGGAGAGGTGTACTGTAGACAGTCTAAGGTTAAAGTTTTGGGGGTTTGGGGAAGAAACCACAGAGTCAGGTAGTGCATTCCAGGCATTGCTCACTCTGTTGCTGAAGACGTATTTTCTGCAGTCGAGTTTGGAGCGGTTTACATTAAGTTTGAATCTATTATGTGCTCATGTATTGTTGCGGTTGAAGCTGAAGTAATCATTGACAGGAAGGACTTTTTGATATATGATTTTATGAACTACATTTAGATCAGATCGGAGGCGACATAGTTGTAAATTGTCTAATCCCAATATTTCAAGTCTGGTGGAATAAGGTATTCTATTGCGAGCAGAGGAGTAGAGGACTCTTCTAGTGAAATATTTCTGGACTCTCTCAATTGTATTTATGTCCGATATGCAGTGCGGGTTCCAGACAGGTGAGCTGTATTCGAGGATTGGTCTGGCGAATGTTTTGTATGCTCTGGCTAGCAGTGTAATATTGCCAGAGAAGAAGCTACGCAAGATTAGATTAACAACTCTTAGTGCCTTTTTGGCAATGTTGTTACAGTGGTCTTCCTTCTGAGACTGGCGCCTGAGGATTGTTATAACCTGGAATTCTTGCTTCCTATAGACACCTATGCTTATAGATAGACACAAGATAAGAAAAATGACAGGACTACCATTCTCCCATGATTCTGATCACACCTGTACCTTGAATCTCCTGCAGCTTCAAGAATGGTGCTCCAACAAGACAGTGTCCCCCACAGCCTTGAGGGCTCCAGCTGCCTCCCGGCTGTTCCTCAGCCTTGGTTTGTTCGGTATCCTGATTCTCCTGGAGAACATGTGTCTTCTACTCAGCTTCCTCCTGGAGATCAGCAAGAACAGCAGAAGGAAGGTAAACTCTCAGATTTGCCCGACTTTGTATAATTTCTGTCCTCCAAACTACCCTTCAAGTTCCTGAAAAAAAAATTTAAACTCATTTTCAACATGCTTTAGAAATTTTTTTGGTGCTGTTTCTCAGCTTGCATTATCATTTTTCGTGTGTGCATGTTTGTCTTTCTTTCACATCTTAATCTAAAAAAGGTCCATGAGAAATTTGTGGGATTTAATGGCAGCGTAAGAAGCCCTGTCAGTTGGAGTGGTGCGGTGGCCTAGAGGTGGAGCTCTCGCCTCACAATCAGGAGGCTGTGAGTTCGATCCTAGGTAGAGGCAGATATTTCTTTCTCTGGGCACAATGAGAATATATCTGCTGAACAAAACTCCGCATTGGCAACAGGAAGGGCATCCGGCCATTAAAACACTCTGCTAGCTCCATTCAGTTGCCCAGACTCCACCCCGCAAGGGATTATGGGGTCGTTAAATGAAGATGATAAAAAGCCCTGTCGGTTGCTCATTGCAGGATCTTACTCTAATGCAGCGTTTTTCAACCTCAGCAATTTTAAGATGTTTGGACTTCAACTCCCAGAATTCCTCAACCAGCAGTGTAAGATCGCTTATACATCCCTTGGCCAATTCATCACTGAAGCAGATACCAGAATCCTGCAGCTCCTTTGCTGAGATTTATCCTTTGCAAACCCAAAGCAAAAGAAAGTCCTTTTCCACCAGGTGGAATGTGAAGAATGAAAACAACAGTGCAATGTTAATCTTGAGTAAGACATCCTGCTGTTCTCAACACTGGGCATGGCTAGTCTAGTGAAGAGAAGGACCAGGGAAGAGGGAAGACATGATAGCAGTGTTCCAATATTTGAGGGGCTGCCACAGAAAGGAGAGGGTCGGGCTATTTTCCAAAGCACCCGAAGGCCAGACAAGGAATAATGGATGGAAACTGAACAAGGAGAGATTCAACCTGGAAATAAGGAGAAATTTTCTGACAGTGAGAACAACCAACCCATGGAACAGGAGTTGCCTTCAGAAGTTGTGGGAGCTTCATCACTAGAAGCTTTCAAGAAGAGACTGGACTGCCATCTGTCAGAAATGTTGTAGGGTCTCCTGCTTGGGCAGGGGGTTGGACTAGATGACCTACAAGGTCCCTTCCAACTCTGTTAATCTGTGTCTACACTATGCTCATTCAAAGTGTTTAATCTCAAACCCAGTTTAAGAAAGCACAATTGCTGTGTGTGTACATACTATTTTCTGTCTCAACCGCTGAACCATATGATGGTCTAATATGGTGGCTGAATTCACTTAAGATGCTAAGGTAGTAGTGACTGGGCTCTATCGATATGCTCTGAACCGTCTAAGTTCCCCACCCCATGTTTATTAATTATGTTTTTATGCAGATTAGGCCAGTTTCTGCATGATTAGCAAAGATTTCTGATTTCTAATTAGGACACTATAAATTGGTCCGGAGGTTAAGGAACCAGGCTAGAAACCAGGAGACTCTGAGTTCTAGTCCCACCTTATGCATGCAAGTTGGCTGGGTGACTCTAGGCCAATCGGATGGAGTTTTGAGAGTTCTAGAATAACCTGAACCATAAACCAACCAACCAATCGTGTGTTGCATTAAAACAAGCTTCGATGCACCATTTGCACCATAGGTATTGGGCCTTTAAGGCAGTGGCTCCCAACCTTTTGGGCACCAGGGACCGGTTCTGTGGAGAGATTCTTCCGTGGACCGAAGTGGGCGTGGTTTCATGTGCTGCCTGCATCCTGCGGATGGGGCTTCACTTGTTTTCATAGCCTGGTTTCCGCCATGTTGTGGATCGGTGCCGATCCATGGACCGGAGCTTGGGGACCCTTGCTTTAAGGAAGTGGTTAAAGGGATTGTGTGAATGCAAGCAGTGTGTGTGTGTGTGTGTGTGTGTGTGTGTGTGTGTGTGTGTGTGTGTGTTTCTTGTCCTTTGTAAGGTTTTGATCTTGCAGGGCTTACTACCTTTCATGCTTACGTCCCTGATTCTGTTCATCCATTGTCGTTGCCTCTAGAACATTGGACCGAGTCTCTGGGCCCCGATTCAGGCAGCCAATCCAGTGCCTTGGACAGCGATTCTTGTCAATGCGATTCACCAATCAGGAGCCAGAAAAAAAGGGAACGCAGAGACCAGGCTGATACCAAGAACACCAATGCTTTACCTAGAGATCGGGCAGGTAATGGTGACTGGGGAGCATGGGTTGGGAGACTTCAGAAACCCATAATGGGTATTATTTAAAAGAAGATACAATAGCACTGGGCCTCTTCAGAGCAAGCATTTATTTTAAAAAGCTTCTTCATTTTGTTAAGTTGTCTAGAACAATAATAAAGCAGTTTAAAAAAAAATAAGTCTAATAATTTGAACATTCTACAGACATTTATAGTTATTCACTTACCCCCTTGCATCCAGTTCAGCAGAAAATAAAAATCTGCGTGTCTCTCCCAGCTATTTGCCTCTTTGCAGCTAGTTTCAGTTTCATTTTAGCACGTGGTAAATCAGCTGTGGGTCGGGAAGCTGCTAATGACTTGCTTGGCTTAACAGGCTCTTCCCTGTTTGCTGCAAGCAGGTAAATTGCTGGAAGACAGAGGCCAAAGGGTGGGGGTGGCTGGAGCTACATTCGGTGTATAAGATGCACCCAAGTTTTCACCCTCTTTTTGGGGGTAAAAAGGTGCGCCTTATACTCCGAAAAATACGGTAATCCTTTGTAGCATTTATATAAATGCAGTCTCGACTTATGACCAGAATTGAGATCAGAATTTCCATGGCTAAGCAAGGTGGTGGCGATGGGAGGCGCGCCTGATTTTACGACCGTTTTTTGTCAAATTGCTGCCCTTGTGAAGTGAATTGTGAGGTTGTTAAGCAGATCTGGCTTCCCCCATTGACTTACCTGGTCAGAAGCCAGCTGGGAAGGTCAGAAATGGCAATCACCACACTTGGCAATCCTATGACCCTGGGACGCTGTAGCCGTCATAAATATATGCCGGTTGCCAAGCAACCAAATTTTGATCACATGACCGTGAGGATGCGGCAATGGTCATGAGGACCGGTCGTAAGTCACTTTTTTCAATGCCATTTTGAATGGTCACTGAAGAAATAGTTGTAAGTCAAGGACTACCTGTATAGTATTTTCAATTGTTTGTAGAGAAACACAAGTAATTTAAACAGCCCATTTTCCCCCAAAGTTCTTCAGGTTGCTTTTCTCTCTTTCTTTCTCTTTCTTTCTTTCTTTCTTTCTTTCTTTCTTTCTTTCTTTCTTTCTTTCTTTCTTTCTTTCTTCCTGCCTTCCTTTTTTTCTTTCTTTTTCTTTTCTTTTCCTTTCTCTTTCTCCTTTTCTTTTTCTTCCTTCTTTCTTTTTCTTTTTCTTTTTCTTTTCTTCTTTCTTTCCTTTCTTTCCTTTCTTCTTTTCCTTTCTTTCTTTCCCTTCTTTCCTTTCCTTTTCCTCCCTCCCTCCCTTCTTCCTTTCAAGGCTGCCTCTATTTTTAAATGGCATCTCCTGAAGGCAGGTTTTTTTCCCCCTGGTTGCAATGAACAGCTGTGAGGTGCTGGGCTCATGTGAGTCCACAGCACCCTTTCCAAATCACCATCTCCTGTTTTTTACGGCAGGGGCCGGACCCATTCAATTATGGCGCTTTCTGCTGGAGCTCCTACAAGATGGCTCCTGCCAAGCTCTCATCCGCTGGACAGGGAACGGCTGGGAATTCAAACTCTGTGACCCACACGAGGTGAGTCCCCCCCTCGCCCTCCCCTCATTTATATACAACCCATGGTGCCCTCCCCTTGTGGCAGAGTCTCTCAGGAATCCAGAAACCGGGATTTGGATGGGGACATGGTCCTCCGGAGGACATGGTTTTTGTGTTTGTTAAATCAAGGGCTTAGTCCCTATGAATGTAGAAAGCTGAGAAAACGTATGCTCTTCAGCAAGTTTTAGATGTGGGCATGATTGGGTTGGCTTAATGCAGGGGTGGCCAAACTATGGTTCTTTGAGGACCTGTGGACTTCAACTCCCAGAATTCCTGAGCCAGCCATGCATGCATGGCTAGCTCAGGAATTCTGGGAGTTGAAGTCCACAGGTCCTTAAAGAACCATAGTTTGGCCACCCCTGGCTTAATGGGTTGCCTGCAACCAATTGTGGCTTATTCAACAAATCATGGCTTAGCATTAGAGCATATAAACCATGGCTGAACCTGGTCCCCTTAGCACCCCAATCCCCATATCAAAGAACAGAAGTTTCCCGCCATCCTGAAGCCAACCATACAGTGAGTTTAATGGACTCCTGTAAAACTTCATCCTTCTCCTAAACCCAGAGAAGAAACATCACAGCCCCATCCACCGTGGCCCTCCCTCTCCCTCAATGGCCAAAACGGTCTGTGTGGTTAGCTTGAGTAGCCACAATAGGCAAAGGCAATGCAGCATGTGTGTATTATCTGGGCACAAAGCCACAAGTAAGGGCTAAAATGGGCTTTTGGTTATCAGTGCCAATGGCCTGCTTACTCATTCCTCCCCCGCCCTCCTCCCTCTCGTTTCCTGCTAGGTGGCCAGGCGCTGGGGCAAGCGTAAGAACAAACCCCGCATGACGTATGAGAAACTGAGTCGGGGGCTGCGCTACTATTACCACAAGAACATCATTCACAAGACTAGCGGGCAGCGCTACGTCTATCGCTTCGTTTGCGACATCCAGGGCCTGCTGGCCGAATTGGATAAGAAATTGCAGATTTAGCACGCAAAATCCGTCTTAAAAGAGGACCTTTTCTTCGTTCCTTACGCACCAAAACCTCGGAAGAGAAAACAGGACCGGCTCCCTTGGAGAAGACCTTGTCTCCTTTTTAAGCTATGTCCAAAACAAGAAGGGTGTGAGAAATGCTGGCTGTGGGCTTCAGAGTAGGGGGCAGACCCTCTCTGGATGGGGCAGGGCAAAAAAAACACACCAAAAACTGGGGGGGGGGGTTTTCGGGGCGGGGGGGGAAGTTATTGCTTTTGTGGGGTGGGATAGGTAAAAATAATCCCCTCCCCCCGAAAAATAGAATCGGGGTCTTGATCCTAGCTTTAGAGAAGGAGGGCAGGGAGGCAGCCAATCACCCTGGCTAAAAGTATAGAATATTAGTGGAAGTTTGGCAAATGAAAGCTAATCTTGATTGAAGGAGTGAAAACCGGCAGGATTTGAGCAGCATCAAATATCTTGATTTTCACAGACATTTTGGAGGAGGAGGAATACCATTCTTGAGGCTATCTGCTCTCCCCCCAAACACACACACACACACACACACACAGACACACACACACACACACACCCCATCCCCCTCCTTCTCCTTTAGCCATTATTAAACCATTTAAAACAGGGGTCTGTCTCTCGTAAGGGAAAAGAGATTCTCTATGGCGGGCTCAACTCTTTTGAACTCCTTCTGGTGGTGGGGGGCATGGCCCCTTCCCGATTGCTTTTAAGCAGAGCTTAAGTATCTGCTTCCATCTGTGCCTTCATAAGGAAGACGGTGAGCTGGCTTTTTAAACAGCCGCTGCTGTTTTTTAGAGGTCAAAATTATATCCGTCTCAAATCAGAAATCTTTGTACATAGTGGTAAGAAAAATGCAGATTTTCTTTTTTGTTATATTGATTGTAAACTACGTCAGTTCTGAAAGTTGGCAAGGAAACCCGAAATAAAGTAAAAAAAAAACATTAGGTTTTTTAAATGAAAAAAAAACAATTAATTGATGGACTGAGCAAAGGTAGAATTGTAAGCTTGTATGGATTCAGAAGCAGCCTGTTCTGACCCAGCTCCCCAAACACGACAAACCCTCTGAAGTGAAGTCAAAAGATTCCTTTATTAGGAGCGCCGGCAGCCCCGGCAAAAAGTTTCTCTCTCACCGCAGGCTAACAAGTCTGTCCGGCAGGGAGATGAATGGTTGTCTGCCACATCTATTCATCTCTGCCCCCTACCTTTTATCCCCAGAGCTAGGGTGGGGCTTTGCTAGCAGCGGTGGCTCTTTTGTCCCAAGGATCGGTCCATAGATTTCCACTGCTCTCCTCTCCTCTGCCTTCTGTGCATCTGTGCGTCAGGCACTGGACCCAGCTGTTCCTCCTCTTCCTCATCAGCCACCTCCAGACCGGGGGGGCTGTTGACTCTCCATCCGAGGGCTGATGGACGGCCCAGGCTCCGCCTCTGTCTCTATCTCTGAAAGCTCCATTCCCTCTTCCCCCTTCGGAGCTCTCAGGTTGCCTTGATGCTGACCCATGCCTCCTCCTCTTCTGATTCGGCTGCTGGAGGGGCCAGCAGCCAACAGGCCACAACATAGCCACAGTTTTGTGCTGTATGTATTCCATTATCCCTGGCTTCTTAAGGAGCTGCAGCTAGTCTGAGCCAGCCTTATAATCATGTATTTATACTTTCAACAGTTCCAAGAAAGCTCCACACCAATTTGCACCACTCAGGTGACCCAGATGACACAGATAAACCTCCAGGTGGCCTTAACAACCCGCTAAAAGAATGCAAATGGCCAGCTGTCTGCAAGGAGTATAAATCCTTCCATTCCCCACCATCCAGTCAGAGCTGAAGAAGCTTCTTGGATGAGAAGCGAAATGTCTTCAAAGAAAAAAACCTCCTCAGTTTTTTCCCAGTTGCCTCTTGAAAAAGAAGCACCTTTGGGAAAACTGTGCTACTAATTAAAAAAAAAAAAAGCGAATCCGGAAAAAAAGAAGCCGAAAAGAAGATGGCAACCGCATGCACAGTGCCGGAAACTCAGCTTCTGTACATGCTCAGAAGAAAATAAATAAATAAATAAAAAATTCAAATCCCCCCCCCAAAAAAGCCGAAAAGAAGATGGCGACCGCATGCACAGTGCCAGAAACTTGGCTTCTGCACATGCTCAGAAAAATAAATAAATAAATAAATAATTAAAAAATAATAATAATAAAAAAAGATGATGACGCCCACGGATTGGCACCGACCGAACCGGTTCCATAACATCATTGTGATGTCAGCAGTGGGTCGCTACCAGTTCGGGTGAACCGGTCCAAACCAGGAGGAACCCACCTCTGGGCCAAGGTGTGTGAGGCCTGGCTGCAACTGTCTGAAGGTAAGTAGTAGGGCAGCTTTACCACCCCCATCCTCACCCTAACTTAATTTTTACTTGTGCACCCTGGAGTGGGCGGGGTCTTAATTAGGGCTTATTTGGGGGAGTAGGGCTTATATTGGGCACACATGCAAAAAATCAATCTAGGACTTACTTTTGGAGTAGGTCGTATTTTCGGGGAAACACAATATCATGTCCCAGTATCATTACAGAAGCAACCTGTTTGGAAAGAAAGCACCTGGCTTGCTAGCTTTATGCACAGCACATAGCACGGTTCTACACAAGGCTGTGGCATCTGCTTACATTTCTGCATGTGTGAAACGATGAACTTGTCTCCTTGCTGCTTCAAAACATGGTCCAAATGTAGCTCAGTAACAGAGCGAGCCGTTTTACCGATGCGCCTTCATACTAGGACAATTTATTGTCATTCAAGAAGGGCAATACATTTAGGAAATTCAAGGAAAGCTTCTCTTTTGTGGGGAAAGGGAAAAAAAAGTAACAAAACCAGATCAGTTTCTCTCTTCATCAAGGGAAAAAAAAGTTAGGTGTAACGTTTCTCTTTGCTGTTACGGAAGGAAAAAGGTTAGAAAAAGGCAAAGCCGGATGAATGAAGATACACTTCATATTTATTTCAAATCCTTGGAAAATACATAGGTGCTACTTGTTGAGATGTACCTTCAACGTTACTTCCTCCCCCAGCCTTCCTTGAAGAACAGAGAGGAAAGGGAGGAAGGTGAGGTGAGGTGCAGAAAACTGCGTACCCCCTTGCATGAAATTAAGAGCCACCATTCAACAGCCGGATGGAAGCACAGGCATAACTGCCCTGTCTCCCAGGCACTGCATCTTGCTAACCATGAACACCAACCGGCTTCTCAGACTGATACCCCGAAGTTCATCAAACCCACATCTGCTGTTGCTGCAGGTTCTTGGCAGCCAAGGTCCAACGCATCAGCCACTGTTGCAAAGTGAAGCCGTAGCGGCGCTCGTGAGGAAGAACAAACTGTCCTGGCTGCTCCCACCTAGACAGAGACGGAACATAAAAGATGTACGAATGCGGCACACCTCCTGTCAGAGTGCGTACAAGCTTTACTACGTGAGACAACCCAGGAGCAATAACAGCAAACAGAGGTTTGTAATAAATAGTGGTTTTATCCACAAAATAATATGTACTGTACATACAGGTACTATAGGCAGAAGTCAAACAAACAGCAAATTATAGCCGAGAAGAACACACAGCGCAAGAGAGAGAGACGCCCAAACAGGGCTTCTTCTTATTATACAGGCTCTTAAAGGGATAACAGCCAAAAACCTTGCTGACTCATTCTCATCATTACATCAGTGCAACATCGTAGCAGCTGGTCAGCTCTTAAATCACTACCCTGAGATCTCCCCTTTCTTTGACTAGGCCCTCAATACCTGCTAGGTAGGGTCCCTTTGCTTACCAGGCATCGATAACGGCTTGGATCTCAGGCCGGCGCTTGATGAGACCCTGGCACTGATCCATTGTGCGTTGGATACAAGGCAGCAGCAAAAAGGCTTGTTTCTGGTCGTGGGACTGCACCTCTCCCACCAAGGCTGGGGACAGAAAAGGAAAAGAACTTAGCCATTATTTTTCCTTCCATTCAAGCAGGTCCAACTCTTACAGACTGCCTGCTCTCTGTCTCTGCAGCTTTCTTGGCAAGTTTTTTTTATGAGTGGTTTGACATTGCCTTCTTAATAGGGCTGAGAGACAGTGACTGGCCCAAAGTCACCCAGTTGGCTTTATGCTTAAGGTGGGACTAGAACTCACAACTCTTCTGGTTTCTAACCCGATTGATGACTTAACCCAGGGGTGTCAAACTCAAGGCCCACGGGCCAGATTTGGCCCGCAGGGTGCTTAGATCTGGCCTGCGGGGCCCATCTGGAAACAGCAAAGGACTAGCACGTGGTCCTCCCAAGCTCTGTTTTAGCTGGCAGAGGGTTGCAGGAGGCCCTCCCAGCTGAAAACGGATATCGGGAGCCCGTTTTTGCTGGCAGAGCACCCAGGCCACCATAGGCACCCCCATCACGAGTGATGTCAAGCTGACCATGCCCACCCTGGCTACAGCCCCCCCTGTCCCCCCGAGATCAAACACAACCCTGATGCGGCTCTCAATGAAATAGAGTTTGATACACCCCTGCCTTAACCAAAATACCTAGATTGGCTCTCCATTCATTTTTACCCTAAGCTTAGAAGAATAGAGCCAACGCGGCTTGGAAGATAAATAAACAATAAAACAAAAGGAATAGGAAATAAACACATTCAATGAAGCCAGCAGCATAAAATGCATCTCAACTTGTCTTCAATGTCAATGACAATTTACATTTTTAAAAAAGCCTTAAAGTTAACGATAGAAGTGAATATTTGCAGCTCAGGATTGAACTGTGGGCGTCCTTGGTGCTCTCTGAGCTTGGTGGTTTTCTGGCACTTGGTAACATAATCATTGCTAACGTGGATGACACGTGTGCAAGAAAACCACCAAGCTCAGAGAGTACCAAGGACCCCACTAGCCTTAAAGGTCCTTTTTTACATTATCCGAAAGGATGTATTTCATTTGGGAGTGCCATAGAATCAGAGGTGCTACCAAGAAAGCTCCATCCATAGAATCTCAGAGCTGAACCTAAATAGCAATAGCAATTAGACTTATGTACCACTTCACAGTGCTTTACAGCCCCTCTCTAAGCGGTTTACAGAATCAGCATATCACCCCCAACCATCTGGATCCTCATTTTACCCACCACGGAAGGATGGAAGGCTGAGTCAACCTTGAGCCAGGTGAGATTCGAACTCCCAAATTGCAGGCAGCCGGCAGTCAGCAGAAGTAGCCTGCAGTACTGCATTCTAACCACTGCGCCACCAAGATTCAAGGTCCTGCTGACTGCAGGATACATTGTGACTTGCCATGTAATGAAAAACAACCCCAAATGGGGATGTGGCGAGGGTACCACGCGTGGAGAAATATCACCAAACGTTCGCCTCTCAACGTAGTTTTTAGATTTGTGGGATAAAGGACGGGGCGGCGTCTCTTTCTGCTTACAGAGTGGGAGAGGAAGAAAGAAGGACTGGAATTCTAAAGCAGGATTATGACCTCTGGGTTTTGGGAAACTTCCAACGAAAGCTCCAGGGACAGAAAGAAGCAGCAGGAATAGCAAAAAAATTAAAATAAAAATAAAAAAATGGGAGGAGTTTCCCTACATGGTACATCGGGCTCTGGGGCACCCTCCAGCTGGTGCTGCATACTTCCCAAAGCTCTTTGCTTGGAGCTCAGCTGGGCACCCAGGTAAGCAAGCATCTTCTTCAGCTCCACCAGATGGAGAAGGAGCTGTTCAGGAGCCTAAAAGAGGGGAGATGAAGAAAGCAGAGGCGGAGGAGTGAGAAAGAACACTCACAGATGATGATGATGTTCGTCCATCGTATTCGAAGAGGACCTTGACATCTATAATTGGGGGGGGAGGGGATGTCAAGACTTGCGCGTGAATTGGATTAAAGTGAGGGAGAGGTGCGCATAGTCAGCCTCACTCTCTCTTCCCAGATTCCATCTTGCTCCAAATAGCAGGACAAGAGTCGAGACAGTTGGAGATGGGCTGGGCGCAGTGGTTGACCAGGGCGTCTTTCGTGTCTTGCCGTGCTCTTAGCGTACCACATCGCTTGCAGAGACTGCCTTCATGACCTTGTCCTATTCTAGTAGGTTTCATCCGCTCAGTCCGCCGGAATCTGTCTTCACATGCTCGGGATAGACAAGTCCCTATCTCACCGAAGGTCGATGACCCAACGGCTACTCTCAACCTGGTTTGGCCAGCCTGTCGAAGCTGTTGCCCGGGGTGTGGCCGCTGCACATGCTACAGCTGCTAGGAGCCACAGGTGAGAGCTGAGTGACAGGTGGGGACCAAAGGTGAACGAGCTGCCCTAAAAGCTGCCCTAAAATGAGCTGCCGTAAAAGGACACAACATGCCCCTACACCAGAGGTGCTACCCCTCCCTGAGCACCCCATACACCCACTCACGGATACCACATACGACAATGCACGGATCACAGGAACGTGAAAAAGGAGTTCTAGATCAGCCTCAAGTGGAACAAATGTGGTTTTTGCTTCCACTTTATTCCCCCCATCCCCCAAAGTTTTCCCTCATTCCTTAATGATTATGATTAAGATGGAAGGGAGGGTGAAGAGAAGGGTCTCTAAAACAATGCAAACGAAATTTCGTCTGTTTCATCTTTCTAGATGAATTCAGCAAATTAGACCAGAGATACACACCCTACCTTATAAAGGGGAAAGCTAATTCCATTGCATACATTGAGAAAGGCCCGATTTTCAGTGGGTGCTGTCCGGCTTAAGCGATGGATGGAAAGTTTGTGGGCTGGGATGTGTTCAGACCTGGAAGACAATGGCAGAAAGAAGGGGGGTTTCCCCCCCCTAAAATGAAACCTACATCACACGGACCATCATTAAGTCATGCCAATCCTCCATGCATAAAAAGAAAAATCAAGCCTATTTTCCTTTTTAAAAAAAATCTGGGGCCAACAACGCTCCTGAAATTTTGCATCAAGGAAAAGCAAGAAAGGATAAAAATGATGTTCAGTCAACCTCATTTATAGGAAATGACCCTCAGGAGCAATTTATTATTTCTTTATTTATTTAATAGTGACAGTGCCTCACATTGCAAGTACTCTCTAAGCGGTTTACACCAGTAAGCAATGTATATTTATATTGCCCCCAACAATCAGGGTCCTCATTTTACCTACCTCGGAAGGCTGGAAGGCTGAGTCAACCTTGAGCCGGTGAGATTTGAACCGCTGACCTGCGGATCACAGTCAGCTAAAGTGGCCTGCAGTACCTGCCTCTAACCGCTGCGCCACCTCGGCTCTTTTTATTCATAACCTCAGCAATGTTCCCTCTAAGCTGCGCGGCCGTGTACGTAATGAGAGAGAACAGCAGTTTCCAACTGCTGCGTGCTGTTTTCTAATATCAGAGGCTGCGCGACTGCGCGCCCGCGCACATGACTAGAGAACGGCGCACAGCAGTTCCCAATTTTCTAATGTTAGAGGGACAATTGCTCAGGAGAAGAGAAAGCGGGATTATTTTACTGCTTTTACTGATAGCCCATCTACTTTTCATCCTCCCTCACCAAATGGCCGCCACTTCCTCAAGCCATCCAAGTCATTTCTCCCAACTAATTTATTTCTCAAAGGGGAAAAAAATCAGGGTAGTAACATTTTCTTTCGAGCTTTGGAAAAAAGGTCGAAAAGTCTCTGGAAAAAGGACTCAAAACATCCCCCCACCCACCCCCCATCAGAGTTACACCCAGCCCCACGGAGACGCCTGGAGATGACTCACCCAGCTATCTGACGGGTCAGCAGGCAAGGCAGGGCAATGCTTTTGAAATGCTGGACCTCACGGCCTACCCTGTTGTGAAGCTGCTGGGTCTCCAGCTGCACCTGTTGCGCCGGAGGGAGCAGTTTTTTCTGTATGAAATCCTGGATCTGAAGGAGAGGCGCGCCATAAGTCAACTGATGTTACGAATAAGCACAGAAATAATTTTCAGTGAAGCCGGTTTGCCGGTAATCCTCACGGCTTTTTGGAAAGTGTTGTGGCTTCAGAACAGAAGGTGCAATCCAGGATTTTTCCCAACCTTGGTAAACTTTTAAGATGCGTGGACTTCAATTCCCAGAGTTCTCCAGCCAGCCATGAATTCTGGGAGTTGAAGTCCACACCTCTTAAAGTGGCCCAGGTAGAGAAGCCCTGGTGTAATCGATATGGTGAAGGTTTGAAATCTTAATATCTCAAATCTTAAAGGAGCCAAAAGGGAGATGAGGAGATGCCTCTGACAGACGGTGCGAATGGGAAATCTCACCTCAGCCTGGTTCTTGCGAAGCTGGGATTTGAGAAATGAAGTGCCTTTGATAAGGGCCCGGATATGTTGCTGTTTCTCATTCTGTGGGAGGAAAGCAGAGAAATAGACCCACGGGATGAACGTCCCTCGACGGAACTATCATATTCTCCATTCCCTCAATACCGGGAGAGTTTGACTAGAAGGATTTTTTTTCTTTCTCAAAGCGTTTTCGCGATACAAACCTTCCGCAAAGCCGTGAAGACATGGCTCTTCCTGCAGGCGGGGTGAAAAAAGATCCTATTCCCCCATGGATGATTTGTTTTCTTTTTTAAACTTGTAATTTTTAAAATTGTTTTATTGTATCTCTTATTGTTCTTATTCTGTTGTACGCTCGAGTCCTACGGGATTGGGCGGCCTATAAGAACTTTTAATTAAATTTAATTTAATTAAACGGGCATGCATTCTTCAAACTGAAAATTGTTTTCAAAACTTAACAAGGCCAAAACTTGCGAGATGTTGACTTTTTACAAGAGTCCACCCACTTAAAATGTTTGCAAAAGCTTGTTCCCAGTTTTAAAAGGGCCATTAAAAAAAAGTAAATGATTGCCCAGGACATGATACAAAACCACGAAATAAATCAACTTCCGACCTTGGACTTTGCCTGTCAGTTTCCTGAACTTCAAGCCTGCTATCTGTGCCCCGTTGGAGCCTGAATCTGCAGAGGAGGACTAGCAGGAGCTGGAGCCAACAGAGATAGGATAGAATAGGATAGGATAGGATAGGATAGAATAACAGAGTTGGAAGATCAAGGGGGCGGCTTCGTTAGCTTCAGAGGAATGTGGGGAGGAGCAAGATGAGGCAGCCCAGGGACCCTCCGGATTGGGACGGCTTGTTAGCAGGGAGGAACGGGGGCAGGATGACCGAGAGAAGGCAAGCAGTGGACACGAGGAGCCACGGAGCTGAGGCAATGAGCAAGGAACCACCTCCCCCTCCTGACCCCCAAGCACAGAGAGTGGACAGACCCGATGAGTCGGGAGAGTGCCCCACCCCTCTTCACAAGGCACACCTGGGGACTGAGATTTAAGGAGGAATGTGGGGAGGGGTGTTTGCTGGGAACAAACGCTGAATTTGTAGAGTTTGGTGTGCCTGTACAGGCATTTGGAGTTTGCAGGACTGCTTGCTTCTTGGACTAAGTGCCTGATTCCTTATTTCCCTGTTCCTTTGCTTTGCTTTGCTGGACTGGGTGCAGCCAGAGGCTGCCATGTGTGTGTGTGTGTGTGTGTGTGTGTGTGTGTGTGTGTGTGTGTGTGTGTGTGTGTGTGTGCTTTGCTCTGGGACTTGCCAAGAACGTGGGAGTGTTTGGAGGGAAATTTGAAGCATGAAAGGGGAGTTTGAACTCTCAGCTGGCTGCGTGACCTTCGTGCCTTGTCCCGGGTTATCACACCTGCCCTCCTCCCTCCCATCTCTTTCTCCTCCTCCTGCACACCTACCACCAAACGGCGGAAGTCCAAGATGCGCTGGCGTTTCGCCTGCAAGTTCTGCAGTTCTGCGTACCGGGCCTTGATGGCTTCTTCAAGTTCCTGGCATCCCTTCAGCAGCCCATCCCTGTATCCTCGCAACCTCACCGCCCGGAGCTCCAGCTCAAAGACCGTTCTGGATTGCGAGGGGAAAGGAGACTGAGTCAGCCCAACTCACGGACCTGGTTGTTTTCAGTAGGGCATTTGGGAATTAAGTACAGGTAATCCTTGACTTACAACAGTTCGTTCAGTGACTGTTCAAAGTTACAACGGTACTGGGAAAAAAATTACTGACGACCATTTTTCACAGTTACGACCTTTATAGCGTCCCCATGATCGTGTGGTCAAAATTCAGATGCTCGGAAACTGGTTCATACTTACGACCGTTGCTGTGTTTCATGGTCGTGTGATCCTCTTTTGACAAGCACAATCAATGGGGAAGCCAGATTCACTTAACAACCGTGTCACTAACTTAATAACTGCAGTGATTCACTTAACACAAAAAAAGGCAAATAAGGTCGTAAAACGGGGCAAAATCCCCTTAACAAATGTCTCGCTTAACGACATAAATTTTGGGCCTGTGGTTGTAAATCGAGGAACTACCTCGACTTACGGCCACATTTGGGACCGGAATTTCCGTTGGTATGCAAGCTACTTGATTTTATGATTATGATTTATTATTTTTTCTGCCTTGGTTGTTAAGCAAATCACTGCAATTGTTCAGTGAATCACACTTAACAATGAAGCAAAACTTCATTTAATTAATTAAGCAAATCTAATTTCGAATTAAGGGGAGCTCAATTAAGCAAATCTATCTTCCCCCACTGATTTTACTTGTGGGAAGCAGACTGGGATGTTCGCAAATGGCTACTGCTTGACCCCAGGATGCTGCAACAGTCGCTAAATATGTGTCAGTTCCCAAGAGCCCAAATTTTGATCATGTGATCATGGGGATGTTGCAATGGTCATAAGTGTGGGGATGGTGGTAACTTTTTTCAGTTGCTGTTGTAGCTTCGAACAGTTGTAGGTTCAGGACTCCCTGAAGGCCTGGCAGGCCACCCCAAAACTACCCTTACCCAGTCATGGAATAGAATAACAGAGTTGGAAGGGACCTTGGAGGTCTTCTAGTCCAACCCCCTGCTTAGGCAGGAAACCCTACACCACTTCAGACAAATTGTTATACAACATCTTCTTAAAAACGTCCAGTGTTGGAGCATTTACAACTTCTGGAGGCAAGTTGTTCCACTGATTGTTCTGTTGTTGTTGTTAGTCGCGAAGTCGTGTCCGACCCATCGCGACCCCATGGACAACGTTCCTCCAGGCCTTCCTGTCCTCTACCATCCCCCGGAGTCCATTTAATCTCACGCCGACTGCTTCAGTGACTCCATCCAGCCACCTCATTCTCTGTCGTCCCCTTCTTCTTTTGCCCTCAATCGTTCCCAGCATTAGGCTCTTCTCCAGTGAGTGCTTAATTGTTCTAACTGTCAGGAAATTTCTCTTAGTTCTAAGTTGCTTTTCTCCTTGATTAGTTTCCACCCGTTGCTTCTTGTCCTGCCCTCAGGTGCTTTGGAGAATAGCTTGACTCCCTCTTCTTTGTGGCAACCCCTGAGATATTGGAACACTGCTATCATGTCACCCCTAGTCCTTCTTTTCATCAGACTAGACATACCCAGTTCCAGCAACAAAAACACAAATCTCATTCATCATCATCTTCATTTAATGACCCCATAATCCCTTGTGGGGTGGAGTCCAGGCAACTGAATGGAGCTAGCAGATTGTTTTAATGGCCGGATGCCCTTCCTGTTGCCAATGCGGAGTTTTCTTCAGCAGATATATTCTCAGTGTGCCCAGAGAGAGAAATATCTGCCTCTACCTAGGATCGAACTCACAGCCTCCTGATTGTGAGGCGAGAGCTCCACTTCTAGGCCACCACACCACTCCTTATCATCATTCCCTCGTCTGAAGCCCATCTAGAAGATTCTTACCTGGCCAGGATGGAGCGCTCCGATCCGTCAGACAGGAGACTGTGCATCTCCTTAACTAGGGCTTCAAGACGTGCCAGCAGGCCTTTCTCCTCAGCATGTAGGGGAATCTGCTGCACACACAGCACCTCACATTTGCTCCAGCCCTCCTGTCCCATGCAAATAAAAGAGACTAAGATGGGAATTTCCTCCCCCCCCCCCATAGTGTGTACAGGAAATCCACCAGGTGAATTCAATCTGTTAACCGAAACAAACTGTTCTAACTGCAAAAATGGACTTTTGGAAAATACGTTTTGAGATCCGATTTATTCACCTGTATAAGAACCCGGACAGAAGGTAGCCTGTCTGCAGAATCCGAGACGTCTTGCAGGTGTGTGCTGTCATAAAGGAACCTAAGAAGAGAGCAGAATGGGGCTTGCAGATCTTACATGCCGATGGAAAACCCAGAGCCAAGTTTATTTATTAAATTTATATGCCACCCATCTCACTATAGCAGCAACTCTGGGCTTCCTACAGCCGCAAATGGTAGCTGGGCTGTATGCGCCTTGCCCAAAGGCATCTAGTCAGTTCTATGGTCAGATTAGGACTTGAATCCAAGTCTCCTCAATCTCAAACCTTATTCTCTGTCACAGTGTTTTTTAAAGGAAGCTCGGGGGGGGGGGGAGAACCCCTCAGAGGCTTTCGAAATCATTTCCCAGATACTGAAGATATCTGCAGAAATTTAAAACAGTATCACTCTTCTTCTTATTTTTATCTGTTTAAAAAATGCAGGTTTTTTTCCCCCCATTAAAAAATGAATTTGTTTTATCTAGTGCAGCAGTGTCAAACTCAAGGCCCGCGGGCCGAGGGAACCCACAGAAGTGGTAGACAAGTGCATGCCCCCCCCCTTGGGCTCCGTTTTCGCTGGCAGAAGGTTATCAAAATAAACTAAAAGCAAAACAAAAGGAGAAATGTTTCCCCTTTTGTATTTGAGCATGCAAGAAGCGACAGGAAAGGAGAAAGGGAAAGAGGAAAGACAAAGCAAAAGAAGGAAAGAGAGCAAGGAAGGAAATAGAAGGAAAGAAGGGAAGGAAGAAGAAAGGAGAATGAAGAGGGAAGGAAAAAGAAGAAAAGGAAGGAAGGGAAGGATGAAGGGAGGGGATTATGAGAGTGAGGGAGGGTCTGAGGGAAGTCCTGCCAGCACTTGGCCACCACATGTGCCCCCAACACAAGTAACATTGAGCTGGCTATGCCCACCCTGGCCACGCCCACCCCAACCCCCCAAGGTCAAACACAACCCTGATGCGGCCCTCAATGAAATCAAGTTTGACACCCCTGATCTAGTGGGTTTCATATTGTTATTTCTACATTTTTACATCTAGAAATATATATTCTACAAATGTGCCGGCTTTAATTTTTAATATGGTAAATATCAACAAATGTAACCCATACAAGCAAAAGCTCTTTTGGCGTCTTCCATAATTTTAAAAGTGGGAAGGGCTT
Organism: Diadophis punctatus similis; assembly: GCA_023053685.1. Classification (NCBI taxonomy): domain Eukaryota; kingdom Metazoa; phylum Chordata; class Lepidosauria; order Squamata; family Dipsadidae; genus Diadophis; species Diadophis punctatus. The sequence goes on along the minus strand of JALIGW010000022.1, from coordinate 8,824,428 downwards.
CCAAGAACAAGAAAAGCTGTTCTGCCATATACTGGCCTTTGGGCCAGGTTTCCCTAGCAGCAGTACTTTCGTGAATGGAAGCTGGCTTGGTGGCATGTAAAACTTCCCATAATTCCCTAGAGCAGTGATGGCTAACCTTTTCCAAACCGAGTTCCCAAATGCGCACGCGCATGAATCCAAATGCAAGGCGTGCACGGGGGCCCCGCATGCCCCCTGCCCTGCGCATGGCCCCAGGCATGCACCCCGCACATGCGCAGCAGACCCAAAGACCAGCTGGCTGGTGGGAGGCACGTGCACATGTGCGGCAGAGCTGAGCTGGGGTGCCATAGGTTCACCACCACGGCCCTAGAGCTTTGGGAGTGGTCTAAAGCATTTTGGGAAATCTTACTGGTCCTAAGTCAACCAGCACTTATTAAACTAGCCAAAAATGGAAAGTATTATGTGCATGTTAATCATGACCTCAAAAGCAATTCCATGAGGATGCTGAATATTCTTGCTAGCAATGGAGATTCCTTCAGTTTTATCCTGGGAAAGATACCATCATCAAGCCCTTCTTAGCCAAAGGTCAGAACCTACTTGAGAGCAGCCACATCTTGGGAGATGTTGATCTTGTCCGTCACCTCCTGCATCTTCATCGTGTTCTGACGGGCCAAGTGCTCCAGAGCTGAAAGGATATGGGCAGGAGGATGGGTACCGACAACTTTCTGTAGGAAGACGCAAAACAATAGCTGATATTGTCCTTGATCCAACCTCTATGCCAAACCTTTATTGACACAGCTAGCAATATCCAATCTCTGGACTAAAGAGCTGTAATGGCGCATTGGTTAGAATTCAGTACTGCAGGCTGCTTCTGCTGCCTGCCAGCTGCCTGCAATTTGGCAGTTCAATTGTCACCAGGCTCAAGGTTGACTCAGCCTTCCATCCTTCCGAAATTGGTAAAACGAGGACCCAGATTGTTGGGGGCAATATGCTCAGTCTGTAAATCACTTAGAGGGGGCTGTAGAGCACTGTGAAGCGGTATATAAGTCTAATTGCTATGCTTGTGCAAGTTGAGCTGCATGCACACGCATGTGTGCCTGCCAGACGCTCACGTGGCCCAGTTTTGAACATGGCCCAGTAGTGGGCTGTGGGCCAGGTTTTAAGGACCCGATATAGCAGATCTTACAAGTATGGGTTACCAAGAGATCAAATGCAACCCCCTGAGTGGACTGGGCTAAAAACGTGGATTCTTTTGTGTGGAGCATAAAATAATCACTTTGATCCCTGCAGAGATTTATGGCTATTATATCATTGTGGTTTATCATTATGTATTCTTCTTGTGTTAGATTTTAATCTTGTATTTGCTACTCAGAATATTTCCAACTCCCAGAATTCCCCCACCAGTCTGAATTCTGGGAGTTGAAGCCCACCCATTTTTCAAGTTGCCAACTTTGAGAAGTACAGATATAAATGTTTCCGCTGTATCTAGCAACCTTGATATTGTCCGGTTAAGCCAGACAATTTCAGTCCACACTTTCAGACTTGTGGACTTCAACTCCCAGAATTCTCCAGCCAGAGAATTCTGGGAATTTCAGTCCACAAGTCTTAAAGTTGCCAAGTTTGAAGACCTCTGGGTTAAGCATTCTACTGTTCTTAAGGAAGGCGCAAAGAGCATCTCCAAGGCTAAAAAAGATTGTTTACCAATGCTGTGCACTGCACTGCTTTAGGTTCTCTTTCTCTGGCTGAACTACAGCTCCCAGCAGCCCCAACGGAAGGGACCTGGGAACAATGTCTGTAAGGCATCAGTTTTCCCACTCTTGCTCTAGTATGCTAGTGTGCCTTACCTCCACGTTGCTCAGCCAGTGTTGGTAAGTAATATTCATCTCTACCTCGTTCGCCCCTCTGCCAGGAAGAACCAGAGAAACAGATCAGAACTTTAAAGAGGAAGCTAGCGTGTGGGTGTCTTCACACATGACATTAGGTACCCGTCTTGTTTTCTAAGCCAAAGGCACCATTTGCAGAAAGGGGAGAGGAAGGGTCCTTACGGAGAGCTCCCAGAGATGCTGTTTTCAAAGAGGGTCTTCAGGAATTGGAAACGCAGCTGGCAGCTTTCCTGGACATCCCGCTAGGGGGAAAAAAGAGAGAGGCATAAAACGTGAGTGGAGCCTTTTATGCAATCCGTATCTTTCACTTTTCCATTCTTTTAGATTTTACTTTATTGCGGTTGTGAACCAGCGCAAGAGAATTGGTATTCAAATAATTCAAACTATCGGTGCTGTCTGCATTTCAAACTGAAGGGCAACCATTGGCACAGACTCATCCCCAACAGCCTGCGCCTGTCAACAGGGAAGGGACACAGGGCAGAAAACATCCTGTTCCACACCCATTGACACTTCTCAGGTGACCCTGAGGACACAGACAAACCTCCAAGTGGCCTCAACGACTCTCTAAAAATGTCTATGGAGATTCTCAGCCATCCAGGTCATGGTTGTCCCAAAGGTGCTTTTTTTCAAGAGGCAACTGGACTTTCTGGTTTTTCTTTCTTCTTCTTTTTCTTTTCTTTAAAGATGTTTCGCTTCTCATCCAAGAAGCTTCTTAAAGAGGCCATCTATGTCAAGATTGAACAGCCCTCTCTCAACAGAGGGGGAGGGATACGACATCATCTCTCTCCAATCTAAAACGCAGTCCTTTGAACCAGGGGCGGGTTCCTAATTTTTTTACTACCACTCTTATTTTGTGGGTGTGGCTTGCCAGCCATGTGACCGGGTGGGTGTGGCTTGCCGGCCATGTGACCGGGTGGGCATGGCTTCTTGGACTGCTGAAGGGAGGGGAACTGAGATAGGTCCTGCCGCCCATTCCCCCTCCCCTCAGCAGCTCGAGAAGCCTCAAACGTGCGAAAATGCCTGGGATCATCACCGCGCGTTCGTGGCTTCTCGGACTGCTGAAGGGAGGGGAATGGAGATAGCTCCTGCCACCCGTTCTTTCAGTGTCTCATGCGCTCCCTCAGCCATCCTCCCCTGCTTGGACTCACTGTGGGGTAGGAAGGCAGCACATGCGCAGTACCGGAAGCTCGGCTTCTGGGCATGCACAGAAGAAAATTTTAAAAAAAATTTAATTTTTTTTCTTAAAAAATGGCGGCGCCCAGGCACCGGAAACCGACTGCACCGGTACTATGACGTCACCAGTGGGCTGCTACCGGTGCTATAGAGTGGACCGCACCGGTAGGAACCCACCACTGCTTTGAACAGTTCCAAGAAGACTGCACACCAATTTGCACCACTCAGGTGACCCCGATGACACAGATAAACCTCCAGGTGACCTTAATGGCCCACTAAAAGAATGCAGATGACCATCTGTCTGCAAGGAATATAAGTCCTTCCATTCAGTACTGGGTTTCACTTATCTTCGCTACCGATTCGGAACTGTGAACTCGCACGGCACTTCTGCGCATGCACAGATAGTCCGTGATGACGTCCGGGTGGGTGGGTGGAATCTCCCATCGCTGCTGCTACCAGTTCGCCCGAACCGGTAGCAACCCACCACTGCTTCCATTCCCCACTACCATCCACTCAGAGCTGAAGCAGCTTCTTGGATGAGAAGCAAAACGTCTTCAAAGGAAAAACAAGGAAGTCCAGTTGCCTCCCGAAAAAGCACCTCTGGGTCAGAGGAAGACAGCAAAGGTCAGGTGGAAGCAGCAGGGGCAGCAGAGTGTCCAACAAAGGCAGAGATGGGGAGATGGGGGAGGGGCAGTTGAAGCATACCCTGTAGTTGTACAGTAAATATTGACGCAGGGATGCTGCAATGACCCTAACTTCGAGGACTGGGCACCAAATACCATTAATGTAGTGCTGTTGTAACTTTGAATGATCGCTGAACTTCTTCCCAAAACTGCGGACCCCAAGTATAACTTAAAGCCTTTCTCGCTCTTTTTTTTTCTTGCAAAGGAGTAAATCAGGCCTTACCAGGACTTCAGGCTCCAAGATGGAGAACCGAGGCTCTGGGTGTCTGCCACCAAAAACCACGACCGTCTTGGCTTTCCTGAAAGAAAACCACAGGAGAGTTTTAGATGGACCTCTGCTTTCCACGCTTGAAAGCCAGAGATATTGAGCCGAGGTGGCGCAGCAGTTAGAGTGCAGTACTGCAGGCCACTTTAGCTGACTGTGATCCGCAGGTCAGCGGTTCAAATCTCACCGGCTCAAGGTTGACTCAGCCTTCCATCCTTCCGAGGTAGGTAAAATGAGGACCCAGATTGTTGGGGGCAATATAAATATACATTGCTTACTGGTGTAAACCGCTTAGAGAGTGCTTGCACTATGAGGCGGTAAATAAGTCTCACAAACTAAAATAAATAAATAAATAAATAAATAAATAAATAAATAAATAAATAAATAAAAAAAATATTCTTCCCCAGGCCAGCTGGCTGAAAGGAGATCAGCTTGGTTCACACATTGTGCTAATTCATAATATAGTTCAGGGGTCCCCAAACTTGGCAATTTTAAGACTTGTGGATTTTAACTCCCAGAATTCTCCAGCTAGCTATGCTGGCTGGAGAATTCTGGGAGTTGAAGTCCACAAGTCTTAAAGTTGCCAAGTTTGAAGACCTCTGATGTAGTTGGTTATGCACCTGTTTAGCGAATTTGGTGTCTTCCAGAAACATGGACTTCTACTCCCATAATGCCTTAATCATTCTAGGATTCCACCCTTGTGGAAATTACCACCTAGGGAAGGCTGCCTTAGCACAGTGCATGAATCCAGCGTATTGTGTCTACTCATTAATCCATGGTTAATCAAGCCAGTTTAGTACATGTGACCCCAAATCACCCTTTCCTCTCCATCACACTAAAGCTCCATCAACTAGGAAGCTACCGGATCCCCTCTTGCCAAGGAACTGAGCCCGTACTTCTCCATCTCTTCCAACTGCTCCAAACGTCCCTTGACTTGGGCACCTTTCTTGTGCAACTGTTGGCATTCTGCTGTGACCCGTGTGGAGTAGGCCTTCAGGAACAAACTGCGTCGTTTGGCATCCCAGATCTGAGTCGTTTCCAGAGTGCCCTCTAGAAGCCAAGGAGAACAATATGTTGCAAATCAGGGTGTGCAAACCTGAACAGCTGAACCTACAGCAGAGGCTCGCTTGCTCTATCTGATGTGCTTTGATGCTGGGATTCAGCCAAGGGGGCTTATAAACACAGCCCATCAGACCTGAGGAGTTCGCAGTGGAGTCAAAGTGTTTTTTCACTGTTTGCTCTCAACTCACCGCTGGCTACGAACTCACGCTGTGCCAATTCTATCTGAAGGTCCAACTTCTGGTTTTCTTCCTTCAAGCGAGAGATGGCCTGGATTAGATGCTTGCGACGTTCTTTGTCTGATTCAGAGGCACTGGGCTTGCCCTGAGAAGAAAAGATCAAACCGTAACATTACCAAGGCGGCCACCTATCCATCTTTCAGTTCTTGCTTCCTATTTGAGGACAGTCATAGAATTATCCCTCCCGCTCCTTCTTCAAAAGGTCCAAAGTTGGAAGCCCATCCTTGCTGTGATGGCCATAGTTCTCTTTGGAGGACCAGAAACGTTCTTGCAGAACTTGTCACAGAAGACGGCCCATGTCATTCACACCTCTTTACATTAGCTGTCAACAGTCTGAGACATGGATCTTTCCAAGTGCTGGAAGCCATATCCTTGACTGTCCAGCTATTGCTGGATTCCAACTGCCACCAGCTCAAGGTTGATGGAGGACATAGTAGTCTAACATCAGGAGAGCCACACTCCCCCACCTTCAGCCCAAACCTTTGCAGACAAAGCAAATTTTTCACCTCGTTTTGTTCTTACTCACCTCACCTTTTTCCATCTGCTGATACCTATATGATAAAAAATAGGATCAAGGACACAAATGTTTAACTTGTTTGGAAATCCTTCCGGCTAGGCCTTGTGTAAGGTATAAAAACCAACATGTTTCTTTTTGAAAGGTAGCAACTGGTCAAAGGAAGAAGACTGTGCAGCAGAAAGATTCCATGGTCGACATCTTTAAAACATGGCAAAATTTCCTTTGGTGCACACTTAGTGCAAAATTTCCTTGGTTCACACGTTAGCTGAATAAACATTGACCAATGCCATATTGGTCAGGACTATTTTTATTGGAACAGCTGTAGTAAAAGAATTTTGCAAGTCAGAATGTCCTCCCCCCCACATCCCTCAATTTATCTTTTTGTGAAATAGGGAAGGGTTCGCTGAATATTTTCTCAAGTTATTTTCTTGGCCTGGGTTCAAGCTCTTCTCTGATTAGCGCCTTCCTGTTTGTTAAAGCACTCTTTACAACGTTTGACTGCCATTTTCTTTCCCGAATAAACCTAATGCAGAGTTCCATCTGCAGTACTGAACTGTGTAGAATATTGAACAATGCTCTCAGGTTTCAATTGCTTACTCTGCACCAATTTTGCCCTTGTGTCTTACAATGTACACAAAACAAAACCCTAATCTCTCCTCAGCAGTTCAAGAGATTCCAAGATCACAATCCCTGTTTGACCACAGGTCAAGAAATAGCTTTATTAGGTATTATTTTAGTCAGCGAGGGAGGACTCCCATCTTATGATTGTTGTGGCCTGCCAGTGGCCAGCAGAGCTGGCGGCAGACTCGGACAGTGAAGAGGTTGGGGAGGAACATGGGCCAGTCCTGGAGTCTGGGGAAGGCTCTGATGAGTGCTCTGCGTCAGAGGCAGAGATGGAGCCAGGGCCATCCGACAGTTATCAGCTACCTTCAGAGTCGGAGATAAGTGGAGCAGAAGAACAGCTGGAGCCTGTTCCCGATGTGCGCATGCGCAGAGCTGTCAGGAGAAGGGAACAATTAAGGAACAGGGGTTGACTCGGGAGTAAAGGCACAAGGGGACGCTGAATGGGCCCTCCCATAGGAAATAAATAGGAGCAAAAGGGGAGTGGTATTTGCAGGAGACAATTAGTTCGTTTATTAGTGTGAAGATTTGCTTATCTGAGTTGTGTTTCACAGAGACTCCTTGCCAAGTATTTCCTTTTACAGCGTTGTGCCTGGAAGCTATCGGACCAGGGGTGAAATGCTCCCGGTTCGCTCTTGCCTGTCGGTAGTCGCAGAGCCGATGGAGCAGGTGGCGGTCGCGGGGCTTCCCCTGCCCGCTTCCCCCACCCGCCGCCATTTGAGTTCTTTTGCCCTCTGCGCATGCAGAACGCTTTGCGCATGCGCAGAGGGCAAAAGAACTCAAATGGCGACATCCAGGTGGGCGGGGGAAGCCCCGCGCTGCAACCGCCACCGGCTCCATGACGACCGACAGGCAAGAGCGAACTGGGAGCATTTCACCCCTGTATCGGACTGGCAACTATCCAAGGACTAATAAGGTCTGTGGTTGCAATTCATCCTTGAAAGACTGTTTGCCGGGACTTTGCTGGATGTGAATGCTAGGAATTCACATTAGCCAAATAAAAAGGGTTTTTTTTCGGAACAAAGAGTCTGTTTCGTGATTTGGTGAAGCCTAGGTCAGAACAATGATGGGGGAGCCCTTAGGTAATTCCTACGTCCTATACATCAAAGAAGCATGGCATAGGCCAGTGTTTTTCAACCTTGACAACTCAAAAATGTATGGACTTTTGCATAGCTGGCTGAAGAATTCTGGGAGTTGAAGTCCACCCATCTTCAAGTTGGCAAGGTTGAGAAGCACTGGGTTAGACAGTGTGTCAGCAAAATTGTGTGATTGGAGCTAGCCCTTTAAATCTCTTTCTCTTTCCACCATTAGCAGCAGATTTAAACAACCGAGGTGTTCTAAGACTATATTGTTATTGCAATACTTCTCATTGCTTTGCTCCAACCAATAGGAAGTATTGGGGGAGAAATAATCATGACAGTTGAGAGTTTCGGGGTTAACCTCTCAAGCCCATGAATGGAAAGTGAGATGAAAACTGGACTCTATTCAGAAAAGGATACCACAGTAAGTTCCCATGAATCTTCTTGACGGTCCTGCAATATAAGCAAGATGAAAGTGTTCAACAGAGCACAGGATACACCCTGAAAAATGTGCTTAAGGTGCAGAATAATGTGGGTCAAAATAACAGAAGTCAGTCCCAGTGCAAGGAATGTTGTGCTGGAGTGCTATCTATATACTTGGAAAACAAAGGGAAAGAGACACTGTGGCTGGGTTTACATATCAGGCTAGACTACGCTAGTGCTCAATTTGTTGGTTCATCTATTTAAAGGAAACCCAGTCACAATCTTGCACCGTTACATGAACCAGGCCATTATCTTAAGCCATTTCGTTTGAGTATTATACAAATACAGAGTTTCTATTTTCTTAACTCGGAGAGTAGAACCTCTTTCAAAATGCTGCCCGTTTTCTTTCTGAGACTGTTAGGAGTGAATGCCAGATAAGATGCCAAGCAAAAGTCATCTATAGCTACTGCATCTATTGCTGGAAGAAATTTCCTCTACTCACGTGATGGTGAACCTGTGGCACACAGAGCCCTCTCTGCGGGCACGTGCGCTGTCGCCAGCTGCTCTTCTGGTTTTGGCGTGCACGGCATGCACATTTCAGGCCACTTTTCGGGCCCTTTTCAACCCAAAATGGCCCGGAAAAACGATCTGAAAAGGGCTCGAAAAATGGCCCGGAAAACGGCTCAAAACATCTGGAAAATGGCCCGAAAAACATCCCCAAAACATCCCAAAATCAGCTGGTCTTCGGGTTTCCAGTGTTTCTGCACGCACATTCTAGTTTGGGCACTCGGTGCTGAAAAGGTTAGCCATCACTGCTCTACTCTTTACTGGCAGGGGGTGATGGGATCTGTAATCCAAATCCCTTGGACAGTTCTGGACTTCAAATCTAGAAATTCTAAACCCTTCAAAGGGTTACAGACTAAACAAAGGTAGAAGCCTCATGGAAAATTCTGAATACAGGTAATAAACTTACAACAATTGAGCCCAACATTTTTGTTAATTAAATGATATATTTGTTAAGTGAGTTTTGCCCCATTTTATGACTTTTCTAGCCATAGTTGTTAAGTGAATCACCACAGTTGTTACGTTAATAACCTGGCTGTTAAGGGAATCTGGTTTCCACATTGACTTTGCTTGTCAGAAGGCCGCAAAAGGGGATCACATGACCCTGGGACACAACAAAGATCATAAATATGAACCAGCTGCCAAGCGGCTGAATTTTGATCACGTGATCATGGGGATACTGCCACGACTGTAAGTGTCATAAGTCACTTTTTTCAGTCATCTTTTGAAAGATTACTAAATGAGCTCTTGTAAATCAAGGACTACCTGTATCCGATCTCCATCTTTGTATTCCTACCTCTGATGATGAATGTGGCGGATGATATATTTCCAGATGTCAGCACACTGACCTGAGCACATTCTGGCGGTGAAGAATGAGAGGGAGGAAGAAGTAAAAATCCATGATGTTGATAATTATATTAAATTCACATATTTCTCAAAATATTTCCATATATGAACTCCAAGCTATTAGAACCATACCTATAATCCTGTCCTGAAACAGTATTAATATGCTGTCTGTTAACTATGCTGCAAACCAGCGTCTGCATTTCCTGCGTCAGATGAGGAGAGTACATCTTTTTCCTTTTATCCTGGCCACTTTTTACAGAGGCACAATTGAGAGCATTTTAACATCCCTGTTTGGTTTGGTGGCAACAGTGCCTCAAATAGTGCCTCAAATAGAAAGCCCATACAGAGAGTGGTGAGGACAGCCGAGAAGATCATAGGAAATTCACTTCCTGGGATTCAGGATGCTGCTTATAAGCGCTATGTGCTTAGCCCTCAAAGCATTGTTAGAGACCCCTCACACCCACTTCATGGCCTCTTTCTGTTGCTCCCTTCTGGGGGGAGGTCTCAAAGTATTTCTTGCAGGACTACCAGATTCTGTAAGAGCTTTGTTCCCTATGCCATCCATCCGGTAAACTTGCAAGATTCGCTATTCTCGCCATGTACATGTATACATATGAACTAGACTGTGCTGTTTCTCTGTGTCATATCATATATGTGGATATATGGATAATTTTGTATTCATTTATTTTGTCATGGTTTATGTAGTGTATATTGGAAGTTGTGACCCTTCGAGAGCTGCATGGAGCAAAATTTCATTCTCCCCCCCCAAAAGTAGGAGAATAAAAATTAATTTGGAAATTAAGAGGAAGTAGAAGGGGAGGAAGAGAAGGAGCAGAGAGAGTAGAGGAGGAACGAAGGAGTAAGAAAGTAGGAGGAGATGATGGAGGTAGAGAGGGGGAGTACAATGAAAAGAAAAGCAGAATAGACTGATGATTGATGATATAAGCGTATGGATAAGATATTGATTTTTAAATGATGGAGTATAAATGTAAAATTGCGTATTTTATTGTAATGATTTAAGGTATATGTTCATTGAAATGTAAAAGTGGTGGAGGAAAAAATAAAAAACTTTTTGGAGCAAAATTTCATTCTAATGTATGCCGATTAGTGTAATATTCAAAGCGACAATAAAGTTATTCTAAGTTCTAAAATTACATGACCAACTGTACATAACCAACTGATTCTTCATTTGCAGTCCAGGGCCAATTAAATTATTCTTAAAAATAATAGTTCAGTCACCATGTTAAGATGCAAGCGAACATAGCCCTGGTAGGAGAGAAGCCTCCCACCCTCTCTAGCCCAGTTAGCAATGCTTCACCGCGCTTGGTAGGTTTATTCTCACAACACCCGGGAGACTGGGGAGAGCACTTTGCAGATGCTCAGAAACACTCTCGCCCCTCTCCATCGGTTTTCACCCACCTGCGTGCGTCTCTCTCGGAGGGAACTTTGCCCGGAGGAAGCTTCATCTCTTCAGCCGCCCAGCGCCTGAGGTCCTGAGCCAGCGATGCCCCCGTCCTCCCCGCCCTCCTCCCCGCGACATTTTCCCCGCTCGCCATCGCCCGCATCTGTCTCAAACTCCGGCGCCGTTCGAGACGGACTCCGCCTCCCGCAGAGCACGCTGGGAAATGTGGTTTCCCCCCGCGCGGGGCCTTCCTGAGACATTTTCTGTTTCAGGCGCTTCGCGATGACCTATGGGAAGTGTAGTTTTGTGGCTACCCGCTCTAGGCTGAAGACCCAAGAGGGAGATGGACTACAGCTGTCATTGAGCAATGGCTGTTTCCGCGGGGGGCGACGGGAGTTGTGGTCCAAGAGCATGTGGGGAAATCTCTTGGAAAGTCCAATAGGGAGGAGACGTTAGACTCTTGCAATTGGGTTGTTGTTTTTTAAATTTGCGCCCGAAAGTTGCAATAAACGGACCAAAGTGTTTTGGGCTTTGTCTAGTAAAAAGGCTTTGTCAAGTTTAAGGCTTTGTCAAGACTCAAGTACAAAGAAACCATGGTTTTAAAAAGTAATAAAGCTAAGCCATTACGTCTCTTAAGTGTGTAAACCAGGCATGCCCATTGAGTGTAGCATAACTTGCGTATCTTTTAACATACTGTACGAACGCTGACTCTCCTCTTAGGTTGCTAACCATGGTAGGTCACTCACTATGCAGTATGTTTATTTACTGTAAATTCAAACAGATTTATTATCTATTAGAAATAAGTTTGGGTTTATTTATATACTTGTGTATTACATTTATTAGTTGCTCAACTCCAATGGGCTGGGTATGTTGTTATTATGTAGCTTGCTTAGGTGCTGCTAAATCAGAGGTTCCCAACCGGGGGGGGGGGGGGTACTCGCACCCCCTGGGGGTGCGAGACAATATTCCAGGGGGTGCAAAAACTTGGGTTTAGAAGTTTCAAAATTATAGTGTATATGTATAATTATATGCATATAATTTTTAAGGGTTTGAGAATATATCAGAGGTGTTCTAGGGGTGCACGGTGCAGGGTATAGAAAAGGTTGGGAACCCCTGTGCTAAACGGATTAAATGATTTTAAAAAGCCATTTCTTTAAATCAAGGAATGCTGGCTTGTATGGTAACCTTCTCTCATTCTGTAATTATTATTTCTAGTCAGGTGCAGAATAGCCGAGAAATAACATTAATAATATGCCCAGTAACCTTTACTCCCATTTGAGACATTGGTCACCAGGTCTTTCTTCTAGAGCCAGCCCAAAATGGTAGCCCTTCTCATTCAGTGGGAAATTCAGCAGAAGCTGAATTGTTCCCCATTGATGGGACTGACCTTTTGGAAGGAATGAGCCAGCCATTAAAAGGCTTGCAGAAGAGATGATACAATCCAGAGGAAAAAAAGGATGAAAAAGTGAATGTGCAAGAATTTGAGGGAGGCATGGCAAGGGTATGCTGGGTATATAAGTGCTAGAGAAATATCTCTGAAATGATGACCATGGGTCATGAGTTGCCTCGTATGCTATAATCTTTTAAAGTCTGACTGTTAGATAAGAATTACTCTCATCAGAGGCGAAATAGATCTTTTCCCTGGAACTCTGGATAGATTTATTGTTTGTACCGAAATAAATATTGTTTGTACCGAAATAAATATTTTCTACTTTAGTATTTTAAACTGCGGTTTTCTTTTTATAATGTCAGAGTTCCAGGGAAATGACTATTTTGCTTCGTCGTGAGGGCACGCACGACATGGTATTCAACCATCCTCTGCTACCATGTTAAATAAGAATTACTCTCATCAGAGGCGAAATAGATCTTTTCCCTGGAACTCTGACATTATAAAAAGAAAACTGCAGTTTAAAATACTAAAGTAGAAAATATTTATTTCGGTACAAACAATAAATCACATCTTGGCTATAAAAAAGGTCTTGCTCCTTACAGAAGCAGAAGAAGAAGGAAGGAACAAAAAAAGGAATGTACACATGCGTACTAGGAACATATTAATCACGTGCTCAGGAATAAACCATTATATTTGATAGGGATGCATCTCCCCTGCATACATGTAACAGGCAATATAAAATCACTGCCTGACACTGACAAAGTTTGTCCTTCCCTCCTCCTTACACCAAACGTCAGCTCTAATTCCCTCCCCTCCATGCTATCTCGTTTTCCTAGAGGGAGCCCAGGTGGTCACCTCTGTGTTCCTCTATGCTGATGGAGGCAGGACTGCAGATATCTGGGGCAGCAAATTGTTCAAAAAGGTACTTGAAACTGAATAGACTCCTGTGAAATGTAACCATGTCCTCCTTGCTGTGACAACTCAACAATTACAGAAATAGGTGAGTTTGGGCTCAGAAAATATATTAAGGTGGCTGTTTCCTTGAAATGGGGGGTGGGCTTTCATATCTGGGTTGCAAAAACCCAAACAGCCATTCGATGGAAAGACGGAGGTAGATTTGTCTGAACTGTTTGCCTTTGCTGCTGTTTGGAGTTTTGCAACCTACATATAGCAGCTGTCCTGTATAGAAAACAGTGGAGGTTTCTCATTCATTAGGGTACTTTAAAACTCCCAGTTGTGTACTCAACCAGACACCTATGAATGAATGCAAGTCTTACAAAATGCCACGCATCCTTCTCCCCAATGAAAGAAATCTTTGTTAAATTCTGTGTCTTTGGTTCTTTTCAGTGTAGGGAGTGATGCCCACAGCCTTTGGAATGCAAAGCATGCGCTTTACCAAGGAGCTGTGATTTGTTTTCTAGAACCATCCTTCTTATTTTAAATGAAGATTCTGAAAAACAGAATGCCCTTTTCCCCAAGGCCAAGGTTGAAGCAAACCGAATGGAATTTTTATTACGGTCAAAACCAGCATAAGAAGGGTGATTTAGAGCCGATTAAAAAAGTAAAGCTACATCGGAGTTTTAAAAAATTATGAAAAGCTAGAAGATAGAAAATATATGTATTGAAATAGAAACTATATATAAAAAAGCAAGAGTCTAAAAGACACTAAAAGAAGGGGTAGGAGCATTAGACAGAGTAGAAGGGAGTATAAGAAGCATAAAGGTTAGTATGTGGATATTGTGTGATGGGATGTACATCTTCAAGAGCAGTGAGGAAAAGTTTTGGCAACACTGTGTTTTTTCCAGAAAGAAGCCCAGAGTTAGAGTGTGCAGTCTGGTTCTAGATTCGGAGGGAGGGAGAAGTTCAGCTGAGCCACATCTTAGAATCTTTCATGATATATGGTACCTAGTACGTTAAAGGGTTATAGCTTTAGTTTGGCAAGATTCTGTCCATTAGATGTAAGCAAATAAAGGATTGAATTCAGTGGGATCTAGCTGTGTCATCTCTGAGTATGGGCCTGATAGGAAGACTACAGGTACTCTCGACTTACAACAGTTCATTCAGTGACAGTTCAGAGTTACAACAGCACTAAAAAAAGTGACTTATGACTCGTTTTTCACACTTAACAACCTTTGCAGCGTCCCTGTGGTCAAGTGATCAAAATTCAGATGCTTGGCAACTGACTAGTATTTATGATGGTTGCAGGAGTCATGTGATCCCCTTTTGTGACCTTCTCACAAGCCAAGTCAATGGGGAAACCATATTTGCTTGACAACCGTGTTACTAACTTTACCACTGCAGTGATTCACTCAACAACTCTTGTGGCAAGAAAGGTTGTAAAATGGAGCAAAATTCACTTAACCACTCTCTCGCTTAGCAACAGGAATTTTGGGTTCAGTTGTGGTTGTAAGTCAAAGACTACCTGTATCAAATGACAAAGCAGTCTAATAGGGCGAACTAGATGCTCATTAAAGCAGGTTTATGGCACAGGTCATCATCCAATGAATTTAAAGGTTTTCCTGTCCAATCGTGACCATCTCAAGGGGGCAGTGCTAATCTCCGATTCTCAGCTGAAGGAGCCTGTGTTGTCTGAGATATTTCTATCATCATGTGGCCAGCATGAAAATACGGAAACGCAGTAACCTTCTGCTGAAGTGGTACCTATTTATCTACTTGCATTTGTATGCTTCCGGAGTGGTGCGGTGGCCTAGAGGTGGAGCTCTCGCCTCACAATCAGGAGGCTGTGAGTTCGATCCTAGGTAGAGGCAGATATTTCTCTCTCTGGGCACAATGACAATATATCTGCTGAACAAAACTCCGCATTGGCGACAGGAAGGGCATCCGGCCATTAAACACTCTATTAGCTCCATTCAGTTGCTTAGACTCCATCCCACAAGGGATTATGGGGTCGTTAAAAGATGATGATTGTATGCTTCCGAACTACTAGGTTGGCAAAAAAATGACTTGAAGGATGATTTTTTTTGAAAATGAAAATGTTTTCTTTGGGATTAACTCTTGATTTTTTTCTCTCTCTCTTAGAATACAGTCCTCTGACATAAACTTTTCTTTGGGTTGCTTTGTCCTAACCTCAAAACAAAATGCATTTCCTATTTCATGCAAACTGTAAGTGAATTCAGCCTTATGTTTTTCTTATACTGTATATGAATGGTAAAAACAAACCATGGCAGTGTGATAAATAAACTTTTGCTTTCCATCCGACGGTTTGAAAAGCAACTTTCTCTGGGATGAAACATATATTCCTCCAGATTAGAACTATTGTTTTAAGTGAAGAAAATATTTCTTATTATTGGGATTGAAAAGCTAAGTGTGTTGGAGGGGATTTGGCCACAAACCAATTCTAAAATAATCTTCTCAATAATACTAAGATGCAGGGAGAGAAAATAATAAAGGGCTTGTTTTGGGGGAGGAAACAATTACCGCTCTGAAACCAGGTTTGCCAGTGATTATATCTAGTTGGGGAGCGATGATTTAGATTTTAGATTTATTATTAGAGTTGGAAGGGACCTTGTAGGTCATCTAGTCCAACCCCCTGCTCAAGCAGGAGTTCCTACACCATTTGAGACAGATGGCAGTCCAGTCTCCCCTTGAAGGTCGCAAGTGTTGGGGCTCTCACAACCTCCGCTGGCAAAGCTGTTCCACTGGTTGATCGCTCTCACCGTCAGAAAGTTTCTCCTCACTTCCAGGGTGAATCTCTCCTTGGTCAGCTTCCATCCATTATTCCTTGTTTGGCTCTCTGGTGCCATAGAGAACAGCCTGACCCCCTCCTCTCTGTGGCAACCCCTCAAGTATTGGAACACTGCTATCATGTCACCCCGGTCCTTCTCTTCGCCAGACTGGCCAAGCTCAGTTCCTGCAACCGCTCTTTGTATGTTTTATTTTTATTTTTATATAAATATATTTATATTTATGTTTCTATGTATGATTACTGTATCTGAAGATGCTATTCAAGGAGATTGGCTACTGTATGGAATTTGTAAAAGACCTTTTATTTCTTTCGGTATACAAAGTCAGAGGGGTTAAAGTCATTAAACATTTGCTGTATTGTGGGAATACAGGCATACAAAAAGCCCAGCCTTTTCCTGAATTAATACTGCACTCTGGACAGGTGAGTTCATCTTCAGATTCTCTTTGTCTGCTTGCCCAGACACCGCTGCAGAGATTTCAATCTGCCTGTGAAACACGTTCACGCCTAGAAATAGGTTTACGTGTTCCTTTCCGTGCAATGTACATGAGAAAAGATGCTTAAAAGAAATTCAAAAGCAAATTGTGTGTGGGTTGAAAAATGCTCTGTCTGGTGTCTATCTACAGTCAGAACCGCTAATTTAGGAAGCCCTACTAAGTGCCTGTCACAGAAATAAATTACAGTACAATCTGCTACGGACACCTCCCTGGCTGCCCTTGTCTCTGTCAGCAAAAGGAGGGACAACATACATGAAACAATCACAACATTTATGCATTGAAGCTGAAAAGTCTTTTTAAATGCATACATTTGAAATAAAGCAATAAAGCAAGTTCCAAAGCTAAGAACATAGTGTAATAATTTATTTGGAATATGCATTTAATGTGAACCTATTCCGACACAAGTGCAGGAGAGAGCGGGGAGTGGGGGGGGGAATCACAGGCCCAATTTTGAGATGTTAGAAACTCTTCGAAAGCTGCCACGTCCAGCCCAAATTTTCTTTCCTGGCTTGTTGCCTTTTATCTAAGTGTGCATTCAAATGCAACCCTTTCCCCACACCACTCTGCTGAATTTGGAAAGCTGTTAATGTGCTTTTTCTGATTCATGGCTGGCTGGGGAATTCTGGGAGTTGAAGTCTACCCATCTTAAAGTTGCCAAGATTGAGAAACACTGCTCTACGTGTCTTCTCAAAAATAATCTCAGAGAGTTTAGTATCAATGGCTTCTCTTTGAAGAAAAAGAAGAAGAAATAGTTCGGAGATATATAATGTTTTGGAGAAAATACCTGTTTTTAGAATCGGGAGTTTTAACATGACATTCAAAAACAAATGTCAATTTTGTGAATAAGGGCAATTCCCTACCACATCATTTTTTTTCTCCCACATCCATACAAATATTCTGACATCGACTTGCAAACTTTGTAACATCTGCCCATTATAAAATCAGATTACAGGCAGAATCTGTAATTCTGGGAAGGAAGGAAAGAAAGAGAAAGAGAAAAAGAAAGAAAGAGAAAGGAAAGAAAAGAAAAGAAAGGAAAAAGGAAAAGAAAGAAGAAAGAAAGAAGAAAGAGAAGGAAGGAAGGAAGGAAAAAGGAAAGGAAGAAAGGAAAGAAAGAAGGAAAGAAGGAAGGAAAGAAAGAAGGAAAGAAAGAAAGAAAGAAAACAAAGGAAAGAAGGAAAGGAAAAAAAGGGAAAAAAAGAAAAAGAAAAAAAAGAAAAAAGAAAGAAAAAGAAAGAAAAGAAAGATCAAAAATTCAACCAGTACCCCATCCTAAGCTACTGCAGTTCCTGAAGCAATGAAAACTGTATCTCTCCTTATGTCTCCCCTTCCACCACCATCCACCTTGAAAAAGTGTGTGCAAAAAGTAAAGATCAGTTGTAAAGACCCTTGCTACTTATTATGCTGAAAAGATAGCATGCTGACAGTTTTGCAATCAATCATCCCCGTCCACCTCCCTAATAACTCTAGTCATGATTGCATACTGTTGGAGAGGAAGAAAGAGAGAAAAAAATCTAGGCTGCAGGACAGACAGGAGAAGTTGCTGGGGGGAGGCTGAGGAGTGAGAGAGGAAGAAAGGAAGCAATAAAAACTAGCCTGCATCTGACAAAAAGAAAAAGAAATTGGAAATAACCATACTCCCATTTAGGTAAAGTGACCAGATTTTTTTTTTTTAAGCGGGACACTGACGGGGGGGGGGCGGGGCCGCCCATTTGAGTTTTGCCCTCTGCGCATGCGCAGAACGCTGCGCATGCGCAGAGGGCAAAAGACCGCCAATGTCGGCGTCCAGGTGGGGGGGGAGGCGGGAGGCCTTTCCTCGCCTCCCGCCTTCCCTTCGGGAGCCGGCAGTGGCTTGGGCGCAGCCGCGTTTCTTTCTTTGCATCCTATTTGCTCTAGTTTTTAACTCTTCGGGGATCTCTGCCCCCTCCTATTTTACTACTCTCCCCTCACCTGCATTATTAGAGGAACTGAGGAAGAGTCGTCCGGAGCTGTTCCAAGGATGAGGAAGAGAGAAAACCGGGCTTTCTAATTTGCATGCCCCAGGTAGCGGTCATTGGCTCCCCGGTCACTGTGGCTGTACCGGGGAGCCTGCGTGCTTGTCATCAATGGAGACGCGCGCGCGGAAGGCACCACGGAGCAGAGGCACCTGGCGAGCGAGCGGGCAGGCGGGCAGGAGACGCGGGCAGGAGCCTGCCGCCGATGCCGCCACTCGCCTCGCTCGCCAGGTGCCTCTGCTCCGTGGTGCCTTCCGCGCGCGCGTCTCCATTGATGACAAGCACGCGGGCTCCCCGGTACAGCCACAGTGATCCTATTTGCTCTAGTTTTTAACTCTTCGGGGAGTTCAATGGAGACACGCGCGCGGAAGGCACCACGGAGCAGAGGCACCTGGCGAGCGAGCGGGCAGGCGGGCAGGAGACGCGGGCAGGAGCCTGCCGCCGATGCCGCCTGCCCGCTCGCTCGCCAGGTGCCTCTGCTCCGTGGTGCCTTCTGCGTGCGCGTCTCCATTGATGACAAGCACGCGGGCTCCCCGGTACAGCCACAGTGACCGGGGAGCCAATGACCGCTACCTGGGGCATGCAAATTAGAAAGCCCGGCGATATAAGAAGGCGATAGGCCACTAAAGGCGCTCAGGTTGAAGCACAATGGCTTTCTCTCTTCCTCATCCTTGGAACAGCTCCGGACGACTCTTCCTCAGTTCCTCTAATAATGCAGGTGAGGGGAGAGTAGTAAAATAGGAGGGGGGAGAGATCCCCGAAGAGTTAAAAACTAGAGCAAATAGGATCACTGTGGCTGTACCGGGGAGCCCGCGTGCTTGTCATCAATGGAGACGCGCGCGCGGAAGGCACCACGGAAACAAGGAGGAATCTAGTAACAATCAAGCTAAAAAGATATATTCAGTTTAATTTTTTAAAAAATCTCGCCTCGTTATTTTTTTATAACTGATGGCAGCAAACATACCCAATACCGCTTCCGCCTATTTTCGCCCCACAACATCAACTCTGCAAGATAATAAGTTGGGCTGAGAAAGAATGATTGGCTGCCTTTCTTAAAGAGAAACGAGAGCGGGGTTTTTGCACGTATTTCTTCCTACTCTGCGATAGGCCGGAGGTCTGCAAAAAGCCACGCCCTCCCTGCTTACTGGAGGGAGATTTAAAGCCGCATTTCATGCTGGCCATTAGGGTTTTTGGAAGGGGTGCTCAGGTTCGGCGGCCAATCATGCAATTTCCGAATTCTTTGTCGGACTCCTCAACTGCCGTAACTGGCCGGTAGTTGCCTTTAGATTTTGGGCGTTGGGTGTTGGGTGGAGCTTCGTTTTAAACTGCTGGTATCTCTGCCTTCTCCCGTCGGAGGTTTAAAAATCGGGACTTTTTAAGAGGGCGGGCGGGACGCGGGACAAATTGCGAAAAAGCGGGTGTGTCCCGCCAAAATCGGGACGTCTGGTCACCTTACATTTAGGAGGAGTCAGTGGGTGGGGAGCAGCCTGGAATTTTGCAGGCCTACTTATCCCTTGCAGTAAAAAGGAAGGCTTTCCCAAGCTTCTGTTCCTGGTGGAAAACTTCTAAAAGATTTTAAAATTCACAACAGTTTCAACCAATTCCAGCTGCATCTTAAAAGTAGATCAGCAGCTAACTTGGGACATTTGAAAAAAAAATCTGACTGGTTTCTATGAGATGGATCTATATAACTGGCAAGCCGCCATTCCCTTTTAAGGACCATAAACATTCAGACTATAAACATCAGCTGAAGGTGGAATGAGACACTCATTCTCCCAATAAGGAAGCAAGCCACCCACAAGCTGTGTAGGGCTTCAGCCTCACAAAAGGAAAGATTGATGTGTTTGTTCATTTATTTACTGATTGCATGTTTGGGATACAGCTCGGTTGCTGACTGCAGACAAAAGCATGAGAATATAATATCTGAGTTGATTTGGGAGCAGTGTAAAGACCCTGTTTTAGGAGTGCTTTAACGAAAGATGTAAGTTTCTCCTTCTGATACCCAAAAAGATTCATTTCAGTTTCAAAATATTCCGAAAGCTTACGATCCAAAGCATTTCCTGGTGCAGAAAAAGTTCCTTTTGGAAGGCAAAGCTAGGAAATCCCCGGGAAAAGAATCCCATGTGCAGACAGATATTTTTAAAAAAGTCTAAATGGACATCTTGCTAGTCTATTGTTCCCCAGAAGCAATGAAATAAAATCCCCCAATCTCCAAGCCTGTTTAAAGAGGCTGCTACTGGTTGGGGATGATGGCCGTTATAATTCAGCATATTTGATCCAAGGTTTCCAAAATTTGAGAGAAACAAGATCTAAAAATTGGATAAACACAGGTGTCCCCTTGGCTCAGCTGCATCCTAAGAAGCAAAAGATGTAATGGTTGAAACTGTTTAGAGCAGTTTTTCTCAACCTTAGCAAGATGTGTGGATTCAGGTGGCTGGCTGAGGAATTCTGGGAGTTAAAGTCCACATCTCTTAGAATTGCCCCGGTTGAGAAACACTACGTTTAAAAAAAAAAGACACTTATGAATTATGATTGTGGTTTATATCAGGGGTGGGTTCTGACTTACCTCGTTGCCGGTTCGCTTCCTCATGCGCCACGTGGGCGCGCGTGCAGTGCTAAAAACCCAGCTTCTGCACATGTGCAGAAGCAAAAAACAGCTGCACATGCGCAGAAGTGAAAAACAAGATGGCGCCGCTGAGAGAGCTGGTTCAGGGGCGTGTCCAGCCGGCCATCGCTCCCGGTTTGGCAAGCGGGGGGAAATTCCTGCTACCGGTTCTATAGAACCGGTTTGAACCGGTAGGAACTCACCTCTGGTTTATATATAAGGATGCACGGTGAAGAAAGGGTGAACAGGGGAGATTTTTCTCCTTATTGATAACACTAGAACCAGAGGTTACTCAAGGACACTTACTAGCAAAAGAATTAACATTGATCGGAGGACTACCGATGTTATAAACCATGGAAATATGCTGCCAGAAGATGTGATCTTTAGCCACTAGTTGGTAAGATTTCCAAAGGGTGCTAGACTAATTCTTAGATCAATGGCCTTTGGCCTTGATGCCGCTTTCAGACACGGGACAATCTGTTTGCACATGCTACGTACCCAGGAACAGTAGTGGGAGAGAAGGCCTACCTCGACTTCTTATCCATGGGTTTCCTAGATGCATCTGGTGGATCAAGTGAGACTTGAATGCTGGCTAGATTGGTCAAATCCAGCAGGACTATTTTCATGACTAAATGTGGGGGCTTTAACCCAGGAATCAGAGGGGGAGAAAGTCTTTTTTTTTCCAATACTGCTACTTTAAAGGAAAGCAACCTTTGCTAAAATTGGACTGGTACAAAGGATTTCAGATACCGAGACAGAGAATCATTTTCAGATACTTCATCCTGCTCTTGCCTTTGAGAAGATGATTCACCAGAGGTCCAAAACTCTGCAAAAGCTGTTTGATTAGAAGTGAAAAAGTTATTCCAGCCCGATTAACAGTTGTTGCTTCAACCATATACCCCAAGGCAGGGGTGTCAAACTCAAGGCTCGCGAAGGGTGCTTAGATCTGACCCGCGCCGCTGCCCTAGAAACAGTGAAGGACTGGCTCGAGGTGCTTCTACCAGCGAAAACAGAGCTCCGTTTTTGCTGGCAGAGGGTTGCAGGAGGCCGTCACAGCCGGAAACGGAGCTCGGGAGCCCTTTTTCACTGGCAGAACGCTCGGGCCACTACAGGTGCCCCCGACACGACTGATGTAGAGCTGCCCCCCCCCCCCTGAGATCAAACACAACCCTGATGCGGCCCTCAATGAAATTGAGTTTGACACCCCTGCCCTAAGGTATTTGGGTGGCTGCTCTCATGGGAAGATTGTTAGAGTGTTTTATTTCTATCAGTCTTAAAGATATACTTCCACCACTAGTGCAACTGATCCTTTAGCAAATACCTCACCAACAGAGTCCTATCCCTTGTTTGAAATAAGGACCATTCTGTTCAATGAGACTTATTCTTAATTGTTGCTCCGGAGCTGCATTCGAAGTATAGTTACAAGGACAGTGATGGGGAGTTTATTACTCTCCAAAATATTTATAGTACATCAGCTCCTATCATTTCTGACCACCGGCTGTAGCAACTGTGGCTGAACGGCTATAATCTAACTCTGTGGAGTGTTATAGCTTTCCTCATGCTTGATCTAACGTGTAACTTTCACTGAGTTCAGCTGAACAGATCCTTGTCAAAACAGCCAGATCTTTAGATCATGTTATTAGATCCCAACTTTTTACCCCTACAACCTCAGCTTCTAACGAAAGCATTATTATTATTATTTTAAATGTGCTTTTTCAATAAATAGAACCATGTTTTTGCCTGAAATGTTAGGTATTAATCTTGTTAGGAGTTTGGAATTAGTTTGCCAGTTGAGAATTACAGCTTTTCCCCCCCACAAACACCAATTGGGACGCCATCTTATTAAGTCAGTGATGGGGGTTCCTTCCCAGCTGGGTTTCGTGAATTCCCAACTTTGACAACTTTTTAAAACAATGATTCAACTGTTGCTTAATCAGCAAAATACAGTATCTTTTTTTTCTGTACAGTACAAAAACACAGGATATGTTGTGTGTTGGAACACAAGGGGGATTTGAGAGGAGCCTTGATTTAAAAACTAAACCAAAGGTGGAATTTGATTCTGTAAACATTACTCCAATGCAACAATAGACCTGGAGATTTTCCAAGCAGTAAAAACTTCTCCTGAGATTATTTTTAAAATAATCTTATTTTTAAAAGCTTCAGATGCTTGGAATCCTAGTTGTTTTGCCCTTTTCACCGACAGTTGTTGCTAAATCACCAATGTAAAGGAAGGAATGGGGAAATTAAAAGGAATAATGCTTACTAGATTCTTTTCATCTTCTGGCTGATAAACGTCTCTCCAAAAAAATCACTATACTTTTATAAGGACTACCAAATTGTCACCATTTTGAAGTTTTGAATGCTCCTGAAGCTTTTCTTATAGACTTAAACGCTTTGGAGAACTTAACATATTAATGCCTGTAATATGTATTAGTCATCATATGGGTGGCTGTTAACCAAAACTATTTCCTTATTCTAGTTTTTGGAGAAAGTGCTGTAGGAAGTTAGCACCCAACCCTCTCATAGAAAAATGAAATATCATAGGAAATATTAAAAATGCAGAATATTATATAGAATATCCCTGGAAACATGCTTTTAGACAGAAAAGGATTCACTCTTAGTAGCCCCCACATTTGTCAACGGGCCATTAAGGACTGGGCCCAGCTCACTCATTCCCCCCACCTTTGTCAATGGGCCCAGCTCATTCATCCCCCCCACCTTTGTCAATGAGCAATCTATTCTACATAACAAGCATCTACAGGAAGAACTATAATAGGAATCCCAAAGCCACCTCACCTGAGAAGATTACATCAGCCAAGCCTGGTGGGACACAGACAAAAGCCTACAAAGTTAGCTAAGACCCCCGCCTTCCAATAGTGCCAAGGGAGTTTTTTAACTTTTCCATTTCTCCTTATCCCAAGCGGACACTCTAATCAATAGTGGTCATAACATCATGCAGTTAGAAGAGGCCATTTAAACCATCAAGTTCAACCTCTTGCTCAGTGCAGGTTTTCAAATTAAATCCTCCCCCAAATGATGGTTATCTCGCCTCCAGCTTGAACATATTCAAGTGAAGCGAAGTCCCACCACATTTGCAGGCAAAACTGCTTTATGATTGGAACGCTTTACTAGATGACCAGGAGGATAAACAGTCAAGGTTTTCAATATAATCATAGCAGGTCTTTGGCAAGTAATGAAGGATCCAAGATATTTCTTCTATAACCTTCCAGTGTCATCAAACTCAGTGGGGGTTCTTGTTGGGTTTAAAACATCAAAGATTCTGTTTTCCTGAGGTTGAAGAAGCAGAGGCAAGAGAAATTCTTTTGCCCAACAAATTTACTTATTGGAAAGGGCACTTTTTCTCAAAAGGCAAAGCTGCGGACAGAATTGAGTGGATGCTACAGAATACAATATCCAGTTGCTCAGCAAAACACACAGCACTTTCATTAGTCATGCTAACAACAACAGGAATGTATCACTGGGGACTTATTATGGGGTGCAGAAGGAAACCCTTGATGAAACAGAACATACATTCTAGGAAACAGAAGTTAGTCCTCTACTTAACAGATATACATAAATGTAAAATTGGATCTAAGCATATCTGGTAAAAATGGCTTGACTATGCTAGCAATTCATAGCATCTTCTAGAGTCACTCAACCATTGCTATGTCAAAAGGACAGTAGCTGGGCAGGCTTTATATTTCTTCAACCATAGCTGGTTGGTGCACTGAAGATGCTAGAATTCACTAGGTGATGTTTTCGGTCATCTCATCACTTTGTTTCTTTTTAACCTGAAATCTATGATGCTGGGATCAGAACAGGGTGGTAAAATGTCCACTGTCTTATACTGTACATGTAGAAATAATTGATGTGCCTAAAGCATTCCCTGCTTTCTTTTTTATTTTGTTAAAGACAGAGATGTAGAGTTATGGAGATGTGAGCTAGAATTTGATTTCCCCCCCCCCAGCTTGAATCTGGAATGTGAAGTGAACGTCGGACAGATAGAGAGCCGACTCTACTACTTATGTTCATCAGCCTTGATATGAAGGATCAAGATTCTTGGGCATTGTGGTGAAAACCAATCCATTCAACTTCTCATAGAAACACAACCTGTTTCATGGAACTCTGTCAGATAGAAGGATACCTATTAGATCACAGCTATTCTGGATTTGTCAATTTGATCCTTACAATTATGACCTGGAATCTTGTTCTGTTTTGATCGTTTGCTAGCAAATTAGGTATCCAAGATTTAGGAATTTACCACAGCAGAAGCAGAAAGAGACGCCCACTTATCATTCTGTAACTAACTTGTTGGCTGGCCAAAAGGACATGTGTTTACTTGTATGGGGGGGTGCATATGTGGGAGAAAAGGGGAGCCCTAATCTGTGTTAGTGTGACCTTCAGTATGTACTCTCCAGGAAATGAAAACCCACCCCGTATTTTGGAGTGCGGACATCAGAATATCAAAAACAGTGGATAGTGTGCAGTCCCCTGAGAGATGATGGATGGCCAGCCCAGGGATGGTGACGGCTCGGGGGTTTCTATAGTTCCAGTGGGAAGAAAAGGCCTTGGTGAGAAGAGGCCTCACTTGACTCGGATTTCAGCATATTCAGCCAACTCCTCCGTCAGGGTATAGCTGTCCTTGGTGGACAATTTGGTGAAGTCTATGTTGGCATAATCAATCCCCAGGTCCTCACGCTTGTTCAACAGCCGTTTGTCACAGCGCCCATACTGGAGGAGGAGGTGAGCAAACAAACAAGATCAGGTTATTGCTTGCGCCAACTCACTCTCTGAGTTACATCATTTGGTTTATTCCCGTAGAATCAAAGTAGGCTTCCAGATATTGCTGAGGACACTCTCAGTAGTCCTGGCCATCAGGATCAATGCTAAGGGATGTTAGGAGGTGTAGTTCAGCAACATCTGAGGCGGGGTGACAAGTTGCGTATCACTGCAAGACCTGAGGTGGTAGAAATAAGGGACAGGATGCTATGTATATAGACCACAAATGGCAAGTGTCCACTTACATGCAAACATTTAACCAAGATCCACTGATAGACGCAACATAATTTCACCAGGAAGGTTATGACGACAGATACCACAGAAACTTGACAGAACTATCTTCTCAGGTATTTTCAGAAATATCTGAGTATTTCAGGTATTCAGACACAAGACAAAATATTTGACACAAACATATTGTCACACAACACATTCAATAGCTGCTTTTGGAACTGTGTACAGACGTGACAACTGTTAATGCAAGACAAATGCCATGTCAGAAAGGGTGATTTTTTTTTCCAAGTTGGAAATACCCTAAGATAGAATTTGTTTTCAAATTTACAGACATGGGAAATACATGCAAAAAATGAAAATAAAAAAATAAAATCCAATTGAAGTGCTATTCACTCCAAAGACCCTAATTGTTCAGCAGAACAATATGACGAGCAAAATAGCCTTTAACAGACTTAACACATCTACTTTCCTCTGAAAAACATCTCCCACTCAAAAGTGAAAAAGAAGAGCAGAAAAAAATATGGCTGTGCCCTCTTCAGAGATGTTATTACCATATGCCTGGCAGTTTTTTGAACTAAAAATAACAACATGAAAAAAAAAAAACGTGGCCTCCGGTGGCAAAAATAATAATTAGTCAGCCAAACTGTGGCAGAACCTTTTTTTTTCTAAACACCCAAAATGAAAGCCATGGACCAGGTTTCATGGAAGTGGCTCTACTACTCTGCTTCAATCTCGAGAGGGCAGGCCAAGAGCAAAGATAAAGGGGAAATTTAAAAAAAAAACAATAGAAGAATTGTGATGAGGGGGGAAAATTAGTTTCTTTTCCACAGGTTGTGATTCTTCCTCTGAACTTTCTTACTAATTTCTCTCTAGGCTTTGCTTCTAACCAGGATTTTAATAAACTAGCTTGTTATATATATATTTCAGTATGTTCTCCGCCTCCTGAAGTTCTTTTTTTGAAGGTAGCATCCAGAGGTGGGTTCCTGCCGGAGCTGCCCGGTGCGCAACTCTGGTAGGGAGCGGCCGATTGCGCAATTTGCACGCGACTGCTCCGGAGCCCTCTCTGCCGGTCCACCGCACGTGTCGCCATTTTTCCCCGTGAATTTTTGGCCAATTTTGCTTCTGTGCATGCGCCGAAATCTCTCTCACGTGCACGTCCCCTCGTGAGATTTAGGCACTATTTTGCTTCCGCGCATGCGCAAAAGCAAAATCGCATGAGGGGGTGCACGCGCCCGAAGCATGGAGATGCGTGCATAGCGCACCGGCACCGGTAAGAGAGCAACCCGCTGCTGGTGACATCTCCTCTGCATCCACCTTGAACTCCTGGCGACTTCATGGAAGTATCCATGCAGTTTCCTTGTCACCAAGCCAGAAATGGTTTCTCTGTGTCTTCTTCTGAGGTGTTTTTCAACTCTCTAATCAAGCCTACGGCCCTGGAATTCTCTGGAGATTTCTATTCTATTCTATTCTATTCTATTCTATTCTATTCTATTCTATTCTATTCTATTCTATTCTATTCTATTTTCTTATTCTTATTCTACTCTACTCTACTCTACTCTACTCTACTCTACTCTACTCTACTCTACTCTACTCTACTCTACTCTACTCTACCCTATTCTATTCTATTATATTCTATTCATAACTCAGCCCAAGCTTGCTTTGCTTCTTACCCCAGACAAGACATTTAGATTCCTGCCACGAAGGGACATGCAAGCCCATAAAAGCATGCATGGATTCTTCATTTGTGGGAAAGGAGGAGGGGCAATGGGAGGATGACAATGTTACACATGGACAGGGAAGTCCATACTTACTTGGCCAGGTCAGTGACTTTCCAGGGAGCAGATCTCTTTAGACTATTAGAAAAGGAAGAGTAGTCACTAATGACTCAAAGGGAGAAAGGACAGCTTGGGCAAACGTAACCCTGCCATGAAGTGAGTTTGGAGCACCATGAAGTATAGCTAAGTCAGGGGGAGAGATTGGAACTGTGGGATCTTTGTGGAATAGGTTATGGCCATGACAGAGCGATGTAGGGCAGAATGTCCATCTGAGCTTCTTCTCATGTCTTGTTCTGTCAAGGTCATATTTGGGGTCTGCTCTTGCTTTTTTTCTCTGCTGAAACCGATAGGCCAGCCAAACCCCAACTAAGGAAACCATTCTTAGGGCTGACTGGTTATGCTACCAGGAAGAACGAAGCAGCATTGTGGCTCGAATGGTTGGAACCCTGGGCAGGAGGTTAGCAAGCCCGCGTTCGAGACCCAAAAACTGCCGTGGGGTGAGGTTGAGCTCCCGTCCTTCACTCCAGCTCCTGCCGGGAGCAAGAAAAGAGGCCAAATTGGGCATCCCCAGGACAATGGTGATGTCACCAGCTAATCCTTTCAACAGGAAGTGGTGCTTCTGACTTGAGTGCAAAAAAAACAACAATCCAGGAAGAAAAAGTATCCCCTCTCTGACCATATCCAAAACAAACCATCCTTTGGATGGGCACTTCTCATGGATGGGTCTAAGGCAGGGGTGTCAAACTTCATTGAGGGCTGCATCAGGGTTGTGTTTGACCTTGGGGGGGGCGTGGCTGGGGGGGGCGTGGCCAGCTCAACGTCACTCGTATCAGGGGTGCCTGTGGGGCCCCGAGCTCTCTACCAGCAAAAATGGGCTCCCAAGCTCTGTTTTCGGCTGCCACGGCCTCCTGCAAACCTCTGCCAGTGAAAATGGAGGTTGCCTGTACTGCCCCCAAAAAGGGGCCTAAAGGGGGCTCTGAAGCCTGGGGAGAGTAAAAACTGCCATACCATCGCGTGCCGGGAGCGTGGGGGGGCCGCGCGTGGAATTATGGGTGTGGGCGGGCACACGCACGCCCCCCCCCCTCCCTTTTGGCACACGAACCAAAAAAGGTTCGCCATCACTGACTTACAGCAATTGCAGCCAGGCAGCAAAAGAGAGGCAGAGGAGAGGTTGTGTGAGAGAGGTTGTGTGTATTGCAGGGAGGGGACCCAACAACACAGTCCTACCAAAAGCAACTTAACTACAGTTATTGGTACCTCTGATTTTTCCAGATTGCCTGGAGTCCTGTAATCTCCGCTGTAGACAACAGG
The DNA here is from genome assembly GCA_023053685.1 of Diadophis punctatus similis. Lineage (NCBI taxonomy): Eukaryota > Metazoa > Chordata > Lepidosauria > Squamata > Dipsadidae > Diadophis > Diadophis punctatus. Next base: position 8,795,410 of record JALIGW010000022.1, on the reverse strand, counting down.
AGGGTTTTCTGTTTGACCAAAGCCAGGATTATCATTGTTTTTTCTGGGGAAATGAAGATAATTACAATAACAATATTAACTGCCCCAACAACGTAACATTTAGAACAACATAAAACAGGTAGTCCTCAATTTATGACTGGTTGCTTAGTGATTGTTTGAAGTTACAATATATCCTGAAAATGGGACTTACAACTCGGATTCAAAGTTCTGACTTTGTCTCCCGCCCACCATGATTACACAACCACATTTTTGGCCATTCGGCGCATGCATTTATGGCAATTTGCAGTATCCTGCATCACACAACGGTGATTTACAATGTTTTTGCTGAAAACCAGTGTTTACTTCCAGTTCCTGCCAAAAAAAAAACTTCCAATAGCAAAACAACATGCTCGCTTAATGACCATGGTGTTTGTTTTACAACTGACCCCAAAAAGGGCATAACATTGGATGTGGTCACAAGGTGACACACTTTATGACCATCACAACTTACAATAGAAATTGTGGGGTCAGTTACAGTTGTAAGTCGAGGTTCTGAATCAGCTCTTCCGGAAATTACCGTATTTTTCAGAGTATTTCCCCCCCCTAAAAGAGGCTGAAAATTTGGGTGCATCTTATACTTCGAATGTAGCTTTTTCGAAGCTTTTTTTTTCAGCCCTAACGAGGTGCTAACGATCTTCCCTGGTCTTTCAGGCTTGCAGGATTTTTTCATTGCTAGTCCCTCCGAAAAAGGTTTTTTCAACCCTAACCAGGGGATAAAATAATGTGCTGAAGCTGACCAGACTAAGGACGCTAGCCAGATGAATACCTGGTAGGTAGATCCCCCCCCCTATTTTCCTCCCCAATAACTAAGGTGTGTCTTATACTCCGAAAAATATGGTAATATGGGCTCCTCATTAAGGATAGGTATCATATATGGATAGATATTACATATATGTATCACTTTGATCTTTGAGTCAGATAATACACCAAAATGTAGTTAAAAGAAGCATTGATTATGGCTTAATGCAGTGTCTCCCAACCGTAGCAACTTGAAGATATGTGGACTTCAACTCCCAGAATTCCCCTGGCAGCTTCAACTCCATTCTGGGAGTTGGAAGTCCACATATCTTCAAGTTGCCAAGGTTGAGAAACACTGACGTAATGCAAAGCTGAGCAATGATGGCTGTGTATACAGTGGATTTCAACTCTTCCCCCACTCTTGATTTAGTGTGCCCACAAATCCTGATTGGTGATTCACAACACTGGAAACCCTGCTGTGTATTTCTACTGTCAAAGTCATAAGAAAAACTATTTTCAGTTGTGTGTCAACCAAAGGAAGTTGGGCTTGGATTTCCCTTCTCCCCCAAAACTTACTTTTTTCTGGCCTGGGTGACATAGCACACCACAGCTATGAGTATTGCAAAGGCCACAACAGCTCCCACTGGTCCAACCTTTGCCCACATCAGACTGTCTGGAAGAAAGGAAGACACGGGTCAACAGACAGATTTAAAAGTGAATGCAAAGAGAAACCATATAAAAAGAGAAGATGGTGCTGAAACGTAAGCCAGGAATATGGGAACAATCGTCGGTTCATACATGACACCAACACAAGTTTGTTTTAATGGGGGTTGTCGAGTAAACCGCTGCTGGATTTGCAGGGCATGTTAAATAGATCTCACTGTTGCAAAAAAAGAAAACAAGGGATCAATGAAAACTCGACCTAACAGCTGCCAGGTTACTGGTGGCACAGTATTGGAAGAAGGAAGATCCACCCACCATTGAGGAATGGACATTAAAACTTGTGCATCTGGCAGAGATGGCAAAAATTTCATCATATCTTAAAGACCATTCAAACGAAAGATATATATTGAAATGGAGAAGATGAATTGACTATATTCAAAACAAGTATCAGACTAAGAAGATTCAAATAGCTTATGAATGAAATATTTTTAATTTGTAGTTTAAGTTTAAAGGGTTTCGAACTATAAGGAGTTAAAGATTTAGAGAGATTTGGAAGTCAACACTTTGTTAGCATATTTTAGTTTTATGTTTATAGATACTATACCCTGTGTTTGTTCTGGGAAGTCTAGGGAGGGGGGGAGGGGGAGATGGGGGGGAGGGCAATGGGGGAGGGAGGGGGAAAAGGGGTGGGGGAAAAATGTTTGTAATACTCATAAAACTTTTTAATAAAAAAAAACTCAACCTCCTGCACCAAAGAGGAGCTCCGGAAATGGGAATTGGAAGAAGGATTTTAATACAGGTAGTCCTTGCTTAACGACTAGTTGTTTAACAACTGTTCAAAGCTATGACAGGAAAGGCTACTTATTACTCATTCTTGAAGCTGCGCCCCTGCCCTACAGTTACATGATCACATTTTGGTACTTGGCAACAACTATCTCGCATTTTTGCCTGGTTGCAGTGTCCTGCAATCTACAACTTTTTGTAGTTTTTCATACCTCCTGTCTGTCCCACTTTGCTCATTTATACTGTCAAAAGGTTCTTTACTCAATACAGTATAATAAAAAAATATTTTTTGCTTGCAATTTAATGGTGGTAGTTTAGGTCCTCCTCTTTGGAGTCAGAGATAACCAAGTTTGGTCTCTCACTTATATGTGACAGCCCAGCTGATATTTGAGAACTTCTAACACATAATCTTTTGGTTGTTTATTTTCCAGGCTAAAGTTGGCCAATGTGTTCAACTTCTTTTCAATGCTTTGCCTTCTGCTATTAATTCATATTCCTGTCCAGAGCGAGACAGCGAGTTGTGCAAAAGCTCTGGTCCTTTGTAGTAGTCATTGCCTTCTCACTTGAAGAAGGCAATTGAATAGGAAAGAGCACCACCAAGGGGGAGACCCAGCAAGATCAAGGGACTGCTGGCTTTGCAGTGGGCCAATAGTTGATGTGTCAGCCTTCTTAGACAACTAGTAGCAATAGCAATAGCAATAGCACTTAGACTTATATACCGCTTCATAGTGCTTTACAGCCATCTCTAAGCGGTTCAGCATATTGCCCCCAACAATCTGGGTCCTCATTTTACCGACCTCAGAAGGATGGAAGGCTGAGTCAACCTTGAGCCTGGTGAGATTTGAACAGCTGAACTGCTGAACTAGCAGTCACTGAAGTAGTTGCAGTGCTGCTTTTAACCACTGCGCCACCTCGGCTCCTAGTAAGGCTGGCCCTTGATGGCAGCCCTGGAGAAGCTGTCGTGGAGGGTGTTGTGGCCTCTTGGCCGCCGGCCCCTCAAGCAGCCGAATCAGATAAGGCGGCAGTGTGGGAGTCAGGGCCAGCATCAAGGCAATCTGAGAGCTCTGAGGGGGAAGAGGGAATGGAGCTGTCAGAGATAGAGACAGAGGCGGAACCTGGGCTGTCTGTTAGCCCTCAGATGGAGAGTCAACAGCCCCCAGGTCTGGAGATGGCTGATGAGGAAGAAGAACAGCTGGGTCCAGTGCCTGATGTGCGGATGCACAGAAGGCAGAGGAGAGGAGAGCAATGGAAATCTATGGGCCGGTCCTTGGGAAGGAAGAGCCACCGCTGCTAGCAAACCCCGACCCTAGCTCTGGGGATAAAAGGTAGGGGACAAAGATGAATAGGTGTGGCAGACAACTATTCATCTCCCTGCTGACAGATTTGTTAGCCTGCGGTGAGAGAGAGACTTTGCTGGGGCTGCTGGCGCTCCTAATAAAGGGAACATTTAATTAACTACAGAGGGTTTGTCGTGTTTGGGAGCCGGGTCAGAACAGAGGGCCTATGGCCCAATAGATTGAGGAAGAGGACCAGAGGGATCAGAGGTGATGTTTGCCTGCAGGGACTCTCACTGGAGTGATGGAACTGGAGCTGCTGGTTCTTGGTGCCATAGAGATTCCTGGCAGAGCAGACTATGTAGAGCTGAGAGTCAACCTCCCTCTGAACAGTCAGGATGCTGGTGACAATGTAGCCCGTTTTCTGGGAGTACACAAACTCCCGGTCAGTCTCATTGACCGTCACATTGCGGGTGGGCAATTCAAAGGTGATCATAGCTTCTGGGTTGGCTTTAGCCGCACAGATGCATTTCACTGTATCCCGAGCGGCTGTGCACTTGGAGTCCGGAAAAATACGCGGAGCAACTGTGGAGAAAAATAAGAGATTGAAGTGCAATCCAGGATGAACTAATAGCAATAGCACTTATATACCACTTCCTAGTGCTTTACAGCCTTCTCTAAGCGTTTTGCAAATGTCAGCATATTGCCCCCAACAATCTGGGTCCTCATTTTACCAACTTCGGAAGGATGGAAGGATGGGTCAGCTGGTCAGAATTGAACTCCTGGCAGTGAGCAGAGCTAGCCTGCAATCCTGCATTCTAACCACTGCACCTAATAGCTCTAATAGCCATCTTGGATTGTAGAAGTCCTCTCTATGGAAGCCCCTCCATTTATGCCGAGCCATACGATAGAGCAGTGGGTTGGTCCACAGTCTTGAGATGTCTATTTCCAACAAATACACCAGGGAAAAGAGAATCAAAGGGGAGAGCCATAGCTCCAGTTCCACAATAATATAGAGAAGGAATTTGCCAGTTCCTCTTCTCCAGCTTTATCCAAATTCACTGCCAACAGTTCCCCAAAACTTTGAGAACGGATCTTTCATGGGAATGCCAGAGTTCATAGCTGAGCCCTTCTGCATTCAAAGCACATGATCTACCAGCACACTCTACCCAATCCCAAAACATGCTTGAGATCTTTAGAACTAAAAAGGGCTCTCGGGGCACAAAGCCAGTGCTTACATTCAACGGTGAGGTTGAAAGCAGTGCTGCTCTGGCCAAACTGGTTCTCTGCTGTGCACCAGTATTCACCGTCATCTTCATGCGACACGGATTCAAACTCCAGCTCCACGTGGTTTTGGTAGATCCCCATGGCTAATGGCTTCTTGTCCTTGAAGATGGTGATTGTTGGCTCAGGGCTGCTCTGTGAGCTGCAGAAGATAGTGACAGGCTCTCCCTCAAGGGCCACCATTGATCCGTTGACTACTGGTTTCCAAGGAGCATCTGCACAGGGAGACAAAGTCAAGGAGAACATGCATTTTTTAAAAAACTAAAACATGGTGCAAATGGTCACCTCAGCTAAGAGCAGATTCCTCATCCCAGAATGGTTCAAATGATGCTTTACTAAGACTGTATTACTAAGTAATAGTACTGTATTACTGTATTACTAAGACTTTACTAAGACTGTATTACTATTATTCTTTTCTTCCTTACTAGTATCTATCTCTTTCCACTTATTACTATAACCATGTTGCTTGTATCTTTCAATTATATTGTTTTTATTTGTTTCCTAGTACGATTTGATAGCTTATTAGTAACCTTGACTATCACTAAGTGTTGTATCTTTTTATTCTTGATGAATGTATTTTATTCTCCTTATGTACACTGAGAGCATATACACCTAAGACAAATTCCTTGTGTGTCCAATCACACTTGGCCCAGGGGTGAGTTGCTCACTTACCCAGACCGGTGCGCTGCTCCGCGGTCCTTCATGCTTTGTGCGCGCACGCGCACGCTACGTGAGCGCGCCCCCTCGTGCAATTTTGCTTCTGCGCATGCACGGAAGCAAAATCGCGCCGAAATCTTGCAAGGGGATGCGCGCGTGCGCGCACGAGATTTTGACGTGATTTTACTTCCGCGCATGCGCAGAAGCAAAATCTCACCGAAATCTCACGCACGCGCGTCCCCTCACGAGATTTCGGCGAGATTTTGCTTCCGCGCATGCGCAGAAGCAAAATCGCCCAAAAATTCACAAAAAAGAGATGGCGACGCGCGCGACTGCCCGGTGGAGACTGTACCGGAGCAGTCGTGCGCAAATTGGGTTCTCGGCGGGTCCCTACCGGAGCTACGCATTGGACCACACCGGTAGGAACCCACCCCTGACTTGGCCAATAAAGAATTCTATTCTATTCTATTCTATTCTATTCTATTCTATTCTATTCTATTCTATTCTATTCTATTCTATTCTATTCTATTCTTTATTCTATATGGAATGGGTGGCAAAGACATTTGATAAATACATAAAATCAATGGGCCTTATCCCAGAATGGGGAATCCATTCCAGAGCCCTAGATTAGCACTCACACAGCACAGACAAGGCAAGGGAGTGGTTGTCTTTGCCATAAATGTTCTCCGCGACACAAGTGTAGATGCCATCTTGCAGATGAGTTACATTGTCGAGGTAGAGTGTGAGGTTCGCAGCTAAGTCCTCGTGGAGAATTTCATCTTCTCGGAGCCAGGCAATCATGGCTGTTGGACTGCTGTCCACAATACACATCAAAAACACATGAGCGCCATGTAGGACTTCCACGGAGGAGTTCACTTGCAGGATACGGGGTGGGTCTGCAAAGGATAGGTAAAGAGATCACCTTTGGGATGCATATCCAGTTTTCTTTCAGCAGCAGATAAAGATAGTAAGAAAGGTATCAGCCAGGTATGGCCCAAAGAAGTCAGAATGGCAGTCACGTTAGGGTAATCAGAACTTTTTTGTTGCTGTTGTCTTTTATGAGCATTACATCATCATCATCATCATGACTCTCGAATGGCACAGTGGTTAGGATGCAGTATTGCAGGCTAACTCTGCCCACTGCCTGAAGTTTGATCCTGACCAGCTCAAGGTTGACGCAACCTTCCATTCTTCCAAGGTTGGTAAAATGAGGAACCAGATTGTTGGGGGCAACATGGTGACTCTGTAAACTGCTTAGAGAGGGCTATAAAGCACTATAAAGTGGTATATTATAAGTGCTATTGCTATCTTGACTTTCTTGGTCACATCCTGCTTAGTACTTTCCCCCCTTAGTTCCCTATGTGAACAAAATCAGAGTTGGAGCTATTTTATTCCATTAAATGAGATTGCAAGGTCCTTAGAAAGGTGGATAGATGTCTAATTTAAAAACAAAAAATACTTTTCCTTATGTTTGTGTGTAACTTTTCCCTGGCTACCTTAGCTTTTTTGTTAGTATGTGAACTAAAAGCAGATTCAGGATTTAAGAAGGAAGATGACAATGGGCGAGAAGCTGTTATTAGCACGCTAGCTCATTTTTCATTTGAAATCATATATTCCCAGTTACTCGTTTTCCCGTGGAAGGGAAAGTGACATTGATTAGAGATGAAGGAAGTCTCAGGAGAAATGAAATATGCATGTTTGAGGAATGTGACTTGCAAAACAGGTCATCTTTGACAATAAAAAAGGGAAAAAGAATACATTAAAATTAAACCGGGAACAAAAAAAAACCTTGCTTTTTACATGGCTCAGGGGCCAGGAATCCATTAATTACCACATAATTATGTGCTAAGTTAACTGCTAATCCCTCCTACTCATGCAGAATAAATTTTCTGTGACATCTAATTAAGATTATGGACTTTTAACATTAGAAAACAGGACTTTCTTTTACTATAGTTATTTTGTGGAAGACACAGCTGTGGTCCTGATGTTGGGCATTTCCAGATACTACAGGTAGTCCTTGACGTATGATCTCACAATCAAGCCCAAATTTTATGACCTCTCCCTTGCCATAGTTGTTAAGTGAATCACTTAACAATTATTAAGCTAGTAACATGGTCGCCAAGTGAATCTAGTTTCCTCACTGACTTTGCTTGTCAGAAAGTCGCAAAAGGTGATCACATGATCCCGGCACACTGCAACCCTCATAAATAATACATACCAGTTGCCGAGCATCTAAAATTTTGATCATGTGACCTTGGGGATGCTTATGTGTGAAAGACGATCGTAAGTCATAATTTTTTTACACTATTTTCACTTTGAACAATCACTAAGCAAATGACTGTAAGTCAAGGATTATCTGTATAATAATTTATTAAATTTTGAACCACGGTTTTAATTCTGCTTTTAGACGGTTGCAGAAAAGCAATACCACAGCAGAATGTGTCGTGCTATGGATGTAATTAAAGAGCCCGAGTCCATCAAGTCTTGTTGCAGGAGTCCTCCAGTGTTCTCCAAGATTAAGAAGAGCAACAAAGACGATTAGGGGACTGGAGGCTAAAACATATGAAGAACGGATGCAGGAACTGGGTATGTCTAGTTTAATGAAAAGAAGGACTAGGGGAGATATGATAGCAGTGTTCCAATATCTCAGGGGCTGCTGCAAAGAAGAGGGAGTCAAGCTATTCTCCAAAGCACCTGAGGGTAGAACAAGAAGCAATGGGTGGAAACTAAACAAGGAGAGAAGCAACTTAGAACTAAGGAAAAATTTTCTGACAGTTAGAACAATTAATCAGTGGAACAGCATGCCTCAAGAAGTTGTGAATGCTCCAACACTGTTTGGAGTTTTTAAGTTTTTAAGAAAATGTTGGATAACCATTTGTCTGAAGTGATGTAGGGTTTCCTGCCTAAGCAGGGGGTTGGACTAGAAGACCTCCAAGGTCCCTTCCAACTCTTGTTGTTGTTGTTGTTGTTGTTGTTGTTGTTGTTGTTGTTGTTGTTGTTGTTATTACTATTACTATTATTATTATTATTATTATTATTATTATTATTATTATTATTATTATTATTATTATTATTATTATTATTATTATTATTATATGACAGGTGTCCACTTACATGCAATTAAAAATGTAAAGTATAAAAATATAAAAGTTAATATATTTCTATAAAAGTTGTGCTGATATCAAAGTTAATATATTTATGTTTTAATATAAATATATATATATAAATGTTTCCAATATTTGAGGGGCTCCTACAAAGATGAAGACCTCAAACTATTTTCCAGAGCACTAAAAAGCAAAACAAGAAACAATGGTTGGAAACTAACCAAGGTGAGAAGCAACTTAGAACTAAGGAGAAATTTCCTGACAATAAGAGCAATTAACCAGTGGAGCCGTTTGCCTTCAGAAGTTGTGGGTGCTCCATCACTGGAGGCTTTCAAAAAGAGAAAAGAAATGAGATAGGATCTCCTGCTCAAGCAGGGGGTTGGGACTGGACCCAGCTGCTGTGGCCTAGAGGTAGAGCTCTTGCCTCACAACCAGGAGGTTGTGAGTTCGATCCTAGGTAGAGGCAGATGTAAGGGTCTCCTGCTTGGGCAGGGTTGGACTAGATGACCTGCAAGGTCCCTTCCAACTCTGTTAATCTGATCTGATGGAAGACCTCTGATGTCCCTTCCGACTCTATTATTCTATGTTCTATGCTACTTATCGACATCCAACTCACATTTGACGTCCAGAGTCGAGAAGCCATCAAACTCAAAAGTCGTGTTGGGGTAGCTGACTTTGCAGCCCACCTCATGTCCGTGGTTCTCACGCAGTGGTAGGAACTTCAGGATGGAGATGAGTGACCAAGTGCTGCCTTCTTCCTCTATTTGTGCATAGACTGAATGCTCAGCCAAATTCTCATAGTTCATCCACGTGATGACGGGTTTCATGTCTGGACAATTGTCAGGCACCTCACAGCGCAGCTCCGCTTCTGAACCTTCCACCACTTCTGGAGGATTCACAATTGTGGGCTTGTCTATGGTGTAGAAAGAGACAGAGAATATGGAGAAAACAGAAACTCCCCCACTCCTATCTTGTCCTCCAATTGAGAGGTTACTAAGCAAACAGGTGACCAGTTGGATCGTCCTTTGGGAGAAAGGTAATTCAGTCTGATGTGACCAGAATGAATAGGGTACATTTTTTAAACCCCAAAGCCAAATAGTCCTGTGAGCATCTAGAAGAGTTTGCAATAAGTGCCGAATATCTGTAGCTCAGGTGTAGGATGAGGGTGAAGATTCGTTCTCCTACTGACCACACGAAGCCCTTATAAACAGAAGAAGACTGACACTGACATCCCTAAACTCCACTGAAGATGTTACCTAGCCTGGTAATGAAATGTTCAGAAACCAACCCACAAACTGGGAGAATGAACCTTCACCCTCATCTAGTACAGCAAGGGTGTCAAACTCAATTTCCATTGAGGGCTGCATCAGGGTTGTGTTTGACCTCAGGGACTGGGGTGGCCGTGGCCAGCTCAACGTCACCACAACGGCCTCCTGCAGCCCTCTGCCAGCGAAAATGGAGCCCAGGTGGGCCTTCCTGGGTGGACCTCCCCGGGCTCTGTTTTTGCTGGCAGAGGGCTATAGGAGGCAGTCGTGGCCGAAAACGGAGCCTGGGTGGGCCACATGAGGCCCTCCCGAGCTCCATTTTTGCTGGCAAAGGCACTGTGGGCCAGTCCTTTGCTATTTCCATGGCGGCCCCGCGGGACAGATCTAAGCACTCTAAGCCAAGTTTGACACCCCTGTAGTAGGGTATGTATCATAAATAGAAAAATAACTGAAGCGGCAAGCAAACCTCACTAATAAGTCAATATTTACTTACCTAAGCAAATAAACAGAATGACTATAGGAAGGGGAAAAAAAAGAAAGAAAGCAGTGGGAGTGATTTCTGACTTCCTGCCGACTTCCCCATTGACTTTGCTTGTGGGAAGCCGACAGAGAGTGATGAAAATCAGAATTATGTAACTCCAGCAACACTGCAATGGCCACAGCTTTATGAACAAAACTGATCATCATGAGAATTTCAATCCCACAGAAGTAATGCGTCCCAGATTTTTCACCCATTCTTTAAGTTAGCCAATTTTAAACAGCTGGATTAAAAAATAGTTGCAATAAAATGCAAGGTTTGAGCCAACCTTAGGGTACATGTAGACAACCGGATAAATACAATGAGAGTTTTAGCAGTATTTAGTAGTAGTAACTACCATTAAATCAAGTTCACACAATAGGAACTGATACTGTAGGTTAGGGGATCTCTGGATTTATCAAATATTAGCTTCTTTGGAGAATACTAAAAATAATCCTTATGAGCTAAGATTGTGCCATTGTGGAGAAGGATCTATCAAGTCCAGGTCCTGTTACTGTACCCCTTCTGTGGGGAGAAAGGGCTCACTGTATAACTCTAGCAAAATACTTAGGCAATTCTGATTTATTTTATCTATTTTTTTAGTTTATTCTTACTAGTAAGATTTTGTTTCTTGAATGCAGATAGCTAGGGAATTGCTTCTGTTTGAGTTTGCAAACTCAAACCAAATGATGCATCATCATTTTATATTGCATGTACGCAGAGAGCTTATGCATCAGAAACAAATTCCTTGTGTGTCCAATCACACTTGGTCAGTAAAGAATTCCTATTCTATTCTATTCTATTCTATTCTATTCTATTCTATTCTATTCTATTCTATTCTATTCTATTCTATTCTATTCTATTCTATTCTACCCTACCCTACCCTACCCTACCCTACCCTACTCTACTCTACTCTACTCTGCTCTATCTAGGGAAGCCTCCTACATCCCTTAATTGTTGCTGGTTCCCATACTATTTGAAAGGGCTCACCAGCTTAGACCCGACTCTTTATAAGCAAGAGTTAGAACTGGTATTTCCCACTAGCATTGCCTGATACTCACTGATGACCTCCAGGTTGCAGTGCTCTGGATAGGTATATTGATTGTAGCCACCGAGGTCTCCCCGAAAGTAATACTTCCCTGCGAGTTCAGGGCTGAGACGGGAGATCTGCAAGGTGCAGTTGCGGAAATTCAACTCTCCCAGTAGTCTACTGCGTCCAATGTAGCTCTCATGGATAATGTTGGTGCGGGATTTGTAAACCACTGGGGGATAATTCTTGGGGTATGGGCTGTTGAAGTACCAGATGCCATGGATGGTTGCTGGACGTAGCTCTTCTGGGTAGCTGAAGCGACAGGGGATAACCACACAGGTGCCCTCAAAGGCATTGATGTGTTCGGGCATCCAGGCGCTCCACGGTCCAGCCAAGACCCCTTTGAAAGGAAGCAGAAGAGACTCACAATTAAGGAGAGAGAAAAACATATGGTTGCTGATTGCCTGCTTCACGGCTGGTTCTGATTTTTCTCATTATGCGCTCCTACCTCATACATCCCTGCGACCAGTTAGGTCCCACAGAGTCGGTCTCCTCCAGGTCCCATCAGTCAAGCAATGTTGGTTGGTGGGACCAAGGGGGAGAGCCTCCTCTGTGGGGGCTCTGGCTCTCTGGAACCAACTACCTCCAGAGATCCGAACTATTCCCACCTTACTGGCCTTCCGGAAAGCCATTAAGACATGGCTCTTCCTGCAGGCAGGGTGAGAGACCATTGAACATCTCAATCTCCCCCTTGGTATGAATGGTGTTTGTTGGTTTCTTTTCCTATTTTTATAAATTGCTTTTAATGACCGAATTTTTAATTATATTATTGCTGTTCTTGTATATGCTGTACGCCGCCCTGAGTCCCTCTGGGAGTAGGGCGGCATATAAGAATTGCAAAATAAAATAAATAAAATAATAAATAAATGTTTGCTTCACGTGGCACCATTCATTCACCCCGTTTAGCACTTTATGCTTTATCCAAAAACTACCGTGTACAATATTGATTGGGATCACTGGTCCCTCTTATTGGGTATGACGAATAGGGATAGTCTTGAGGTCCCTTTCAGGACCCTCCCTCGGGGCTGTGTTACCTGCGGTTCACCTGCCTGTTAAAGTGAGAATAAATCTCATAGAGGCGATGTGGATCTTTTCTCGGAATTCAGACATTTAGAAATAAAGCCGAGATTAAAAGTCTAATAGAAAATATTTATTTCGGTACAAAAACAATAAATCATGAATAGTTACATCTTGCTAATAAATCGTGAGCGATCCGGTCAGAGTCAAAGGCAGAAGAGGATAATAATGGAGAATCAGGAATGCACACATGTGCAGGAGATCACATCACGTGTCCTGCTTGTATTGGATTGTACCATAATATTAGGATAGGGGTGCATCACCCTGCATAGACATACAACTGGCAATATTCACTACATGACACTGCCTTTGAATCAGCAGGAAAGGCCATGGAGATCATTTATCTCTATGGCTGACAGTGTCACAGCAATGAGACTGAATAGCGTTGCTAACTCTACAGATTTAGCAGCCAAACAATGCCGGCTGGCGGGGCCTAGGGGGAGGGCCTTCTCTGTGGGGGGCCCCGTGCTCTGGAACTAACTTCCCCCAGAGATCCGAATTATCCCCACCCTGCTGGCCTTCCGAAAAGCCGTCAAGACATGGCTCTTCCTGCAGGCAGGGGGTTGAGACTAGTTCCATCCGAGCCTTCCCCCTGTATGTATGTTGCTGAATATCTTTTTTAACTTTTTAAATCTTTTTAAAATTGTTTTAATCGTTATTTATTGTTTTAGTGTTCTTGCACAATGTTGTACGCCGCCCTGAGTCCCTCGGGAGTAGGGCGGCATAGAAGAACCTAATAATAAATAAATAAATAAATAAATTTAATGGGAGACAGTTTCAGGGTAGAGACTGGGGATTTCTTGATTTCCTTCCCTCGAGACTGGCATCACTTACGGAAGGAAAAACAGTTGCCACTAATTGTTGTCCATAATGAACAACAAGGCAGGGTTGGGAGGACTCTTAAGTCATCCACATATTTTCTTTGGGGGGAGGGGAGAATACAGTATTTATGCAAAACCACATACTTCCTCCACAAGATCTCTCCTATGATCCAAACCCATATCCCCCTGCCTTGCTCTTTGTATTCCTGCTGCCTCCACTCCTGAAAAAAAAAACCACTAAAGGGAATATCAAAGCATATAGTAGTGTTTTTCCCGCCTTGGCAATTTTTAAGATGTATGGATTTCAACTTCTAGAATTTTGGGAGTTGAAGTCCACACATCTTGAAGTTGTCAAGGTTGACAACTCTTAATAGTTAACCCAGTGAGAAATTGGTCTACAAGCAACTTGAAACCCAATCTACAGAGAATTAGATGAGATACGTTTTGGGTTTCTGATGGGTCATCACAATGTCATTTGGGAGAATATTACCAAGACAGAACTCATTCTTTTGTCCAAAAGTACCTTCAAATAGGACCCAGAAGGCCAGCAGCGTCTTGCAGAAGGATTTCATGTTGTTTATTTTTGAAGAAATGTGTAGGTCAACCTAAAGGAAAGAGGGAGAAGTAGGATGACATTGATAGTGAGAGGACAATTGTTTGGTATATCAGAACATTCCCTAGAGCAGTGTTGCCCAAACTTAGCAACTTTAAGTTGTGTGATGTCAACTCTGAAAATTCGGGGAGTTGAAATTCACACATCCAGAGGTGGGCTTCACATAATTTAACAACCGGTTTGCCTAGTGCAGAACTGAAAATGTGAGCGTGCACGCGCCTTCCACACTTCCGCGCGGCTTCAAACACACAGTGATTTCATGCACATGGCTTCCAGCACACCTTCTCGGGCAGCCATGGTGAGTAGAGTGGGCTGCGTGGGTGAGGCGAGTGAGCCAGAGAGTGGGATATATAGGACGGGATAGCACTGGGGCGGCAGTGGTGAGTTGCTACTGGTTTGCCCTGGTTTGGGCGAACTGGTAGCGGTGGCAGCAGGTTCCGCCCACCCATCCAGACGTCATCACGGATGTTCCGCGCACATCTCTGAACCAGAAGCAAAGGTAACTGAAACCCATTCCTGTGGGGCAGGTGGACGGGCCCAGCCAGTGGTCGGAACTACCAGTACGTGCAAACCGGTCCGAACCGGCGGCAGCCCACTTCTGCCTAGAAAGCTATAACCTTCCATTGTGATCTCTCTTCCATAGAGAGAGAGATCCTACAGAAGAAAATTGCTAGCTAGACCTCAGGCATGTACAAGCATCAGATCATCAATAAGGAGAAATTGGATTTTTGCCAGTACAGCAGAAGTTGTTTCCTGTTTGCATCCCATAACTAGGTCAGTTACAGCTAATATGCAGATCATATGCATTCACTGTGCATTCATGCAAAGACAATATTCAAGAAATTGAAGGGTTTAAATAGTTTTCTCAACCTTTTTTTTGAAAAGTTTTTTATTTCCCCCCCCACAATCTCCATATACACATCCATGCATATACCACAAGTCATATCAAAACATACATAATTATACATTTCTATCCAATATATCATAAATCAATATCCTAGTTTTACACCTATTTATACTGCTATTTATCAGTCTGTTTTTCCCTCCTTTCATAGCACTCCCCTCCCTCTATCTCCCTCTCCTCCTTCTACCTTCTTTCTCCTTCTCTCCCCCTTCCTACTTCCCTCCTACCCCTCCCTACCTTCTCTTTCTACTTCCTCTTTCTCCCTCTTAACCTTTCCCTAAGTGATTCTAATTATAATTCACCTTACATTTTACAGACTGATAATATTTACTCTGTTAGGACTCTGTCCAAATGGTTGGGTTGGCAATATATAAACAAGCCACCAATATATGTTTGTATGTATTTAAGTAATTTAGCTTTAAAATGTTTGCTATATTCTGATTGGCTGTGGTGTTACAAATTGCCATAAGAGGGAGCTAGAGGTTATGGTTCTCTCTCTCTGCTGATTCATTCGTGATTGACTCTTTGACTGATATAGTGAGCTCTGTGTGTTATGCTCTGTTAATCTATGATAGTTTGGTGTGTTTGTAAGCTGTAATATCTTTGTTTCATATAAGACAAAGAAAGGCTGATAAGAAGATAATTGTACTTCTTGATATTGATTGACTGAACGTGTATGACCTGGACTATTTATTTTGGACTGTGCTATTGCTAAAAATAAATACTAATTGCACTTTAACGTATCTGTGTGTATGACTGGATAATTACTCACATCTACTGGATACCAAACTGCAAACCCTCGTTTCTACGTGCATGTCCTCAATAACTCAAGGGTCGCTCTGCACACTCCTTAACATACTCCTACATCATTTAATTACCGGTGCCCCTTCTAAACTCATATACTTTCTATATCATATCTATACATGTAACTTCTTTTTTCTAGGTATATACTGCTGTTCTAAAGCTGCCGCCTCAGTTTTCTCAACCTTAGCTACTTCGTGTTGACTTCAATTCCCTGAATGTCCACACATTATCAAGACCTGAGGTTTAAGGCTACTGAATACAACCTGAACCTGAGGATGTTCAGTAGGAAAAATTGTTTCATCCATTTGTTGATGCTTTATACAATATTGGTGAGAATTCATACACAAATCTTCTCCTGCATACATGTTCAATGCTGGAAGCTGAACAGTCGTAATCACACTGTATTCATACATTGCCTAAGCTGTAATATTGTCTAATTTGACATACTATCTTGTGTAAAGCCAGCCTACTTGTAGCTTATGCAGTGAACTATGGTTAAGGAAATAGTGGCTCTTGGCGTGATGTGTGAACCCTGTCATAGAGAAGTGAACTTGGTATTATCCAAGGCAAAGTCAGAGTTCCAGAAAAACCCCAACGCCAATTCAAAACTGAGACAGACAATTTCTCAAAGTTCCCATTTATTAGAATCTGATACGTTTGTTGGATTTTTTTTATCCTATACAGTAATATCTGTTTCTTTTTAACTTTTGCAAAGCCAACTTGGGAGAGGTATTCTCCCGAGGTTGGAATGTACTGTAATGCTTATATAACAATAGTTTTCTTTAAAAAAAAAGAAAAGAAACCAAGACATTGTTTTGCTTTGTTTACTCTATTATGCCAGCAGAGGGAAGCAGTACTTCATATATTCTCCACTGCCTGGTTGTGCTCTTAGGGCACATTTATTTATTTATTTATTTATTTATTTATTTATTTATTTATTTATTTATTTATTTATTTATTTATTTATTTATTTATTTATTTATTTATTTATTTATTTATTTATTCATTCATTCATTCATTCATTCATTCATTCATTCATTCATTTTTGTCAAGTACGTATTGGTAATATACATAGATATAACATTGTTTATATACATAAGATGGGTACTGATAAGAGGAAACATTAGGACAGGGACGGTAGGCACGCTGGTGCACTTATGCACGCCCCTTACTGACCTCTTAGGAATCGGGTGAGGTCAACAGTGGACAGTCACACTGGTGCACTTATGCACGCCCCTTACTGACCTCTTAGGAATTGGGTGAGGTCAACAGTGGACAGTCTAAGGGTAAAGTTTTGGGGGTTTGGTTGCACATGTGGCACTTTGAAATCTGATTTCCACCCCGCAGCCCAACAGTTGGAAGACTCTTTGTGCATTAAGGAGAAATGTTTCCAGCATAAAAGCAGTGGGGTGGTTAAAAAAAAAAAGCAGAAATATTTAATAAGTCCTGTTTGGGGTGGGGTGGGGAAGAGATACTGGCCAGGCTCCTGGATTGCCAAAGTCAAATACTGCTAACCCATCTGACATACACAGTCTTAGTGCAACAGCAACCTAAGAACTGATAATCCCAGACTGTTGGTCATGGATCCTGGGCTGTTGTTAGCGATGCAAGGTAATCCAGACTAGAAACACAACCAGGAGTACCGGCTCTATCTTTACTATAAGGTTACATTAACAAAATCTTGCAAGACTGAAAGTTTCTTCCCTTCTTTCCTTTTACTCTCTGGAAAACTGGGTCGGGACCCTTCTGAAATGAATAATGGAGTAACAGACTTGGAAGGGATCTTGGAGATCTTCTAGTCCAACCCCCTGCTCAAGCAGGAGAGACCCTACACCATTCCAGACAGAGTGGCCGTCCAGCCTTTTCTTAAAAGCTTCCAGTGATGGAGCATCCACAATTTCTGGAGGCAAGCCGTTCCACTGATTGATTGTTCTCACTGATAGGAAATTTCTCCTTAGTTCTAGGTTGCTTCTGTCCTTAATTAGTTTCCATCCATTGTTTCTTGTCTTGCATTCTTTGGTTCTTTGGAAAATAGGTTGATGCCCTCCTTTTTTTGTGGCAACCCCTCCAATATTGGCTCACTGCTATCATGTGATGCCAGTGGGAGGATTCAATTTTTTTAACTACCAGTTCTGTGGGCGTGGCTTGGTGGGCGTGGCATGGCTTGGTGGGTGTAGCTTGGGTGTGGCATGGCTTGGTGGGCGTGGCTTGGTGGGCGTGGCAAGGGAAGGATACTGCAAAATCCCCATTTCCTCCCGATCAGCTGGGGACTCGGGAGGCAGAGAATAGATGGGGGCGGGTTGCCGAGCACCCAAATTTTGACCCTGTGACAGTAGAGATGCTATGACAATTGTTACTGTGGAGACTGGTAGCAAGCCACTTTTTTCAGGACCTTCGTAACTTCAGATGGTTGCTAAACGAATGGTTTAAGTTAAGGACTATCTGTATATAAACAGGCAGCAAATCCCATACTCACTCAAACTGATGTCGTCACCTATTTTATTTATTTATTTATTTACTTATTTCATCAAACATGTACAGGATAGTAATTGTTTGTATAAACATAACATAAGTAAAAAGTACCGATAAAAGAGGACAATAGGACAGTAGGACAGGGACGGTAGGCATTGTCACGATGTGAATATTGTCAGTTTGTGCATCTCTATGTTTTCTACTGTTTCTTGTATTTATGGTCAAGCAGACGTATGATATATTCTATTACGCATGCCTGCATTCCTGAAGTCAACTCCTTTTTTCTCTTCCGCCATTTTCTGCCGAAGGTAGAAGTGATTTATTCATTAGCCGATAAGATGTAGCCTAATAAGGATTCTTTTTATTACTTTTCTACTGAAATAAATATTTTGTTAATTAGATTTGAATCTCGGTTTTATTTTCTAAATGAGAATGACTTCAAAGGGAAGCAAAGATCCATCGGCCTCCGGAGGATTTATTCCTCCCGTTAACAGGCACAGTGGTGCGCTTATGCACGCCCCTTACAGAAATGGGGAGAGGTCTACTGTAGTCAGTCTAAGGTTAAAGCAACCAGCCAAGCTCAGGGAGCTCCAAGAACCCCACAATGCTATTTATGCGTTCAATCAATATATTGGGATATAATAAAGATTCTTTACCAGTCAAATGATCTCTAGAGCTGGGAAAGATGGAAAGACAAGAGAAGAGAATACCCCCAGCAGCAAGTCGAGGTAAACTCAGTGACAGCACTGTTGGAAGAGCTGAAGGGCCAGATCTTCCTGAAGAAAAATCTGTGTGCTTGATAAGAATCAAGATCATTTTCGCGGCACAATAATCAATTAAAATGTTCAATGCCCTGCATGAAGTCCTTAAAGAGTCCAAAATTACGCCCACATACAGAAATCCCATTGCGGGATTTAATGTTTGGTGCTAGGGAAAAGCATGTTTTCAAATTGTAACAACGCTACACTGAAATAATATATTATCCCCACAAGGGTATCCGTATTGCCAGATGGAATAAACAATATCAGACGTGCAAAATCCCTCCAGTTGCATGTCTCCGGAACTAATGACAAATTGAAATGTCTTTGTAGCTAAGGCAACTGATTATTCACCTCCAACTTCTGCTTCTTTGTCCTCAAATCTGCCAGCAGCCTCCTTTTCTGCCCCATCACAATTATACTTAAGCATCCTGCAGGGAGCATCATGTTTTCATTTTTTAAAAAAAAAATATAAAGAGCATGTTTCTAGTCCTTATGCTTCTAGGAGGAAATAGATTTACAATTTAAAACAGATGTCTCTTTAAATCTTAGGAAATGAAATGGCTGCCCTGGTATGATTCACAGATCCTTTGCCCAGCCAAGAAAATGGAATCATGGGCTCAGATTATAATTAATTAGTGATGTTCTTGTACTTGGAAGCGAAATAGATATATTTGCAAGCAAATAAGCACAAGGCAAGAAGGTGAAGTGTCAACCAATACCTTTTTGCAAGAGAAGAATGTCACAAATAGATCACTTGCTATTTAGTTCAAAGATTCATAGGTTGAGGCTATTGAGAGTAGCCAATCAGTAAACTCTGAAATCACCAGGATTTCTTTTATGAGCCTCAGTGATGTGCTGAGAAAAAATGGGAAAGACAATCAGAAGACTTGTCAAAGAAAATAACGTGGAACCTGGCATGATCTAAATACTGCTGGTACTCAATTTCATGCTGAAAAAAATATAATTGAGGGGAAAGGGGATGACAAGGAGAAATGGATTTTTCTGTGGAAGTTCAGTAACAAATTCAGTTCAGTTCCGATAATCAGAACCAGACTCTAGTTGGACTGGGGACGCTTGAAACTTGGTCTATAGGTAATTTGATTTACAGTACTTGGAAGGTCTTAAGTCTACAGTGTAAAAAGCTTGATCGCCTCCAGATTAACAGATTAACAGAGTTGGAAGGGACCTTGTAGGTCATCTAGTCCAACCCCCTGCTCAAGCAGGAGACCCTACACCATTTCCGACAAATGGCGGTCCAGTCTCCTCCTTAGACTATTCTGGGGGATGCTTATCCGGACTTAGGAGCAGAAACACAGCTTCTAGGGACAACCAGACCTGGCACTATTTTGTTGGAGTCCCACTTGTTCAATTTTATTTGGCAGCCTGATTTGACAGCTCCTGCTGCGTCCTCTGATAAGAAAGGGCAGCTGCTTAGAGCAGAACAGCCACTTGGCTTCAAAAAGCACATGGACTCCATTTTTTCCACCTCCAGTTGAGGCTCTAAAATCTCTCCAGGAGCTTCTGCAAAGCAGGTTAATTGTAGGCAATGAGTAGACATATGAAATACATGGGGTGGGAGGGTGGGGATGCCTCCAGGCTAAAGGGAACGCAAATGGGGAAAACAGATGCACTCAAGAGCAGATTTGTCATCAGGGTGTTTTTTCATTCTTCCTGCCTGGATTTGGACTCCTTAAGGAAGATGGGCGATGCACACCCAGGACTGAGAAAGCCAAGCCTGCTGCTGATCATAGCAGCAGCACTTAGACTTATATATCACTTCAGTGCTTTACATCCCTCTCTAAGCAGTTTGCAGAGTCAGCATATTGCCCCCCAAGAATCTGGGTCCCCAATGAGGGAAGGCTGAGTCAAACTTGAGCCGGTGAGGATCTAACTCCTGGCAGAGAGCTGAATTAGCCTACAATACAGCAGCATTCTAACCACTGCGCAGCCATGGCTCATGACACAAGAGCACTTTTGATGCATCTACCAGGGTACAGCTTGCTCACTTTCAACTCTAGCTTAAGGCTTTCATATCCTGATGGGTAGAACTTCCTTCAAAACGGGGGCGCAGACTGTTCTGGCTGCATTTTGGTCTCCTGTCCCCCTTTCCCACTACTATGCCCTCCCGGGTTCCGGCTGTTTGCCTCTAAACCCCCCCCCCGTGCCTTCCTCCTCTGATAACCTGCAAGTCCCATGTGATCTTCATCCCCAGGGAACATATCCCCAAAGGGGGCCAGCAGCAAAAGGAAGAGCTGCTTGGGGAAGAGAAGACAGGCACATATTGTTGTTTGCCTGCCAGTGACACCCACTCGCCAGCATCTTTCACAACCTCGGGCACAAGAGGTGCTTTGATCCTGGTGGGGTGGGGCCCTTAACAAAAGGCAACCTGTGTGGGTCTCTCAATGCCCCTCTTGTCCCAGGCCTTTTCCGTTTTCCCCTGCCAGTTGCCCCCATCTCTGCAAAATCCATTTGATTTCACCTTCACCCAGCTTCAGTATCAAGGGGCCATCGCTTTCCAAGGATACACAGCCTGGGGTAGAATTTTCCCAATTCCGGCAATTTCAGAAGAGTTCCTGAGCAATCTCCTCCCTCAAAGCAAAACTCTTGGTGGCTTACCTTTCGTTGAGCCTCCTTCCTCTGTCCCAGCAGCTCCGATGCAGTGATACTTAATAAGAGACACTGAGACTGCTGTAACACATAATCCAGGGGAGTGGAGGGCTAATGATCACTCAAGAGCTGGCTCTTCGCACGAGGGATCTAATAAGTTAATACATCTTTATAATGCTTTGATAAGACCACACTTGGGATATTGCATCCAGCTTTGGTTGCCACAATGTAAAAGAGATGTTGAGACTCTAGAAAGAGTGCAGAGAAGAGCAACAAAGAAGATTAGGGGACTGAAGGCTAAAACACATGAAGAACAGTTGCAGGAACTGGGTATGTCTAGTTTAATGAAAAGGATTCTAGCAGGGATATGATAGCAATGTTCCAATATCTAGGCGGTTGCCACAAAGAAGAGGGGGTCAACCTGTTCTCCAAAGCACCTGAGGGCAGGACAAGAAGCAATGGGTGGAAACTCATCAAGGAGAGATCTAACCCAGAACTAAGGAGAAATTTCCTGAGAGTTGGAACAATTAATCAGTAGAACAACTTGCCTCCAGAAATTGTGGATGCTCCAACACTGGAAGTTTTAAAGAAGAAATTGGACAATCATTTGTCTGAAATGGTATAGAGTTTCCTGCCTGGGCAGGGGGTTGGATTAGAAGACCACCAAGGTCTCTTCCAACTCTGTTATTCTGTTAAGGCAAAAGAGCCACCTCTGAAGACTGAGGCACCCATGGGAGAAAAAGCCAAGATGGCAGCTGCAAGATATGAATGAAGCTATGGCACTTTTTTACACGCATTGTGTGGGTGCAAATAAAAAGGGGTGGGGCTTTGGTTGCATCAATATGGCCGCCATCTTGACTTTTTCATCCTCTCTCTCTATATATAGGATGCTGCCTTCTTACTCCCCTTGGAAGAATCCTGGAGCTGGATTTGAGAGTTGCCACTTTGATTTCTGTCAATGCTATCAATTCGGGCAATTCCAGCAATCAGATATTTTGTTCGCCTTCAACAAGGTGTCCCACAACAGCATAGCATGCTTCATCCCTCACCAGGGTGTGCAAATCTCACCCTTGTGGTTTGTGTACAGTTCAAAGAACACCCAAATCCAGAAAATGGGGTGAATGCCATAAACAGGGGTTAAAAACTGTGGGTAAATACGTTGCAGGCTCACAGCTGGGGAGAACAGCTTGTTTCCCTGTTCCCTCCAGGTAAACATCTGTAACTCTATAGAAGTAGGAAATCGTTTTGGTTGAGGAATGTCCTCAAACAGAGAATCTGTGTGTGTGTGTGTGTGTGTGTGTGTGTGTGTGTGTGTGTGTGTGATATTTGTGTGCAATTGCTACTCATCCAGAATTAAACCTAAGTTTGTTTCCTTGTACATGTTGTTAACCAGAAAGCCACAACTCCATAAACAGGGCGCCTTCCAGGATTTATAGTTACTCCTGATGCGATATATATGTTTTCTTATCAGCTTGGCTTGAACATACAGGCAATTTCTGCCCTGCTGTGCCCACCTCCCTAAGCCTACCGGACCTGCCAATTTTCCTTAGCCCAGCACCATTCATTTCCTGGCCTTGTGCACACGCCAGGAGGCTGAAGCTCGCTTGGCAAAGAGGTTGGACTGTGGGTGTCAGTTCTTTTAACTCCTGCTCTTTCAAAGCTCTGCAGATTTTGCTCAGGTTACCTACACAGTGAGATCTTTATAACGACGGTGTCAACGAGACTGGCACGGAACTGAAGACCGATCAGGGTTATGCAAATTCAGGAAGGGATATCGAATAAAGAACAAGATGTTTGTTATTTGTCAAAGACCCCTGCTTTTTTATGGCGATTCTTATCACGTCAGTTTTTGACTCCTGGCAAACTGCCAAGACAAATCCCTGCAGTTTTCTTGGCAATGGAAAGTTCTCCATTGCCTCTTTCCTAGGACTGAGAGGCAGGGGCGGGTTGCTCACTTAGCGATACCGGTGCACTGCGCACACATCTCCACATTTTGTGAGTGCGCGCCCCCTCATGTGATTTTGCTTCTGCGCATGCGCGGAAGCAAAATTTCACCGAAATATCTCTCTCGCATCCCCTGGCAAGATTTTAGTGAGATTTTGCTTCCGCGCATGCACAGAAGTAAAAAAGCCCAAAAATTCTTTTAAAAAGATGGCGATGCTGGCGACGGACCAGCAAAGAGGGCACCAGAGCGGTCAAGCGTAAATTGCGCAATCGGCCGTTCCCTACTGGAGCTACGCACCGGACAGCACCGGTAGGAACCCACCACTGCTGAGAGGGTATAACAACACTCAGTCGACTTTGTACCAAAGACAGAACTGGAATTCCTTGTCTCATGGTTCGTAGCTTGATGCCTTAGCCACTACAACAAACTGGATCCCTCTCTTTTTAAGTTTTAATTATTTTAATTTTGTTTTTTATTAGATCATTTTAGCCTGGGCTGTCTGTTTGATTTAATGCTTTTAGCTGTTCTTAGGGTTTTTTTTTGTATGTTGTTCAGAGTCCATTGTAGTTTTGAGTGGCTAATATATTTAAATAATAAAATAAAAATAAAAATAAAAATAAAATAATAAAATAAAATAAAATAAAATAAAATAAAATAAAATAAAATAAAATAAAATAAAATAAAATAATAATAAAATAAAATAAAATAAAATAAAATAAAATAAAATTAAATTAAATTAAATAAATAATAAAATAAAATAAAATAAAATAAATAAAATAAAATAAAATAAAATAAAATAAATAATAAAATAAAATAAAATAAAATAAAATAATAAAATAATAATAAAATAAAATAATAAAATAATAAAATAAAATAAAATAAAATAATAAAAATAAATAAAAATAATAATAAATAATAAATAATAAATAATAAAAATAATAAAAATAAAAATAATAAAAATAAAAATAAAAGAAAGGAGGATTGAGAGAAGTTGGAAAGGCAGGTAGAATAAACACATTCCATTTGGTCCAATGGTTAAGATGCTGAATTAAAAGCTCGGATCTTGAATTCTAATCTCATTTAAGGCCTGAAAGCTGATTGGGTGATTTTGAGCCAATCATTCTCTATCTCTATGAGCTGTGGTGGTGCAGTGGTTAGAGTGTAGTACTGCAGGATACTTCTGCTGACTGCTGCTGTCTGTAATTTGGCAGTTCGAATCTCACCAGGCTCAAGGTTGACTCAGCCTTCCATCCTTCCGAGGTGGGTAAAATGAGGACCCAGATTGTTGGGGGCAAGAGGCTGACTCTGTAAACCGCTTATAGAGGGCTGTAAAAGCACTGTAAAGCAGTATATAAGTCTAAGTGCTATTGCTTTTACGTCTTGTCCTGCCTCTGGTGCTTTGGAGAAAAATAATAATAGGATTTACCTAGTTCTAAAACAGCACTAACTGCAATCTATCACAGCGTTATGTAAGTCTAAGAGCTATTGCTATCTCAGCCCAGATCATTGGCAGGTCACTTTTGAAAACTTGGCAGGAAAAGTCACCAAGATTCATGATTGACTTCATGAATGGTAACAAACAGAATGCAACTTCTAACCAGCTCTAAGATAAAGAAGGTCTTACTGTCTGAAAAGCAGCAAGAAAATAATTATAGAATTTTTTTCCACAATTGGTCTGTGTCTATGGTTATTTTCACTGAAAACATGCCACAGCCTGTTAACAGAACTGCTTTCTTTTTTCGTCCTGCTCTGTTCCCATTTTCACCTAAAACTTTGACCCTGAAGATGGAATAATGGATGTTTTTCTTCAATCTGCTTCCATTGCTCTTGTCCCACTGGGTTGCTTTAGGACAGTTTTTTCTCAAACTTAGCAGGTGCCAAATCATTGTTCAAAGCATGGCTTGAAAAGCACAAGGGATGGTGTTTTTGCTGATATGAAGCACATGCCCAGGTCAGTTCTTAGATATGAGACTGACCTCTGCAATGCACAAACCACCTTGAATTTCATAAACTCGATAACATTTTAGGTATCTTTACAAAGACATAACAAAAGCTTGCAAATCGTGTTATAAAAATCACAATGCTAAGACATGTCCCAAAGATGCTTTTTCAAGAGGCAACTGGACTTTCTTGTTTTTTCTTTTGAAGACGTTTCACTTCTCATCCAAGAAGCTTCTTCAGCTCTGACAGGATAGTGGGGAATGGAAGGATTTATCTTCCTTGCAGACAGCTGGTCATTTGCATCCTTTTAGGATGCAGAAAGTCCAGTTGTCTCTTGAAAAAGCACCTTTGGGACAACCATGACCTGGATGGCTGAGAACCTGTACAATGCTAAGACATGTTTTAAAAACAAAAAGATGCGAGGGAAAGGCTTTAACCCAATGTTTCTTAAACCTGGCTCCTTTAAGACATGTGGGCTTCAACTGCCAGAATTCCCCAGCCAGCATGCATTGACGGGGGAATTCTGGGAGTTGAAGTCCACGGATCTTAAAGTTTGAGAAATACTGCTTTAGGAGATACTGCTGCCCTTGAGTGTGTTTGAGTGTTGCTCTCTCAACCCATCTTACAGGGCTGTTATGGTATGGGTAAGATGAACCCCTGGGAGTACCTCCTTGAACTTAAGGGAAAAGGCACAATATGTGTGCAAGGAAATAAATACAATTATTTTCTGCCTTTATTACGCTAAATCAGATTGCTTTTCAGTTGCATTTTGTTAATGAAAACAAGATTGGCACAATTCACACAATACATTAAGGCATGAGCTGAGATGTATAAACCATAACAGTTGGGTCTGACAATGTGCTAAGTCTGAACTCAACAAACATCCTCTGGCTTAGCAGAATGTACAAACTCAGTCCCCATGTCTCACCTGAAAGTATAAAGATAGCAATGCCTGAAGAAGAAAAAAAGTCACAGGTTGGTTGTGTGAAGTGATTTCCCCCATCTGACTCCCACATGAGTTAACAGGGCTTAAAGTACTATCATTGATGTGAATAGAGTCACTGTAACTGGAATGGGCAACCAGTAGATGGCAGCAAAGAGTCAAGGGCTTCAGAATCTCTTTTTTTCCTGCCATCTACTGGTTACCCAGATATGACAAGTCTATATATGGCTCACATAATTCTGTTCTCCAGCACTGTTCTGTGCTTTCCCACTCCATCTGCTGCCAAGGCAGCTGTCTCATTTTACTTAATTATAGAGCTGGCCCAGAGCTCTTGCTTGTCAATCTCACATAAAATTATTCTCTCAGAGTGTCCTCCATTCAGCATGATACCCATTTATCCAAACCCTTGTGAATTCAATAGATTGTCTTCTGAACAGACCAGCACAGAATTGCATGATTAATGACGACGACTAAAAACCAGTTTAAGGAAACCCGAGTCTCCCAGTTCCTACATCAACCAGCTGGAATATTTCAGCGACTTTTAATTCTAGAGTTCTATTTTAGGACAGTCATTTGTCCAGAGCTGAAATCATCATTGTCAGATTTTTTTTTTAAAAAGTCATGTAATAAATACTTTAAAAATATCCTACTCATTAATCATAGCTGAACTCTTGAGTGCATTAATTAGGGCATGTTATCTTGAACAAAATGGGGCTTACTTCTGAGTAGGTGCAGACTGGCTTGTACTATGATCTAGCATTTATTTTCAAGGTTCTTATCTCCACACTTAAGTCAAGCCCATTTAGCTGTCTCCACCCTATTTTCCCCCTGTCCACCAGTTTCTGTCCAAATAAAGGTGGTGAAAAGGTGGGTTATATCTTTAAGGTGGGATACCCATAGCCAAAAACAAAACAAAACTGCTAGTCCTGACGAAATGCAAGAGATATGTGTGATTCTTGAAAGAACAACTCACTGAAAACATTTATAGCAAAGCCTCTGAGGGCTCAGCTATTCCTGTAATCTAATCTTTTTCAACCTCCTGTTCGTCAATCAGGATGGACTACAATGCCCATCATTCTTCCCAGGAGCTGTGGATAATGCCTGTTTCTAGCCCAGCATAGCTGGACAACATGAACACAGGGAAGGCTGATTTAACCTTTGTTAACCCAGGACATAAGGAAACAGATTTAAAGCAGTTCAGATTATTTTCCCACGATTTAATTTGCTTTGCCCGTTGAAGTCTTGGGCAAAGGTATTTTCTCAGCACCTGTTTATCTGGTCCTTCCCATTAGAGCAGTGTTTCTCAACCTTGGCAACTTTAAGATGTGTGGACTTCAACTCCCAGAATTCTCCAGCCAGCAGAGATTGGACCTGGGTTTTTTGTTTGCAAAGTAAATATGCTGCTATAGAACTCAAATCCACCTTTCACATATAGTACAGACAATGGAGAGATAAGGGACCGGCTCAAGCAATGTTGCTATCTCAAATAAAGAGTGGCCCCTTGCTCTTCCCTCTCTCCCTCTGAGGACTTTTCCCAGTTATATCCTCTTCTCCCTGATCCCTCCAAAGGAACCGGCATTCTGCATGTTCCGTCAACTGGCCTGAAGCAAGGGAATCTGCCCTCAGGAATGGTCTTTAGAGGGGGAGACAGTAATTCAGATCCTATGGTCTCAAAGGAAAGGGAATGTCTCTGCACACACACACACACACAGAGACACACACACACACACAATTTTCCAATTGCTTCAAGGCCCCCCTGGGGAATTTCAATACCAAAGTGACGGTTTCTGCTGCCCATTAGGTTAAGCTAACTCAAGGTCTCAGCAGTCCTGTTCTCTGGAACCTCGAGATTTGTCAATACCTGGCGAGCTGCTTCATAATTGGATGCTTTAGTTTGCAGAAAACTGCCATAGCTGGAGACAGCTTTCAGTTGGAAGAGAGGGGGGGGGAGAGAGAGAGAGAGAGAGAGAGAGAGAGAGAGCGGGGAGAGGGAGAGGAAGAGGGAGAAAGAGAGAGAGAGGGAGAGGGAGAAAGAGAGGGAGAGAGGAAGGAAGGGAGGAAGGGAGAGGGAGAGAGAGAGGGAGAGAGGGGGAGAGTGAGGGGGAGAGAGAGAGTGAGGGAGAGAGAGAGAGGGGAGAGGAAGAGGAAGAGGAAGAGGGAGAGAGAGGGAGAGGGAGAGAGGGAAGAAGGGAGAGAGAGAGGGAGAGAGGGGGAGAGGGGGAGAGATAGTGAGGGAGAGAGAGAGGGGGGAGAGGAAGAGGAAGAGGGAGAAAGAGAGGGAGAGGGAGAGAGGGAGGAAGGAAGGGAGAGAGAGAGGGAGAGAGGGGGAGAGGGAGGGGGAGAGAGAGAGTGAGGGAGAGAGGGTAGAGGGGGAGGGAGGGAAGAAGAGGGAGAGAGGGAGAGAGAGGGAGAGAGAGAGGGAGAGGGAGAAAGAGGGAGAGAGGGAGGAAGGGAGAGGGGGAGAGGGGGAGAGGGGGAGAGAGAGGGGGAGAGAGAGTGAGGGAGAGAGTGGAGGGGGAGAGAGAGGGAGGGAAGGAGAGGGAGAGGGAGGGAGAGAGAGTGGGGAGGGAGAGGGAGGGAGAGAGAGAGAGAGAGAGAGAGAGAGAGAGAGAGAGAGAGAGAGAGAGAGAGAGAGAGCATTTAGAAGAAATTATGCAGCCTTTTTGGCATTGGCAAACAGGTTGGGATGAAGCTATGGACAAACTCTTGCACTGGAAGTACAAGAGGAACCGTCCGGATACATCCATACCACTTTTGACGCACCTTACCTTTCAACCTTCTACGGCTGTCCTTGCCCATTCATGCCTTCAACACTGAATTTCCCAGGCTGGGTGGGTGGGTGGGTGGGTGGGAGATCTGGAATGGAAAGAGCAACGTCTGAATGCCTTAGAGGTAGGAGAGCCAGATGTTCGCGTCCAGGGAAGCAACCGGAAACAAAGCCAAACTGCAACGGGCTTCTGAGGGAGACTGAAGACTCGGCCTCGTGGGAGGAGGCAGCCTTGACCGATGTCCAAGTCTAGCCAGTGACCTTAGATTGCAGTCCTTGTTAATTCTGTCCTCCTGGGATTAAATCCTGGTTTCCCAAAACTGAGTAAGTGAGAGCATCCACACTTAGTATCTGGGCAAAGCTGGCGGCATCTTCTCAGGCACACGAGTATTGGTGGGTGCCCAATTATGTTAGCTCTGCATTTCAGCAAGCAGAGCCCACACATAAATTCCACTGGCTGTGTGCTGGGGGGGGGGGGGAGAGTGAAGACAGGCTGCTGCAGGAGTGGGGGGAATGTTTGGCTTAGTACATTGGTTGCCTCTCTCGAAGCACATCTCACACTTGTGGGTGGTTACGTTTGAAGCTGGCCCTGGTGCTCCCGAAAAAGGAGCAGATTATTCTTTTCATCCTTACCAGCTCTCTTGGACTGTACCATTATCCCAGCCCTCGGTTAAATAATGGTTAGTTTGAACAGACTCCTTGAACAGACACCATTAGCATGCGAGCCTAATTTCCAGGCTGAGTTCTGGGAGAGAAGGACAGCAGCGATCGAGAGGTGAAGAAACACCAGCCCTACCTGACGGAAGTCTTGCATCTTCCCATCACCTGGCTAGTCCTCATCACCTGGAGCACCAGGGCATGCAGTGCAGTTGCTCTCTGGTGCCCCAAAGAAAGATATTGGTGTGTGTGTGTGTGTGTGTGTGCAGTCTTAGCATCATTACCACTTTTATTCATTCAACTTATCTATGCCACCCAATGCTGTAGGATTCCTGCTGGTCAGTCGTGTTGTTGTTGTTTTGCGGTGGGGTTAGGAGCTGGATATTTAAACGCCACTTTGTGTTTAAGATGAAAATTGCTCCCCGTTCCATTTGCTTAGCCGCCACAGGCAACAAGGCATTGGATCCAGGTGATTGGACGGAATGCTACCCAAACAAAGGAGAGGGCTGGCAGGGAAGAGACAGAATGCTCTATTCCTCCTATGCATAGTAGAGGAAATGGATTTTCAGATCTCACTAGGATCCCCCCCCTTTATAGAGTTTATCCCCTCTGCCTAGATATTACTGAATACGTGGATTTTATGCATAGAAGTATGGACTTCATAAGCAACAATATTCAAACCCAGAGGCGGAGGAATAAAGAGGGCACTGCACTAAACTGTTGCAGCAGTGCAATCTTGATGTATATGTCTGGCTGATTGTGTGAATGTTCCTATTTAAGTCCTGGTCACTGGTGGGACGCAGGGATGGTATTGTTTTATTACATGGAACACAGATGATGCTCTTGAAGTTGTTTTCTACAGGCTCTCTCTCTCTCTCTCTCTCTCTCTCTCTCTCTCTCTCTCTCTCTCTCTCTCTCTCTCTCTCTCTCTCTCTCTCTCTCTCTCTCTTTCTCTCTCTGTGTGTGTGTGTGTGTGCGTGTGTGTGCGCGCGCGCGCCTGCCCACTATAGTGGGAAGAGGGAGAATGTTTGAAGAATGTGCTTTTGGGTATGTTAGGAATTCCTCAAGGCTACGCTATGATAAATGAAGGCACTGTATATCATACCAACACAATGCAGTTCCTTTTTATGGCCTGCAAATCTTGGTGTCCTCTAGCTGGGGAATTCTGGGAATTGAAGTCCACATCTCCTAAAGTTGCCGAGGGTGAGAAACACTGCTCCAGAGATTTTAGCAACCTGCCACATCCTTGAGGAAGATTATTTATGATTTTATTCTTTATTTAATTGAATGTATAAGGGCTCCGGGCTCCATATCCTTCCACCAAGTAATCCTTTCTAGATAGATTCGACTTCAGCTCTCAGATTGCCTTGGGTTAGATTGACTGGGGAATTTGAAGATTGAAATCTAGCAGAGTTAAGGAAAGGAAAGGCTGGCTCTTATGAGGTAGGAAGGAACATAGAACGTCAGTGTTGGAAGGGACCTTGGAGGTCTTCTAGTCCAACTGCTTTCTCAAGCAGGAGATCCTATACCTTTCAGACAATTGGCTGCCCAGACTCTTCTTAGAAACCTCCAGTGATGGAGCACACAAGGCAAGCTGTTCCATTGGTTGATTGTTCTCACAGTCAAGAAATTTCTCCTTAGTTTTAGGTTGCTTCTCTCCTTATAATAATAATAATAACAACAGAGTTGGAAGGGACCTTGGAGGTCTTCTAGTCCAACCCCCTGCCTAGGCAGGAAACCCTACACTACTTCAGACAAATGGTTATCCAACATCTTCTTAAAAACTTCCAGTGTTGGAGCATTCACAACTTCTGGAGGCAAGCTGTTCCATTGATTAATTGCTCTCACTATCAGAAAATTTCTCCTTATTTCCAGGTTGAATCTCTCCTTGATCAGTTTCCATCCATTATTCCTTGTCTGGCCTTCAGGTGCCTTGGATAATAGCTTGACTCCCTCATCTCTGTGGCAGCCCCTCAAATATTGGAACGCTGCTATCATGTCTCCCCTGGTCCTTCTCTTCACTAGACTATCCATGCCCAGTTCCTGCAACCGTTCTTCATATGTTTTAGCCTCCAGTCCCCTAATCATCCTGGTTGCTCTTCTCTGCACTCTTTCTAGAGTGTCAACATCTTTTTTCTAGTATGGTGACCAAAACTGGATGCAGTATTCTAGGTGTGGTCTTACTAAGGCTTACTAAGACAACGAAACCTCCATACTTTGGATCACATTTAATCAATGGACCTTAGTTATGGCTATCCTATTTTACAGACAGGGGAACAGTGGTTAAAACAGTAGCTTCAAATTGTCCTCACATTATCCACCCAATTAGAACACTGAAATCTGTACCCAAAGCCCTTACCCTTCTGTGAGTTCTGGGAGGATTTTGCTAAAAAAAACCACCATTCTAAATCTTGTATACAGGTAGTCCTCGACTTAAAGCCATTCATTTAGCAACTATTCAAAGTTACAATAATAGCACTGAAAAAAGTAACCAATGACTGCTCTTCGCACTTACGACCGTTGCAGCATTCCTGTGGTCACATGACCAAAATCTGGGCACTTGGCAACTGGCATGTATTTGTGACGGTGGCAGCATCATTGCGACCTTCCCAATTAGCGTCTGAGAAGCAAAGTCAACGGAGTAAGCCTGATGAACGTAATGACTTCCTGATTCATTTAACAATCATGTCAAAAAAGGTTCTATAATTGGGGCTGGCTCATTGAACACCTCCCTTGCTTAGCAGCAGAAAGTCTGGTCCCAAGAGCAATCAGAAGCCGAGGACTACCTGTACAGCCACTGAGCAGAAGCAGGGGTGGGATTCAGCCGGTTCGGACCGGTTCAGGCGAACCGGATGTTAATTTACATCTGGCTTGCTGAACTGGTAGTTGCAAGGACCGGCTAACCCCGCCCACCCCACCCCGCCCTTCCCAGGAGTCTCCACACGGCCCGTTTTGGATGCCAGGTAAGTGCAGGGCCCGTGCGGAGGCTCTGGAGGGCGAAAAACGGGCCTACCAGAAGTACCGGAAGTCTGGAAATGGGCCTGAACTTCCATTTGGCCCGTTTGGCTGTTTTCACTGTCCCCAGGCTTCAGGAGACTTTCCTGAACCCTGGGGATGACGAAAGACGGCCCAACGGCCCAACCGGAAGTTCATTTCCAAACTTCCGGTTGGGCCGTTGGGCCGTTTTTCGCCATCCCCAGGGTTTAGGAGGCTTTTCTGAAGCCTGGGAAGAGCGAAAACGGCTGAAAAGAAGGCCGAAAATCAGCTGGCCAGCGCGTGCATGCATGCTGGAGCTGACATAGGGCAATGCCTCACATGCCTTCAGATATGGCTCCACATGTCACCTGTGGCATGCGTGCCATAGGTTCGCCATCACCGGTGTAGAGTCTCCTGCTTGGCAGGGGGTTGGAATAGATGACCTACAAGGTCCCTTCCAACTCTGTAAATGTTTTAAGACAGAGCATCCTTGGAGGTCCCCAACTGTGCTCAACCTCTTTGATTCTTCCTAGATAGCTATGTTAGGAGAAATGGGTGTGTTTTCATTCAAAAGGCTTTTGTGCTGAACTCTGAGTCACTGGCATGAATCTTGACTTTCATTTCAACCCCCTGCTGCCTGCAGTTTCTACAGCTATTCTGGCACAAGGAACTCAGGATTCGTTCCTAATTATTACTGTGAATTTACATGGATCTGCACGGCATATGGGGAGCCTGCTTTGACTTCCTCTGAGCATAGCTCCCTTATGGCTGGACTCATGCGCCATGCACATTGCCATGACAAACTTCCCCATGTCAATTTCACAGTTGAGTAAACAACCCCATGCTCAGCCCTAATTTTCTGCAATGCTCACTGAGGTTTGCAAGGATGTGGGGGAGAGATCAGGGGGAAAGCAACATAATTCTATACACGCATAAGAAAAAAAATGTGGTAGTTTCAGGAGGGCACGTTTGCTAAAAGAGCATTGAACATGGAGAGCTTGCTCTCCAAGATATAAAAACGAAGTTGAGACTCTAGGAAGGGTGCAGAGAAGAGCAACGAAGATGATTAGGGGACTGGAGGCTAAAATATATGAAGAATCTTTATGGAGATCCAGGTCATGGTTGTCCCGAAGATGCTTTTTCGAGAGGCAACTGGACTTTCTTGTGTTTCTTTGAAGACGTTTTGCTTCTCATCCAAGAAGCTTCAAGAAGCGAGAGCTGAAGAAGCTTCTTGGATGAGAAACGAAACGTCTTCAAAGAAAAACAAGAAAGTCCAGTTGCCTCTTGAAAAAGCACTTTTGGAATATGAGGAATGGTTGCAGGAACTGAGTATGTCTAGTTTAATGAAGAGAAGAACTAGGGGTGACATGATAGCAGTGTTCCAATATCTAAGGGGCTGCCCCAAACAAGAGGGGGTCAAGCTATTCTCCAAAGCACTCAAAGGCAGGACAAGAAGCAATGGGTGGAAACTAATCAAGGAGAGATCTAACCTAGAACTAAGGAGAAATTTCCTGACAGTTGGAACAATTAATCAGTGGAACAGCCTGCCTCCAAAAATAGTGTGTTCTTAAGAACCTTCTTGGAGGTTCTTAAGGATTGGATAATCATGTGTCTGAAATGGTATAGGGTTTCTTGCCTGAGCAGGGGGTTGGCTAGAAGATCTCTAAGGTCCCTTCCAACTCTTGTTATTCTGTTACCAACTGGTGTGTATGGTAAAAAGTGCTCATGGCTTTTTTCCTCTACCAATGACTCAGTTTGATGAAAAAGAATTTGCTTTGCATTTCCTAACCAAAGGAGAGAAGTTTTCCATGAAATTCTGATTGGTGAGCAGATATTTATTGCATCAGGAGGTGGTCATGAGAGCTTTCTTTCTTTCTTTCTTTCTTTCTTTCTTTCTTTCTTTCTTTCTTTCTTTCTTTCTTTCTTTCTTTCTTTCTTCCTTCCTTCCTTCCTTCCTTCCTTCCTTCCTTCCTTCCTCCCTCCCTCCCTCCCTCCCTCCCTCCCCTCCCCTTTCTCTTTCCCTTTCTTTCATTATTTCCTTCCATCTTTTTCTTTCTTCTTTCTTTCTTTCTTTCTTTCTTTCTTTCTTTCTTTCTTTCTTTCTTTCTTTCTTTCTTTCTTTCTTTCTTTCTTTCTTTCTTTCTTTCTTTCTCTCTTTCCTTCCTTCCTTCCTTCCTTCCTTCCTTCCTTCCTTCCTTCCTTCCTTCCTTCCTTCCTCCCCTCCCCTCCCCTTCCTTTCCTTTCCCTTCCTTTCCTTTATTTTTCAACAAAGTGTCCAGGGATCACGTGATCACCTTTTGCGACCTTCGGACAAGCAAAGTCAATGGGGAAGCCAGATTCACTTCACAACAGTGTTCCTAACTTAACAGCTTCAATGATTCACTTAAAAGCCATGGCAGGAAAGATTGTAAAATGAGGCAAAACTCACTTAACCAATGTTTCACTTAGCAACATAAATGCGGGGCTCAATAGTGGTCATAAATCGAGGACTGCCTGAATAGATTTCTTTAAAGGCTTCTTTCCCATTATTTAAGCAGGATGCCATGATTCACGATGCTCAGGCTAGTGTCTTATTATTATAGTCCATTTAGCGAGAAGTATTTTGTCTGTTTATGACGTGACATCGTTATGATTCATAATAAACTCTCAGGACATGGCAGGCTATGAACAAACCAATGGAATTGCATTAAATCTTCTGATAGGAACAGAATTAGCCTAACGTCTCACTCTTCTATAGAAAAAGTACACAGCAAATATTGGACTATTAATCATGAATTGGTCCACAGCTTTATCCTCCCGTCTTTGACAAAGGCAGCATTTCAAACTGTATAAAGCAAAATGCTGCTTTTTCTTTTCTTTTCTAAATTAAGTGAAATAAGAA
The DNA here is from genome assembly GCA_023053685.1 of Diadophis punctatus similis. Classification (NCBI taxonomy): domain Eukaryota; kingdom Metazoa; phylum Chordata; class Lepidosauria; order Squamata; family Dipsadidae; genus Diadophis; species Diadophis punctatus. The sequence goes on along the minus strand of JALIGW010000022.1, from coordinate 8,759,827 downwards.
CCTGAGGGAGCGGGGGTGGGGTTAAGTTTGAGTGAAAAATCTGTGGCATGAATTAGTTCTGAGACTGAAAAGAAATTTGGAGGTTTGTAAGCATATTATTATGCCATTTTGGTACCAACCTTCCTCCTCCTCCCCCCCTTTTCTCCTCACAAACATCTTCATTCTGTTTGGTGGGGGAAATTACTTTCAGCTCTAAGAGAGAAAAAATGCTTATAGCCAAAAATGCAAGGGTTTTGGATAGCCAAGGAGATCCGTATGAGGCCCCGCATTTTTAAATTTTACAACCCTCCCTTCAGCAGCTTGCAGCATTCCTATCTTCCTAGTTTGTGGTGATTTGCAAGGGAAAAGGCAGAAGGTCTGTGGAGATTCTCAGTCATCCAGGTCGTAGTTGTCTCAAAGGTGCTTTTTTCAAGAGACAACTGGACCCCCAAGTGGCCTCAAGAACTCTCAAGGAGAATGCTAAGACCAGAGGACTGCAAAGAAACATGATTTTTCCAACCCTCCCTCCAGGGGCGGCTTGCTTGCTTACCGGTGCTGGTGCGCTGCACGCGCATCTCCACATTTGGGGGCGCGCATCCCCTCGCACCATTTTGCTTCTGTGCATGCACGGAAGCAAAATCGTGTCAAAATCTTGTGAGGGGACGTGCGCGCGAGAGAGATTTCGGTGCGATTTTGCTTTTGCGCATGCGCGGAATCAAAATCTCACCAAAATCTCACACACACGCGCATCCCCTCACAAGATTTCAGCGCTATTTTTCTTCCGCGCATGCGCAGAAGCAAAATTGCCCAAAAATTCACAGAAAAAGATGGCGACACGCGCGACGGACTGGCAGAGAGGGCTCCGGAGCGGTCGCGCGCAAATTGCGCAATGGGCTGCTCCCTACCAGAGCTACACACTGGACAGTTCCGGCAGGAACCCACCTCTGCCTCCCTCCATCCTGCCAGGACTAATCCCTCAATAGCACCCACCATCCTTCTAGAACCGATGAAGCTTCTTGGATGAGAAGCAAAACATCTTTTTTCTTCTTCCTCAAGGGAAAAAAACCCACAGTCCCATTGCCTTTTGCAAAAGCACCTTTGAGGCAATTATGAGGCAGAATTTCTCATCCCTATCAACTTATCTGGATTTCCACTCCCAAAATTCCCCAGCTAGTATCTGTAACTGAATCCTTTCACCGTGGTTGTCCTCTTCTCTTTTCCTTTCACCTTTTCCATCATTAGAGTCTTTCCCAAAGAACAAGGTCTTCGCATCAAGTGTCCAAAATAGGATAATTTGAAGCTGGTTATTTGCACCTGGAGTGAGAACTTGGAATTGTAACTGAGTATTTTTATTTTTAGGTGAAAATTGATCAAATACATTTTGAACTGGGTATCATATGTGGCTCCTGCCTTTAAACGGATCCTGAGTGAAAGCTAAACTGGTTTCATTTATAGTTCAAATGAGGACATATAGAGTAAATAGAATAACATTTTAGTGTTTGCTGTCCACCATTTCACTCTCAGGCTGTCCCAAAGGTGCTTTTTCAAAAGGTAACTGGACTTTTACCTTGAGGCGGTCTCAAATGGTGTAGGAACTCCTGCTTGAGCAGGGGGTTGGACTAGATGACCTACAAGGTCCCTTCCAACTCTAATAATAAATCTAAAGATGTTTTGCTTCTCATCTAAAAAGCTTCTTCAGTTCTGAAGAAGCTTCTTGGATGAGAAGTGAAACGTCTTCAATGAAAAATAAAGTCCAGTTGCCTTTTGAAAAGGCACCTTTGGGACAACCATGACCTGGATGACTGAGAATCTCCATAGATATTCACTCCCAGGCTTCAGCCTACTAAGAAAAATATTGGTGTATTAAATACATTAACCCGATTATTGGAAATAAGTTTTACTGAAAGCAGTGGTTTTCACTTCTCAAGACAGAGTTGCCCTGAATAATAAATTTGCAAAATCAATTGATTTGTGTGCAGTTTCAACAAATGCCATCTTGGGAGAGGCATCTTTTATGTAAAATCAAAGAGAAAATGCTCCTAAAAATGAGGTTTGCCATCTGTAGTATTTACTTGTATTAGAATTGTAAATATTTAAAAAGCCCTATAAAGCATATATTTTTTCTCTGTTTTTAATAAATTCAATTGCAGTTCCTGCCCTTGAAGGAACTGTAGACTATCATTTTCTTCCCCTTGATTGAAACAAAGATAATCACAGTACTTCCCCACCCCTAAAAATAAGATATCTCTGTATGACTACAAAGGATTGGAAAACAGTTTTACCTGTTAACAACAATTGTTGCATCAAGCAACTACATGGCAGTAAACAGAAGGCTGATATGATTGTACCTAAATGGCTGTCGGCTTATTAATTCTTGAGAACTCGACATATGGAGAGAAGATTTGTCATGTTTCCACATTGTGATATCACAGTTATTTCTCAGTAAGGAAGTTTGAAGAACAATTTGAAGCTTTTAAATTACTCTGAGCATCTTGAAACGATCCATTTATCATTATGTTACCAAATGATACCAATAGTGAAGCATTAACTGTCGGAATGACAATTAGGGAAATTATGCAGGATTCAGGAAGAATGCAAATCAAATTCTGTAGGTTAAGTAAACCATCCTGTTTGTTTGGAAACAAGCCTCAATGAAACAAGTAAGGACTAACTTCTAAACTGGTAAGTGCTCTGAATTTGCAAATGGTCTGCAGGTGGAGTCATGCGTGCCCATAAATGACCACAACGATAGCACAGGTTAGGAACAGTGCTTCTAGCTGGACTCCCTCTCTTGCTTAAAAGAGACACGTTTTTCAGAGGGTCCCAATGAAAGAAAGGGGAAGGAGGAACAGTGCTTTGGGGGGAACCAGTCAGGAACAGTGGTTTCTATATTTTCCCCTTCATTGCGTGTGTATGAGAGGGGCTTCCGTTTTTCTCCCCACATTTTCGATCCCTTTGGTCTAGGTTCCTGGTTCCTGTCTTGAATTCCCTTGAGCCAGGCAATCATCCCTTGCAAACCCCGATGCCAGCTGTGATTCTCACTATACCTAAATCAGCTTACCAGGAGCTTTAGTTTTTTTTGCACCAGATTTGATTCAATATCCTCCTTCCCCTTTCTTTCATTGGGACCCTTTGAAAAACGTATCTCTTTTAAGCAAGAGAGGGAGTCCAGCTAGAAGCACTCTTTCCCCTTCCCCTTTCTTTCATTGGGACCCTCTGAAAAACGTGTCTCTTTTAAGCAAGAGAGGGAAGACTTGTCCCCTGTTCCTTCTCCTAAAAAGGCTGCTTCCAAGGGGATGAGATTCTTGCTCCTCTGATTGGCTGGGGGCAAAGTGTCCCGTGCGCCCAAAAGCCCGGGGTAAACTGGCTTTTTGGCCCGTTAGGCTAAGGGGCCAAGGAGAAAAGGCAGAGCCGGATTGTTTGGGGGCGGAAGGCTTGGGACAAAACAGGCACGGCAGAGTGGAGGAGGCGAACAGTCCCATTCCGGGTTACATGGCATTGTGTGAATTGCATCATTTATGCCATTTGGAATATGAGGTCATAATTGCAGATGGCATCACTTGCCCCCTCCCCCCCACCCTCCTTGAGGGGAGGTCATAAGAGTCATGGGATGTGCTAAGCCATAACATGGTTTGTGACTCACTCCTCAGACCAAGCCCAGCCATTGTGAGCCACCCATGATATACAGTTTAGTGCTATGTCTCAATATGGTTGTAACTGGCTCGACAATTGCATGCGTTGTGGATCCAATCTATAGATGGAGATAGCAAAAATTGTATATTTTCAACAAGTCAGGTCTAATGGATGATCTTTGGAAGATCTCACAAATCAAGTCTCCAAATGAACAATAGAGGAAAACAGCTATTATAAGGGCAAATACTGTGTGAAAATCGGAGCAAGGCAAATGATAGTTAACAATAACAACACGTTTGATCAGTATTTTGTACAGAATCACATAGAGTTTCCTGCTTAAGCAGTGGTTTGGACAAGAGACCTCCAAGGTCCCTTCCAATTCTACGATTTTGTAATTAACCTTAGTCACTTTAATATTTACAGACTTCAGCTCCCAGAATTCCTCAGCCTGCCATGCTAGCTGAGGAATCCTGGGAATTTAAATCCACATGTCTTAAAAGGGCCAGGTTTGAGAATCATTGAAGTAGATCTTGGCTAAACATAAGGACAAACTTCTTCATAATAAACATTCATTTTTAAAATTGCGATTTGCTTATTTTAAGTTTTGTGCTGTAAACGCCATCTGTTCTGCACTTCAAAATAGCAGGGAACTCTGCTGCCCATTTTCACTTATCACAGTCACAGCAATTTCTGGAACCATCCTTGGAGAATTGGAAGATTGCTGTGGCCATGGAACTGGAGGTTCCATTCCATTTCTGCCTTAAGGGATTTAAAAAACCATGATGCCATTCTTATGTTTCAGACATTATGATGACTCATTAGGACCACATTAGCAAGATGCCTTGGCTGGGTTTACTTACCACGCTAAGCACTTACCGGTATCATAGTTCTTTGGTTTATAGCAGTATTTCTCACCTCAGCAATTGTAAGATTTCAACTCCCATTAATTCTTCTTCACCCTAGGATCCTAGGGGAATTCTGGGAGTTGAAGTCCACACCTCTCAAACTTGTTGAGGTTGGAGAACACTGGCTTCTGAACCAAGCACAATGATCAACAACTCTGGTTCAACAATATGTCATTTAGTACAATCCATAAATTCCACCACAGAGCAGAATAGAAATACATGCTTCCAGGAGGCTGGCTGTGGTTGATAGATAACAGAGGAATAGCAAATGCTGCCTGTTTCATCTATGTAATAATTTCAAGATAAAGTTGCTCCTTAATCAAAGCTGCTTTTGCCCATATCTTGCTATACCCTCCTGTCCCCTCCTGGTTATAATCAAAACTGCATCCACTTCAAACAAGATGGTTAATTTTTAACCCTGGGCTTCATCGAGGTGCCATTTTAAATAAAAGATTGTCCTCTGCCAATTCTTTTATTACACTACATTCCATTTAGAAAAGCATAAAGGTTAAAACGTACTAGATTAAAAACACATTTCAAAAATACTATAAAATAAAATTTGGTAAAAACAAAATCATAAAGTAAACAACCATGCATAAACAATCAACGTCATTGATCTTGATTAATTCTATAGTCCATAAAACAAAACTGGGCCATATTAAACTAATAATATTATTTGTCAGCTAATAACAATTGCACATGTGATAAATCTCTACAAGCTGGAAATGTAGTTAATAAAGGGGCTATATTGTAAAACATCTTTATAGAATGAACAACATAATTTGTAACAACAACATATGTTGTAACTTCTACCATAGCAGGGGTGGGGGGAGAGATTTTTCCAAATCTTATGTATTTTTTTATTTAAGAGCCGAGGTGGCGCAGCGGTTAGAGGCAGTACTGCAGGCCACTTTAGCTGATTGTGATCCTCAGGTCACCGGTTCAAATCTCACCGGCTCAAGGTTGACTCAGCCTTCCATCCTTCCGAGGTAGGTAAAATGAGGACCCAGATTGTTGGGGGTAATATAAATATACATTGCTTACTGGTGTAAACCGCTTAGAGAATCCTTGCACTGCGAGGCAGTATATAAATCTCACAAACAAACAAACAAACAAACAAACAAACAAACAAATAAACAAATAAATAAATAAATAAATAAATAAATAAATAATCTACTTGAATAGATTTTAATGAGATCTTCCTTCATAGTTTAGTGTGTAAGATTTTTTTTTAACATATGGTCAGGAGACTGTTTCCAATTCCTGATCTTATTTTAATACACTATGTCAACCAACATTTCATACAGTCCTATTCTCCTTTGGGTGAATTATATTCTACAGGTTTGAATAGGTTTTAGGCTTAGAAAATGTTTTTTAAAATGTTAATATGATCAAAATATTGCAGACTGCAGAAAATGTTAAAAATCTTTTTCACTGTAATTTTCAATATGCGCAGTTCAGGGATGAGTAGGTGGCAGTGGGTAGGCAAGGAAATTGAGAGCATTCTCAAAGAAAATTATAGTAACTCAGATTATACCTGTGCATACTTACATTGCAAAGTAACACACATTCAGATATATACAGTCAGTGGTGGGTTCCTACCAGTGCGGTCCACTCTATAGCACCGGTAGCGGCCTGCTGGTGACATCACAGTACCGGTGCGGTCAGTTGCCGGTGCCTGGGCGTCGCCATTTTTTTAAAAAAAATTATTTTATTTTTTTTTAAAAAATTCTGCGCATGCCCAGAAGCCGAGTTTCCGGCACTGCTCATGCGCTGCCTTCCTACCCCACAGTGAGTCCAAGCAGGGGAGGATGGCTGAGGGAGTGTGTGAGATGCTGAAAGAACGGGTGGCAGGAGCAATCTCCATTCCCCTCCCTTCAGCAGTCCGAGAAGCCACGAACGCGCGGTGATGATCCTAGGCATTTTTGCACGTTCGAGGCTTCTCGAGCTGCTGAGGGGAGGGGGAATGGGCAGCAGGACCTATCTCAGTTCCCCTCCCTTCAGCAGTCCGAGAAGCCACGCCCACAAGGTCACATGGCTAGCAAGCCACACCCACAAAATAAGCCACGCCCACAGAGTGGTAGTAAAAATATTAGGAACCCGCCCCTGTATACAGTACATTCCTACTACACTCCTTTTCGTGGATACTAATATATTTGAAAGTTATAGGAACATAAACTGAATAACTACTAAACCAACTAACCTTTTGTTATTGCTATTGCAATTTGTAAAAAAATTTAAATAGCAAGGGTTCCAAAAGCATCCATCATTCTGACAACATTGCACTTTAAGTAATCTCCAAATGTCACTATTCCGGTTTGCTGAAGCCATTTCTTTTTCAGTATTGTGGTTATTATTTTCTGAGTGCTATGGAACCTTTAACCTGCATAACCATTGGCCTTTTGCCCTGAGTTTTAGAATAGAAGAGAAAATGATACACTCCTCCAAAGTTTACAAGTAAATTATAAATCCCATACTTCTTCATGTGAATGAAGAGCCGAGGTGGCACAGCGGTTAGAGGCAGGTACTGCAGGCCACTTTAGCTGACATTGATCCGCAGGTCAGGGGTTCAAATCTCACCGGCTCAAGGTTGACTCAGCCTTCCATCCTTCCGAGGTAGGTAAAATGAGGACCCAGATTGTTGGGGGCAATATAAATATATATTGCTTACTGGTGTAAACCGCTTAGAGAGTGCTTGCACTGTGAGGCGGTATATAAATTTCACAAATAAATAAATAAATAAATGAACAGTAAAATATTGGGGTAACTTCTCAGTGTGATAGAGCACAATTCGTCACTAGCAGCAGGTAATGTCTACAAATTAACAAGATCCTGTCATGTAAACTTTTTCTCCAAGTTGTTAATGAAAAACCACAAGACATGAGTGACAGGCACTATTTTCATCATTTCCAATCTACAGTACAGATAATCCTCGACTTATAACCACTCATTTAGTGACCGCTCTGTGAGAAAAATATTTTCCAGCAAAAAAAGAGAAACACAGACAAACCACAAACAATAAATCTTACTTTGAGATTCAGAGGTTTATTTTATGAGCAATTGAAAATCGTGAGAAAAAGCCTTCATTAAAATACATCAACAACTCATTGCAATGAGGTCCAGAGATGATAGCTAGGTCCAGCAAGGAGCAGCTACAATCAGTGGTCATGATTTGTGACCCGTCCTCTTCTTTTATACTCTTTTTCTTACGGTCCTCAGCAATACATATTTTTAATTTTCAATTACTTCATTTCCTTGTTCTTTTCATTCGGACTGTAAAATCAGCATCCAGACTGTCAATTCAGCATATACTTGCATGTACATGTGAAAAACCTCCTATTCTCCGCCACTTTCAGTTCCCTCATATCTTTAATATGTCATGTTCCTCAATTAAAAATAACTGCTACAAGTATCCACTCGGCAATACATATTATAAATTTTGCAAATGCATAGCGGATTACAAATAAAGCTTCATTCTTGCACAACCATTCTCACCCAAATTGCTAATACTACAGCAATTTTGTTCGAAGCCCATTACCTCCTCCCAACCTGATATTCAGAGACCCTAAGGTGGGCTTCTCACAGTTCAAAGTTACAATGGCTCTGAAAAAAAGAGACTTATGAACAATCCTCACCCTTAGAGCGGAAGAGCTGAAGTGGTGCAGTGGTTAAATGCAGCCACTGCAGGCTGACTGCTAGTTCAGCAGTTCAGCTGTTCAAATCTCACCAGGCTCAAGGTTGACTCAGCCTTCCATCCTTCCGAGGTCGGTAAAATGAGGACCCAGATTGTTGGGGGCAATATGCTGAACTCTGTAAACCGCTTAGAGAGGGCTGTAAAGCACTATGAAGCGGTATATAAGTAAAGTGCTATTGCTATAAGTAAAGTGCTATTACAACTGTCACAATATCCTCATGGTCACAAGGATCAAAATTTGGGGACTTGACAATTGCATTAATAACAGTTATAGCATCCTGGGGTCATTGTGATGGATTCCCAACCAGCTTCCGACAAGCAAAATCAATGGAGGAAGAAACCAGATTCATTTAGTAACTCTGAGATTCACTAAACAACTTCAGTGATTTGTTTAATAACCAGGCAAAATGGGTCGTAAAATCCGATGTGCCTCACTTAACAACGATCTTGCTTAACAACATTATTTATTTATTTATTTATTTGTGAGATTTATATACCGCCTCACAGTGCAAGCACTCTCTAAGCCGTTTACACCAGTAAGCAATGTATATTTATATTGCCCCCAACAATCTGGGTCCTCATTTTACCTACCTCGGAAGGATGGAAGGCTGAGTCAATCTTGAGCCGGTGAGATTTGAACCGCTGACCTGCAGATCACAGTCAGCTAAAGTGGCCTGCAGTACCCCCACTTTAACCGCTGCGCCACCTCGGCTCTTAATTCATTAATTCTGATCCCAATTGTAGTCATAAGTCAAGAGCTACCTTTTCTTTTTATTAGCTTATTTCACACAGAACATTTAAAAGTTGGGTTCTCCACCAGGACAAAAAACTCACAATATTTATTTTACATATTATAATAGCGGCAAGAATAGCATATGCACAAAATTGGAAGAACAACAATATGCCGTCGGAGGAATGCATGATTAGGAAAATTCTAGAGTGCGCAGAAATGGACAGACTCACAAAAGAAATAAATGATAAAGAAGAATCAGAATATTATAAGATATGGAACGGAACGGATGGTATAAATGGCTAGACGACAGGTGTAAAAGTTAAGAAAGATCAATTTCAAAGAAGGTATAGAAGTTAGAAATGAGCAATGAATTCAGAGACATGGAATCGACATATAAGGAATGACTGTAATATTGTGTAGTATAATAGAAACATACATAATGATGGAATTATATGTACAACAAAATGTAAATTGAAAAAGAGGGACAAATGGAAGTAAAATCGATGCAAATGCATATGGTGTTATATGTTTTTTCTTAATTGTTTTTAAATTGTTTTTAATTATTTGGTTGGTTGTTTCCTAAAATGTTGTACGCCGCCCTGAGTCCTTAGGGAGTAGGGTGGCATAGAAAAACCTCCAAATAAATAAATAAATAAATAAAACTGATATAGAAAAATTATAAAAAAAGCAGATTGTAAAAAAATCTTTTTTAGAAAATGTTCAATAAAAATATTTTTTTAAAAAAAGTTGGGTTCTCCTTGCTGAATGAAGTGATGTCATCCTTAATTCGGGACTCTATCTCTTAACCTTCTTCTGATGTATGAGGTAAACCATTTCTCTGTCGTATACTGTATACATGCTCACAAAGCTGAAATACAGCTTCGATATATTCCCTTTTAGTAAGCAACCAAGTCTTCCTCCCAATCCATATCTAGACTTAAAAATGTGAAATTTAAATATCGTGGGTTTAGTTTACATTAATTTAATTAATTAACTTAAATATATTCAAATTAAATATATTTAAATAAACCCACTCAAAAGCCAGTTTGGCCTGCTGGTGAAGGCAATGGACTATGAGAAGGGAAATTGGGTCCTGCCTTAGGTACAAAAGCCACCTGGGTGACTTTGAGCCAAATCTTCATTCTCGGCCATGGAAAGAAGACAAGAGCAAACCACTTCTGAAAATCCAGCAGAAATGATTGCATGAATTTGACTTCCATGCAGTCACTGGAAGTCAAGTCTAATTGGAAGGCAACATTTTAAAAAGGAAGAACGTCATCTTGTGGAAGATGAAGTTCTCAAATCTGCTTCTCAGGATGGATTCCATATTCTTTCTTGACTGATTTATGGACCACGTCAAAGCCCTCACCTGAGTTTATGGGTTTTCTCCCAAACATTCATCAAATACTGATACGATCAGGAGGAAAGTCCTGGGCACCCATGAACAGAATCATCTTACCATATTTGAAACGAATTAATCATCTAACGAGATGGCAACCTCCCGCATTAAACCACTACATCTGGAACCCAACGTAATCTAGCTACAGCAGTATTGAATAAATAAATACTCACCCCTGATTCCCAGGAAAAGCTTCTTGCCTGCTTTTGGAAGCCTTGCTTCTTCTCCAAGAAGTTATGTCCTTGAAAATGAAACAATTCTTCAGGCCCAGCTCAGTGTACCAGGATACGTCAGCTCCAACAGAGATCTTCTCCCCGGGAGAAAGAGCCTCATCACACAATGGGCTCCTATGTATACTTTGTCCTACTGAGCAGACGCAAGATGTCAGGATGAAGTGATGTGCAGATGTGGACGATGTCGTGACTGGGCTTACGTATGGATGGCAGGAGGGGAGTGATAGGGGATGGGGAGGGAAAGGAGGGGGAAAAATCCCAGCAAGGAAGCAATCGGGGATTTAGGAATGAAGTTGTTTCAACGAGAGTTTTAAAGAGAAGAAGATGGATGGAATTCAGGAAGACATTATCAACAGGAAGCCATGCCCCAGCGCCATTTTGAATGGGTGTTGGCCTAGCCCAGTGATGGCAAACCTTTTAGACACCAAGTGCCCAAACAGCGTGCGCGTGCCCAAACTGTGTGCACGAGCGTGTGTGGACATGCGTGTACATGCACATGTGTGGACATGTGTGCATGCGCAGCAGAGACCTGAAAACCAGCTGGCTGGTGGGAGTTGGGGCATCCCAACACTAGCAGCGCGGCAAGAGGTAAGATTTGTTTCTTTCATGAGCTTCTGTTCCATCATTTGCAGGGAAACAGAAGCTCACGAAAGAAACGCCATGGAGATCTGACCTGGGGTGACAGCGTACGTGCCAGCAGAGAGGGCTCTGTGTGCCACCTCTGGCACGCATGCCATAGGTTCGCCATCACGAGCCTAGCCCAAAGCTGGGAGGTCCATTTCACTTGCTGCAAGTTAGTCAGTACAGGTAGTCTCACCTTATGATCACAAGGGAGCCCAAAATTTCTGTTGTTGAGCGAGACATTTGCCCCATTTTCTTGCCACAGTTGTTAAGTGAATCTGGCTCCCCCATTGATTTTGCTTGTCAGAAAGTCGCAAAAGTTGATCACATGACCCCAGGACACTGTAACCGTCATAACTACGAGCCAGTTGCCAAGCATCTGAATTTTGATCACGTGACCATGCAGATGCTAACAATGATAATTGTAAGTATGAAAAATGGTCACAAGTCACTTTGTATTATAACTTTAAAACATCACTAAACGTACTGTTGTAAGTCAAGGACTACTTGTAATCACCCAAAGTTGGGTGGGAATATATTACTGCATTGTAAGTTGCCCAGAGCTGCTGTGGATAGCAAGATGGGTGGCCTTTAAATTAAATAAATATTAAGAACTTGGTTTCTGCGCAGAGGTAAAAAACTCAAGCTCATGATTAAGGTCTCAAAGCAAGCCCCTCCTCATCTCTCCTGACAGCTATTTATGAACAACAACAACAACAACAACAACAACAACAACAACAACAACAACAACAGAGTTGGAAGGGTCCTTGGAGGTCTTCTAGTCTAACCCCCTGCCTAGGCAAGAAACCCTACACTACTTCAGACAAATGGTTATCCAACATCTTCTTAAAAACTTCTAGTATAATGTTACTTCCAATGTAATCTTATAGATTACATCAACAATGTTGATCCTATAAGACTCCTGGGAGAAAGATAATGATAGTTAATCCTTCCCATTTTTAAAAGGAGACCACTCATTCCTTCTCTAAATGATCTGCATCTTTAGATAACCCAAAATGATTCTTGTTGGCTGGTGGAAAACAGAAATAAAGGGGATGTGAGAAAGTTTTCGAAGGTGCCATAAATGGAAGTGATTTCTGCAAAAAAAATCTTTGGTCAACCATGCCACGGCAAGCAACACTACTCAGGTTTCCTTGGGTTGATTAAAAGGAAAAATAGATTTCTTTAAAAAAATGATTGGTTCATATAGATGCAGAAATGTTAAAATGGGCTAATACAGTGGTAGCTGGAGAATTCTGGGAGTTGAAGTCCACACATCTTCAAATTGCTAAGATTGAGAAACACTGGTCTAATAAATGGGCTAAAAATATTAGCAACAAATGTCGGCTGATCCTTTAGTCTTGTGTGCCTTGCCCAATCAGAATCTGAGCTGGAAAGATAGACTAAAAACCTCTTTATGTGCACACGCGAAAAAGGCACCTCAACCATTTGAGGAGCCCGTTAGAAAGGTGGAGAATGACTTTATAAACAATTCAAACATATTGAGTTTGGAGTGAGTTCTTTCATTGGTTAACATCATTTGACACATCTCTGATGCAGCACATGGGCTCAGAGGTTGCAGCACGTAACATGTAACACTCCACAATTATAGATAATAATAATAATAATAACAGAGTTGGAAGGGACCTTGGAGATCTTCTAGTCCAACCCCCTGCTTACACAGGAAACCCTACATCACTTCAGACAGATGGTTATCCAACATCTTCTTAAAAACGTCTAGTGTTGGAGCATTCACAACTTCTGGAGGCAAGCTGTTCCACTGATTAATTGTTCTAACTGTCAGGAAATTTCTCCTTAGTTCTAAGTTACTTCTCTCCTTGTTTAGTTTCCACCCATTGCTTCTTGTTCTACCCCCAGGTGCCTTGGAGAAAAGTTTGATTCCCTCTTCTTTGTGGCAACCCCTGAGATATTGGAACACTGCTATCATGTCTCCCCTGATCCTTCTTTTCATTAAACTAGACATACCCAGTTCCTGCAACCGTTCTTCATATGTTTTAGCCTCCAGTCCCCTAATCATCTTTGTTGCTCTTCTCTGCACTCTTTCTAGAGTCTCAACATCTTTTTTACATCATGGCGACCAAAACTGAATTCCTTAGTATGATCTTGTTAATGCTCATCGACATGTTCAGGAGGTGTGTTTCCCACATGATAATGAGGGATAATGAGTTTGCAAGTAACTAAAAGTTAAACCCTTGAACAGTTCTCTTATCTGGCTATGAATAGCTTTCTTTGTTCCTTCAAGAATTAGAAACATCAATCAAAGAACCTCCTAGTTACTGAAAACATTAATCAAAGAAGCCCCTCTTTGCTGCTGCTATCAGTAACATTGGGGGGAAAACCGCATCTGCCTAGCAATTTCACAGCTAATATACACATAATGGCTAATAAATCATAAAATAGCTATCTCCATGCTAGCAATACTGTCTTCTGGAGTACTGCCAGCCTTGTAAGGTAGACCATGTCAGGAAACTGATCCACAAGGCGGCCAGAACTATATTGAGATGAACCATAGTAACAGAATCTTGAAAATCAGAACTGCAGAAAAAACAATTACTGCCAACCTGCCTTCCATTGAGGACCTGTATACTGCACGAGTCAAAAAGAGGGCCGTGAAAATATCTACAGACCCCTTGCATCCTGGACATAAACTGTTTCAACTCCTACCCTCAAAATGACGCTATAGAGCACTGCACACCAAGACAACTAGACACAAGAACAGTTTTTTCCCCAAACGCCATCACTCTGCTAAACAAATAATTCCCTCACCACTGTCTAACTATTCACTAAGGCTGCATTACTATCACTATTAGTCTTCTCATTGTTCCTATCACCCATCTCCTCCCACTTATAACTTGTTGCTTGTATCCTTACGATTTATATCAATATTGATTGTTTCCTCATTGCTCATTTGTACCCTATGACAATCATTAAGTGTTGTACCTCATGATTCTTGACAAATGTATCTTTTCTTTTATGTACACTGAGAGCATATGCACCAAAGACAAATTCTTTGTGTGTCCAATCACACTTGGCCAATAAAGAATTCTATTCTATTCTATTCTATTCTATTCTATTCTATTCTATTCTATTCTATTCTATTCTATTCTATTCTATTCTATTCTATTCCATTCCATTCCATTCCATTCCATTCCATTCTATTCTAAAATCTGCCTGTTTTCCCTTCTCTCCTTCTTATAACCCAGGAAATCAGGGGAAGTCAGTCTGAGTCTTTTTGAAATACTTTCCCACCTCCTTGGACTTAACACATGCTTCTTTGAGAACCTCTTGTTGTCCTAATGGCTTCTGGATTCTTGTTCCAAGGTCATTTCCCTGGCTTTCTTCGGGGACAGATGCAGTGGTGGGTTGCTACTGGTTTGTCCCAGTGGGGCGGCGGTGGGAGGCTCCGCCCACCCACCTGGACATCATCACGGACAATCTGCACATGCGCAGAAGCACAGCACGTGAGCAAAGCGAGCGCACTCGCACGCACATTCACAGTTCTGAACCGGTAGCGAAGGTAAGTGAAACCAACTACTGGACAGATGGAGCTAAAGCAGTATCTCTCTGTATAAGTAGGGCTGTCTCGCATAATTACAAATTGTGGATAGTGCCTTCAATAGGGCAAGCTTTCAATTTCCCCAGGAGATGGAGAAGAAGAGACAACATTCAACACTTTGGTTAGATGCTTCAGCCTTGAGGTCTGCAAATGAAAGTCAGTTTCAAAACAGAGATTGTTCGGCTAGAATACAGTGGTTACTAGAAGACACTAGTGTCAGGTGCAGGTAGCTTTCAGGGACAAAAAGTGTTTATCGTCTTTACTCTGCCTCTGCCTCCTCCTCCCAAACTCTAACAACGCGACAGATGTCATGTTTTTTTTTTTTTAAGGAATACATTTGTGATTTCAACAGGCCTCATGTCCTGGTTATGTTATGAGTAGCTTTCCTAAACCCGATGGAGGTTGGCTAGGTGAGGATGGTGGGAGCTGTAGTTTGACACATCTGGAAGGCCCAGGTGGAGGAAGGTTGCTTGTGAACAGGTGCCCCAAATCAAAGCAATTCTGCAGATGTGGCTTAGTTGCATGATGGCAACCATCCAGCCGGGCCTTGTAGCACATGCCAAGCCCATGTTGACTGGCTTGTGTCATTTCTGTCCCCCAGACTGAGCTCACTAAGCATGATCTATGAGCCCTATTGAGCAGTCTGGATACGTTTTTTGGATAAACGTATCCAGTTTTCGGGTTGGTTTAATTCAACCCTACAGAGAGCCTGGTGCTATTGTGGGAGTGAAGCTCATAAGGCCTGGAGCAAAGCTGTGTCTCTTCACTCAACCTTGCCAATTCGCAATTAGGGACATTAAAATAAAAAAAAAATTGCCAGGTCCAAGTGCCTGATTTCTCCCTGGAAAGACGGGCAAAGGAATGGTTTCCTCAGCGATAAGATGAAGTGTCCTTGCTCCCTGACCGTTCCTGGCACAGAGAGAGAGAGAGAGAGAGAGAGTGGTGTCAGTCACCCACTGTGCGTCCTGGGAGTTGTAGACAAAGAGGCAGTTGTGATCGGACATGAGTCAATTGACGAACAACCGTGTGTACCGGGTGGGTGATTCAGTGATTCATTGTAAAGACAAAGGCTGCAGGGAACATTCACTCTGGCTGCTAAGGCCTTACACTTCGGAGCAGAGAAAGAGTTTATTGTCCTCGTCAGAGTATAAATATTTCTATATGTTGGGAGGGTGGCATTGAATATTTCATTGGCCCTTGGCATTTTATGATGAATTATCACATCCTCCAGCTGCCCAAACCTTACCTCTAACCCTTATTTGTAAACATGGGGTAGCCATAGAAACAGGGGTGCATTGCCCCAAGACAAGTCTTCTTAACCATGATTAGCAGAAATGAAATGCAATCGTATGCATCACACAATATTTTGTCATAAACCATGCTGGTTGGATTCATACAATCCTCTAAATAAAGACCAAGCAACTTGCGTCACATCTTCATCCAATATGTGAATTCAGTGAAAGCCTAGGATGAAGAGAACTAGTATTTCATTGGACAAACCTGGGCCTCATTGGGGGCAGGAGTTGAAATGTTGGCTTATTCGATGCCTTTGGATGGACAGGTAACATTTCTCATTGAACTACTTTCCTAAATTACATCCAACATTCCAACATACAAATATTCTCAAGAGCCGTGTTGGCGCAGTGGTTAGAATGCAGTATTGCAGGCTAATTCTGCCCACAGCCAGGAGTTTGATTCTGACCGGCTCAAGGTTGACTCAGCCTTCCATTCTTCTGAGGTGGGTCAAATGAGGACCCAGATTGTTGGGGGCAAGATGCTGACTCTGTAAACTGCTTAGAGAGGGCTGTAAAGCACTGTGAAGCGGTATGTAAGTGCCATTGCTATTCCAAGGATGCTATTCGAAAGAGGGAAACTGTAGGGAAAAAAATGAGGCTGTTACTTAAAATATTTCCTCCTGGTCAAATATTTTTGACCTTAAAATTAAGAAAATTTATATGGCTACCCAACTCAGTTGTGGTGACTCCAGGCGGTTTACAGAAGCAAAACACTCAAAGTAGCTGAATGAAAGCATAATGGGTTCACTGAGCTAATCCAAACAAGACATTTGCTGGCTTCAGCTGGTTATCCCATCTTCTTGACATGTACAAAACCGGTACAGATAAAAAAAAAGCATCTTTAAAAATTCAGGATCGCATTATTTTTCTAAATGGGACACAAACGATCAGAGTGGCTCAGCTGGAAACCGGTTTTTAGGATGATCTGAAGATGTAATGGCCACTAATAAGGAGTGGACATTGGTGGATATAAAACAGTCTTCATATTCTTTTTGGGGTTTAACCCCAAATACAGAGCACATCTTATGTCACAGTGACCCCTAGTGTCACAATGGTGCACTGTAGCCAGCAGCCATTGCCCAATTTGGCACCGAACCAGGATTTTTTGGGGGGGAGGGGAAGGGGTGGAAGTGTAATGTTTTTAAGGAACCCTGGTCTATATTCTGGAAGAGAAAGATGGCTCAATCCAGCCCAGCAATCCTGATTGATCTGCTATAGATCAGTCCGCAGCTCGTTGGCTGTAGAAGGTTCACCGTAAATATCCCTTAGGTCAGGACAGGGGTGTCCAACTCGACTTCATTGAGGGCCACATCAGGGTTGTGTTTGACATGGGGATGGGGGTGGGTGAGCGTGGCCAGGGTGGGCGTGGCCAGCTTGACGTCACTCATGTTGAGGGCGCCTGTGGCAGCCCGAGCACTCTGCCAGCGAAAACGAGCTCCCGAGCTGTTTTCGGCTGCAACGGCCTCCTGCAACCCTCTGCCAGTGAAAACGGAGTGCGGGAGGGTCGCCTGCGGCCCTCATGAGCTCCGTTTTCGGCTGTGATGGCCTCTTGCAACCCTCTGCCAGTGAAAACGGAGCTCCATTTTCAGTGGCAGAGGCACTGTAGGCCGGTCCTTCGTATTTTCAGGTCGGCCTCACAGGCCAGATCCAAGCACTCCGCAGGCCGGATACAGCTCTTGCCTTAGGAGGTCCTTAGGTGGGACACCAGGTGTTCTATGCAGGGTGATGGAAAGCGTGCATTGCCTTTTCTGTGTTGTAGGAAGTTAGCACCCACCCCTCTCCTAGGAAATGAGATATCCTAGGAGATATTAAAATGTAGGAAATATTATGTGGAACATATCTGGAAACATGCTTTTAAACAAACAAAAGACTCCTCTTGGAAACCCCCACCCCTGCTAAGCTCACACATTCCTCTCACCTGGCTGAAAGTCTTCTGCATGACAAAACCATAATAGGATTTGCCCAAGGCCCTTCCATTTCAGCCAAAGCTGGATTAGACAAAAGCCAAGAGCCACCCCAGCATGCCCCTGGGGGGTCTGAGAGCCAATGGGATACATTTCTATACAGGAAAAGGAAATCTAAGAGGTGGGACCCAACTTACACTATAAAAACCAGGAACTCAGCATATCTCTCTCTCTTTTTTCTCTTCACCACACAACCATGTAAGTTACCTTTTCTGTACAGGGGCTCCTGCCATGTGCTCCTGTCCACCATTAAACCTTCCTTCCAAGCAACCTTCATGAATCCAGTGTCTTTTTCCCCACTTGGAACTGAACCTAAAAGGATATTTCCTTATAACAATTGGCGAGCCAGCTGGATTTCCAAGCTAGCCTCTTCAATGATCCTGGCCTAAATAAATTTATTAGGCCTTGGCCATTGGGAAGTAGGTTTTAAAGGGGTTTTGAGTTCAAAATTCAAGGGCTGCTTGGAAAGAAGGTGAGTACCTACCTCTAAATTTTACTTTAAACCATAGAAAACTGGGAAATGTGTGTTTGCATGTGTGTATGTGTGTGGGGGTAATTTTTGCTTTTAATTTTACTTTATGGCATATATAAATTCCAATTTCAATTGAATAGTGTGTTGTCTGGGTACAAATCATTTTAGGGAAAAAATAATCATGCTTTTTGTTTAACCAAGTTAATGTATCTTCCTAAATCCTTTGATATTTCCTCCCCCCCCTTCCCCCCCCCTTCTCCCCCCCCAGCCCTGTTTTGTCTGCTAGCCATTGCAGGATACTCATTTTATGGTGGTTCTTTTCCACTTCTCCAAATCTGTTTTAATTTGTTGCACCAATTTATAATAGTTATCTATATTTTTGGTTTTCCTTACCTAGGGGTAGGATTTTACTTTTCTTTGCCTTAGAACCATGGACTCAGAATTTTGTTGTTGTTGTTTTTTTTCTTTCTTTTTGAAGATGGGAACCACATTAGCTTTTTCCCAGTTTCTCAGGTGGTCCCCGTGTCCCAAGATTTTTTTTTTTAAGATGTGCAGTGGTTCTGAGATTTCATTTACCAGCTCCTTTAGGACTCTGGGACCTGGTGTTCTCTTACTGTTTTTGCTTATTTTAACTTTAGTTTACAGTCTGTTTTATTTTTTCCTTTCCAGTTATATTTCTGGTTAGTTGGGTTGCATTTCTTTTTGCAAGAAGACATGCAAATAATGAGTTAAGCAACTCATGGCTTTCTCTGTGTTGCCTTCTCTCCTTAGTGGTCCAACTGTTTCCTTGATTTTTCTTCTTGTTTTTTTTTATGTATTGGAAGAATCTTTTATATTATCTTTCACTTTGTTGCAAGTCGTTGTTCATTCAAGGCTTTTGTTTCCTGATTTTTCTTTACAGATTCTTGCTATCTGCTGATATTCTGCTTTAGTTATGTGTCCCTGTTTCCATTTTTGTATCTGTCCTTCATTCATTCAATTTGTCAGTGAGGTCTTTGTGCAGCCATGCTGGTGTTTCTTGGATTTCTGGTTTTTTTTTCCTGATTGCTTTTGTGCAATTGGCTTTTATAATCAAGTTTTTTTCAGAGTTTGCAAAGCTTCTTGAGTTGCTTCTTTCCTTTAAGACTTTCATCCAAGGAATCTTTCTCAAGTTTCTCTTGAGTTTATTAAGGTCAGCTTTATTTTAAAATCTAAGACTTTAGTGTGTTCAATTGTGTTGAATCGTTTTTGTTATGTTAATGATGCAGTTTCAAATCCTTCTACAACTTCTTCTTTGTTTGTAAGTATTAAGTCAAGTATGGACTTAATTATCTCCTCTAGTTCTCTTCTCTACCTTTTGGACAACAAAATTGTCAGTAAGGTTGGTTATTAACATATTTTATTTCTCACTTGGTGCAAAATTAGTTTTCAAAGTTTCCATGCCTTTAATTTCTGTGTCTGCCATAATATTTATATTTAGCACTTCCAGTATCAAAATCAATAGCATCCTTTTCTTGTGCCTTTTTTTTATGTATGTAAAATCATTCTCATTTTGTTTTTAATCTGTCTCTTAGAAAAAGCTTAAGAGAGCTGAATGTATAAATTCATTTAGGAACCTTTTAGTTTGCTGCCATTATTGAAGTATATATTTTATAGTCAGCATTCAGTGAAGAGATGGGCCTATAGTTTTATCTGCATTAAATCTGAATCTTATTTTGGAATCAAAGTAATATTTGCTCCCATTCAGGAATGTGGTACCTTTACATCAATCAATACCTCATTATGTAAAATCTTTGTAAAATTCTGCCACTGGCCCACCTGGTCCTGGTGTTTGGTTGTTCTTTTGTCTCTTGATCTGCTTCTGATAATTCGATCATTGATATTCATTCATTTAATAGTTTTTGTCCTTTTCTGGTACTTTAGGCAATTCCATTTTTTTTCCAAATATTCTTTAATTTTATTTTTCTGAAACTTCTTGCTCATACAGCTTTTCATAATATTGAATTATTTTTGTTTATCCTCATTTGGTAGTATAGAGTTTCTTTCTCATCTACCAGCTTATGTGTCAATGTCTTCTCTTTCTCTGTTTTGATTTGTGTAAGTTCTGTTTAGCGTTTACAGAGCACAGGACCTTCTGTTAGGGAAGGAGGAAGAATGTCTGTGTGTGTGTGTGTGTATGTATGTGATTGAAGGGTGGGAAAGCAAATTTTGTTGTTGTTGTTGTCGTTTTTATGTGCACATCCCAAAAGCAAACCCCAGAATTTTCAGTTCTAAATGTGAAGCCCGTGAGTGTGGAGGTCCTAGTACTAGCTGTACAGGGGCGGCTAGTCCTCGCAGATCCCCTTTTTGGATCTGATAAACCTAGAGAGATTCCCTACAGGAAGGGGGCCTTACTTCTACGAGAGAATCGGAAGTCCTTCCCAGAGTTTTTTTAGTCTCTGAAACTGTTGAGCGCGTCACTAGCTAAGCCAAAGTGAACCTTACATTTAAAGGATCATGGGAAGCTCTAGTTCGTGGGTGGCGGAGACCCTTGTGTGGGCTTGGAACCTGGGACGCCAGGAATATATCTGTATGACAGGAATGTGCAAAAGTAAAAGCAGGAAACTTGTGTAGAAAATGGGCTTTGCTGAGGGATGACACAGAGAAACAAAACGAAACAAAACAGCCAATTTGGCTAAATAAAGGTACTTAAGAAAACAGAAAAGGAAAAATGTTGAGGTGTTTGTTGTTTCTTCTCTCTCTCTTTTCTTCTCTCTCTCTTATATGTAACCACGTGGTTTGTTTGTTAAGACTTGTGCCTTCCCTAATTTTAACTGAGATTTATGGCAGGAAGGACTTGTGTGTGTGTCCTGTCATCCTCTTTGTCCATGTTTTTGTGTCTGTGTACGTCTTTGTCTTGTCTTGTGCGCACTCGAGGTAATTGCAACTGTAAAATATCTCTGTTTCCTAGAGATATGAATTTCAAATTGTTAGAAAATTAAAAGCACTGAAAAGAAAGGAAAATGTCTTTGCCCAGTTAGGACTGGCCAACCTGATCTGGGACAAGGAACAGAGTTCAATTTTCCTATTCCTCTCGGTGTTTTTAAGAAAAGCCAAAATTTAAGGGACAATGTTTTAAGTTAATTTACAGGAAAATTTCATTTTTACATTTACTGTATGTACATGCAAACAGTTTTAATATTGCTCTTCTGTGATGTTTAATGGATGCCAATTCTCTGCTAATATGGAAATGTCTGTTCATTTTTTTCCCCTGGTGATGTCTCCATTTTGTTATAATTGATTTAACTGCGATACTGATGTGTTGATTGTTTTCCTCAAACCCTGCCTGCAAGCTATCTACCCCCCCCCAAATCTCTAATCCTTTTACAATGCCTCTCGTGGTAGAATTACCAGCAAAAGGGGGAAGGGACCCTGTTCTTATGTCTTTCAGCCCTGCACACATGATCCTGAAGCCTATGGAAGCAGACCAAATGGGCTCAGGCACTGCCTCCAGTAAAGACATTCCATCCATTTGAGCCAGAAGTGGGTTTGAATCTAGTCCTCTAGTCATCACAGCAACCAGAGTGGAGCAGATCTTTCCAAGCCTGATTGACCAGCCTTACCACCAAAACCTAAGGCCACCCAGCAGACATGAATGAAAGGACCCTGAGATGGACAATTAAAGACCAAACATCTATTTTCAATCCCCAGCAGACAGCTGAAAAGACTAGGGAGGAGGGGGGAACTTCATTGTAAAGTTTTTTTTTCTTTTTTTGCTTCAGTCACAGAAATTCATTGTAAAGTTTTTTTTCTTTGTTTTCTTTCTTTCCTTGCTTCATTCACTGAAATTCATTGTAACGTTTCTCTTTCTTGTCTCATCTATATTGTAATCAGTTTAATGTACTCATGTAAGAATTGTATTGGGAGTGGTTGCCACAGTGAGTTCTGTACACTTTAGATTTCTGTCTAGTGGGAGGTAAATTTGTAGCTGCATACACAAACACACAGAGACACGCCATTCAGAATTAGACTGAGGTTATCCTTTTTCCACCTACCTCCACCCAAAGCTGCTTTTAGCTTGCTGGTTTTTTTTGTTGTTGTTGTTGTTTTGACTCCTGCTTTGTGGCATTAAAGCCCAGGCAGTCATATCTCCCTGCTAATTCCATGGGGGAAGGGGACAGATCCCCTCAGGCAATTTCCCCACTTGAAGAGCTAGCAGAAAGGATCTTCGAAAACCCAAGGCCTGACTGCTGCCCAGTAAAGCAGGGTATTTTGCACTGGTGGTCTCAGGAGTAAGAGTCCCAGGGCTCATTCTAAAAAAAAAAAAAAAGGAAAACTGGCTAATTTCAATTTGGACTCACAAATCCTAGATGCACTAAAGTAAGAGCTAGGGCAGATTCAAGAACCATCCCTTGGAAATGGGCAGCCTGTGATTTCAAGGTAAACCATGGCTGTGGGAATATTGTGGGGTCTGTGCTTGCTTGAAACCTGTCTGGGAGCTCATCGAAAGTGTTATCAAACCTCTGAACATAATTGGCATGGAAAATTGGATACTGTAAATTTATTGCCAGAACTTTTGCCCTGGCCATTGACCATCATGGTTGAAAGCTCTCCTTTTGGGAGCCACTGAAGGAATCCTGCTGCTGCCTCTTTCAACTGCCTCTTTCAACGTCTTCCCCTCTGCATCAGAGAAAATTGAAAGCACCCATAAAATCTCCCTGACCTGATCAATTTGAAGCTTGTGTCAAAACATGTGTTGCACTCACATGTTTTGAAAAAAAAAAATGAGGGATTGTAGGAAGTTAGCACCCACCCCTCTCCTAGGAAATGAGATATCCTAGGAGATATTAAAATGTAGGAAATATTATGTGGAATATATCTGGAAACATGCTTTTAAACAAACAAAAGACTCCTCTTGGAAACCCCCACCCCTGCTAAGCTCACATATTCCTCTCACCTGGCTGAAAGTCTTTTGCATGACAAAACCATAATAGGATTAGCCCAAGGCCCTTTCATTTCAGCCAAAGCTGGATTAGACAAAAGCCAAGAGCCACCCCAGCATGCCCCTGGGGGGTTTGAGAGCCAATGGGATACATTTCTATACAGGAAAAGGAAATCTAAGAGGTGGGACCCAACTTACACTATAAAAACCAGGAACTCAGCATATCTCTCTCTCTTTTTTTTCTCTTCACCACACAACCATGTAAGTTACCTTTTCTGTACAGGGGCTCCTGCCATGTGCTCCTGTCCACCATTAAACCTTCCTTCCAAGCAACCTTCATGAATCCAGTGTCTTTTTCCCCACTTGGAACTGAACCTAAAAGGATATTTCCTTATAACAGTGTGATGTGGCATGTAGAAGAGGTGGGTTTCAGCAGGTTCTGACCAGTTCTGGAGAACCGGTAGTGGAAATTGTGAGTAGTTCGGAGAACTGGTAGCGGAAATTTTGAGTAGTTTGGAGAACCGCTAGCAAAAATTTCGAGTAGTTTGGAGAACCGGTAAATAACACCTCTGACTGGCCCCGCCCCCATCTATTCTCTGCCTCCCGAGTCCCAGCTGATCGGGAGGAAATGGGGATTTTGCAGTAACCTTCCCCTGGAGCGGGAAGGGAATGGAGATTTTGCAGTATCCTTCCCCTGCCATGCCCACCAAGCCATGCCCACAGAACCGGTAGTAAAAAAATTTGAATCCCACCCCTGATGTAGAAGCGCTGTATTCAACCCTAACAACCTTAACCCTTCCTTTTATGTATAGCCCAGGCTGTACCTGAATGTATACTGTAGTCAGTCAATATCTTTATTAATCAGCATTCCACACCTTCTTTTCTAAGGTGTTCACCAAAGTTCACACACCGTCTTCTAGACCACAGTAGTTTCTGGTTTCCTCCTGCAGGACTCGATTATGCTGAGAAACATCAGGAATACCAGGAATATGGAGAGGCCCACCACCAAGGCCTCAATGATGGAGTAAGTGTGAGCCAGCTCCCCTGGTGGGCTTGCCGCGCCAGGAGAGGTAACTAAAAACTTGCCCGCTAAATGTCCATTCACGAAACACTGGTAGAAAGTGCTGTGTGAATTGTTCTGGAAGGAGAGGTGTAGGATCGCACCGCCAGTGGCTTTGTCCAGGCTTTGGGAACTTCTGGAGAAGTTGAAGTTCGTCTGGAGAAGTTGAAGGTGTGTCAACGTTGTGAGACCCGCCTGCCAGTAGACAGGGCTGATGAAGGCAAGAGACAAGGTCATTCATACAAGATGAGGAATCAGACATCAATCCCAAAAGTGTATGAATAAAAATAAAGGATTGGAAGCCAACAGAGGTCATATTTTTTTTAATGCCCAGGTTCATCTATCAGGCTAAGCCATAGTTTGTTGACCAAATTGCAACTGACAGGACTCAAACATCATGCAAATCTAATGGTTTCCAAGCCATGATACTTTGGTTCATATAGCACTCTTCAGTACCAATCACCTAACTACATTGAGGTTGAATGCAATGTGTGAGCCCAGCTTCATCTTAGAAGAGGCTTTCTGTACAATGTGTGAGACAAGAGGAAATGCCTCTTCAAAGAGGGTTCTGCTGCCTGCAGTTTTGAAGAGTTTTTATATTAACATATTCTAAAAATGAATTATTCTGCCCAGGGGTGAAATCCAGCAGGTTCTGACAGGTTCTGGAGAACTAGTAGCGGAAATTTTGAGTAGTTCAGAGAACTGGCAAATACCACCTCTGGCTGGCCCCAGAGTGGGGTAGGAATGGAGATTTTGCAATATCCTTCCCCCAGGAGTGGGAAGGGAATGGAGATTTTGCAGTATCCTTCCCCTGCACGCCCACCAAGCCACACCACGCCCACCAAGCCACACCCACAGAACCGGTAGTAAAAAAAAATTGGATTTCACCACTGATTCTGCCCAACCAGTCCAGATATCTTTTCAGCAGATAGTAATATTTATTGTATTTACTGGCTTAGCTCAGTCCTTGAGATCCTGCAGCTGTTTCTATTGTGTGTGCTTCATTCAGTTGTTCCCAATTATTATTTTTTAAATGAATCTTGCTGCCAATAGCAGACCTGGAACTCTCATCTGGTATCCAAAGGTGAAAGTTTCATGTAACTCGTCAATGATTAACTTGCCTTTTTTTCCCTTCAATGTGCAAGAGATACAAGCAAAACCAAGAGAACTAAATCAACATTTCCTGTTTCTCCTGTTCATGGTGTTAGAGCTGCTGGTGACAGACTAAGTGGAAACAATTAAATTTGGATAAGGAAAACTGGTATCCTGAGTGCACTAATTCGACAAAGTTTGCTTCTGAAAATAAAAACCCGCTATATAATTAACAGTAGCAAACATAATAGCTGTTCTGTATTAAGATGTCTCTGGGTGGATTGCAAAAAGCTAGCAGTAATTTGAACTCCTTAGGAGTAATAATAATAGAATAGAATAGAATAGAATAGAATAGAATAGAATAGAATAGAATAGAATAGAATAGAATAGAATAGAATAGAATAGAACAGAATAACAGAGTTGAAAGGGACCTTGGAGGTCTTCTAGTCTAACCCCCTGCTTAGGCAGGAAACCCTACACCACTTCAAATGGTTATCCAATCTCTTCGTAAAAACTTCCAGTGTTGGAGCATTTACAACTTCTGGAGGCAAGTTGTTCCACTGATTAATTGTTCTAACTGTCAGGAAATTTCTCATTAGTTCCAAGTTGCTTCTCTCCTTGATTAGTTTCCACCCATTGCTTCTTTTTTTTTTTTTTTTTTTTTTCCCAAAAAGTTTTATTAGTACAAAATTACATAGATAATAGCTAAACATTAAATAGAAAGTACAAACATTTTTTTTAATTTTTCTCCCCCCTAACCCACCCCTTTCCCTCCCCCCCTCCCCCCCGGACTTCCCAGAGAGAGTACAGGGCATAATATCAATAAAATAAATTTAAATTAAATTAAAAAATTTTGACTTCCACCTTATTTTTTTAAAACTTCAACTCCAAATTGTACACTAATAAAAATTCCTTCCTCCTCCTTTCAATCATCTACCCTTCACAACATTTCTTCACTGTTAACTAAGAATTAAATGATTATTACATAAATGATGACTAAGTATTAAATACAAAAACCTTAAACTTCATCATAAAATCAATCAGTATATAAATAACATACTATTACTATATATCAGATTATAAGCACTAATTCCAAACTTTAAATAACCTTCCTCCCAAAAAAAAAAATGTTAAATCTAATTGTAATATTTTATAACTGGATAGATAACAATTCCAAATCTTTCTCACAATTATATAAAACTTAAATTGATATTACACAAAAAATAACTAAATAATAATACAAAAACCTTAAACTTCATCATAAATTCTACCACTCTATTTGTAACATAATGTTACTATGTATTAAATTATTAGGTTCAAAAAAGTTCTAAATCTTTAAAAAGAATTAATAATACTTTGAATAAGCCCCCCAAAAAAAACAAAAGAAAAAAAAAAGAATGCAAGAAGTAAAGAAAAGAAAAAAAAATTAAGGAAAGAAGGGAAAAAGAAAAGTACAGTCATAATGGCAACCATCTGTCCAATAAACTTCAACACTGCATCTTGTTGTATCTTGATGATGGTTGCATCTTTTTGTAACTTGATAATTTTGTAGTTGTCAGCTCGCCTCCCATCTGACCCCGATCTTCCATCTCCTTTTCCACACTGTAGACATCTGTCTGGCTCTGCCAATCATTTAAATTTTGTAAATCTGTTTCGATTTGAAGAGGAAGGGATGGCTTTCCCTCCTCCTCCTCTTTTGTTTTCATACATCTTTCCTCTGGAATCTTGGATATATCAGCCTTTAAGACGTTGACATAAAATTCAGTAGCTTTCTTTGTTGTATTAAGCCGATATCTTTTTCCCAGAAATTTCACTGCAACTCCTGTTGGTGCTTCCCATTTGTAATGTAAATTTAACCTTTTAAATTCATCAATCAGAAAGGTATAATCTTTTCTGGCTTTGAGCATTTTAGAGGGAATTTCTTTCCATATCATCAGTTCCTGGCCATTCACCTGCAGGTTATTTTTAAACGTCGCCTGTATAATCCTATTCCGTAAGGCTCTTGTAGTAAAGTATATTACAATATCCCTTGGTAGGTGTTTTTGTTTTGCATACCAGGAGTTGATTCTATATATTTTATCAATTTGCCTGGCTAGTTCTTCTTTAGACAGTCCAGACACCTGCTCCAAAGCTTCCACCATCCTTCCTTTCAAATCTTCATATAATCCTTCTTTCAACCCCCTGACCCTTATGGCAAATTCCATGGATCTGAATTGCGTCATTAACACCTCTGTTTCAAAATTTGCAATGTCATTTTGTATTTTATCTATGTATTCTACTGAAGTTGTCAAAACTTGTTTGTTTTCTTCAATGCGGTTTGCCAAAACTTCAATATTTGTTGCTAGACCTTTACATACCTCCAACACATCATTTCTAATTTGTTGGTCAATATTCTTTAAAACAGCCTGCATTTTATTATCTATTTCACTAATTTTTTGGTTAAATTCAACAATAAGTTCATCTTTCATAATCTTTAAGGTACTTATTAAATTTTCAGGTGTTAAAGACTTTGGGGGTGTTAACTCAGTGGTAAGTTGCATTTTAGAAATATAACCAGATGAATAATCCATTCTTTTATTCAAAACAATCTTTCCAGATTTTGAAGCCATTTTAGTATTTCCAGTGGTGAACAAAGAAAAAGCCAAGCCTCTAGTTAAAGTTCTTTTAAATTTCTTTTAAAATTCTTTCAAATTCCAAAGCCAGATAGAATTTTATTTTTAAAAAATTGTCAGTTATTATTTAATCCAGAATCGGGAGACAGAGAGAGTAAAGCCAACTTTCAAAATCAAAAATTTCCATAAGAAAAAAAGCTGCTAGGGAAACGAAAGTTACTTTCACTTCTCCTCCCACTTTCTCCGATCGCCATGTTGTAGCCTAATAACTGTTACTTAGTTTCTTCCGAAGTGAAAATCAGCAGTGGAGTTGAAAGAAAAAAAAAATCTGTACTTGCCCTTTAAAATCCTGTCTCTCTCTGTCTGCTTGTTTAAACAATTAAGTAGTTGTAATCCCATTCACGAAGCAGCGGGTGGTCACGGCATCTTGCTCCGCAAAAGCGGAGGTTTCCAAGTCCCCGGAGCAAGAGACAGGCTGGCTGGGGAGCCCTCACCTTTCGCGCCCCTAGCTGACACTTGGGGCACTAGGGGGGGCTCTACCCCACCTGTCCGGCTCTCATCTCTCCCCTTTGCCCGGGGCAGAGACTTTCAAGCCGCCAGACAGCTGTTCTGGCGGCTTTAACGGGGAAAAGGAAAGGCGCTCAACGAGGAGCGTCCGCGATGCAGCGATCCGGAACCGGAAGTCTCCACCCATTGCTTCTTGTCCTACCCTCAGGTGCTTTGGAGAATAGCTTGACTCCTTCTTCTTTGTGGCAGCCCCTGAGATATTGGAACACTGCTATCATGTCTCCCCTAGTCCTTCTTTTCATTAAACTAGACATACCCAGTTCCTGCAATCGTTCTTCATATGTTTTAGTTTCCAGTCCCCTAATCATCTTCGTTGATCTTCTCTGCACTCTTTCTAGAGCCTCAACATCTTTTTTACATCGTGGCGACCAAAAGTGGATGGATATTAGGTGAATGTAGAGGAAGCAACCTTGTGACTGGCTTACAAATATCACACAAATTTGGAAACTTCCCCCTTTGAGCTAAAGATCCTGTAGGGTATGTTTATGGAGAAAAGGAGCAACAGCCAAGCATGTTCCAAAAAGCATGCTTTTTCAGGAGGCAATTGCACTTTGTTTTTCTTTTGAAGACGTTTCGCTTCTCATCCAAGAAGCTTCTTCAGCTCTGACAGGATAGTGGGGAATGGTTCAGTCAGAGCTGAAGAAGCTTCTTGGATGAAAAGTGAAACATCTTCAAAAAAAATAAAGTCCAGTTGCCTCCTGAAAAACCACCTTTGGGATAACCATGACCTGGATGACTGAGAATCTGTACAGACTAACAGCCAAGCAGTTTTAAATGTGGGAAGATGACAGAGAGGTTATATTTTATATTTAAGCTGCGGTGGCTCAGTGGTTAGAATGCAGTAATTTACAGGCTACTTCTAGAGCCGAGGTGGCGCAGTAGTTAAAATGCAGCACTGCAGTTCAGCAGTTCAGCTGTTCAAATCTCACCGGCTTAAGGTTGACTCAGCCTTCCATCCTTCTGAGGTCGGTAAAATGAGGACCCAGATTGTTGGGGGCAATATGCTGAACTCTGTAAACCGCTTAGAGAGGGCTGTAAAGCACTATGAAGCGGTATATAAGTCTAAATGCTATTGCTATTGCTATTCTGCTGACTGCCGGCTGCCAGCAGTTCGAATCTCACTAGGCTCAAGGTTGACTCAGCCTTATATCCTTGCAAGGTTGGTAAAATGAGGACCCAGATTGTTGAGGCCAATAGGCTGACTCTGTAAAACGCTTAGAGAGGGCTGTAAAAGCACTCTAAAGCAGTATATAAATGTAAGTCAGGGGTGTCAAACTCAATTTGATTGAGGGCCGCATCAGGGTTGTGTTTGACCTCGGGGGGGGCATGGCTAGGGTGGGTGTGGCCAGCTCAACGTCACTCATGTCGGGGGCACCTGTGGTGGCCCCGGCAGGGCTGGATCCTCCTGCAGTCCTCTGCCAGCGAAAACGGAGCTCGGGAGGGCCATGTGCAGCCCTCCCGAGCTCTATTTTTGCTGGCAGAGGCATCGCAGGCTGGTCCTTTGCTGTTTCCAGGGTGGCCCCGCGGTCCAGATCTAAGCACCCCGCGGGCCGGATCTGGCTCCCAGGCCTTGAGTTTGACACCCCTGGTCTAAGTGCTATTGCTATTAAGTTATGATTTGCTTTAACCATGGCCAGGTCCCAGTGCAATAAGCCATCAACAAGTTTGCAGACTACAAAGACTGAATTCATACAGTACACTAAGCTGAACCACAAAGCACATTATGCTCCGGGCACTACATTGTTTTGAATAAATGACAGATTTAGCATATCATAAGCAAAGTGACTACAATATAGGTAGTCCTCGACTGGCAACAGTTCATTTAATGACCGTTCAAAGTTACAACAGCATTAAAAAAGTGACTTATGAGCATTTTTCACACTCAGGACCATTGCAGCAATCCCCGTGGTCATGTGATCAAAATTCAGACACTCGACAACTGACTGTTATTTATGCAATGTCCCGAGATCATTTGCGACCTTCTGACAAGCCAAGTCGATGGGGAAGCCAGATTCACTTAACAACTATGACCTTAACAACTGCAACAATTCACCTAACAACGGTGGCAAGAAAGCTCGTGAAATGGGGCAAAATTCACTGAACAAACCTTTCACTTAGCAACAGGAATGTTGGGCTCAATTGTGGTCGTAGGTTGAGGAGTACCTGTATTAGCCCACGCCGAAGAGAACCTACTACATTTTGTGTGTATGCTAAACAGAATTGGAGGTCTGCCTGATGGAGGCAAGAAAGACTTTTGTACCTGTAGATGGAAGATGCTGGGCAGCGAAGGTGAGCAGTGGCTTTTTGTTGGGGGTGGTAGTTGGTAAAGACCAGGAATGGTACCCATTGGAGCTCCTCTTGGCAAGCCAAGCATGGTGTGTCACAGGGCACTTGACAGGTTTCTATTCTCAGCTCTGGTCCCCGTTGTGGCAACATCAAATATTTCTGCCTAGCCATCCCACAGGGCAATGGCATTTCCTCCCCAGAGTCCACCGTAGTCAGCTGAGCATAACAAAACCCCACTTGCTTCCGTTCCCCGGGATGGCCACAGCGATCACAAGACTGCCAGGGACTCCAGGAGGTGAACAGGGTGGCCTGTGCTCCATCGTCGAGCTGCACCGTAGCGTTGCCCAAGGTGGTCTCTCCCAGGCCTGTGTGTGACACCTGGAGACGCTCGGCATCCTGAAAGTCAACCTCATAATAGCCAAGGGTGGCGTCTCCTGCACGACAGGTGTACAACCCAGAATCCTTTAGACTGGGACTTGGGATATACAGGTTGCCGGCAATCAGTCGGGATTTGAAACGTAGCCTCTGCAACTTGTCATGGCTAAACAAGGGCCAAGAAGTCCCGCCTGAGCGTATGAAGGTGAGTGGTTGCTCATTGGTCCAAGATGGGTCAAGGTATTGCCAAGTGATGTACCCTCTGTATGAAGAGCGTGGACAACGTAGGATCACAGGGTTATCGGAGATAAATGCTAACACACAAGGCTGGCCAGGGAGACATGGCTGGCCCAGCGAATGGCCTTCATAATGGTCACCTTCAGCGATGGTTAAGAACAGACCCAGAAACAAAGCCAACAAGGGTGCCCAACAGGACATGGCAAGTGGCAAGCTGGATACTGACCTATTAAGAAAACCCAGGGAAGGAAAAATCCAGCTGTGACATCACTCCTGATGTCATAATAGGCAGAACAATGTGCTGTTAAAACTGACCCTTGTTCTTGAAGACTGGATACCCACCCAGATACAGTATTGATTTAGCATCCTGGATATGCTATCTATCTATCTATCTATCTATCTATCTATCTATCTATCTATCTATCTATCTATCTATCTATCTATCTATCTATCTATCTATCTATCTATCTATCTATCTATCTATCTCATCTATCTATCAATATCTATCTATATCTATCATCTATCAATATCTATCTATATCTATCATCTATCTGGCTTAGGACCAGGCTATCTCCGGGACCGCATTCTGCCTCATTCTTCCCTTCGACCGGTTAGGTCCCACAGAGTGGGTCTCCTCCAGGTCCCGTCAGCCAAACAGTGCCGACTGGCGGGGCCTAGGGGGAGGGCCTTCTCTGTAGGGGCCCCTGCTCTCTGGAACCAACTTCCCCCAGAGATCCGAATTATCCCCACCTTGCTGGCCTTCCGAAAAGCCATTAAGACATGGCTCTTCCTGCAGGTGGGGCGAGTTTGAGACAACTTTATATCGGATGTCTCCCCCATGTATGGATGGTGTTTATATGTTTTTAAAAATTGTTTTAAATTGTCGTTTTTAATGATTTGTTTGGAGTTTTTATAAAATGTTGTACGCCGCCCTGAGTCCTGAGGGAGTAGGGCGTCATAGAAAAACTGCCAAATAAATAAATAAGTAAATCTATCATCTATCTATCTATCTATCATCTATCTATCGATCGATCAATCTCTCTCTCTCTCTCTCTCTCATCAATCAATCAATCAATCAATCAATCAATCAATCAATCAATCAATCTATCTATCTTTAAAATCGAGTGGCAATTTTATTTCCTTTTCAATATTTTGCTATATACAATGTATCTCCCGAAAGGCCAGTTAACACGACCGCTTTATATTATTAATATTTTAAAAACCCGATTGCGTATCAAAGACATGTTTATAAACGACTTTTTTAAAAAAATCAACACGTAGAAAACGATATTTTTTTAAAAAAAATACAGGTAATAGGAAACATAAAAGTAATAATAATGAATAAATAACCCGCAGAGATGTTTTTAGCTTTTCCACGATTTATATTCCAGCCTCTGTTAAAAGTTATCGGTAACATAGACGCCCGGACCAACAGTCTTTTTTTTTTTAATAAAAGCTCGTAAACTTTCACCTTTCCTGGTATTTGAAAGTTGTGTTTTTTCCTCTCGGGCAGTACCTGGGCGAGTTCACTTTTCCTTGGGAAGGGGAGCAGAGAGGGACTCCGCAAAGTTTCCCTTCACTCTTTACCCCCCCCCCTTTCCCAAATAGTTTGGCTCCTTCTCAATACATTCAAAGAACGCCTTGAGGCTTAACCATCGTCCCGAGGGAGGGGGAGGGAAGACTGGAATGCTGACCTTCGTTCTTACTTTTTTTCTCCCCCTCATTATTCAGCTCGCCCTTAAAAAGTGAAGGCGAGGTCAAGAAACGAATGAGTCGTTTTCCTGCAAAAAAAATAGAAATAAAAAAAAATCCCCGTGAGTAAGCCTCGGCGGGAGGCTCCCCGCTTCCCTGAAGGAGTTGGTAGTTTCCGTTCCTTGGGCGAGGTTGCCTCTTGCGAGGGCAGCACCTGCGGCGCGCACGGACTGAGACGCGGCAGCGCTGGGCAGCATCGGAGGAGGAGCGGAGCGGGTTGCGGAGTCTCACGGAAGAGCTCCGAGGGCGAAGCGGGCTTGGCCACCAACGAGTCTGGGAGCAATTTATATCCCAGCCCTCCTTCCCGGCTCGAAGTCCGTACAAAGGTTGGGAAATGGAGACCTGGAGGTCGCGTCGACCGGCCGCCGCGCTGCCCCTGTTGTGGTTCTTGGGCACCGCTTGGATTTTAGGTGAGCGAGTGAGAGGAATGGGGTGAAGGGAGGGGGAAAGGTTCCCGCTCGCTCCCCGGCGACGTGACCCCACCACCCCCTTTGCCCCTCCGCCCGCCTCTGAGGGGAGACTCCTCGGGGACCCCTTCTTTAGGGCGCAGGGGAGAGGAGACTCGAGAGTTGATTGGGCGATGGCCAAGCGCCCTCCGCCAATCGCCTTTCCCCGCTGCTTCTCCCGCGCGGACTCCGTCGTGGGGGGAACCCGAAAGGGTCGCGCTGCTTTTCCAAGCCCTTCCCCCCCCGCTCCCCCCTATTAACGCCGGCGCTAATGATGCGGTGAGATCTTGCTCGGATCCCCGGGGCGATTTTCTGGAGAGTCGCAGGAAACAGCGCTTTTCTGGACAAAATGGATCCGCACCTGTTGACTGCGCGCCTGCAACCTGCTGAATTGGGATTCTGAATCAACCCACTTTTCTAGAGTTAAACATCCCAAGTGGGTTGTATACAGGTAGTCCTCGACTTAACAACAGCCCGTTTAGGGACCGTTCAAAGTTACAACAGCACTGAAAAAAGTGAGGGGCCGTTTTTCAGAGTCACTGACCTTTGCCGCATTCCCCATGATCATGTGATCGAAATTCAGATGCTCTGCAACTGGTTTATATTTATGACCGTTGCGGAGTCCTGGGGTCACGTGATCATTTTTTTTTGAATCTTCTGGCAAGCAAATGGGGTAGCCAGACTCACTTAACGACCGTGTTTATACTAAGTTATCGACTGCAGTGGTTCACTTCACAGCTGCGGCAAGGAAAGTTGTAAAATGGGGCAAAAAACTCACTTAACAAACATCTCACTTAGCAACAGAAATTTTGGAATCCACTGTGGTCATAAGTCGAGGACTACCTGTACACGAAAAGAGGGCTTTTTTAAAACAAAAAAAATCCAGTCTGGGAAACGCATTTAAAATGAACCCAGTTAAAAGCGATGAAGGATCGCACGTTGTGCGAATGCAACTTTGGGGATTGTTAATGGACGTGGCTAAGGGAACGTGGTTGTAGTGAATTGCTCTCGTGGGTGTTCTGATGTTATGATGGTGCAAAGGCAGTAATGGGCTTGGTGTGGAGACCTAGGTCTGCAGCTGGTGTTTTTGTGAACGTGCATTTCCACATTCACACCTTCATTGTGGTGGTGTTGTTTTTTGTTAGATTGATAATCCTCCTTTCCACCAGAAGCATATATAGTGCTTCCTCCAATTTATCTCTTACAACTCCTCTGCAAAATATGTTGGGCTGAAGGACAGTGATCAGTCCAAAAACACACAGTGGTTTTCTGTGGTTGAGAGTGGACTTCAGTCTGGGTTTCCTCAGCCCCTTAAAATCACTATAATCAACCATACTGGCTGCTACTGGTGATAAAATGTTTTCTGTCCAGCCC
The DNA here is from genome assembly GCA_023053685.1 of Diadophis punctatus similis. NCBI lineage: Eukaryota > Metazoa > Chordata > Lepidosauria > Squamata > Dipsadidae > Diadophis > Diadophis punctatus. The sequence goes on along the minus strand of JALIGW010000022.1, from coordinate 8,724,621 downwards.
TCCCTGAGCCCTTCTTTTCCGACTGAAGCTAGCTTCCTTTTCACAAGGAAAATGTCCTTGGCTCTTCCTAACTCAAAGTTTCTTAGCATATGCTATTAGCTGGCTCATAGCCCAAAGAAAGGAGGAGAATGCCTTTTTCCCCCTCTCCTTTTGCTTTTCCTGTTCGGCATTTGCTTTTGTCTTGCCTACTGGAAGGAACAAAGAGTAGACCCTCCAGGGAAAGGAAATGGGGTGGTTTGAAGAAGCCATGACTTTGTTTCCTTGTGCACACTTGCACCAGTGCTGGAAAATTAAATGTTTTGGAACTCCTGTAGGGACAGAAAATATAGCTGTATAGCTAGAGCCGAAGATACAGCTTCTCTGCAATATCCAGTGTTTTGGGGTATTTGCACAAGCCCTGAAGCTACCATAAGAGTTTATTCGGGTAGCTCTACAGCATGGGTGTCAAACTCAAGGCCCGTGGGCTGGATCCAGCCCAAAGGGTGCTTAGATCTGGCCCGTGGGACCGCCCTGGAAACAGCGAAGGACCGGCCCGTGGTGCCTCTGCCAGTGAAAACGGAGCTTGGGAGGACCATGCGCGGCACTCAGAGGCTCCGTTTTCGGCTGCGACAGCCTCCTGCAGCCCTCTACCAGAGAAAACGGGCTCCGTTTTTGCTGGTAGAGGGCTACGGGAGGCCATCGCAGCTGAAAACGGAGCCCAGGCGGGCCGAGTAATGTCAAGCTGGCCACGCCTACCCTGGCCATGCCCCCCTCCCCAGGTCAAACACAACCCTGATGTGGCCCTCAATGAAATAGAGTTTAACGCCCCTGCTCTACAGTAAGAATCTTAAAAGCATTTGAAATGCAAGATTTGAAGCCAAAATAATTCCTTTTTTCTATTGTTCCGGTTGTTTTTCATATCTCATGTGATCAATACATGGCAAAGTGTGTGGTGCTTGGCATATTATCATTTTCCTGCAAGGTAAAACATACAACCCATGGAAGGGAAGAGTTAGCCAGCTCCTAACCCTTATTCCCACTGAAAAGGGGGGAGTGTTTCAGGAAGAATCAAGGAACTTTTGGTTTCTGTGGCAAGATCTATTGTGTGTTTGTTTGAAACCTGTAGGTGTGCCTTATTAGACTTTTCTTCCGGGAAGGCTGATGAGTGATCCAGACTGGAGCTGCGGTTGTCTCACACACACACACACCGAAACTGCAGGTCCTTTGTGGGAGGAAACTGATCTTAGTACCAACCCCTTTTCAGGCTGGAATGAAACCACAAAAACAAATAAAAGGAGTGGAGAAGACTACGAGCTCGAGATACACATGGTGCTAAACTTGCTTTGTCAGAACAAAACTTAGAAAGTTGAAAAGTGAAAAAGGTTTTCTTTTTGGACAATTGAAAAAAAAACACTAATGTAAAAATAAAACTTGCCATTATTTTGCCAAGGTGGAAAATGCCTTGCAATTGCCTGGTAAATACAAATAGATCTCTTTTAAGAGGCTTTTGATCTTTTGAATGCTGTTCCCCAAAGAGAAATGAAGGTGTGACTGTCTTTTTAGGCACCAAATAAATGTACTCTTCCAAGCTTTTTCAGTGAATATTGATATATCTGGAGTTTATTTCAGCCCGTCTTTTGTGATGTTGTTTTGATTTTTGTTGGGTTCATACAACCCACTAAACCAAATCCAAAGAAAGTACTTTGTGGTTTAACTATTCAACCATATTAGAATTTATTTAAGTTTGAAAGTAGAATGTTGTGTGAACATTGCGATTAGTCACTTATGCTTCATATCTCTCTGTAGTGTATATATTGTATTGAAAACCCTGAACTTTATTCAATGAGCTTTATACAATTCACACAGGATACAGGGGGTGTGCCATCTTTTAGCTTAAGGGTTGAACCAGGTTTTGTTTGGATAAGGGAGGAAGTTTCAGGAGTTTTGAACAGTGAGATATATGCCATAAAAAGTATTGCTTACCGGTATTTCTCTGTTTAAAAACCCCAGCCCTCTGAAAAAAAGAAACAAGGGACCCAAAGACTTGATTCTTTCTGTTCTTTGGAGGGCTCTGGAAGGCACAAAAGAGATAATGGTACCTTGTACTTTTCACACTTTGCCTTAGAACAAAGTGGTCCCCAACCTTTGCAGCTTAGCGGGGGGGGGGGGGGGAGAGGAGAACCAGGCCATGCGAGCAGTGGGCCAGCACACGTGTACACAGCTCAACCTATGTGAGTGGCAGGCCAGTGCACACATGCACACAGCTCATCTTAGGCAAGTGGACCTACGTGCGCATGTGCACGCGTGCCTGGCCACCACTCACGCAAGTCGAGCTGCATATGCACATGTGTGTGCTGGCCAGCTGTTTGTGTGGCTCGATTGCAAATAGGCCCCGCCTGGTAGTGGGTCTCCGCCCAGGGGTTGGGGGACCCCTGCCTTAGAATGTACCAGATAGACATACTTAAATTAATACAGGACTGACATTTGTTAAGCTAGAATTTTTCGTTGCCTGTTTTGCAAGACAGGGCTAAAAAGTGACTTCCCTGCCATCTCTGAATAGTAACAGGGTCCCTTCTGAATGAAAGAAATAAAGATCTTGGCAAACTGGTAAACTGTTCACCTATTTGCCTTTTATAAGAAAGAATTTCTAAGAATCAACCAGATGGGCATCCTGGAAAGTAGATTTTTTTAAAAAAATATTGTGCAGTAGATGCATCTTTGCAGTTTAGATCCCTTGAAATTTATGTTCAGGACCTGTAATGAATAGTACCTCAAATTGCTGGGGAGGATGGTAGATGCAACTTGGTTCTGAACATTGAAGTGTTATAAAAAGCAGGGAATCTTCTCTCTTTCCTTCTTAAGCTTAATTTTAGACTTGTCCGCAGCAGCGAGTAAGTGGTCAACACATATCTGTACTGTGAAGGGGTTGATGGGTAAGGGTAGGTTGCAGATGGTTGCAGACTGTTGCGGACGGCTGATGTACACACCTCCCAATTCTCAAGTACGTATTTTGTGGAGATGCGCATGTTGCACGCATATTGGCTAATCTGACTTCCTGTTGGGGGGGGGGGAGAAGGCCAGGCTCATCCAAACGTCCAGTTGACATAACTGAATGGCTGGAAATGTGTATGGTCCTGAAATAATGCTCTCACGACAGGCCCATGGAAACTTTGCTGAGAAGATAAGCTAGCTCTGGCTGTCTTGTCATGTCATAATTGGAAGGAAGCAGTGGTGAAATCCAATTTTTTTTACTACCGGTTCTGTGGGCGTGGTGTGGCTTGGTGGGCGTGGCAGGGGAAGGATATTGAAAATCCCCATTCCCTCCTCACTCCAGGGGAAGGATACTGCAAAATCTCCATTTCCTCTCCACTCCAGGGGAAGGATACTGCAAAATCCCCATTTCCTCTCCACTCCAGGGGAAGGATACTGCAAAATCTCCATTCCCACCACACTCCAGGGGAAGGATACTGCAAAATCTCCATTCCCACCACACTCCAGGGGAAGGATACTGCAAAATCCCCATTCCCTCCCCACTCCAGGGGAAGGATATTGCAAAATCTCCATTCCCAACCCACCCTGGAGCCAGCCGGTATTTGCTGGTTCTCCGAACTACTCAAAATTTCCGCTACCGGTTCTCCAGAACCTGTCAGAACCTCCTGGATTTCACCCCTGGAAGGAAGGAATGCTGTAGAATGAAAGTGTGTTAGCATTTAAGGATGTTGTGTTTACTCACCGTTCCCTTCTATCTGCTCCAATCTACAGATTCTGCCACTGCAATGCAGGTCAGCGTGCTGAATCCTTTCAACGTAGCCATCCTGTTTCAACCTGTGACTCTACAGTGCAACTATCAGACTACAGCAACTCAGCCTCCTATTGTCTTGTGGAAATACAAATCTTACTGCCGAAGCCGCATAGCTGATGCTTTTAACCCCGGCAGCCAGGAAAGCCAGCTCAACAACCAACTGCAAGCGAACAACCCAGGATATAACCCTTACGTGGAATGTCAAGACAATTCCAGGACTGTGAGAGTTGTGGCCACCAAGCAAGGCAATACAGTCACCCTGGGGGAATTCTACCAGGGCCGGCGCATTACTATCACAAATGGTATGTACAGGACACCAAAATACTGGCTCACAGTCTATCACATAGTCATCGTTGTTTGGTGAAGACAGAGAGCATAAACAAGAATGCCAGGTGGCAGATTTAGGAAAGTTGTTGTTTTAAAACAGTCCATTACTAATACAGGTGTAGGTAGGTGAGTGAGCACATTTCTGTAAGCTGTGTCCGTGTTTACCAATCCCAGCTGAGGTTAAAGTCATCTTCGCCTACAGAAGGGTGTGTAAAAAAACATGCTTTGGGAAATGGAGGCATTGCTATTATTTGCCTTACGTTACAAATCCTCATAAATCTTTTTTGAGAGGTTAAGACTTTGTTAGCTATGGGGCTTATTTTTTTGTAGCATGAACCCAGAATTCTGGCTTACTGTGACATGTAAACCAGTCAGTGTTATTGGCTGAGTCGTGTTATGGGCCGTGTTTTCTTACTCTGATTGTTAGCAATCATTGGGTCTGTTTTCCTAATAGTGGTATCCTTTCCTCCCCATTTCCAAGTGGATATGATGACATTTGCTTCTTTTCACTATTTTAAGCACTAGCGTTACAAGAATTAACTACAGGATTTTGCTGAAAAAAGACATAAATGCATTCCCGAGGCTTTGAACTTTGAGATCCCCTTGGATTCAGAGACCTTTCAACCAGAGGTGGGATCCTGCCAGTGCGGTTAATAGCTGTTGTTCGGCGCAGAGCCGAAGACGCTGCTGCCGTTCGCGGAGCGGGAGCTTTCCCCAGGCGCTTTCCCCGCCCGCATGGAAGCCGCCAATTGCGTTCTTTTGCCTCTGCGCATTTGCAAAGCGTTCTGCATGCGCAGAGGGCAAAAGAACGCAATTGGCGGCATCCATGCGGGCGGGGAAAGCGCCCAGGGAAAGCTCCCGCTTCGCGAATGGCAGCAGTGTCTTCGGCTCTGCGCCGAACAACAGCTATTAACCGCACCGGCAAAAACAGGCAGGAACCCACCTCTGCTTTCAACAATAAAACTGTGAATGAATGGAGAGTTAAAGTATTAAAAATTCTACATTGAAATAGCTACTGCTACGCTAAAACAAATTGAGTAAAACTTGCTTTATAAATCATAGGCATTCAACTGATTGGTCCAATTTTCTGTTGGGGATATAAACTTTTGTTATTTTATTAGCTTTAATGCTTTTCAACTTTTTTTTTCAAGTTCAGGCTAGATGGCAATATCCATGAACATGAAAACCTAAGGGTATTTGAACTTGGTTAGTAGTTGAGTGGTAGAGCAGAAGAGACTTCCTGTCTAGATCAAGTGAGGTACTAATACCACTCTATAAAGCCTTAGTTAGACCGCATCTGGAGTACTGCATCCAGTTTTGGTCACCACACTATAAAAAAGATATTGAGACTCTAGAGAAAATGCAGAGAAGAGCAACCAGGATGATAAGGGGACTGGAGACCAAAACATATGAAGAGCGGTTGCAGGAACTGGGCATGGATAGTCTAGCAAAGAGAAGAACCAGGGAAGACATGATAGCTGTGTTCCAGTATTTGAGGGGCTGCCACAGAGAGGAGAGGTCAAGTTATTCTCCAAAGCACTTGAAGGACAGACCAGGAATAATGGATGGAAACTGATCAAGGAGAGATTCAATCTAGAAGTAAGGAGGAACTTTCTGACATTGAGAACAATCAACCAATGGAACAGAAGTTGCCTTTGGAAGTTGTGGGAGCTTCATCACTTGAGACTTTCAAGAAGAGACTGGACTGCCATTTGTCGGAAATGGTGTAGGGCAGTGATGGCGAACCTTTTTTGGTTCGCGTGCCAAACGGGGGGGGGATGCGGGGGATCACGTGTGTGCGTGCCCACACCCATATTTCCATGCACCCCCGCGCATGCGCGCATGACCCCGCCACTCCCAGCATGCAATGGCACGCCCATTTTTTGCTCTCTCCAGGCTCCAGAGCCTTTCTAGGAGTCTGGGGAGGGCGAAAACGGCCTTCCCCACCCCCTCTGGAGGCTGGAAACAGCCTATTTCCTGACTCCCAGTGGGCCCAGAAGGCCCGAAAATCAGCCGGCCGGTGCGCATATGCACGCTGGATCTGAGCTCGCGTGCCCACCGATATGGCTCCGCGTGCCACTTGTGGCACCCGTGCCATAGGTTCGCCATCACGGGTGTAGGGTCTCCTGCTTGAGCAGGGGGTTGGACTAGATGACCTACAAGGTCCCTTCCAACTCTGTTAATCTGTTAATCTGTCTATAGGCTAGATTGGAAAATGAAGCCTAGACCCTGATTTCTACAAAAACGCCTATCAAAAACCTTTACAGCCAGGAAAATTATATTACAGAATGACATGAAGGAGTCTCTGAAAAATAAAACGCTGTAAATCCCTTCAGCCCAGAATAGAAAGCTGGCAAAACACCAGAATTTTGTTTTTGTTCCTCTTTAAAGAACAAAGAAAGTTAGGTGTGGCCAGATTCCGTAACTTCCCCATGCCCTAGTTTCCTTTGGAGTTGAATAAGTTTACATGTCTTGGAATGCAAGGAGCAAATTTTCATCAGAGAAATCTTGCTTTCCCTCTAAAGTATAATAACCATAATAAACATTTTTCAGAAAAATGTATTTCTAAATAAGTGGAGAGAAATGTTTTAGTTTCAGCCTGTTCAGCCTCAAGCTGTAGATCTTTGTCTAATGCAGGAGTCAGCAACCTTAAACACTCAAAGAGCAACAAAGGTCCTAACCGGAAGCCCCCTGTTCAATTCTGGAGCCAACCGGAAGTCCGGTTCCCCCACCATAGAGTCTCCTCCTAGCGCGGCGTCCTTTTTCCTCTACCTGTCCGAAAGCCCTATCAATTCTGGAGCCAACCGGAAGTCCTGTTCCCCCACCATAGAGTCTCCTGCGTGGCGTCCTTTTTCCTCTACCTGTCCGAAAGCCCTATCAATTGTGGAGCTGACCGGAAAACCCCACCCTTGCCATAGAGTTTCCTCCTGGTGCGCCCTGCTTCCCCACACCCTAACCGGAAGCTCCTCTCAAAATTGTGGTGCCGACCGGCGACAGGGAGCCGCAGCAGAGGGATGAAAGAGCCACATGCGGCTCCAGAGCTGTGGATTGCTGACCCCTGATGTGTGGTTTCTCAGTGTTATCAACTTTAAGAAAGGTGGACTTCAACTCTCAGAATTCCCCAGCCAGCAAGACTGGCTGGGGAATTCTGGGAGTTGAAGTCCACACATTTAAAAGTTGCTGCGCAATACCTTGTATTCCATTGTAGGAAGTTAGCACCTACCCCTCTCCTCGGAAAATGAGATATTTTAGGAAATATTAAAAGGGCAGAATATTTCCCCTAAAAGGGAAGCAGAAATTCAGCCCCCCACCTTTGTCAATGGGCCATTAAGGCCTGGGCCAGGCTATTCTACATAACAAAGATCTACCTCCTTCAAGCAGACCCATAATAGGAATTGCCCAAAGCCCTTTCATTACATCATCACCCAGCAAGGCTCAACCAAGCCTGGGACTCAGAACAGCCTACAGAGTTGCCCCTGGGAGTCTGACAACCAATCAGAACACAAGCTCAAATTCAAAAGCCCAACAGAGGGCATAAAACCCAGGCACTCTCAGCATCTCTTCCCTTTTTTGCCCAGGACCTCAAACCGTGTGATCCTATTCATCATTAAACCATCTTTCCAATCAGCTGTCATGTTTCCAGTGTCTTTCTCGGCACTTGGAACTGAACCCAAAAGGATATTTCTTCCAACACCATGAGAAGATAATTTGGTAACCTCCAGGTGTTTATCACCAGTTATCTGGTCAGCCATAGTGTGGGCAATAGAGAGAAACTGTTCTTCTTGTTATTCAATCTATTAATCTGTAGTCTTAAAAATGTTGCAGTTCCAAATATATGGAATGACTTATTAGTTAACAACTGTGGGCTTGCGCTATAAATATTTCAGTTTTCTACACTGGAACTAAACTTAGGTACTTCGTTGTAATCCTTTTGCAATTTACTCCATCGTAAGCCTTTTGTAATTTTTTCTTGTGTGTTGTGTGTCAGAAAACCACTGCCAGACTCTGAATATTACTTCATTTTTAATGTGGGTGTTGTTTTTCACAACTATAGCAAGGATCTGAAGGGAAGTTGAAAACAAGAATGAGCAATACTGATGAATTTAGCAGGTCAAAAGTCCATGGCAGTACCCCACAGCCTGTGATAACATGTTCTAAAACAAGCACCAAGGGTCAGTTTTAGAAATGCTACATGTTTTTTCTCTCATTTACTGCATGGCCTCTGCCCCCCCCCCCCAAATCATAGTGTAATCAATAGGAGTTTTTCTTTCAAGTTCTAACAAGACTAGACGCTATACTATGGCTGTTCCATTTGGATGTTTTCTATTTTTGTTGTACAGGGTATTCGTTAATTTTGTTGTTGATTCTCCCTGTTTATATTCCTTTTCTACTCTTGTAAAAACAGATTCTGGTGTGCACAACATGGAAAATCAGGTTGAAGTCTAGGGTGCATGTAATATTCATATTTTAAAAGCAGCTTTCTTATAATATACAGTATACGTTTCTTTGCTACTGACATTCACACTGTCAAACAGGCATGGTGGTTTCCTTATTAGAAGTTATTCATCCAGCATTAATCTGTTTTTTTGGCTTTGCTGTGGAATTTTAATTGTTAGTGCGGTTTAAAGTCTTGCTCAAAGTTTTATTCTTAGTAAGAAAAATGGAAATAAGGTTTAAGTAGTAGAGCAAGAACACACAGTGTGAGCTTCCTACAATGGAATACAAGGTATTGCTCAGCAACTTTAAAATGTGTGGACTTCAACTCCCGGAATTCCCCAGCCAGTCTTGCTGATCTGGCACTCGAAGAAATCCAGTTTGACACCCCTGTGTTATTGTGTCTGTTCCTGAGACTGTGGCACTCTGACATGTTTTGTGCAGCACCTTCCTTAGTCGTCTTACTGAAACATTTTGTAAGGGGTTCCATAAATTCACTGCGGTTGCAAATATTTCTCGCTCTGCATTAGCCTTGCTGATGAATTTGATTGCAGTTCTGAACCACCCCTGGCACGTTGCCCGTGTTTACACCCAGACATATAGATGTACTTGGGGCCACTCTCTTGAAAGATTTGCATAAAGGAGCCTGATTTGCATGTAGGAGCCTGTGGTGGCGCAGTGGTTAAAAGCAGCACTGCAATCTGAACTGCTAGTTCAGCAGTTCAGCTGTTCAAATCTCACCAGGCTCAAGGTTGACTCAGCCTTCCATCCTTTCGAGGTGGGTAAAATGAGGACCCAGATTGTTGGGGGCAATATGCTGAACTCTGTAAACCGCTTAAAGAGGGCTGTAAAGCACTATGAAGCGGTATATAAGTAAGTGCTATTGCTATTACTAAAGTAGCAGTAAGTCAGCTCAGCTCAGCCTCCTGTAAGCAAGGTTGTTCTCCTGTGCACTGCTTGGAGAGTCCAAGCATGGGTTATCTTCTCGTCTGATTGACCAGGGACTAAGTTGCAATTTCTTTGGCCATGCCTCTTCCTCTGGCCGAGCTCCAGTTTTTTCAACTCAGTCGGCCTAGAGGGATGCAGATTGAGTTGCTCCTGATCAATGTCAGTGAATTATTGCATTTAATTGGATTTAATTCAGAATTAATTAGGAATTAATTGGAAATTGTGTCAAACACAATTTAAAAAAATTACCAAATTTAATAATATTGACATCCTCTCCCTGTATACAGTACAGGTAGTCCTCAACTTATAACAGTTCATTTAGTGACCATTTAAAGTTACAACATCACTGAAAAAAGGAACTTATGACCGTTTTTCACACCTATGACCATCGCAGCATCCCCGTAGTCATGTGGTTTACATTCGGATGCTTGACAACTGGTTCGTATTTACGACGGTTGCAGTATCCCGAGGCTATACAATCCCCCTTTTATGACCTCCTGGCAAGCAAAGTCAATGGGGAAGCCAAATTCACTTAACAGCGGTGTTACTAATTTAACAGCTGCTGTGATTCACTTAACAAATGTGGCAAGAAAAGTCATAAAGTGGGGCAAAACTCACTTAATCCATTTCTCACTTAGCAACATCAATTTTGGGCTCCATTGTGGTCATAAGTTGAGGACTACCTGCATATGGCTTCGCAATGTACCAATCAGAACTCTTGTCATTTCATATTTCTTCTTTCTCTCATACATGGGTGCCTTTAAGGACTTTTACTTCCCGTGATGGCACTGAGAATTTAAATATCTTGCCTGGGGTGAGAAGCTAAGCAGGGTTAGACTTGATCAGTATGTTGGTCAGGAACTGGTTTGAGAATGGGCAGCTATAAAAATCGAATAAATAAATGAATAAACCTGCAACATGTCAGCTAAACTGGGAGTTTTATTTATTTATTAATTACATTCATATGCTACCATCTTGCTGGAGGCAACTAGGCAGCTTACAGACATACAATTAAAACATACCATAAAACATTAAAACGATAAATAGGGATCTTAAACTTGGAAAATTCCTGGAGGAAGGCAAACTACTTCTTTGGTGGCCAAGGAGATTAAATATTTATTTATTAACTAGATTTATAAGGCCACCAAACTTGAATGATATGACTCTGAATGGTGTAAATCTAACATTCATGAAGTCAGCAGGAAATGAGATTCACTTGAAGGACAACTTATTTTCACATAGCCTTCTGAAGAAAGGACTAGCAGCTCCAATGTGGTGGTGCCTTTTAAAGAAGTTAGTAGCACCACACCAGTGGTAAACATGGAATTTGGAGCTTTGGTCAGTGCTTTATCCTCTGGATGGAGGTTGCTTTCCTTGGAATCTGATTTTTTTCTGTACTTCTCAAACAATTATTCTTCTGCCAGTTGAGAACCTTCCAGAAATGCTCTCCAATTAATTTCTCCTTGTAGCTGAAATCTACAGTAAATTTTGAGCAAGAATTTTGGCAGAAGTAAGAGGGCAGCTCCGTCCTTTGAGTTTGTGCTGTTAGACAAGAGAGTCCAGATTTTCAATGTTAATCTAATACCTCTCTGGCCAATAGCCAGGGCTTCTAAAAACAACACATTAAAAACCAAAAGACCATAACAATAATTTACTAATTTGGACTGCATTTCTTGATATTGTAATTTGATACATATTTTGAATTTTCCTCTAGGAGCAAATTGGAAAGATCCATTTTTTAAAAAATGGCATTCATGTGATTAACAAAAATCTCAAACTCCTGGTGACAATATGTCTGTGTTGTTTTCTTGGAAACAATAAAGAAACCTTTTGCCTCTGTCCCCTTCTGAAGTTGGTATAATAATTGATAAAAAGACGGACTTTATGAGATGCTGCAGTGTGAGAGATGCAGGAGATAGTTGGGGAGGTGAGTTAGAAACTGTCATAGAACAATTATGATTTTCCATCTATATCCCCTTAGTGGTTACTTCTTTAAGCAAAATTAGTTATACATTTTAAAGTGGTTTTTCTATTCATATGGGCTTGAAACATTAGGCGAAATGAAAACAGATCCTGGAAGCTACATTGAATAGGTAATCTTATTTGAGAGTCAGATTCTGATTTTTTGTGTTGCAGTACAGTGTTATATCCTCCTTAATTTTAATCCTTTTGGCTGAAGTTGTTAAATCCTTCCAGAATGCAAGACACAATCTTCTTGTTGTAATACTCGTTAAAGAAGACATTGACCTATAAGTTCAATCTACCCATGTAATAGCTAAGGGATGACTATTACTTTTAGGAGAAGACAGAGTTTGTGGTTTCCAAAAATTTTAGGTGTAGCCTTTCGTAGAGACTGTACATTAAGGGAGAGAAACAGCTTTATTTGGGCTGAAACCAGAGAAAAATGAAACTTGTAAGCCTTTTCTTTTATATCTTTGGGCAGTGTAAGAAAGCTATGTTACATTCTCAGACTGAAGCACATAGGCTTCAGTCAGGTCCTCCATTCTGGAGGGAAAATGCTGACTGCTGATTGGCTAGACCAGGGGTCAGCAACCCGCGGCTCTGGAGCCGCATGTGGCTCTTTCATCCCTCTGCTGCAGCTCCCTGTTGCTCAAAATATGTGTCACAACTGTCAATGTGTGATACCCGCCAGCACACAATTTATTGAGCTTTTTGACCCCCGGTAGGCCAACCATGAATAAATCCAAGAAAAGAAAAGTTTCAGAAGAAAATGACCTTTCTATATAATAGGCTATTTTTGTGAAATAGCACATTACTCCTGCTTTTTAAAGTTACTCATATTTTTTGAAGTTACTCATATGCCACAAGATAGTTATACATCGATACAGTGATGTAGTAATGGGATGGAATGAACTAATAGCTAAAAAAAATTCTAAAGGGAGGAAATTTGGCTAATTCCCCCCCCCCCAGCCTTGCTGATATCTTGCAACAGCAAGGATACAATTAAGTTATAGCACATTTTAGCTGTTGGTTTATGATGCTACTAAAGAATGAGCAACCAGGTCGCCTGAACCTTCTTACACTATCCTGGGAATAGAACCAAAACGATGCAGTGACTCAGATGTTGGCTTGGAATGCGAGACCCAAGTTTTGTTCCTCCTTCAGAACTGCAGAAAAAACAATTACTGCCAACCTGTCTTCCATTGAGGACCTGTATACTGCACGAGTCAAAAAGAGGGCAGTGAAAATATTTACTGACCCCTCGCAATCCTGGACATAAATTGCTTCAACTCCTACCCTCAAAACGTTGCTATAGAGCACTGTACACCAAGACAACTAGACACAAGAACAGTTTTTTCCCGAACGCCATCACTCTGCTAAACAAATAATTCCCTCACCACTGTCAAACTATTCATGAAGGCTTCATTATAATTACTATTAGTCTTCTCATCGTTCCTATCACCCATCTCCTCCCATTTATGACTGTATGTCTGTAACTTGTTGCTTGTATCCTTACGATTTATATTCATATTGATTGTTTCCTGATTGCTTACTTGAACCCTATGACAACCATTCTTGACAAATGTATCTTTTCTTTTATGTACACTGAGAGCCTATGCACCAAAGACAAATTTCTTGTGTGTCCAATCACACTTGGCCAATAAAGAATTCTATTCTATTCTATTCAGAGGTTCACGGAATGGCTTTGGGCAATTCAATTTCTCACAGTTTGCCTACTTCACATAGTTGTGGTTGAGGGCAAAGAAAGAAAAGAAAGAAGGTGCACAGTGGATGTTACTTTGAACTTCTGAAGGAAAAAAGGTAGATTATAACCGTAACCGATACAGAAGCATTTAATCAGCCAGCTCTATTCATTCCTTCATTCAAACAAGAAATGGATTTGGATAATAGGAAAATTGGTAAATAATAACGGATTGGCCTTCCTCATCGTTTCTCTACTCTTTTTTTATCATGGGCACATTCAGCTGAAGTTCAGTTGAAGTTCAGTTGTGAAGTTCATAAATAATTTCTTTCTTTTTAACCATCCTCAGGTTTCAGTATTGCGGTGGTGCAACCTTGAGCAAAGATAGTATAGGGCAGTGATGGCGAACCTTTTGGGCACTTGGTGGAAATGTCGCGCGTATGTGCGCTCGTCACAGCTGCGCTCCGGAAAAGCCAAACTTCCGGGTTCTAGCGTGCATGAGCACCCGACAATCAGCTGGCCGGCATGCATGTGCAGGCCGGATTTCGGCACTGCCACACTTGCGAAGAGATCGTGCTCCAGGAAAGCCAAACTTCCAGGTTCTGGCACGCATGCGCCCCTGACAATCAGCACACCAGTTTTCGGCACTGCTGTGCGCGTAAAGGACAGCTGATCGTCACGCGCGCATGCGCGCCAGAAACCCAGAAGACAAACAGGCAAGGCCACGCTTGCCAGGTGACATGGCTTCGCCTGCAACTTTGGGCACGCGTGCCATAGGTTCGCCATCACGGGTATAGGGAATTAACATGAAGAATATTCTTTATTTGAGCATCTGTTTGAGGAATTGATTTTGGAGTCCATTTTGACAGTTTCTTTTTTTCCCATTCTTCCTGTAGATGCTGACCTCAGCATAGAGCAAACCGCTTGGGGGGACAGTGGTGTTTATTACTGCACCGTGACATCTTCTCAAGATTTGCAAGGCAACAACGAAGCCTACGCTGAACTACTTGTATTGGGTAAGTGAGAACACTCTTATTGCATGCAAATAATAGGAAGGAGAACAGGATATCTTAATTACATTAGTCCCCCAAAGGTAGGAAGCCACTTGGGTGGCAAACAGGATCTCGCTCACAAAACTGGCCACATCACCTCCCATCCATTAAAAGTTAATTAAAAATTAAAACATTTGGTTTTGATTTGCCTGCAGAAGGAATGAGTTCACGGCATGCAGCTCCTATTACTGAAAAAGGTCCTTATTGCTCACACAGAAATGCACACAGCCTTGGTTCACACCTGCACCAAAGCATAGCGTGGTTGGCTTGGTTTGGTTTTACATAGCATATTGGGCAAATCTAGCCACCGTGGTGTGTAAATCATGGTTTAAGGCTTTGCATGTTGTAGGGACCAATATTTGGCTCAGCAAAGCATGACCGATGACCATTGTAGTGTGAAACGCATATATAACCACGCCAAGGAGAAAGCTAGCTACAACTTTTCTCCTACCTTACCTGACTCATTTTTTTTTATTTACAGATTTGGGCTTTTCTTGTTTTTAAGTAGGAGGGAAATTTCAGCATTACCATCTTCCCACTCCCAATCGTTTGTGTTTTAAACTGAAGCACTCCAATCTACTCTACTCTTGTCGTCGTCCCCTCTCAATATCTGTATAGGTCCAGCCTGAGAGTTAGAGTATATGTGTTTCATCAGCACTCTTCTGCTTCCTTTACTGTGTCCTGGCCTTGCACTATCTGCTTAATTTCCAGCTGTGTCAGTCCCAGAGCCTTGCCTCCAATAGCCCAAGGCGCTACTTCTCTCTCTGTCGCCATCTTTTTCATACCTAGGTGTGTCTGAGCACATGCATCAGTAGGTATGGGCAAATTTCCCTTCCAGGCAGGAGCGAAATGCTACCGGTTCGGCCCGGATCGGGCATAGCGGTAGCGGCAGGCGCCGTTGGTTCGGAGAACCGGTAGCGACGGCAGCGCAAGGCTCCGCCCACCCGCCTGGACGTCTCCATTTTCTTCTTTTCAACCCTCTGAGCATGTGCAAAACCTTCTGCGCATACACAGAGGGTGGAAAAGCGCTTGCTTCTGAACTGGTAGGGAAGGTAAGAAGATTTCACCTCTGCTTCCAGGGATATTACTGTATTCTTTTGTGGTCATTAAAATAAATGCCAGTATGCTAGGCAAAGCAGGATATTCTGAAACAGGGTAAGATTTCATTTATTTTCACAAAGATTATTTCTTTACACACACTGCCCATGAAAACGGTAACCTCGTTGCAATAGAGCAATGCTTCTCAGTCTTGGCAATTTTAAAATGTGTGCCAGTGTTGGCTGGGGAATTCTGGGAGTTGAAGTCCACCCAATTTAAAGTTGTCAAAGTTGGGAAACACTCCTCTAAAAGGTTCCTTGTTATTTATCAAAAAAAATCAATAGAAATGCTGACAACTGTCTTTAGCCTCTTCCTCCAAAGTCTTCTCTTAAAATTATGCTCTAAACATGGCACTGAAAAGCCACTTCTATCTTTTAGTTTATCTTCTGCGTTATGTTTGAATCTCTTGGTTACAGTATATAGAGCTGAAACAGTAATTCTAGAATATATTTTAAAGTCCATATTATGCCATTATCATAATAGGTTACCGAAACGAATAAGACCCTCTGCTCACAGATGATACAAATAACATATCTGGTAGAAGAAAGCTAGAAGCAAGATTGGACAAATTAACAGAGTAGAAAAGCACTATCTCTGATTTCTCACCATGTTAGCTATAGGAAATCTCCATGCATAAGAACTCTATATACATTGTATATGCTCTTTAAATGTAAGGACTCATTCTTGCTGGTAGTTAGAATCTTTAATACCGTGTTTCCACGAAAATAAGACCCTGTCTTATATTTTTTTGAACCCTGAAATAAGCACTTGGCCTTATTGCCATGCCCTCAAAAGCCCAATTGGGCTTATTATCAGGGGATCTCTTGTTTTGGGGGAAACAGGGTACTATTATTTGCAAAAATATATATGAAGGTTTCCTATTTAGCTTGCAGAGCTTGGATTTATTGAGTCTACCAAAAATGTAAATATTGCAGAATATACAGCCCTATGCTTCATAACTAAACTCCATTTCATGCTGAATGAAACTAAATAATTTAATAATGAAACTAAATTATTAATGTATCTTAAATAGAAAACTATCTTTAGATAGATTTTTTTACTCCAAAAGCATTTTATTAAAATAAATTTGAGAGAAAAAAAAAATCTGATCATCAATGTTTATCCACCCTGGGTGTGACCCTACGTAGCTTCTAAAGTCCTGGCTGGTGCTTGTGACCTGATTTTCTTCCCACACATTTGTAATGTTGTCATCAACATGCTCCCTGGAGAATTGTGTGCGAGAGTTCCTCCCGCTAGAGGGAGCAGGCCAAGTAGAAGTTTGTGTACCCCGGGTAGCCTTGATGCACACAGCATTATTGTCTTGAGGTTGGGCTTCGTGTTAACAGCACTGAGGAGGCCTGTTTCCCTTCAGATACCAGAGACTCTGAAGATCGACTGTCATTTCCTGTTTATGTTTCTGCCAAACTCCTTGCTGAGAGCTGCGATGGATGGTGTACCTGGTAGTGCCAGGATAAATTATTTAAACAAACAAAAAAAGATATGTATGGCCTTATCTGGGAAGGGAAATTTTTCAAACATACTGCTCAGTAAGGGTGTGTATGTGTGCGTATGCACCTTCCGTTTCCTGACTTAGAGGCCCTTGGCAATGCTCTACATAAGCATCCAGCTTGTCACCTTTTAAGCTTTCCTCATATCTAGAAGATGAAAGCCGTAAGCTTAAAACGCTCATCATTTCTCAGCTGAAAGAATTATGCCTTGCTTGTGTGGAGATAACCCATTGTGGCAGGAAGAGTACGTTTTCTCCATGTTCTTCCCGGGGGCCAGTTTGTTTGAAAGGTTTGAAATCAATATTTAAAAAAAGAACAGAAAACTTGCCTTGGGTATAATCATTATGGACCAGCCAAATTGACTAGCTAAATAATTGAGAGAGTTGCATTGTGCAACGTAGGTAGCCAGAAGGTTGATAGATTACTGAGAATATTCCAAATGTTTTGTATTAGCTTGGCGTGAACTCTTAATTCTTGGTGTGGAACAGGAGTGACACAGTTTTTCTTATCGTCTAAGGCAGAGGTCTTCAAACTTGGCAACTTGAAGACTTGTGGACTTCAACTCCCAGAATTCTCTAGCCAGCTATGCTGGCTGGAGAATTCTGGGAGTTGAAGTCCACAAGTCTTCAAGTTGCCAAGTTTGAAGTCCTCTGATCTAAGGAAACTTGTGGGGAGATAGAGGAGAACCCATGCATGAAAGGATGTGGTTGCAAATTGTAGATCGCTGACTAATTCCTGGACTGACCATGTGTCAGATGTGCAGGTTCTCGCCTCACCATCAGGAGGCTGTGAGTTCGATCCTAAGTAGAGGCAGATACTTCTCTCTCTGGGCACACTGAGAATATATCTGCTGGAAAAAAACACCGCTTTGGCGACAGGAAGGGCATCTGGCCAGTAAACACTCAGCTCCATTCAGTTGCCCAGACTCCATCCCGCTAGGGATTATGGGGTCGTTAAAAGAGGATGATGATGATTATTATTATTCCAGTGAAGCATCAAGTCAATCTACTAAGCTCGGGGTTAATGGTATACGTGCTGTACAAAAGCAGTTGCTTGTAAAGGATACGGGGGGGTGGTGTCCTCGGTTAACAACGGTAATTGGGACTGAGGACTCTATCGCTAAGCAACAGAGTCATGAATGGTGATGTCATATGACTGCCCAAACTTACAATGGCAGTTCCAGTTTGCCCTCCTTAGGTGACTCCCAACAAGATTGCAGCCTTCGATGGTCATGGGAACACATTTACGACCTTCCGGGAATTTTCCCATTGGCTTTGTTTGTCAGAAGCCAGCAGTGAAAGTTGCAAATGGAGATCATGTGACTTAGGATGCTGCGATGTCACAATGGCGAGCTGGCCGCTAAGCACCTGAATCGCGATCACGTGACCGCAGGGACGCGCGGTCAAGCAATGTGCCAAGCAGCCTTGCTTGGCTGCTCCTACTATAAATGCTTTACTAACTAGTCCTGTCCAACTCTTTATAAAAGCTCCTGGCAGCTTTTCCCGCACGGGATGGAATTTAGTTGTCTTCCATGAAACCCGTCCCTCCAGTATAACTCTGGCTCAGAAAGCCCTACTTCTGTGTCCGCCAGATATCTTCGTAACTTTTTCCTGTTTTTTGTTTTGTTCTGTAGGCAAGTCCTCCGGTGTCTCAGAGCTTTTGCCAGGCTTTCAGATAGGGCATATGGAAGGTACTGCCTTTTTCTTCCATGCTTGCTTTAAGGGGTCGGGAAAGGGTTGACTTCACTCCCTACTATTTTAATTTCCCCCCTCTCCTTGAATTTCTCAAAGTTAGAAGTAGAAGCGCTTGGAATGCAAAGGATTCTGAAATGCTTGCCTGCCTGCCTGCCTGTCTGTCTGTCCTTTCTCATTTACTTTGACCATTTTGCAACATTTCTCTTCTCCTCGTACGTTGTAAAAATGTGCCCCTTGGCACCATTGCAAAAAATGCGGGCTTTAGAGCAAAAGGGATACCGTATTGTGAGGCTTTGGGCCGAGTTACAAATGCAGTCCATAGTCTACTTCATACCTCTCACTTTCTGTGATGTTGGGCATGGAAGCTAGGATGTGCTCTTCCCTTCCTGTGCTAACTGTTCATGACAAGCTGGGGTACGGTGGGGCGCCTCGTTTGGAAAAGCCACTTCTGAGCCTGAAGTGTTCAACAGTCCTCTGCCCTTGTTCTATGGCCCCCTTGGAAATACCTTTCTGCCAGCGGTGGGTTGCTCCCGGTTCGGCCCGGTTCTGCGAAACGGTAGGGGCGGCGGTGGGAGGCTCCGCCCACCCACCCACGATGCTTCTGCGCATGCGCAGAAGTGTTGCACGCCATGCAAACCGGTAGCAACGGATTTTAGAACCCGCGGCTGCTTTCTGCTTAGTGTAAGTTGAGGTGAAGAGTCTCCCTTGTTGGGGTTGATAGGCCCTGCTTAAAGAAATGTTCTTTCAGGTGCCCCTGAGGTATTTGGTAGGTGGGGTATTCCACATTGTCACGAAGTATAAATTGTCACTATAGTAAAGTCCAATACTTTACAAATAATATGGGGATGGAAGGGGGAAATGTTAAGAATTGGTGTTATCCATCACAGGGGATATGTCCATGTGAAACAAAATCAGTACTGGTAGTCCTCAACTTATGGCAGTTCGCTTAGGGACCGTTGGAAGTTACAACGGCACTGAAAAAAGTGACTTATGACCATTTTTCACACTTACGACCTTTCCAGCAGCCCCATGACCATGTGATCAAAATTCAGATGCTTGGCAACTGGTTCATATTTACGACCGTTGCTGTGACCCGAGGTCCTGTGATCCCCTTTTGCGACCTTCTGATAAGCAGAGTCAATGGGGAAGCCAGATTCACTTAACAACCGGGTTACTAACTGATCCACTGCAGTGATTCACTTAACAACTGAGACAAGAATGGTCGTAAAATGGGGAAAAATTCACTTAACAAATGTCTCACTTAACAACAGAAATTTTGGGCTCCATTGTGGTCATAAGTCGACGACTACCTGTATAAAGAGGAATGCAGAAATTGCATTTGAAATGGCGTAGCCAACTGAAGAGATCAGTTTATTCCAGAAGTCTGCCCATCCTTTGCTAAACAAGGACTGCTATCTTAAAGCCTAGGGCAGGGGTCTCCAACGGGTGAAATTCAAAAATTTTCCCTACCGGTTCTGTGGGCGTGGCTTGGTGGATGTGGCAAGGGAAGGATACTGCAAAATCCCCATTCCCTCCCCACTCTGGGGCCAGCCAGAGGTGGTATTTGCCGGTTCTCCGAACTACTCAAAATTTCCGCTACTGGTTCTCCAGAACCTGTCAGAACCTGCTGGATTTCACCCCTGGGACTCTCCAACCTTGGGAACTTTAAGTATTGTGGACTTCAACTCCCAGAATTCCTCAACCAGCAAAGCTGGCTGAGGAATTCTGGGATTTGAAGCTCACAATTCTTTTTTTAAAAATAATGTTTATTGAATTTTTCTTTAAAAACATAACAATTAAATACACACAACAACCAAAAATTAACACAACAGAAAATAATTCTGTATACAATTATACAGAATTGTATAATTCTGCCCACAATTCTTAAAGTTCCCAAGGTTGGAGACCCCCGGCCTCAGGGGATTCCCTTATTTGGGGTTTTGCTCCACTGGCCAGACTCAAATGAGGGGATTTTTTGAAATCTTATCTATGTTTTTGAGACTCCTGCACTGCAGCCTTTCAGATGAGAGCACTCAGTGCATATAATTAAAACTAAATCTCCTTTCGATACCAAACGGAGTGCTGTTAGTGAGATGCTGGGATTGTTTCCCCCATCTTTATTGACTCTTGGTAGAAGTTTAACAAACATAATAGCTGACTCTCTCGATACAATGGGATTTGTTGGTTGTATCTCTAAGGGCTGCTTTCTATGGTTTCTTCCTAGATTGGGTCTTTGTGGTCTTGGTTGTGCTGGCCTTCTTTCTGGTCTTCCTGCTCCTTGGAATCTGTTGGTGCCAGTGCTGCCCCCATACCTGCTGCTGCTATCTTCGATGTCCTTGTTGTCCAGAGAAGTGTTGCTGCCCCGAAGCATGTAAGTTCTCTTTACAGATCCGGTTTCAACTTTCCCTGGAAGTGGTTAAAGTTTAGAGTTGTCAAAACATCTGTAGTTGTTCGGGTCTCAAGGAACAGGTTCTTCTTCTTGTAAGTAGAAGAATTGTGAAGAGATAAATATGTTATTCATAGAATAGAATAGAATAGAATAGAATAGAATAGAATAGAATAGAATAGAATAGAATAGAATAGAATAGAATAGAATAGAATATGGAATGGAATGGAATGGAATGGAATAGAATAGAATAGAATAGAATAGAATAGAATAGAATAGAATAGAATAGAATAGAATAGAATAGAATAGAATAGAATAGAATAGAATTCTTTTATTGGCCAAGTGTGATTGGACACACAAGGAATTTGTCTTGGTATTTGTATTTGTATTTGTTTATTTTATCAAGCATAAATGAATATAAGCAAAGTACAAACAGTAAAACATGATTGAATATATATATATAATATTACAAGCATGAATAAGAGTAGAAGAGGTATGAATATATGGGTACATTAGGACAGGAACGGTACATATGCTCTCAGTGCATATGCTCTCAGTGTACATAAAAGAAAAGATACATTTGTCAAGAATCATGAGGTATAACACTTAATGATTGTCATAGGGTACAAATAAGCAATCAGGAAACAATATTAATATAAATCGTAAGGATACAATTGATTCAAGCAAATATTCAAGCGTATTGAGTCAAGCAAAATATTCACCATGTTCCACAGTCTGGTGACTTCCAGCTGTGTTGAGTTGGGAGTGCTGTAATCCAGTGGTGGGTTGCTACCGGTTCGCCCTGGTTTGGGTGAACTGGTAACGGCGGCGGGAGGCTCCGCCCACATCATCACAGATGATCTGCGCGTGCGCAGAAGCGCCGTGCGTGCGCGTTTACAGTTCCGAACTGGTAGCGAAGGTAAGTGAAACCCACTACTGCTGTAATCCCGTCGCTATAGAGCACTGCACACCAAGACAACTAGACACAAGGACAGTTTTTTCCCGAACGCCATCACTCTGCTAAACAAAGAATTCCCTCACCACTGTCAAACTATTCATGAAGGCTTCATTACTATTACTATTAGTCTTCTCATCGTTCCTATCACCCATCTCCTCCCACATATGACTGTATGACTGTAACTTGTTGCTTGTATCCTTACGATTTATATTCATATTGATTGTTTCCTGATTGCTTACTTGAACCCTATGACAACCATTCTTGACAAATGTATCTTTTCTTTTATGTACACTGAGAGCATAAGCACCAAAGACAAATTCCTTGTGTGTCCAATCACACTTGGCCAATAAAGAATTCTATTCTATTCTATTCTATTCTATTCTATTCTATTCTATTCTATTCTATTCTATTCTATTCTATTCTATTCTATGCTATGCTATTCTATTCTATTCTATTCTATTCTATTCTATTCTTCATTTCTCTTATTTTCTCTTCTCTTATTCTCTTCTCTTCTCTTCTATTTTATGTACACTGAGAGCCTATGCACCAAAGACAAATTCCTTGTGTGTCCAATCACACTTGGCCAATAAAGAATTCTATTCTATTCTATCCCTTGCTGGCTGCTGGAGATTCGGAAGTTAGTCCAGCACATTGAGAGGGCCATGGGTAAGGGGGAAATGCTTAGCAGGGCATGGCTGGAGAGGGGTGGGTATACTGAGGCTATCCCGCTCAGAACTACAGCAATAAACAGAGTTCAGACTGGCTATCTGGATTCCTAATCTGGGTGTATTCAGGGTGTGTCTAAAGTTATGCTGTTTTGTTTCTGATGCTTTAATTTACAGTCAAGCTTAAAAGGGCTCCCTAAGAACATTTAAGTAAAGGGAGTCCTTGTTTTATGACCACAACTAGGACTCTGGAATTCTGGTCGCTAAACGATGTGGTGGTTAAGCAAGTCATCATATGACCAGACCCGATTTTAGGGCCATTTTTTTAACCAGGATTGTTAAACAAATCTGACTTCCCCTATATTGATGTTGCTGGTCGGAAGTCACAAATTATGACCATGTGACTACAGATTGCGGCGATTATTATAAGTGTGAGCTGGTTGCCGAGTGCCCAAATCACAATTAACGACCGTGAGGGTGGTGTGATGGTTGTAACTTTGAGGTTGCAAGACACCTTTTTTCCCCCCAGTGTTGTCACAACTTCGAACCATTGTTGGATAAGTGGTCGTAAGTCGAGGCCTACCCATACAGATGAACAATATTCCATGATTCTTTACTTGCATCCCTTACTGCCATCCTCCTCCTCCCAACCCAAGATCCTTAAATTGAAAAAGAAGCACTATTATTAATCCTAGAAGGCCGCAAAGAAATCGAATTTTATCCAGGGATCACCTTCTCAAGGTTAATGGCTGTTACTGTGGGTTGTAATCCCTGCCAAGTGTTCTGCAGGGCCATAACGCTTTGCTACATGCAACGTGTCTTAAAAAGCACGCACCTTTATTTGGAATTCTTTGTCTTTCCAGTGTATGTGGCAGGGAAAGCTGCAACATCTGGCGTCCCCAGTGTTTATGCACCCAGTGTTTATGCCTCCAGCAATGCATTGAAACCAGCTCCCCCAGCCACCATGATCCCTATGGGCCCAATGTCTCCAATGTACAATGGTTATGGAGTGGATTATGATCGAGCCAGCTCAAGTAAGTGGTTTTTCTCGACTGAATTTATGTTGCCCCACAGCTAGTTCTCAGCCAGTGGAATTAACAGTCTAAAACAGGGGTGTCAAACTCAATTTCATTGAGGGCTGCATCAGGGCTGTGGTTGACCTCGGGGGGCCAGCCGGGCTGGGCCGACTGGGTGGGTGTAGCCAACTGGTTGGGCATCGCCAGCTTGACACCACTCCTCAATGTTGGCATGTTTCCTCTTTGCACTGGTTAAATCAGGCCAAAGCCACACTGACCCGATGTTTTCTCTTCGCATTGGGTAGTCTGCGCCGAAGCGATCGGCCACTTACATTTTCCAGGACGGCCGGGGGGCTGGATCCGACCACATCGCGGGCCGGATCCAGCCTGCGGGCCATGTGTTTGACACCCCTGGTCTAAAAGATCTTGTGCTACTCTGAGGTTGACCCTTTTGAGTTGTATCTTAACTTTCATTTTGGATTGTCCTCAATCTAATTGGATGCCTTTTCTGGGCATCCCTAATGCTAGATCTCTTTTGACGATTGGAATCAGTTGATAAAAATTGGGGGAAGGGAATAATTCTCTTTCTCCTTGGAAATCTTCAATCAGCAGATTTTTGTTGTGTTCAGGTTCTCTTGTGTTAAGCAGAAAGTTAGACCAACTAGCCACTTATTTTATGGCTTGTCAGGGCTTGTGCTGTAATGTGCTTAGTGAAAGCATAGCTTACAATGTTGTATCACAGGCCACTGCTAGGATTCAGAAATACAGCCATTGGGCAGTTTGTCTACTGCCTACTACTGGTTGCATGTGTCACATCCCTTTTATGGAAACCTTTTTCTGTCTTTTGATTGCATTACAGTTGGTGGAAACAGCTCCCAAGTGCCTCTCCTGAGGGATACAGAAAGTGTGGCAAATGCTGGTAAGAAACATGGAATGGAGTGCCGAGTTTGCTTAGATATTGTGCTTCTGTCTGATCAGGCATGCTTGGTTGTGGGGAAACAGCTCACGCTGATGATTCAACATTTTGTTCATCAGAGGAATTATAATTATCATGTTGCTTCACTTGGCTAATCCAGCTGTTTGCAGCTGAGGGTGATGCTAATTCTTCTTCCTACCACATAGAATAGGAAACACTGTTGCAATGCTTGGCTTATGGAGTGCCAGTAGCTTTGCAGATGAATTTTTAGATCTACCCTTCCTGCATAGTAAAAAAAAAATCCCCCACTTTTCTCTAATAGGTGCCGTGCAGCTATGTTAGGATTTCTGCTTGCCGGATTTCCACCTAGTATGACCAAGGTAGAAGTCCAATACATACATATATGAGCCGAAGTGGCACAGTGATTAGAGTGCAGTACTGCAGGCTACTTCTGCTGACTGCTGGCTGCCTGCAATTTGGCAGTTCACATCTCACCAGGCTCAAGGTTGACTCAGCCTTCCATCCTCCTGAGGTCGGTAAAATGAGGACCCAGATTGTTGCGGGCAATAGGCTGACTCTGTAAACCCCTTAGAGAGGGCTGTAAAGCACTATGAAGCGGTATATAAGTCTAAGTGCTATTGCTATTGCTATCTAAGCTTCATAAAATTAAACCATACTCATTTTAAACAAAACCCCTTCCAAACACTTGTCAGAAGAGCTACCTTTTGAAGAGATGCAACCTGAGGCATGTTTTTAAGATTCAAGCAATCTCTGTGCCTGCAAGATTTTTGTTAGACATTGGCTGGCTGGTCCTTGCGCTAAAAAGATGAACTTTTCAAACGTTGGGTCTTGGAGATAAATTCTCAGTCCAGCAGGAAGATCTTCCCTCTTAACCCGAAGGGAGAACATGCACACACTTTTCGTCTATAGCAGTGGTTCCCAACCTTTTTTTTGGGCCATGCCCCACCTAAGCGTCTCTAAAATCCTGATTCCCCCCCCCCGTGACATATAATTCTTACTATTCAAAAAGTAAACTCCTACTCATGCAGAAGAAGCCTGAAAGGCCATTAACTTGGTTTAAACAAGATTCCAATTGCCCCCATTAAAAATCAAATTGCCCCCCTGTGGGGTGTGGGCCCCACGTTGGGAATCACTGGTCTATAGTGTTACAACCTTGAGCTTTCTCATTGAACTCTAAATTTGTTACTGAAGCAAGAGGTAAGTAAATCTCCCCCCTGCTTCATGCCACCGGTTGCATCTGCTGCAACCAGCAGTACTTGGTGCAAAGCACAAAAGGGGGATTACAATCGGCAGAGAAGATCCTGCCTCCTCTTTCCATTTCAATGGCAGTTGGAAAGGCGACAGCGGTGGGTGAATCACACGATTGCCAACCTACTTGGCAATGTCCCCAAGGCATATGGCTCCTTAAACATAAAAACAAAAACAACCGCCCTATGTCCTAAAGCCTGCTCCTGATCTCTCTTCCCCAGCTGTACGCAGTGGCTATCGCATCCAAGCCAACCAGCAGGATGACTCCATGCGGGTGCTCTACTACATGGAGAAGGAGCTGGCCAACTTTGACCCTACTCGCCCAGGGCAGCCCAATGGGAGGCTTGAGAAAGGTACTTGGCTGAGGTCCTTCGGTGTAGGAACAAGTGTGTGCCCAATTGATCCTTCACTGAGTTGTCACAGCAGCGTTCCCTTTAGTGTTGGGAGGAGAACGGATAATTAATTCTCTTGTCTTGTTTTCCAGCCTCTGTGTTGAGTGAACTAAGCTCTCTTCATGAAGATGATCGGCGTTACGAGCTGCGGCAAGGCATGGGCAGGCTGCGTGGCCAGGCCATGTCTCCCATCAGTGACCTGGAGGAGGAAAGTATACGGAGCAGCGAGAACCGGCGCTTGCTTCCCCCCGCCACTTGGCGTGACCGTTATGAGGACTCCCCACCACGAAGCTATGGCCGACGCCCGCGTTCCCGCTCGGTCGATGCTCTAGATGACTATGAACGGGACTCCTACCCTTCCCAGCACAGAAGTCGGGGCCAGCACAGCTCAGACAACGAATGCCATCACCGTGATTATTCCCCTGACTCCCGTTATGACTCTGAGCGCTACGGTAGGCGCCGAAGTCGAAGTAGGGATGACTTGCGGGATCTGGAGCGAACCCATTATGATAACCGGCTCCTGGAGGAAGCACTGCGGAAGAAGCAGCGGGCAGGTAGCCGTGAAGACCTGGATCATAGAAGCGCCTCCAATGGGAGATCCGGCCACAGGAAAAACCGGGATGAAGATAGCAATGGCTTTCCTCCTCCTCCACCGCCTCCGTACACAGAGAACGAATCTGTGTCTTCCCGCACCAAGGATGACCGCAAGCTGCGAAGGGTGAGGTTAAAAAATGGGGAGAAGGACGCATAATTGTAATGCTTTATAAATTGAGATGTCCTGGATAAGGTTAAGTTAGATACAGATACAGATTAACAGAGTTGGAAGGGACCTTGTAGGTTATCAACCCCCCCCGCCCAAGCAGACCCTACACCATTTCTGACAGGTGGCAGTCCAGTCTCTTCTTGAAAGCTTCCAGTGATGAAGTTCCCACAACATCTGAAGGCAACTTCTGTTCCATGGGTTGATTGCTCTCATTTCCAGATTGAATCTCTCCTTGTTCAGTTTCCATCCATTATTCCTTGTCTGGCATACAAACCATTTTTGGAAAATAGCTTGACCCCCTTCTCTCTGTGGCAGCCCCTCAAGTATTGGAACACTGCTATCATGTCTCCCCTGGTCCTTCTCTTCGCTAGACTATCCATGGCCAGTTCCTGCAACCGTTCATCGTATGTTTTAGCATCCAGTCCCCTCATCATCTTGGTTGCTCTTCTCTGCACTCTTTCTAGAGTCTCAACATCTTTTTTCTAGCGTGGTGACCAAAATTCGATGCAGTATTCTAGGTGTGGTCTTACTAAGGCTTTATAGTTATTAGGCTTATAGTTGTTCCTTTGAGCAAAATATTCACATTATTGTTAAGTGTGTATGAATGGTTTGTGCATTATCTTTTGTTATCATGTATTTGGTTGTATTTACACTACTTAATGCAGTGTAAACCCACCTAGTCATGCCTTGTTGAATAAGACAGGACCAGACAAACTACAGACCAAATTGAAAGTATTTTCTGCATGGGATAAATCAAGCAGATTTCCTAGGATTAGCCCTATCCCTTAAAATCGAATTAGCAACCACTGTTGTAGCAAAGGGGTCCCCCCACATATTGGATTTATCTATATCTTTTTTTATGTCTCAGTGAGCTCCTGATCCGAGATGCCGATGTTTGCACCTTGGAGCCTGTCTGCAAAATGTGTGTTTGTGTGTGCGTAGCCAGTGTGGTATTTATTTTTAATCTTGTGTTGTTATATGAATCTGAAGATACTGGAGGAGATTTTATGGTATGATTAACCTTGATTTTCTCTTTCCTCTACAGAATCATGCTGTCAGCAGGGAAAGCTTGGTGGTTTAATTATTTCCAATCTTTCTGGAATATGAGAGACTCTGTGTCTTGAATGGCTACAGGAATGCTCGTCGTGTGTCAGCATCAATTTTATTCAGGATAATTTAGAGATGAAATGGGACAGCATTTATGCTGGACCTGAGCAGCCATCAAAAGAGCAGGCTGACTGCACCAGGTCACCTCTCAATGTCTTAGCTCATGTTCATCAGAGGCATGCTAGGATTCTTCAAGATTCCTTAAGATTCCTAGTATTACAGATATTGTAAAATACATTTGGGATAGCCCTTTTGAATTTCAGAGCTATCTATTTCTGAATGTGCTATTCTGGAAAGAGGATAATTTCAGATGTGATCGCTGGATATTGTTCAAACAGAAAGAAAATGTTTATTTCATTGAACACCACATGGACACTTAACTTGCCTTTTATTTCCACCCACCCCCCTGTAATTTTGAAGAGGATTCCAAGGAAGATGCATTTATATACAGTATATTACCTTTTTCATTATGATTTTACAGGAGTTGTTTAAATACATTTGATACTTAAATAATGTGACTGTGTGTATAATTTTAGGATTTTTAAGAATCCGAGTATGAAATTACTGATGCTGTAAATATTTAAGTGATAAGCGAGTAAGGGTTGGTTTTTTTTTTTTTACAATTTCTGCATTTTTTTAAAAAAAATGAGATTACATTTTTATAGGAATGAAAATAAAAATGAACAGAGCACATGTATCGGCTAGGTTCAGCATTTTCAGAGTGGACTGAAATTCTTCCTGTTACCAGTCTTAGTCCAGTCTTCCCAACCCTTATATCTTCCAGATGTGTGAGGTTGCATATTGGACATCTAAACATACATTCTGAAAGTTACCCACCATATTGGAGGACATGAAAAAATGTGAATGATTCATTCTGCTATTTTCACTTTAATAAATAACAGATTCCTGTAGTTGCTGTTTATTTTGAAAACAGTCACCTGTGCATTGCTGGATGACGTACATCAGAGGTCTTCAAACTTGGCAACTTTAAGATTTGTGGACTTCAACTCCCAGAATTCTCCAGCCAGCATAGCTGGCTGGAGAATTCTAGGAGCTAAAGTCCACAAGTCTTAAAGTTGCCAAGTTTGGGGACCCCTGACTTACATTCATCTTTTCTTGGAACATGTCGTTAAATCATCTGTTGCAGTTTTACAGAGAGAAAAAATAAATATAGATGGATGATACTTTAGAACTGTCCAGCAGGAGGCAATAATTCTTGTGTAGAATTATAACATAATGGGACATTCCATGAGTTGCTAGCACAGAGTGTGTTTGTGTTCACCAGCCAGGTCAGCTATCTTTACATATCTTGTTGAATGGCCGTAAAACAAGAAAGACTATCCTCGTTCTTCAGTGCCTTCACAATGTAGGGATGTGTTTTCTGAATAAAAAGCAAGATTTTTCAATAGTGCCTTGGGTATTATTCGTAGGGACCATTACAGTGGTGGGTTGATGCCGGTTCGGACTGGTTCTTTAGAACCGTTAGCGGAAATTTGGCGCTGCTCACCAAACCGGCAGCAATGACTGGCGGTTCATGCTCCCGAACCGGTCCTCCAGTTGCCGCGGATTAAAAAAAAACCCTCTGCACATGGGCAAAGACTTCTGCGCATGCGCAGAGGGTCATTTCTGGGAAATGACGCGCACGCAAAAGGTGCACTTCCATCGTGATGCGAACGATGGAGAAGGTAAGTAGAACCCACCCCTGGACCATTATCTACATTGTCCTGTACAAAAATGAGGATACAAATCTAACAACATAGCTTCCTCCTTTTATTTATTTATTGTACTTACAATTTAGAGCCCACTAACCAGTAACTTCAAATAAATGGATCAATAAATAGTGTAGGGTGTTGTTTTTTTAAATTTTCTAAATGGATAGCTAGAACCTGCAGCATCAGATCAGTATCGGATCAGATTTCTTTATCC
The DNA here is from genome assembly GCA_023053685.1 of Diadophis punctatus similis. Taxonomy (NCBI): domain Eukaryota; kingdom Metazoa; phylum Chordata; class Lepidosauria; order Squamata; family Dipsadidae; genus Diadophis; species Diadophis punctatus. The sequence goes on along the minus strand of JALIGW010000022.1, from coordinate 8,694,717 downwards.
ATTCTGCTGTTTTCTGACTCTAAATATTCACCTTTTTTCCATAGATAATTCTTGCGAATCACTCCTTTAGCCTTGTACCTTCCATCCAGTTTTGCTTTATTTCTTGACCTACTTTCATCCTAGATTCCTGAGCTTTCTATTTATTTTTATTTGCTCCAATTTATGCACTGCCATTCTGTTTTCTTTAATTGCCCTGGCCTAAACTGCGTTTTTCCCATATAAGATCTGTCCAACCTTCTCCAACCCTGACAAACACAAGGGGAAAACATTTGTTTGCCCTCCCAAGAAGTATACGATGCTAATAGTTCCCGAAGGCGTTGTCATCATCATCACTGCTTCGTTCAGGAAATCCTTTAGCACTTTGCAATACTCAAATCATTTTATTGGGCCTGAAAATGACGTTTACAAAAGCCTGCCATGCTGAATCAAATGACTTCGCAAAACTGCTTGCTACTGTTTCGCCAAGGTTTAAAATGGCAGTTTGCGGAATGAAATCTGTTGAGCTGAGCGCATAAATAAAAAGAAATCGTTTCATATGTTTGTTTAATGATTTGCAAAAATGGGTTTTTCGGTCACTAGGTGCCATCTCACAAAATATGGGCTTTGGGAAGAGAGAGAGATGTTAACCACTTTGGTGATTAGATCTAATTATAAATTGAATTACTGCTTTCATTAATTCCCATTGGCCCAGGTAACCTAGAGAATCTTATTTGAATCCCCACCACCTGATTTCTCTGTGCCTCCATGTCCTTGGTCCAGCAATTCTTTCTTTGTTGCCATCGTTCCTCTTGCATGCTTCAATGGAGAGCATGAGTTATTTTTAGCTGCCTTTCACCATTGCCCTGGGCCTCCAAACCGATCATCTGTGCACTTCTGTAGAGTCAAAACCTGTCTTCAAACTCTAGTCCAGCTGATCCTTTCCCTAGCTTCACCAGGATGCTTGTGATGAGAAGAAACAAAAAAGACAATACATGATTCTAAAAAATGGACCTCAGGAAATAAGATGATTGTGGTAGATTGAGATAGAATTGTTTCCTTGAAGGGAGATAGTGATGGATATGAAGGCCTGATAGTTGCTACTGCCATCTTCTTCATCTATTGAGTGACAGAAGTAATGTGACTAAGACAAACACATCCTTCATTCCTAAGCAGAATGAAGTGGAAAATCTAGATCAGCTGTAAAGGATTTTTTAAAGCTTCTAATCACTGTTCTCCCCACAAAATCAGGCTTTTTATAGTTTCAAATTAGTATCTTTAAATGAATCCAACTACAAAGCAGTTTTAAAACAGGAACACTGAGTTCAGTAGGTTCAGCTAGGATATGGTTTGTGTGTATCTGTCTTAGCAGAATGCGAAATCCCAGCTGTTGTTTACCAGTTATGTTGAAGATAATTTGAATTTATTCAAGCAAAAAAACAGTGGCTTTGCATAATATTTGAACTCAGCCATTTTCTTAAGATATTGTGGTCCTCTTTTCAGGAGCTGATGACAAGAATGATCTAACCTGAATGCTTTTTGCTTTTGTCCTAGTCATGGAATATGAAATGGGATGGGAAGCTTGCTATAGATCGGGGTCCCCAAACTCTTCAGCTCTCTTCATGAAGTTTAAGATTGTTCATTGATCCCCAAATACTTATTATATGAAAATAAGTTAATATTACTTTAACTAGTAGTATTATGAATAATAAATAAATTATAAGTGAAGAGGCAGCTGTGATTTCACATTGTGGTATATATAATACCTTAGCTTGTTAGATACTTGGTTAGGAATTGGAATTAAGTTTTTGTGAATCTTATTGTAGATTATTCATATAATAATAGTAACATGAACAACTAACCCTGGTTAATGCTGTCTCGCCACAAGCTACCTCACCGTTAGTACTGATTGGCATGGAACTCTACAGAGATCCCAAGGGATTGAGTCCAATTAACCTTCCATCGTTTATCAACCACCTATTGACTCCCAGCCAGTTTTCAACCCCTTAGATCAGGGCTGTCAAACTCTCGGCCCACGGGCCGGATGCGTCATGTGCTGGCCACGCCCACGCCCAGTTTAGCAAAGGGGAAAAAAGTCCCGCTATGTCATGTGATGCCACCATGATGTGAGTTTGACACCCCTGCCATAGATAGTCCCATTAATCCTTGAGAGTCCCTATTGACCACTTTGATGAACCTTGGGATAGATCTTCTATGTTCGCTAGGTGTGCTCTAAGAATGATGTTTTTTCAAGGGCATAGAGGTGAGCGACTGTTTCATCAGCATCCTTCTTACCCTTGTCACTCCCATTTCTTAAATTATTAATAGCTCAATTGTTCTGGCTCATCTCAACATCAGCACCGAAGCCGGTTTGCACTTGTGGTGCCCTCGCACCATGTGGCAAGGCTGAGATGCAGAAAAGCAATTTTAATCAGAAGGCAAAACCAGTCAGGAAGAGTTCTTGCTATGTTCATCTGCTGAAACATTTACATTAACTCTGTCTTCACTCTGAATTTTTCTATTTTTTTCCTTCCAGCTTTTCCTGTCTCTGTTCAAAATCAAACTCCATATTAGTTGCAATAATAGTCCATATTAGCTAAATGATTTTTAATAGGTTAATACAGGGATATGATGTGCAAGCTTCCAGGTTCTCAAGAATTCTTTCTCCCAAGGGGTGGCTCTGAGGAGTTAATGCACTGGAGACAAATTCCTTGTGTCCAATCACACTTGGCCAATAAAGAATATCCATATTCCCTGATGCTTTATTCTCACTCTTTAATCCTTTGAAGCAGAATTTCTGAGAACATAAACCCTTGCACCCTAATAGGAATCTGGATTTATTTTTCTATCCACCCCCCCAAGAGTTGAAGATCAATATCTGGTTGTTACTTGCAAGCAAGCAGTGCACTAGATTATTTGTTATTTATAAGCATTTGAAAATTTATAGGAACTGCTGAAAAAAAAGGATACATTTCAAGTTATTTATTTTGATGTTTATTTGAAAATTGCTTCTCTCTCTTAAACTGTTGTTGACTCGGCACTGAAGAAATCGCAACAAATCTGGTCTCCAAATTAAACACCCCAAACTCAATTTCTTGCACCCCCCCAGATGCCTTTTCCCCTCCTGCTGCTCAGCTGATCACATTCCCACACAGGTGTGCTGTAACACAAAGCACCTGATTTTTCTCCAGCCTTTTTCCGATTCTGATCACCCCAGCTAACACGGTTGGGCATAGAGAGACTATGGGAATTGTAGGTTCCCGTACGTTTGGCAGGAGCCTCTTCATAACCGAAAAGATTCTAACAAGGCACAATGGCAAAAGGACAAAACACTCCACAAGGCCCAGCATTCTCCTTCAGCCGCGACAGGTAACCACAGCCTCACTGCGCACGCGCAAATGAGAAGCCAAAGCAGCCGTTAAGATGCTCCGGGTACCACCGCCTGACTGAGCGGCACAACGCACGCGCATTACGGCTCCTTGAGAGCGCCCCCCCCTCGCTTGTAGATAGACGGAGGCGTGTCTTCTGAGGGGTGGTGGGGGAAGAGATAGGCTTCGGCTGCTGGGGGAGGGGGCGGGGCCTTAGGCGTTGCCTAGCAGCTATATAAGCCACCTCTTGGCCGTTACTCTCCGTGTTCGACGCCGTCGAGGATATCGTTTCGGTTGGGGAGGCTGACAGGTGAGCGGGAGGGAAGGGGAGGTGGAGAACCAGGGTGGCCGGCAGCCGTCAAGAGGCAGGGGGCTTCTTAAGCGACTTCCCCCCCCGTTCCCCTTGCTGCTCTAGGGGGTGATGGGGGCACCTCCCATCACCCTGAGCATAGGGACCATGGTTCAGGCTAGTGGGGGATGATGGGCATAGCAGAGGAGTAATTGGAGGAACCCCCCCAGCAAAATGAGGGGGGCTTATATATAAATCAGCCTGAATTGTGCAGATGAAGAGGGTGGTGGTGGTGGAGTGATTTGAACAAAGATGCTAGAGGAAAAAAAAGGGAAACGAAAAGGCTAGGAATGGCCCCTAAAAAGGGGAGCAGAAGTAAATTGAAGGGGTTCCCCCAATATGCTGGTTTGTGGGACATGGAGGAGGGATCCTTAAAAAGCCGGTTAACCTTGGAAAGGCATACAAGGTTATCTGGGAGAGCATGGTAGGGTTGGTGGGCTGCAGGAGGGATGGGGCAGAGGTGGTCTTAACTGGTAAGAAAAGGTGATGGGGTTGTGGGACATTTCAAGGGATTTAGAGGAGTGATGTAGCTTCTTGGCACACAATATCTTGGTCTTAACAATGACTGTGGGGGAAAATGAGAGTTGGTTTTTGCTCAAGCCTTTGGAGTGCAGGCTTTTGGGTGGTTCGATGGCCCCTTGGTAATATCTGGAGGGGATTTCTAGATTTGTCATGAGGGAGAATGTCTTAGATGGGATTGCTAGCCACTGCAAGGGAGGACCGCTGGGCTGGTTGCTGCAAAACGGCAGTTGCTCAGAAAGCAAACAGGAAAAGGGAAGCCCTTGTCCTTGATAAGAGAGGATGCCTGCAATAGTCTTGGGGATTATGAGCAGCTGGCTAAGTTTACAGCCTTTGTGAGATGCAGCAGGAAGGATTATCTGCTCCTCTTGCTAGAGAAGAGATCCCAGAGTACAGGAAGATGGGAATGCAGAGTCATCTGCTTGTGCTCCCTGGTCTCTGCAATGGCTCCCTCTGAAAATGCAACTGCGTCAGAAACGCCAGGAGAATTGATAATCCTGATTAGATTTAGAAGGCTGCTAGATGGGGAGCTTCAGCCCTTGACCTTCACTTAGGAAAGGTTGTAGAAATCGAATGCAAAATTAATGTCTGTCTATATACTGTATGATTTTTTTTCCTTCTAGCTCCTTTAAACCTAGTTACTGGATTCTTTCACTCCATCCCCTGCTCCTGTTTGAGAGAAAAGGGTTATTTACCATCTTCTCCAAATCATACATATAAAAAATTAGCGCCAAATATACCCTGATATATCCACACTTAAGTGGAAAAAGGTACAGTGTGACTATATGCATGACATTTTAAGGCGTCTGGATTAGTTCATTTAACATCTGCACATCTTTTTGAAATGGAGAAAGTAAAAAAAGACCCCTCCAATTTGCTTGCTTCTAAATTCAGCTCTGATTGCACAGATCTGCCTTGTTGATGTGACTTTCTCACTGGCATAAAAGACTCTGCCTCCATAACCTGCCTCCATTTGCCAGCCGGATCCTAGGTAGCAATACTGCATGTTTATTGTAAGAATGTGTTATATTGTGAATAAAACCACCACCACCCATTGCAAATCAGACGGTGTAGAACAAGTGTCTTTCTTCCTATGATGCATATTTTTGTGCTCAAATATTTTACCTATATTTTTTTAAAAAGCCCTTAAAGCCAGTGATGGTTCTAAATTTAAGCATACAGAACATTGTGCTAAAATGTTTTTTTATTTTAATTGTCACTAGTTGACTAAGCCAGAGTGGCCTGATTTTTGCACAGTTGCTAAGTCACGGTGGGCAACCCACATTAAACTTGATGGTATAGGAAAGCGTAACTGATGTCTGGCTAGCTTGTCTGCATTGGAGATTGCAGCAGCAGCAGCAGCTAGGTGGCTGTGGGGGAGAGATGATCCTTGGATGAAATGCCTGACCTTTCTCTGATGGGGAGATATAAGTCTTCATTGATGTGGTGCAGAGGTCTTCAAACTTGGCAACTTTAAGACTTATGGACTTCAACTCCCAGAATTCTCCAGCCAGCTATGCTGGCTAGAGAATTCTGGGAGTTGAAGTCCACAAGTCTTAAAGTCGCCACGTTTGGGGACCCCTGCTGTGGTGAATGGGTTATTTTGTCTAGGACCCCAGAGGGAAGCATGCAAGCTGGGCTTCTTGTCTCTGCTATGGAATTCAGAGGCCAGCAATAGAGGGCTAGAGGCAGATAACCGGTTGGAGATAGGAGAGCCAATTTTCTAATTGAAAATTTAGATTGCATTTGCTGTCAGCAGGATCAATGCATAGGTACTAAGACATTTCTACTTAAATCTCTGTGGCTACACTTGTGTGTCTGACATTAAAAACACTATATCTAGCCTACATTGTATATAAGCCACCTCTTGGCCGTTACTGTCCAAGGGGAGGCCATTCTATGCCAGTGACTTCTTCAAGGTCATAGCTGTTGCAACCAAGATATGATAGGTTTTTTAAAAAAATCCAGACTGCTTGTACATGACGAGGCTGGTCCTGGACTGGTATCTCCTTAATACGTTTTTGGGTAAGCTTGGCGCGCTGTTCCTGGCCATGGAGTAGCACTGCAGCAACTGAGAGCCTGCAATGAGAATGAGAATGCATTTTTTTTATGACAGGTGAAAGTTTCCATTGCATATATGAAAGGTTGGAGCATCAAAAATGATATAGTCAATTTTACGTTGATATGGAATAAATATTTCCTGGGCTAATCTTTTGTGGTTACCACTAAATTCCAAGCCATTGCCAAATATGCTTATACTAATAGATGCTGAATATGCCAGCTTATATACACGTTAAATAAAATAAATAGATGAGAAGATCCTATAATTACAAGAAGATAGCTCGTATCTCAAATTTTTGATTTCTATAGCAACAGTTTTCATAGCTGAACTGCAAGCTGTTGCTACTGCTATACTTCAGAAGAAAGGTTTCTTTCTTTTTGGCTTTGCATTTAAGGTATATATTCCAGCTTCCTTTTTCTTTTTCTTTTTTTTAATTTTTAATGCTTTTTTAAATTAAATACATATGACAATACAACATTCAACACAAACAACATTAAAACAGACATTTGAGGCTTTTCTATTTAGCCCCTATTTACAATAAGCTTTTATCGGATATTATCAGAGGTTTGGTTTTTTCCATAAATCAATATGTTGGTATATACATATATCTATGTAATCTTTACATCTATAGTCTTTACATATAGTATACATTGTTGTATTTACTTTCACGAATACATCATTTGAGCATTATTTTCTTATATTGTTCAGGGTTAGCGGTTCTATGTCTTATTTTGTTTATTCCTTCTCTCACTTAACCAGTCATAAAATTTATTCCATATTTTGTAATAATCCGTTTCTTGTTTATCCCTTAATTCTTTTGTTAATTTATCCATCTCTGCACAGTTCATTATCTTTCTAATAATATCGTCCTCTTTGGGTGTATCGGTGTTTCTCCAGAATTGTGCATAGGTGATTCTAGCTGCTGTCAATATGTGTATGATAAGGTATTGGATATCTTTGTTAAGTCTTGAGTCAGTAATACCTAACAAAAATAACTTGGGTTTGCAAACAATATCTTCTTGTGTTATTTCTTTAATTCAATTTGTTACATTATTCCAATATTTCTTAGCTTTTATACAGGTCCACCAGGTGTGATAATAAGTGCCAATTTCTTTTTTACATTTCCAGCACAGGGCTGAAGAATTGGGGAACATTTTCGCAATTCTTATCGGTTGTAAATGCCACCTGTAAAACATCTTACACTGATTTTCCTTGAACACCACTGACATTGTCATCTGCCAATTTGTCATCCATAGATTTTCCCATTAATCTAATTTTATCGGGTATCCAAAGTTTTTTGCCCATCTAAGCATTGGTTCCTTCACTATCTCCTCTTCTAATTTATAACTTATTAGAAACTTATAGATTCTTCCTATCAATTTATCCTCAGTACCTAATAATGTCCTATCAAAGTTGCTATAATCCTTTTGGAATCCATATGTCTTGTTATCTTTTTAGAATTTCACTTGGATTTGAGTATAGGTCCACCAGTCTAATTTTATACCACATTCCGATAATTTGTCTCTACTCTTCAGTATTCCTTGTTCATTTATCAATTCTTTATATTTTATTGCTTTATCAGGTGACATTAGACTTGGGTGTTTGATTGCTTCAACTGGGGAGATCCAAATTGGTGTCTTTGGATAATGTTGAGTTTTAATTTGTAGCCAAATTTGGAGGAGTGGATTTCTTAATAAATGTCTTTTAAAGTAAGTATGTGATTTATATTTATCGTCCCAAATGAATGTATGCCATCCTAGTAGGAGGTCATGTCCTTCAATCGTTAAAATTCTACTATTTTTGAGTTCTATCCAACTTAAGGCTGCCGAGTGGTAGTATATTTGCCAATTTGGTACTCCAAATCCACCTCTTTCTTTAATATCTTCTAAAAAAGTTTGTTTTATTCTCGGTTTTTTTCCTTGCCAAATATATTTTGAGATTGCCTTTGTCAGATCTAGGAAAAAAGATCTCCCTGAGTTAATCGGGATCACCTGAAATAGGAATAGCAACTTTGGTAGGACATTCATTTTAATAGAGGAGATTCTTCCTAATAATGATAGTTGAATGTTTTTCCAATTCTCCAAATCCTTTTTAATATATGTTAATATTTTGATATAATTTTCTACTTTTATTGTTAAGCACTTTGCCGTCAGCCAAATTCCTAATTATTTTACTTTTTTGATCACTTGCATACCTGTAATTTCTTCCAATTGTTCAATCTGAGATTTCATAAGATTTTTGGTTATAATTTTTGTTTTGTTCTTGTTTATTTTAAGTCCCGCACCTTCTTCAAATTCTTCAATTAATTTTATTAATTTTGGTTCTGAATCAAGTGGATCTTCTATTATAAATGCCAGATCGTCGGCAAAGGCTTGGATCTTACATTCTTCCTTCCTAATAGTTAGTCCTTTGATTTCTTGCTCTTCTCTTATTTTTATCAATAGGTTTCCAAAGTTAATATAAATAGAAGAGGAGATAGTGGGCATCCCTGTGTAACTCCTTTTTTGATTTCAAATTTATCTGTACGTTCGCCGTTTACTATAATACTAGCAAATTGTTTTGAATAAATTGATTGTATCATATTTTTGAATTTGGTCCCGAAGTTCATCCTTTCCAATTGATGAATAATAAAATTCCAATTAACATTATCAAATGCCTTCTGGGCGTCAAGGAAAACCAGTGCAAGTTGTTTATCGGGGTGTTCCTCATAATATTCAAGAACATTTATTATTGTTCTTAGATTATTTTTAATTTGGCGTTTTGGCAGAAACCCATTTTGGTCTTGGTGTATATATTCATTCAATATTTTCTTAAATCTTTCTGAAATTATGGCAATGAATATTTTATAGTCTGCGTTAAGAAGAGATATTGGTCTATAGTTTTGAATTAACTCATGATCTGACTCTTCTTTGGGATCAGTGTTATTAATGCTTCGGCCCAGGAAGGTGGTATTTGTGCTCTTTCTAATACTTCATTAAATAACTGTAGCATAATATCTTCTAAACTATTTTGTGTATCTTTGTATATTTCAACGGGTAACCCATCTGGTCCGGGTTTTTTATTATTTTTCTGTTGTTTTACAATAGTTTGAAGTTCTGTCTTTGCAATGGGTCTGTTCAATAATTGTCTTTGGTCTTCAGTAATTTGTTTAAGATTTGCTGAATCTAAATATGTCTTAATTTCCCCCTTGTTTATCTCTTCTTGGGCAGAGAGTTTTTTATACAATTTTAATACTATATTTTTCCCCCTCTCTATTGTAATGGATCTTCCCCTCATCATCTAATAATTTATCTATTATTTTAGCTTCTTTTTAGTCTATAGGCGAGCCATCTATTTGGCTTGTTTGCATTCTTGAAATAATTTTGCTTGGCCATTCTTATATTTGTAGCTAGTTCTTCTTGAGTATTTAAATTTATTCTATGTTTTATTATGTCTTGTTGTTCTTTTATATATTTATTTTGTGGGTCTTTCTGTAATTCTGATTCTTTTTTAATTCTTGAAAGAGGGAAGTCAATTGGGCGCTTTTTTCCTTTTTCTTTTTTGCTGTGTATGCTATTATTAGGCCACGGATATATGCTTTTGTTGTGTCCCAAAGAATTTGGGACGAAATCTCTTCTGTTTTGTTTATTTTAAAAAATATCTCTAATTCTTTGTCGAGCATTTCTCTAAATTCCTTATCTTTAGTTAGAGATTGGTTCATTGTCCATCTTGATTTCTTTTTCCTTCCTTTGCATTTTATAGTTATAGGATTGTGATCCGCCCAAATATTAGGTTCAATCTCTATTTCTTCAATTTTGTTTGACAATTCTAGTAATGCCCAGTCCATATTGATCCGCGACCAAGATTGGTGCGGATTTGAAAAATATGTATATTGTTGTTCTAGTTTGTGTTTTTCCTTCCATAAGTCTCTAAGGCCGAATTCATTACTCATCTCCCAAAAAGATTGCGGGAGAGTATTTTTCTTTTTAATCCTTTTTTCCCCTTTGTAATCTAATTTACTGTTTGCAATGGCATTGAAATCCCCGATAATACAGCTTCCTTTTTCATAGTGCAATGTTACACATAAATAATTGCTAAACAAAAAGATTGTCATGAATCTGTAAAATGTTTTAGTAAAACGACTAAAATGTTTCTTTGGAGTACTGCAGAGTTGAATTGGCAGGGATGAAATGAAGATGGCTTCTGTTCTGTCTTGTAGTTGCCAAGAAGTTGTGCGGGATGTGCTGCCAGAAAATGATTTCAAATAAACACAATTAAAGTCCAGGGGGATGTCTTCACTGGGACAAAATGTGTGTCTCATCGGATTACCTGGCTTAGTTTGATTTAATACAAGGGTCCCCAAACACTCCAGCTCATCAATCGCTTTATGAAGTTTCAGATTGTTCATCGACCATGAAACACATGAAAATAATAAATGGTACTTTAATCACAACACTATACAACACAATGAATAATAATAGATAACAGTGACTTTATAAAATAGGCAATATTTAAAATATATGGTTTAACATACCTTTTTCTTACTAAAACTGTTGATATCATTAATGGGAAGCCTGCATCAAAAAAGGGCATTGATATTTGTTGGAGAATAGTGAATTTTAATCACAATCTTCCAGGAACAGTTTTTTGACTGTTGTTTTATTGATCTTATTTTGACCACCAGTTGTTTATTGACCTCTTGGATAGACCCACTGATCCTTGGGGTTGATATTGACCACTTTGGGTGAACCTTAATAGATCTGCTGGGAGTGAAACAGTGCACTTTGGTTGGGGTATTCCCCCCCAAATCTTCCAGCTCAAGAAGACCCCAAAAATCTTCAGAAAGATACATATTTAGGATAGTTAATTGAAACCAAGTATTTTGCCCTATCCCAAGTTGTTTGAGATATTACATTTGTCAGTCTGTGAATTGAAACATAAAAGGAAAACGAAGAAAATAATTTTGAAAAGGGTTTGTGAATGGAGATGGAGTGAAGTGTTTTCTGATAATGGTTAAAGAATGCTCAGCTGAGAATATTAACTTTTTTTGAAATCCTGTTTCAGTGTCTCTAGGTAGAAAAGCTGTAGATAGATCAGCCAGTATAAGAAATCAACGCAATATGGATGAGTGTGACAGAATGGATCAGTGTAGCACATCAGTTAGTGTCAAAGTGTTCAGGTAAGAAAATATCTTGAAAGACTTAAAGCTTTCCCCTCCATGAAGTTTATAGAATCAACATAATCAATGGTAAGATCTTTGGATTTATGCCCTGAAACAGGGAGGAGGAACTTGTGATCTTCCAAAGATTGTTGAACTGCTTTTCTCAGCAGCTTCAGCTGACCTGACAAATGGTGAGGATGATGGGAATTGTAGCCCAGCAGTGTTGGAGAGGTGGGCATATGTTATCCAATGCTTCATTAAATGATAGTGGTATGCCTATCAATATAGAGTCGTGATGGTGAACCTATGGCACGTGTGCCCAAAGTGGCACATGAAGCCATGTCACCCGGCACGCACGGCCTTGCCTGTTTATCTTCTGGGTTTTTGGCACACATGCGTGCATGACGATCAGCTGTCCTTCGTGCGTGCGGCAGTGCTGAAAACCGGTGAGCACATGTGCACCGGCCAGATGATTATCAGGTGTGCATACGTGCCAGAACCCAGAAGTTTGGCTTTTCCAGAGCGTGATCTCTTCACGCGCATGGCAGTGTTGAAAATTGGCCTGCACATGCGTGCTGGCCAGCTGATCGTCGGGCGTATATGCACACTAGAACCCGGAAGTTCAGCTTTTCCAGAGAGTGGCCCCGACGACTGCGCGTGTGTGCACGTGATGTTTCCGCGCAACATTTTTGGCACTCAGTGCTGAAAAGGTTCGCCATCACTAATATAGAGTATTGTACTTGGAAAGAAATGACTTTCATGTATATTCACAAACTAAGATCAGTGGAGGGATAGGTGTTAGAGCAAAAGTAACAGCATTTCCAAAATGTCCTTTTAGAAGCCTGCCTAGCCACATGGAAATTATTTAACATCTACTTGTTTTATTATTTATTTATTTATTAAAATTTCTATGCCGCCCAACTCCCGGGGGACTCTGGGCGGCTAACAGCAGGTATAGAAACATATAATCAATAAAAAGCAAATACTATCAATATTTTAAAAAAAGAACTTTCACTCACACATGCATACATGGGACAATCTAACAAGACCACATCTTAGGGTCATTGGCCCCAGGCCTGCCGGAAAAGCCAGGTCTTAACCGCTTTCCGGAAGGCCAGTAAGGTGGGGGTAGTACGGATCTCGGGAGGTAGTTGGTTCCAAAGAGTTGGAGTCGCTACAGAGAAAGCCCTCCCACGCGGACCCGCCAGCTGACGTTGTCTAGCTGACAGGACCCTATGCAATCTCACTGGGCGTTGGGAGGAATGCAGTAGAAGACGGTCACGCAGATAAATTGGTCCTGAGCTATATAGGGCTTTAAAGGTAAGAACCAACACCTTAAATTGCATCCGGAGACCAATCGGAAGCCAGTGCAGCTGGCGAAGGATGGGCTTAGTGTGGGTGTATCTTGAGGCACCCACAACAGCTCGCGCAGCTGCATTCTGGACTAACTAGTCTCCGAACACTCTTCAAGGGTAGCCCCATGTAGAGCACGTTGCAGTAATCAAGCTATGAGGTGATAAGGGCATGAGTGACCATGAGTAGAGCCTCTTGATCCAAATAGGGCTGCAATTGGTGCACTACTGGTATAAAGAGTTTTTTTGTTTGCTGAATGAATATATTTCAGCTATACATGGAAGAAAATATTTTCCCTGTTTGGAGGCATCCAACAACTTTTTGGTTGTCCTCTCAAATAATTATCTTGAATATTCTTTACATAAAGGAGGAATACCAGTATATCTGAGCATTTGTTTTTGCTTCAGAAATATCACATCCATTAGCCTTGAAAGAATTTGTAGAAACAGTTGAGGTGATTGGTGATTGGAGGTATGTACATGAGATCTGCTATTCCTTGTCTCTTGGAATCTAAAGTAGCACCTTTGTCAAATTTTAGTTCTCCAGGTCTCTGAAGAAGAACTGTAATAGTTTCTAATATGAATTTAATAATAGGTAAAATATACTCATTGCAATCATTGATCAGAAACCATAATGGCTGGGTTTATATTTTGCATTATGCCAAATGCAAACAAATAATCAATGGCTTAGAGCAGTGATGGCGAACCTATGGCACGCGTGCCACAGGTGGCATGCGGAGCCATATTGGAGGACACGCGAGGTGTTGCCCTGTCAGCTCCACGGGCAAACCGGAAGTTCGGAAAAACGCACTTCCGGTTTGCCATTGGGCTGTTTTTTGCACTCCGGAGGGTTCAGGGAAGCTTCCTGAAGCCCCGGAATGCGAAAAACGGTGAAACGGGCAAACCGGAAGTTCAGAAAATGCACTTCCGGTTTGCCGTTGGGCTGTTTTTAGCACTCTGGAGGGTTCAGGGAAGCTTCCTGAAGCCCTGGAGTGCAAAAAACAGCCCAACGGGCAAACCGGATGTGCGTTTTTCTGAACTTCTGGTTTGCCCATTTTGCCGTTTTTCACCATCCCAACTTCCGTAAGGCCTTTGCGCGGTGGTGGAGGTGTGTGCGCATGCGCAGGGGGCAGCGTGGGGGGTTGTGCGCATGCGTGGGGAAAGGGAATAAGTGCACACACACCCTTTTGGCACACGAACCAAAAAAGGTCGCCATCACTGGCTTAGAGTGACGAGAGAAACCAATCTACATGTGAATTGGCCATAACTGGTTCAAGAGCAAAATATTTTCAGATCCACAGTAGAATCATTTTCACTGATCCCAGGGAAGGTAAGCATGCTAACTTTGAATTCTCAGAAAGTTTTTCTCAAGCAAAGTTGCCGAAAAAAGACAGTAGAGAAGAAGGAAGGAAATCCTAAAATTAAGCTAATGTATGTAAGTTTTGAATTTGTAGTTAGAAGATAGAAATGTCAGCTGAATGCATCTGACAATTGTAGTGCTCACTACATAGTGTTCAGAGGATGATATTACTAGAATATGTTTATTGATTTCAGGGAAGTCCTTGAGAAAAATATATGCAAATTCATGCTCCAATGCAGGTGTGGCTAAGATATTTACTGGGAGGACCTTTCAGTGAAGTTAATAGGGTCTTAAATTATTGAGTTAGGAGAACTACTCATGCAAATGCAGTAGTTTTTTAATAATTGACATTCAGCTTGAAATACTTTTAGGGTGTGATGTTTATTGATATTAATATATAGATGTAAATTATATATACATATATATATGATGATGATGATGTTCGTCCATCGTGTTCGAAGAGGACATTGACATCTATGAGAATCGGGGGGCAACAGCTTTGACGGGCTGGCCAAACCAGGTTGAGAGTACCCGTTGGGTCATTAACCTTCGGTGAGATAGGGACTTGTCTATCCCGAGTATGTGAAGTCAGATTCCGGCGGACTGAGCGGATAAAATCTACTAGAATCGGACAACAGTCATGAAGGCGGTCTCTGCAAGCGATGTGGTCCGCTAAGAGCACGGCAAGACATGAAAGACGCCCTGGTCAACCACTGCGCCCAGCCCATCTCCCAACTGTCTCGACTCTTGTCCTGCTATTGGAGCAAGATGGAATCTGGGAAGAGAGAGTGAGGCTGACTATGCGCACCTCTCCCTCACTTTAATCCAATTCACGCGCAAGTCTTGAATATATATATATATATATATATATATATATATATATATATATATATATATATATATATATATATATATATATATATATATATATATATATATATATATACACACACACACACACACACACACACACACACACACACACACACACACACACACACACACACACACACACACACACACTATACACACACTATACACACACATACATACACACATACACATATACGACATACTGTGTATATGTATGTATGTATGTATGTATACACAAACACAGACATAATCTGATATAGCATTAGGCTATGCTTGAAGAAGGCTACAAATGTCAACCGAGATAAATTTGCAATTACTTTCGTTCTTTTCGTGATGTTTATGTTCCTCCAGGCTTGAGATCAGTGACGGGTCTCCTCCAAAGATCTCTCCTGAACCAGTGCCAGGTACCCCTGAGGCAGAGCCACCCACTCCAGAGCCACCCACTCCAGAGCCAGAACCAGAAGCTCCACCTCCACCCCCTCCACCGCCTCCACCACCACCTAAAAAAAAAATGACGGAGTTTGCTATTGGAATCAATGGGTAAGCTTGTTTTCTTCAGCGCCCAGTGGATATTTTTGTATTTTGTATTTTAAGACGAGGTTAGGAGATTCTAGGAGTTGAAGTCCACACATTAGGAAACAGTAGTCTAGTTTCTTGAAAATACCCTCCTAATGATAGAAAATGAAATGGGTATTTTTTTTTCTTGGTCTTTTGCAACAATAATGTTCAAAGAAAGCCTTTGTGATTGAACAAAACTTGCTGGTTTGATTCTGCAGCCAGAATATTTCGGTTGCACTACGTGATTGTTTATGTTAAGTTGGAAAGTTGCAGTGAAACCTAGGTGGAAGTACAACATGAAACCGAGAGGCAAACCCCTGACTTCCAAGCCTTCTAGTTTCTGGGAATCTACCTGCTGTCTTCTCTATCCGAAGGTCATAGTAATTTGCAGAGGTTCCTGAGGCCACTTTAAAAACAGATATGGGCAGAGGTCACGCCCGTGGGACCCAAGCTTGAGAATTCTATATGTCTTAAAATTAAAATTTCCTTGTGTGTCCAATCACACTTGGCCAATAAAGAACCTATTCTATTCTATTCTATTCTATTCTATTCTATTCTATTCTATTCTATTCTATTCTATTCTATTCTATTCTATTCTATTCTATTCTATTCCATTCCATTCCATTCCATTCCATTCCATTCCATTCCATTCCATTCCATTCCATTCCATTCCATTCCATTCCATTCTTCTTTTCTTTTCTTTTCTTTTCTTTTCTTTTCTTTTCTTTTCTTTTCTGTTCTGTTCTGTTCTGTTCTGTTCTGTTCTGTTCTGTTCTGTTCTGTTCTGTTCTGTTCTGTTCTGTTCTATTCTATTCTATTCTATTCTATTCTATTCTATTCTATTCTATTCTATTCTATTCTATTCTATTCTATTCTATTCTATTCTATTCTATTCCATTCCATTCCATTCCATTCCATTCCATTCCATTCCATTCCATTCCATTCCATTCCATTCCATTCCATTCCATTCCATTCCATTTTCCACACTCCACACTCCACACTCCACACTCCACACTCCACACTCCACACTCTACTCTACTCTACTCTACTCTACTCTACTCTACTCTACTCTACTCTACTCTACTCTACTCTACTCTACTCTACTCTACTCTACTCTACTCTACTCTACTCTCTACTCTCTACTCTACTCTACTCTACTCTACTCTACTCTACTCTACTCTACTCTACTCTACTCTACTCTACTCTACTCTACTCTACTCTACTCTACTCTACTCTACTCTACTCTATATTCCAGTCTATATTCTATCCTCTCCTCTCCATTGAGAAACATTGCACTAAAGGAAGTCTCTTTTTAAGTAATCCCTTCTGCTCACCTTAATTATACCAAAGGGGTTTGGGAATGTGCTCTAATGGATGGGCTTCTTTGCTCTTGCAGATTTGGACGTATTGGGCGCTTGGTCCTTCGGGCCTGCGTGGCGAAGGGGGTCAAAGTTGTGGCGATCAATGACCCTTACATTGATGTGAACTACATGGTAATGGCTTTCTTATGAGACTACACCAAACCTCTTGTGGAAATTAGTTTAGTTTCCTTATGGGGCAGGAAAGGAAGGCTTGATATGAAATGTGTCAGAGTTCATTGAAACCCTGGTAAGAAGGTCCTTTCTACATGTCCTGCATCTCTTTCTGTGAAATATGCTGGAATGGAGAGGGAGTTGGGAGTCGAGCAATAGAGTGTAAGCAGAGGTTAAACTTTTCTAATTTGATACCTAGTTGTTCTTGGGAAACAGGAATGGTCTCTGTTTACAGGTAGTACTTGACTTACGGCCATAACTGAGCCCAGAATTACTGTCGTAAGTCATGCTGGTTGTTAAGTGAATCACTAAGTGACTGACCCGATTTTGCAGCTTTTTTTTGCGGCGCTTGTTAAGTGAATGCGGCAGTCATAAAGCAAACCCATTGTTCGCAGTGGGCATTTTTTGCTGGAAAATAAAAGTAAATGTCATTTCTGGCAAAAAATGACCTACAAGGTCCCTTCCAACTCTACTAATTTGTTAAAAAATGTTTAAAATTGTAGCCCTGTGACCTCGGAGGCCACAAATGGACATAAATGCAGACTGTTTGCCAAGCACCCAAAATGCAATCAAGTGACCACAGAGGTGGGGGGGGCAGAGGTTGGAACTTCGAATTGGGGTTGTAATGACCGTTTATTAAGCAAGGATCACCTGGATAAGAATTGGGTGCCTAACCCTTTGAAAACCCGGCATCCTTGTGCAGCTGTCAGATGCCTAGACAAATGGAGATTGGCTGTCTCTTTTTAGACCTCTTATCAAGCTAGAGAGGTGAGTGGTGCAGTGGCCTAGAGGTGGAGCTCTCTCCTCACAATCAGGAGGCTGTGAGTTTGATCCTAGGTAGAGGCAGATATTTCTCTCTCTGGGCACAATGAGAATATATCTGCTAAAAAAACCTCCGGATTGGCGACAGGAAGGGCATCTGGCCAGTAAACACTCAGTTCCATTCAGTTGCCCAGACTCCACCCTGCAAAGTATTATGGGGTCATTAAAAGAAGGTGATGATCAAGCTATACAAGTGGCACAAATTCAGTTATCCTGGCATGATGTGGCTTTAGTTTCTTTCCTCCACAGGTCTACATGTTCAAATATGACTCCACTCATGGGCGCTTCAAGGGAGAGGTCATGGCAGAGGGTGGAAAGCTGGTAGTGAACGGTGCAAAAATCTCAGTATTCCAGAAGTAAGTGGGAATAAGATGGAGCATAATGCATTCATTCCATTTCATTGTTTTACCCATTTAAAATATTTTAATATTCTCAGTATGCCCAGGGAACTTTGGTAGTTGGGCAGCTTAGAAAGACAGTTATGAGAATATAACTATCACTGTGTGTGTGTGTGTGACAGTCTGGATTACTTCTGCAGTTTCCTTGGCAACATTTTTCAGAAGTAGTTTGCCAATCCCTACTTCTTTGGGCTGAAAAAAAAAGACTAGCTCAAGCTCACCCAAATGGTTTTGTGACTAAGGTGAAATTTGAACTCGCAGTCACCTGATTTCTAGCCTGAGGCCTTAACTTCTGTGACAAATTGGCTCTCTTATCTACCTTTACGAGATGTCTGTTTATAAAGAAGTTGAGATTTTTCATTGGGGCTGTGTAAATACTATAAGAGTACAACACTATTTCATAGGGTTTGCATTAGTGTGGCATCTGTGTGTGTAAGAAAAATAAAATTAAAAACAGAATTACTCTATTTAGCAAATTTATATACCGTATTTTTCGGAGTATAAGACGCACCTTTTTACCCCCAAAAAGAGGGTGAAAACTTGGGTGCATCTTATACACCGAATGTTCTGAATGGTCTGAATAAAGATTGTCCTCTTGTATTTCATAGCATGAAACCAAATGAGATTCCTTGGGCAGAGGCAGGTGTCTTATATGTAGTAGAATCCACCGGAGTCTTCCTCAGTGTTGACAAAGCTTCGGTAAGTATCTTGAGGTAGGTCCCTTCTCTGAGATAAGAACCAGTGTAAATTCCCTTTCATGATATTTGCTGGGTTTGAGGAGATTTCACTTAGATCAGTGTTTCTCAACCCTGGCAGTTTGAAGATGTGTGGACTTCAACTCCCAGAATTCCTCAGCCAGCAACGCTGGCTGGGGAATTCTGGGAGTTGAAGTCCACACATCTTCAAACTGCCAAGGTTGAGAAACACTGACTTAGATGCTTGTTTTTTTTTTTATAATGGGCCAGCACAGATTTCTGCTGCATTGGGATAAAGCATACAATCTTCTAATTACTCCTTATTGAGGCTGTTTGTCCTATTGCCTGTGGGCTGGCAGCATCTGATATTCTGTAACGGAAATCTGCCATTTTTTTTTAACAGGCTCATTTCCACGGAGGAGCCAAGCGAGTAGTGGTGACTGCCCCATCGCCTGATGCACCCATGTTTGTTATGGGAGTCAACCATGAGAAGTACGATCCAGGTAGCATGACTGTTGTGAGGTAAGATCGAACTTGTCCAACTGGAGGAAAGCTTATGGGTTGACAGGCAGTGACCAATCTATACAAAATCAGTGCAATCCCTTCCTCCCTATAGGCAATTAAAATAACCCAGTACAAAGAAGAAAGTTAAGGCACAAGATAGCAATTTCACAAAAACAGACCCATACGTATTGGGCTCTCCTAATATCCTGGCCTTGAAGCCTTGGGGAAAAATCCAGGTTCTGGCCAAGAGGACTGGGGCCCTCTGAATCTTAGGAAAGAGGCTGTTCCATAGAGCAGGCACTGTAACAGGGAAGGCAAGTCTTAGCAGCTTTATTCACACCATGGAAGAAACCTAGTTGAGTAAGATTGCTTTGCAATTTCATTCTGTTGGGTTACTTTATGGACCAACATATTGAGCAAATTCTAATTGCGAGGAAAGATTGGGCGTGCTTTCTCAGCTAATATTCAAAGCTCAGGGCACCCTTTATAACTTTCCCCAAAGCCCCGTGAACGATGCTGTCTTGGCATGAATCATTAGAAAGATGATAGTTTTGGGTTCATATTTGTTGGATTTGGAGATGGAGCTAAAAATTTAAGAGAACCTAAGAATACAGATCTGTGTTGAGATGTAACTTCATATGCGGGTTGGTTAGGCGCTGAACAATATCAAACACTCAGGGTCATGTGTAACTCTTGTTTTCCAGCAATGCATCCTGCACCACCAACTGCCTGGCACCTTTGGCCAAGGTCATCCATGAGAGCTTTGGCATTGCGGAGGGCCTGATGGTGAGAACTATGTTATTCTTTCCAATGTGCTTATTCATTTCTTGATATATGGCATTTTTATACTGCCAAATTCATACAGGAGAGCCAATTTGATGTAGTGGTTAGAAGCTTGGAGATGATGTGACCTTAGAACCAAAGCCAACTGAGTGATCTTGGGCCATTCGCTCTCTTTCATTCCTAGGAAGAAGGCAAGGGCACACCACGTCCAAAATCTTGCCAAGAAAACTTCAGGGATTTGTCTAACTGTTGTCAGGAGTCAATATTGACTTGAAGGCACGCACACACAAAAAAAGAAAAGCAAGAAAAGCAAAGACAGCTAAGCACATATATATAATCTACAGAGCTGTAAAAGCAATTTGATTTCAAAAAGAAAAAAAAACAGGGTTAAAATGACTTTATTTATTCCACGAAGAACACACTTATTCCTTCTGATGAAATCCAGATACTGCCATTCCTGTGCCTCTTATAGCTATGAAGGTTTGGGAATAATGGATAATGGAGCTCCTCAGGAGATGGTTGGGTGTGTTTTGATTAACCCCATACATCAACTAATAACTTTCATTTTGCCAAGTTATACAGTTATAGCTGTCATTCAGTCCTTAAATACCAGGCTTCCTAATCAGGTTATTGGTGTGTGGGGGGGTTAAAATTCTGAGTATGGATGGCTAACAGTCATATTTTACTCTATTTGCTTATAGCAAAATCATTCATAAATCACTTCTGCCAGTTTGAATTGATTTTTTTTTGGATTTGCTATAACTTTCCATACGTTTTGGCATACAGTTCTGTCTTCAGCATTTGTCCATCAGTCCCGATAAAATCAAAGATTGCAAATGATAGCAAATGCACCCTAAAGGATTATGTATTAATTCTGTTTTTACATACAAAAATGGCCCCTTTAGAAAACCCAAGTGACTTGTTTAGATCGAATCTACTGTTGAAAACGCTGTGTATGTCTGTTCCTATATCAACTGACATTTCTGGTCTGCAGACCACTGTTCATGCTTACACTGCCACTCAAAAAACGGTGGATGGACCTTCTGCCAAGGCGTGGCGTGATGGGAGGGGTGCTCACCAGAACATCATTCCAGCTTCTACCGGTGCTGCCAAAGCTGTGGGCAAGATCATTCCTGAACTTAATGGGTATGCAGAACAAATTTAAATTCTGAAAGGGGGGGTGGGCTTTGTGCATTTGGGCTAGTCCTAAAGATGGGACCATAAGAGACAAGCAAGGCTGTATTTCTAATTACTGATTTGTGACCATGAGATTGAGGGAAAACCATAGAACTGCCAGGATTTCATTCTGAGAATATTTCTCGGACACCTGGATGTTTTATATTATTTATCCTGTAACCCTTGATCATTATCCATGCTTACTTTGAAGAATGAAAGAGCTAGTCTGAAACCTATCCTTACTTACTTTGAGTGAGTTATATAGACTGCTGTCCCAGTGGGGTCAATCTACCCCAATGTGGTAGGTTGGTGATGTCATTAAGGAAACAATAAAGACATTAACAAAAACAGAGAAAACAAAATAGCACAGATTCTGCCAAATGATATTTCTTGCAGTTGGGAATACTTAGGTTGTGGCCTGTCGGCCGCCCACCCCTCCAGCAGCCGAATCAGATGAGGAGGCATGGGAGTCAGGGTCAACATCAAGGCAACCTGAGCTCTGAGGGGGAAGAGGGAATGGAGCTGTCAGAGAGAGAGAGGGGGGGGAGAGTGGGAGGGAGGGAGAGAGAGACAGAGACAGATCCTGGGCTGTCCGTTAGCCCTCAGATGGAGAGTCAACAGCCCCCAGGTCTGGAGGTGGTTGATGAGGAAGAGGAGGAACAGCTGGGTCCAGTGCCTGACACAGAAGGCAGAGGAGAGGAGAGGAGAGCAGTGGAAATCTGTGGGCCGATCCTTGGGACTGAAGAGCCACCGCTGCTAGCGAAGCCCCACCCTAGCTCTGGGGATAAAAGGCAGGGAGATGAATAGATGTGGCAGACAACTATTCATCTCCCAGCCAGATGGACTTGTTAACCTGCGGTGAGAGAGAAACTTTTTGGCGAGGCTGCTGGCACTCCTAATAAAGAATCATTGATTTAAATACAGAGGTTTGTCATGTTTGGGGAGCTGAGTTAGAACAATTTAGCTGCAGTCTTAATCTTAGATGCCAGACTGTCAGTTCTCACCCTAATTCCTTGAAGGACAGAGTGGTTGGTGGTAAGACACTTCAAATCTAGACCGCCATGGGAACCGTTTCTTTCTCCTTTTAATGACCAAATCTCTTCCCTCCACCAGGAAGCTGACTGGCATGGCATTTCGTGTGCCAGTCTGCGATGTGTCTGTTGTTGACCTGACCTGCCGCCTTTCTAGAGCAGCTACCTATGCTCAGATTAAAGAAGCTATCAAGAAGGCAGCTAAAGGGCCAATGAAAGGGTACCTGGGATATACAGAAGACGAGGTAAACATGCTGTTTATGTTTCCATTGGCGAGCTGCAGGATTATTTTAAGATGCTCCGATGAGCTATCTTAAGCTTCAGCCGATTTAATGCAAGGCAACCTCTAGAGAAGGCGGGCATAATGTGCTCTAATAGCTGATTGTTGTTTGCTTTTTGTAATAATGCCAACAAGTGGAAGCCCGTGATAAGGGACAGGCTAGGGAAAGCCACTGGTGGATTTCTTGCTGGTGGGAAAAACATCACCAGTTGTTAATGTGATTTGGGGTGAAGGAAGAAAAAAGGTGAGTTTTGATAGACAAGCCAGTGGGTTTAGTTTTGTATGAAAAGCTGATCTGAGGAGTGGATGGGGGATTCTGCCTTCTGTAGGTTACCAGGAAGCCTCTGTTCAGCCAGTGGATCAACTCTTGCCCAACCATCAGATTATCCATTGATTATTCCCCCCCCCTCTCCCTCTTCCTCCTTCCCTCTCTCTTTCCCCTCTTTCAGTCACCTGACTTACTCTTGTTCTTTTCACTTCTTCTTCTCCCTGTCACTCCATCTTACTCTCTTGTTTATTCTCTTGGCTACAGAGGTGGTGTGTGTGTATGTTTTGTGCAGAGAGGTGTTAGTGGGTGTTTTTTTCATTCTTTAACCTGTGCTTTTGCTGGCAGTCAGAACATTTATTTATTCATGTAGACGAGCTGGCATCAGATGCCCCATGCTTTCTCCTGCTGCTCAAGCCTTAATGCCCTTGACCAGTGTTCAAAGGGAAGAAACTGTATCTGCGGCTTCTGAAAATAGCCAGGGAGACCAGAGGGCAGGTCCCAGTGCCTTTTGTGTAACTATAGTCCCATTTAGAGGAGAACATCTGTAGCTCAAGGAACTACCAAGGAGGAAACCACACCCCCACCAAAACTGGCAGGACAAATTACTATATATAAACAGGCAGGAAGCCCCATACTCTCTGACACTGATGATGGATTATGAAATAATCTGCAACCAAACAACCAAGCTCAGAGAGCACCAAAAACTGCACACCCCTGAAATGCAAAAGATTGTGCATATAGAAAGCTCTGTGGGGAGAAAATGGAAAAACACTGTTTTAACCTTCAATCAGATAAATATAGTTAAGCAGCCTCAGCTATAGGCTGGAGATGAGATGATGTTATGTCATGAGGCCATGTCAATAATGGTAAATGAGATAGCTTTGAGGCACAGGGGAATGTGTGGATAAACCTAAGGGCCAACTGCAGGTTGTAACAATTGCAAACAATGCCAGACACGGTTTTTGATAAAGGGTAGGTCTGTGGACTCTGTCCAAAATGGTGAACCCCTTAGCCAGACTGCTTAATCACTGGGGATTTATGTGCAAAACATTTGAACTTGAAGCACTCCAGTTCAAGTGGAGTGCTCTTGATCCTCTTGGAAGGGTTTGACACTCAAAATTCAAGCTTTGAGCCCAGGATGTTAGTTATTACAAGTGTCTCCTCCCATCTTCTTTGTACACTGTAATTTTCTCTTCCTTGTTTGCAGGTTGTTTCTACCGATTTCATTGGTGATGAGCATTCCTCTGTTTTTGATGCCGCAGCAGGCATCTCCCTCAATGATAACTTTGTGAAGCTCATCTCCTGGTAAGCTGAACCCTTTGTTTAATCTCCCAGTTGAGCTTTCCAAGTTATTGTAGCTCGTGAGGAAAATGGCCAGGGCTTTATCTCACGATCTTTTGCCACAAGCAGAAATGCCCATCAACATTGTCTGAGTCGCTTTACTTCACCAATAAAGATATATAGTTCGATGCCTTCAGTCTGTCAAAACACCAGACCATCACTTGCAGAGTGATTTCATCAGCTAATGTTAGAATTCAAATAATGGAGAATATTGGACTGTACTATGGAAAATACACCTGGCATTTCCCCTCATTTTAAACGGGGGCGTTTTCCCAGTCCAGAAAGCATACAGATATTGCTCTTCACTTAGCATTAACCAGATTTGGTTACAAATGCAGGCATTGGATGGAAAATGGTTTTTTTAAAAAATTACTGCCTTATTACAAATGGTCACTAAACAAGGTAGTTGCTAAACAGGGAATGTCTGTATAACTACCACTGACCTGCAACATGTTACAATTATAGATTATAGTTAGTGCATTTTTCTTTAACCCAATGTTCCAGAATCTGGAAAACCAAAGTATGGAATAACTTCAGAAGGGCATTGGATATCGAGGGTGCTCCAGCCTTTTGACTTTTGTACAATGTCATTTTTGAATATAAAGATTTGCTTATGTGTTTTTCCCCCCCCCCCGGCAGGTATGATAATGAATATGGGTACAGCTGTCGTGTAGTAGATCTTCTGAAGCACATGTACAGCAAGGAGGAGTTTTGAACCCCGAGCCCGAATTACATTCCAGGCTATTCCATAGAGGGCCTCACCACTTTTAGTCAATAGATTCTTTGCTTCAACCACAGAATCCCAAACACTGCACTTTGTGTAAAGCTTTGTGTGTACGTGTGTGTGTGTTATCCGTGAGTGTGAATCCTTCTTTCCACAGCAGCTTATTTAGTAAAAATTTATTTAGATAAATTGCACCAAGTTCTTCCCTGGAGAAGGAGTCTAGTCTCTGGGGTTATGCATTGGTTTGTGTGGCTGTAGCGTCTTCAAGATCTTGCAAGTGTTGAAATAAAACCCACTGGAGTTCAACTGACCTTGATTTGTATCCATGTGATCTTAACGTCTTAGGGAATTTGGAATTCGTGCTCTTGATCATGCCGAACGAATGTGCTTTGGGGGGTTTCTGAGCACTGAAAGCTGCCACTTCCCTGGGAATTTCTGTTTGACTTTGATTTATATTCATGGATGATTTTCTCATAAGAAAAACACACACGTCGTGCTTTGTACAATCACACCAAAACTATAGCAATTGATAGTTTGAACTTATCAGAAATCAGCATGGGTTACAAAGGCTAAGCAAATACCACTCTCTCAATCACTCTTTTCAATGGTGTCAAAGGATTCTTTCTGACTATAATAGGTCATATTTCTGAATGGAATCATTTTGTGCATGCAGAAGAAAGAACTGTTTGGAAATGCAGCAATGATGAGGGTTTTATTTTATTTTATTTTTAAAGAAAAACACTTTACTCAAGGCATCTGGTAAAGTGGTAAATACGATGGAGAATGTCTCTGGTCTGTCTTTACAGTAGGAATCAAAAGAGACCCTAATTTAGCTCAGATTTTATTTATTTATTTATTTATTTATTTATTTATTTATTTATTATTTATTTATTTATTTATTTATTTATTTATTTATTTATTTATTTATTTATTTATTTATTTATTTATTTATTTATTTATTTATTTATTTATTTATTTATTTATTTATTTATTGGTGACATTTATATACTGCTTCACAGTGCAAGCACTCTCTAAGCGGTTTACACCAGTAAGCAATGTATATTTACATTGCCCCCAACAATCTGGGTCCTCACTTTACCTACCTCGGAAGGATGGAAGTCTGAGTCAACCTTGAGCCGGTGAGATTTGAACCGCTGACCTGCGGATCATAGTCAGCTAAAGTGGCCTGCAGTACCCCACTCTAACTGCTGCGCCACCTCGGCTCTTATAGATATATATCTATATTGAGATATAGTTCCTAGCATTCAGCTTTCATAGCTCTATGTTCTGGAAGACATTTCATAGGAAACTTCTACACTCCACACTTTTTTTCCAAAACTTCAACACTGTAAGAATGCTAAACTATTTTGCTTAAGAAGATGGGATTTCTGCTTCTAAATTTGCCTTATTGCTAATAGTGAAGCTAATGGTATTTTCAGATTTTGTGGATTTTATCTGCAATTTACTGGTTTCCTAGACTACAGGCTAATTTTAGCAAACATCTTTGGACTACTTATAGGAAGAAAAGGGTGTTGCCATACCTATTGTTAAGGAACAGGAGGTTGGAGATAACCAATGCAATTAACAGATGTAAGGGGAATCAACAAAGCCATTCACCAGTTCAAAATGCTGAACTCTGTAAACCGCTTAGAGAGGGCTGTAAAGCACTATGAAGCGGTATATAAGTCTAAGTCAGTGTTTCCCAACCTTGGCAAGTTGAAGATGTCTGGACTTCAACTCCCAGAATTCCCCAGCCAGCATTCACTATCAGCATTCGCTGGCTGGGGAATTCTGGGAGTTGAAGTCCAGACATCTTCAACTTGCCAAAGTTGGGAAACACTGGTCTAAGTGCTATTGCTAAAATGCCCTTTTGGAATAAATGCACCCCTTAACCTCTGGAAGTGTTGGAAAACACTTCTCATTACCCACAACCAGCAAAGAGGCCAGTTGGAGAAATGTAACTGGACTGAATTTTCATCAGTCACAACCAGAGGTGGTATTCAGCTGGTTCGGACCGGTTCGCCTGAACTGGTAGCGGAAATTGCAGGTGGGCATGCCTATGCAGTCCTATCTAGGCACATTTTTGAGGCCGTGCGCATGCGCGGAAGGCCGTGCACATGTGTTGATGGGGTGCGCGTGAGCGAAGCAAGTGCACAAGTGCATGCCCTCGCATTTGCGAACCTGTAGGGAAGGTAAGTGAATATCGCCCCGATCACAACATCCCCTGTATACTTATTTTAAAAAATTCCTTGAAATGTTGAGCAAGAGAGAAAGCAAGAAACAATAGAAATAAAAATGTTGGAAAGAAAAATGGCCTTCCTTGGCATAAGGAACCAAACTAGAATTTTGTGGCAGCTTGCCTTATATTGGCAGTTTTTGCATGACATACTGAATCTTGTTACTGGATTAAGTCTTTTTCTGATTTTACGTAAAATATTGATCCATAAACTAATGGGCTGGGTGGGTAACCCACACCTATAATTTCAAGCAATTTTTCAACATCAGAAATAAACTCCAAAGCGTGGCTTGATTTTTGTTTCAATCAAAATTAGCAAAAGTCCCCTGAGAGAAGTATTGATTTATTTCATTTCCAGGCCGCTGAATTTTGTTATTCTCATTGGTTTAGATTAACAAGACATGAGAATACAATTAAACTCTCTTAAAAATAACGTAAGCAACATTGTAATCAAGAACAGCAATGGTTCTAAACTGAGCCCTCTGGTTCTGCAAGTTTTCCTTAATGAAAGGGTCAGAGATAATCCCTTTTTAATATGCAATAGGATTACACCTACGGAAAAGCGAGTATCCTATCCGAATAACCCTCGGATCTCCCTGTGGCATCAGAGAACATCTGGTGCCTTGAGCTTTGGAAAGGCTTAATCACAGTGGAAAGGAATGAATAAAACTGCCGCCTTTGTGATATGGGCTCACTGGCTTCTTGTGGTTCCCAGGAAAGAGATTGAAGGGGGAACAGTACAGGAGTGAAAAGATAAGCAGCCAATGTACAGAATCCCAGGACTGATAGAATTAGCATCCTTCAGTTTCGTTCATCAGATGACCAGAGCAATGTCTATTGCTGAAGCCAAAACAGAGTAATATTAAAGGGGTGGGGACTTGCATTAGCGTTACTAATCTGGCTGGTTTGGACTTCTACGGGTTTGCTCGCCAACAGGTTCCTAAATGAGGCAAGGGGATGGATTCTACTAAGTCAGGGGTATCAAACTTGCGATGACACGTCACATGACATATCACAACTTTCCCCCCCCCCCTTTGCTAAACCGGGGGGTGGGCGTGGCCAGCACGTGACGCATCCGGCCTGCTGGCCGCGAGTTTGGCACCCCTGTGCTAAGTGCATCAGCATCAAAGCCCCATCTTTGCAAGTATAAAAATCAGAATGGAGATGGAAGGGACCTTGGAGATCATCTAGTCCAGCCCCCTGCTCAAGCAGGAGATCCTATACCATTTCAGACAAGTGGCTGTTCAGTCTCTTCTTAAAAACCCAGTGATGGAGCACCCACAAAGTCTGAAGGCAAGCTGTTCCATTGGTTAATTGTCCTCACTGTAAGGACATTTCTCTTTAATTGCAGGTTGCTTCTCTCCTTGATTAGTTTCCATCCATTTTTCCTTGCCTTGCCTTCTGGTGCTTTGGAAAATAGGTTGACCCCCTCTTCTTTGTGGCAGCCCCTCAAATACTGGAACACTGCTATCATGTCCCCCCTAGTCCTTCTTTTCTCTAGACCAGCCAAACCCAAATCCTGCAACCGTTCTTCATATGTTTTAGGCTCCAGGCTTTTGATCATCTTAGTTGCTCTTCTTTGCACTTTCCCCCCACAAAGTCTCAACATTTTTTTTGTAATGTGGTAACCAAAACTGGATGCAGTAGTCCAGATTTGGTCTTACCAAGGCTTTATAAAGTGGTACTAAAACTTCATGTGATTTTGATTCTAAGCCTGTGTTTATACAACCCAGGATTGTATTAGCTTTTTTGGCTGCTGCTGCACACGCTGTTGACTCATGTTTAAGTGATAGTCCACAAAGACTCCAAAGTGCCTCTCACAGTTACTGTTTTGGAGCCAGGTTTCATCTAATCTGTACTTGTACCTTTGGTGTTTTCTGCCCAGGTGTAAAACTTTGGGAGTGGAGGCGGGAAGGGCACAGTATTCACACATGCCCAGCTTTTACGTTGCTGGATGAGTAAGAATTGAAGATGCAGCACGAATTAAACCGATCAAGTATCTATGGAGATTCTCAGTCATCCAGGTCATGGTTGTCCCAAAGGTGCTTTTTCAAGAGGCAATCGGAGATGCTTCGTTTTTTTGAAGACGTTTCGCTTCTCATCCAAGAAGCTTCTTCAGTTCTGAAGAAGCTTCTTGAATGAGAAGCGAAACGCCTTAAGGATTGCAACTTTCCTGCGATATACTTTTCGTGGAAGAAATGCAACAAATGAGATTTCTGGTGTATTTCTGCAACACATCCAGAGATTCCAGACTCCAGAAGAACCGTCTGCAAAACGGAGCGGCGAAAAGCATTTTCTGCACTTTCAACTGAACTCCCGTAGTCCAAACTAGACTCGAGAACTACAACTCCCATCCATTTGTGCGCAGTCACCTTCCGACAGCGATTCCCAGAATGCACCGCTCGGCAGGCGCACCGCCTCTTCCCCCCCTCCTTTTCGCGCCAGTGATCCTCCCCACACGCCGCCCTTCGCATTAAGGCCGACGTGATTTAAATGATCGACTACGACTCCCGCCATGCACCTGCCCTCCCTCTCTTCCCCCACCCACCAAACCTCTAGGCATTATGGGGATTGTATTGCATCGCGTTCCATGGGCTCTATGGAAAAAGAAGCTGGCGGCCGCGGGAAAGAACTACAATAACCGCCGTCAAACGGCCGCTGACGGAGGAGGGCGGCGCCGCGGGCGCACGCGCAGATGCGGTTGAGGAGGCGGCGGGAGGAGGAGGAGGAGGACGTGTATGTCAAGGGAAAAGGGACGGGGGACTTGATGAGGGAGGAAAAGGGGTTTTGGGGCTTCCCTCAGCGGAGAGCTCCGTAGAGAGACGCGCGGTGCTTTTCAGGGAGCGCTTCTCGCGCGGTGGGTCGGCGGGGGCGCTGGTCCTGAGGCGCTTCCAGTCGGGAGCAAGGGCAGCCCGGGGTGTGGTGGTGGTGGTGGGGTTCCCGACCTTCCAAGACTCACCAGAGCTGCCTCTCAGTCCCGTCTCCCTGGCAACGCTGGCTGAGGCTGATAGGGGTTGTAGTCTGCTGGAAGGGAGGTTCTTGGGGGAAGGGCAAATTGGAATGTGAGGGGGGGATGTGTCTGTGTCTGTGCGCGCTCTGGATATACAGGTAGTCCTCGACTTAAAACAGTTCATTTAGTGACCAAAGTTACAACGGCCCTGAAAAAACGTGACTTGGGACCCTTTTTGTCACAGTTACGACCTTTGCAGCATCCCCAGGATCAAAATTCGGATGCTTGGCAACGGATTCATAGTTATGACCGTTGCTGTGTCCTAAGGTCACACGGTCCCCTTTTGTGACCTTCTGACTGGCAAAGTCAACGGCTTCACTTAAGAACTGGTTGCTAACTCATCCACTGCGGCGATTCACTTAACAGCCGTGGCAAGAAAGCTTGTAAAATGGAGCAAAGCTCACTTAATGAATGTCTCACTTAATAACAGAAATGTTGGGCTCAATTGTGGTCGTAAGCCGAGGATCTCCTATATTGCTATTAATTAATTAATTTTTTTTCTCCCTCTGTCTCTCCATAGGAACATCACCACAGTACTAGGTAGAAAAAGCCACCCCGCCTGGTCCACCTGTGTGCCAAGATGACACTTTTCCACTTTGGGAATTGTTTTGCCCTGGCCTATTTCCCCTATTTTATCACCTATAAATGCAGCGGCCTGTGAGTGTCTTTCTTACTTGGAAGAGGGGTATGTGTGCGTATTATGTGCTGATAGTGACTGCGAGATAGAATTTGTGGCTGCTTACAATATTGGGGGCTGCGCTGTAGTTCAGAGACAGTCTCTAAACCAGCGTTTCTCGATTTTGGCAACTTTAAGCTGTGTAAACTACTGCTGCCTGAACTCCCCAGCCAAAGTTGCAGAGTTGAAAAACTTAGTCCTTTAGTCCCCTTTATTATGGTATTTTTCTGGCAGAATTAAACACCTAATGGTCTAATGTATCAACTTTTTTTTTTTACTTTTTACATGGCCTGCTGGGGAATTCTGGGAGTTGAAGTACACAGATTTATAAAGTTGAGAAACACCACCTTAATACTGCAGTAACTGCTGTTCAATGCACCAATAAGCCTTTACAGCTAATCTTTTTTTTTAAAAAAATCCTTTTAATTCATCCTACCAGAAAATTAACCTTATCCAACAAAAGCTGAGTTGCCGTTTCACAGCCAGAAGTTCATCCGTGCTGGGCCAAGAGCTAAGCTAGCTTTGCTCAGACCAGGGGTCAGCAACCTTAAGCACTCAAAGAGCCACAAAGGTCCTAACCGGAAACCCCCTGTTCAATTCTGGAGCCAACCGGAAGTCCACTTCCCCCGCCATAGAGTCTCCTCCTAGCGTGGCGTCCTTTTTCCTCTGCCAACCAGAAGTCCAGTTCCCTCACCATAGAGTTGTCTCCTAGCGCGGCTTCTTTTTTCCTCTACCTGTCCTAACCGAAAGCCCTATCAATAGTGGAGCCGACTGGCAACAGGGAGCTGCAGTAGAGGGATGAAAGAGCCACATGCGGCTCCAGAGCCGCGGATTACTGACCCCTGGCCCAGACACACAGACTCCTGGCTGGGACCGCCATTGCCCCTGGCCACTCCCTGAGGTGCAGTAGTTGCCTGGCAGGTGAGAAAAAGGGGAGGGGGCTGTCCTCTTGCCAAGGAAGGGGCTGCAAACCCTGAGCTGGATTCCTGGCTTGGAAGGAAATCTGGGTATGGCTGGGCAGGAATGCATGCAGATTTTAAAAAGTGGCCAAGGTTGAGAAAACTCTGCTTTAAATGGTGCTTTGAGAGTTTGGGAGTTTACACCGGGTTGCAGCCCCTGAAAGCCCTGTGGTGTTTTTTTAGGATGGTGCAGCAGCATTTTGATTCATTCTTTGGTAATCTGTGTATGGTGTAGTTGCCAGTGTGATGCTGTGTAAAAATAAGAGATTTTATGCAAGGCATGGTTGTACTGTCTCTCTCATGCAGCTCAGAATATAATGCCTTCTGGCGATGTGTGCAAGCGGGAGCCACCTACCTCTTTGTCCAGCTATGCAAGGTAATGTGTTAACACTTTTTTTTTGCTGAAGGAGGGATGAAGGGCTGAATGCGAATCTGGGTGCAAAAATGTGAGGCCTGTAATGGCAAAACGCTGCAATGGATTCTTCTCTTTCTGTCTTTTTGCAGATGCTGTTTTTAGCTACATTCTTTCCAACCTGGGAGGGTGGTGTAGGAGCTTATGATTTTGTTGGAGTAAGTGTGGTTGTTGGCAAGCAAGGAAGAGTCTTAAAAAGTTGGCATTTTGCATACTGCCAGGTGCTCAAGAGACTGATGTGTTTACAAAACAAAAATCCAAAGGGCAGTGATTTTTTCCCCCCTGGTGGATTTTTCTTTGTACTTTGTACTTCACTGTAAATCTTGTGAGTTTGGCGATCCTGGGGAGGCTGGAGCCATTCTGAAACTGAAAATTCTATTTTCCTTTGGGGGGAACCTATGCCTGAAAAGGTTACCATCCTCCTCTTTGCTATGTAAAACGCTCAAGGCGGCAGAAAGTTTTATTAAATAACTATTTACCTTCCTAAGTAAGACCATCTTGCTGAGAGAAATACCTTTTGAGTGTAGAGTAATTTGGGGTTGGAGTTGCTTGACAGGGGCAAGTGAGTATATTTTGCAAATCTGTAGCATTATAATCTCACTTCCATGAGCAAATAATAGTGTAAGTTGTTGGAGCATAAGTATGAATACCGGCTGCTACTGCCTGTAGATCCTGTTCAGGGGCCTAACTGAATGCTCTTTGGGCGCATTCTACTTTGTTGGGCTTGGGATGTGTGTGTGTATGAACCTTCATGGAGTTTGCTTGCCTGCTTCTGAGCTTTGTCTTGTGCTTCAGGAGTTCATGAAAGCTACCGTAGACCTGGCTGACTTGGTGGGTCTGCACCTGGTGATGTCCCGGAATGCGGGAAAAGGGGAATATAAGATTATGGTCGCTGCACTGGGCTGGGCCACGGCGGAGCTCATTATGTCTCGGTGAGTTGGGTTTACCAAAGAGGGGTCACTGCTCAAAAGAGGGGTGGGAGAAACTAGAGTGGCATTTGCTTGCCCATGTTTTTGATGCTGGTTCAACAAATGCAGCCTGCAAAGCTGCTGTGCAAAGTTTTGTGTCCGTCTCTTTATGAGGTGCCCCATCCTAATTGCCTCCATACTTCCAACAGATGCATCCCACTGTGGGTGGGAGCTCGTGGCATTGAGTTTGATTGGAAATACATTCAGATGAGTATTGATTCCAACATCAGCCTGGTAAGTGTGACTTTTCTCCCTGTGTTCAGTTGAGCTCTAAAATAATACCTCATATGAGAGGACCTAAATTACTGAGGACTAGGAAGATGTTTTTTTATTTACTGAGAGGGTGGGGCTTTTTTGGGTAATGTATGTAGATTTGCCTCTTTGCTATATACATTTGGATTGGCAGTGCAGTTAAAAATATCAATCAGTTCGTTAAATTTGTGGATCTTTGCATGTGAAATAGTAAAATAAAATAATATTTCACAGACAGCATGTTCATATACTTTCATGCATTTACTGGGATTTAATTTTAAAACACTAAACTCTAAAACACTAAAACATAACTCATCAATGTGTATGTATGTATGTGTGTATGTATGTATGTATGTATGTATGTATGTATGTATGTATGTATGTATGTATATACATAAGTTGCTGCCCTGCAAGGCAGCCAGCCCGGGTTCAAATCCGAGTAAGGGGTATGGCTATCTGACGAGAGCAAAATAAGCTCGAAATAGATCTATAACAGTCTCCCTTTATTTTCATTTATCAGCAAAAAATCCTACACACACACACACACACACACACATATATATATTTAAAAACTCAATCTGTGTGGCTTCTGTAACGGGGCTGGGAAGTAAGTGAGATCATTCTGTGAATGTGGAACTTTCTGTAATCAAACATGACTCCAGTAAAGAATTCCCCAAACTCTTTCTTTGATGGAGGGAACTGTTCTGACCCAGCCTTAGCAAAAGCAAGAAACAGACTCCTTGTCACAAAACCCCCCTCTTTATTTACCTCTTGTGAATTAATTGCATTCACCCACCGAAAAGTCCAGGCAATAATCCTTCAAGGAGTTAACTGCAGTAACAGACCTTATCATTCCTTGGCTGCAAATTAAATTCTGGCAAGCATTCTTTGTGGCACAAAACACAATGAGCAAAATCTTCAGAAATACGAACTGTTGGCTCCTACGACAACCACTCCCCTTTCCTTCTATTTATTCCCCAGCCAGGGAGGGGCCATTCAGCGTCCACGTGTGCTTTGGTTCCGAGTCGACTCCTTGTCCTCCGTTGTTCACCTCTCCTAACTGCTGTGCGCATACGTGCATCTGGAACAGGCCCCAGCTGTTCCTCCTCACTCATCTCAGCCTCCAAAGGCAGCTGCCTCCGGTGGCTGGGAAATGTCGGATGGTCTTGGCTCTATCTCTGCGTCCGACGCAGAGCATTCATCAGAGCCTTCCCCAGAACTGGCCCAAGTTCCTCCCCAACCTCCTCATCGTCCGAGTCTGCCGCCAGCTCAGCTGTCAGCTGGCGGGCTACAACAGGAAAATCTCTAAGGCCGTTTTCCTCAACTGTGGCTACTTGAAGATGCGTGGACTTCAGTTCCCAGAATTCCCCAGCCAACCAATTTGGGAGTTGAAGTCCACACAATTTCAAGTTTCTAATGCTGAGAAACGCTGCTGTAAGGAATAGGGTTTCCCCTCAAGAGCTAAAATGGAAACTGAGTGAACTTTAGAGGCCAGCAAAGCACCAAGTGGGAGCCTGAACTTAGAGGGCTTTGTAAAGGAGAAAACCGAACAAGGGCAGAGCTGGCTAGCTAGCTAGCTTTGGAATTTTATACTGCAATAGTTTATAAATCCCAGATGACTTGAATGTCAGATGTTCTGCTTGGCAGTTAGGTTTTGGAAAGCATTCGGGAATCTTTCCTTATCCCTCGTTTTTCTGCCCTTTCAGGTTCATTACATTGCCACCGCTGCCCTGGTGTGGATGTTCACCCGCTACGATTTACCCAAACATTACCGGCTGCCCCTTACTTTCCTCCTGGGTGTCTGTATCTACAAAGCCTTCTTTATGGAGTGAGTATTCTTGGTGGAATTAAGGTTACCGGGGTGGGGGGGGAGGGGAAACCTTGGGAACTTCCAGGTCCTTGGGTCAAATCCTTGTCTCCCCTTTCCTTTATTTTCTGTACAATAATCCTTTCCCCCCCAGAACTGAGTAACCTTTTTGTAAATGAATGAGGAATTGAAGCTGAGCCTCCCACATCCTCCCCATGGCTCCCTTTCTTTTACAATTCCTCTTCCTCTTCTCAAAGAATCAAGACTTTTCTTTGCTCGAATGCTTGGAGAACTTCCCCATCTCAGTATTTGTGCTAGGTCAAAAAGTAAGAAGGGGGCGGGGCTGTGATCAAAACCACCATCTTGGCTTTCTTTTTTAACCCACCCCCACCCAGTGGATGCCCCTCTCTCTGGTTACGTTCATCCAACACCAAAAGCCATCATGTCGGCTTGTTGGGTCTTTAATACTACAAAATCAACAATTTTTTTATTTTTTATTTTTTAATAATAGTCTATTAATTATGTTAAAAAGACAAACAAACATACAAACATAAAAACGTGTAAACATATGTATATACAAATAAAGTATCAAATATCTTTGAAAATAGAAAACATTAAACATACATGTCAACCATCTCGTCGATACTATCCTTTAACAGCCTAGTGATACAAAAACATGTTTATTCTATATAGTTATTATTTACATCATTATCTTCCTTATATCTTCCAATATTTTCCTTATTCTTTTCTCTTGTTATATTATATTCAGTCTATTATCATTACAATAAAACAATTTTTACCTTTTTCAACAATGGTTCTTTTGTTCAGCTTGATTAATATTTTAAGACCTTGTAAAATTGTATATATTCCCATAATTTGTTCCGGTCCGTGCGAAAAAGTAGACATTTGTTATTATTTATACTATCTAAGTCCATGACACATAATTATAGCAATTTTTGATATTTGTTTTGATTAAGCCAATTATACCACCTGTCCCAAGTTTTATAGAATTCAGAGTCATCTTTATCTTGCATTTTTTTTAAATAAAGGAGAGTTAGTAGCTGATCATGTGTGATGATAAACGGTATCTTGGTTCAGCGTGATGTGCAAATCAAGCATGGGATATTGATGCAATAGTGGGGGGTGTTTTTTTTGCCAGCCTTAAAATCTCAGGCCTCACGTATTCCTCTTTACTTTTCTAGATCGTTCGTGCACGTCTTTCTCCTGGGTAGCTGGACTGCACTTCTGGTTAAAGCGGTGATCACTGGCCTCCTTTCCTTCAGCTCCTTGGCTCTCTTTGTCACCCTGGTACACAGTAACTGAAACTCCACCAATTGTTGCTCCAACTTGAGAGACCGTGTCTGTGCACAGCCTAAGATCTCTCAGCTACGGATTCTGTTTGCAAAGGCGCTCAGGCCTTTGCATGGCCTTCCTGCAGTGAGATCGTTTCCAGTCATGGTCGCTGTGGCATTCCAAGAATGATGCTAATTTAAAAAGTATTATTTATACCATGCCCAGTTTGAATCCGTTTTGTCTGTTCTGTATACGCGTTTCCTACATTATGATGGTGTTTATGCAACCCATTAATCCAACAGGGCGGATACCACTAAACCAGGGGTCAGCAACCTGCGGCTCTGGAGCCGCATGTGGCTCTTTCATCCCTCTGCTGCGGCTCCCTGTCGTTGGTCGGCTCCACAGTTTTGAGAGGAGCTTCTGGTTGGGGGCGTGGGAAGCAGGGCGTGCCAGGAGGAGACTGTATGGCAAGGGGTGGGTTTTCCAGACAGCTCCACAATTGATAGGGCTTTTGGTTAGGACTGGTAGAGAAAAAAGGACGCCACGCTAGGAGGAGACTCTATGGTGGGGGAACCGGACTTTCGGTCGGCTCCAGAATTGAACGGAGGGTCTTCCGGTTAGGACCTTTGTGGCTCTTTGAGTGTTTAAGGTTGCCGACCCCTGCACTAAACCAACAGGTGTACACAATAATTTCATATGCCTACCCTGTTCAATCTTAGTTCTATTGCGTCAGCATCCATAACCAGCCAGAATAACATAAAAATGACAACACATCATAAGATCATCATACACAAGGTAACATTTATTATTATTGCCTTGGATGCAAGTGCATCAGTCGTATTACAGGCTCCATCATTTGTATCGTGATGTACCTGGCACTCCTCCCTCGTAGAAACTATTGCCATATTATCTAACCTAAAACTGGACGGGGTTTGGAGAAGCTCAAAGATAAAGGCACGGTGAATTTTAGCAATAACGTTCGAATTACATTTGAAGCTGAGGTTATTTAGGCTTTGGTGTATATAAAGGTTTGCAGGTAAAGGCCATATGTAGCTGGGGATAAAATGGCAAAATTAAAATTAAGGCTTTTATGGTGTGGCCTGTCATGCGGATAATAATAAAGTGGGTCGTGATTTTTTTTCTTGCATATGGCAACAGTGCATGGATGCTGCCTTCGCTAAAGGCCATCATGATGGAGGATGTTGTGATGTAGCTCCAAGTGGTAATGAGAAATACAGGGTTATACGGACAGTCATCATCTTCTGAGAGGTCCCTCTTCTGTGCATGATCTTGGCAGCAAGAGAGTTCTTCTCACTCTGCAAACCATTTGTGTTTTGTTCAGGGAATGTGAACAGTAACTGGCTAGATTTAGGGAGCATTATGGTGACACTCTTTGGAAACCTCTCTATTCCATGTGCATATATATCTAATTGTCCTTCCTACTTGTAAAGCAACGGAAGTGGAAAGATTCCTTTTTGTCCCAGGGCATATATAATACTTAATCTTTTTAAGACAATAATAATTGATAAATATCAGCAAGTACAGTTAGATGAAGTATACTAGCCCAAAGCCTGACTCTCGGGGTATTTTCTTCTGCAGGAACTGGGTTCTTAAAAACCATTAAATGAAGACTGTGTGGGCACGGCGATGCTTCCCTTTAATTCAGTCTTATAGTGACCTCCACATCGGTGAGCGAATTGACTGGAGAAAGATGGAAGGATCATTCTCTTTATTCATAGGGCGGTAGCCATGGAGGAAGGGAAGTCTCTCACAAGTACAGGAAGTGGTTTGTGGTGGTACTATGATCTGCCCATTTGATAACTGACAAATGATGTCAAAATAACACCATTACGCAAACAACAAAATTATTTACTTGCATCATAATGTATGGTGCAAGTATATAAGTCATGTTTGCCTGATGCTATCATGAGGCATATATCATTTTATTTTATTTTTCTTATTGCAGTCCCTTGTGCTGTAGGGTAGTCAGAATTTGAAGGAATGGAAAATATGTTTAGATAGAGTCGTCGTCTGGTTATCTGGAACTGAGACTGCTTGCCTGTGTATGAATTTCTCTGCTTTCCTTTCATCCACTGTGTGAAAGTTCTCCTGTGTAAGCTTTATGCTTTGGGAGCTACTCATCCAAGGAGACCAAAAGTCCAAATCATGCAGAAGTTGAAAGTGATGCTAATGTGCCATTGCATATCTTATATATGTTTTTTTTAAAAAAATCTGCTTTTCCTATTGAGAGGGCAAATGGAGGCAAACCACTTACTGAACCTGCTCAATTTACTCTTCCTTGAGGTCATATTGCCTTGTTTGCAGGCTTTGGGGTTTGAAACCTGTTTTATTTATATTAATGTTATATATAAAACTTCATATCTCTACCAATGTTGATATTTGGTTGCCGTCTCAAGGACCGTCCATTTCCCCTAGCATATCCGCGTCCCCAAATATTTTTCTTGATGATTGGCAGATTCTAGTCCCAGAGTAGCTGGTGCAGGACATGTGGAATATGGAACTTTATCATAGGAAGGGTAAGAAATTCAGCAAGCTCGGTTGAAGGTGTAGCTAATGAAGAAAGCAAATCCTAGGTTCCTTCTTACTGCAGTATTTTGCACCCACAGGGAGCATCCCAGGCAGCATAAACCGTGCCAGTGGGGACGTATTTGTGCCCAAAGTTTCATCTTTAATAGTAAAGTTCTTTGTCCCACCAACCTGGAGGAAAGAAACAACATGGGGATCAGGTTAAGGGTGATGATGGTATCATTGATGCCTACAGCAGTTTGTCAGACAATGGAAAAACAAAGAGGTGTACCCTTGAAGGTTTCTAGTAGTATTTCTGAGTGTTCCATGATTGGGAATTGCAGTAGAAGATGTCTGAATCAAGCCTCCTATGAACCTTATGTCAACTTGTACCTCCCTCCTCTCCATCCATTCTTGTAACTTACTTCCAGGGTGTCTCCGGACTCCCAATTTTCGGATTTCGTCATACACAAAGAGGAGAAGGCCAAATGGTAGAGGCACTAACCACCATTGGAATCTAGACGGGACGAGGGAAACAAAAGAATGGACAAAGTTAAGCTTAACAGCTTCAAAAGTTAGCCTGCTGAGCTGAATTGTCTTTGAGTGAAGTGGCTTGAAGCAGACAGGAACTGAGCATCGTTATGCCACACAAATATGGCCCCAAAGCTTTGTTTTTCAGTTTTTGATCAGGAAAAAGGAGGCAGTTGTAATGTAGGGCCGTAGTGGCTGCTGTCCTTGGTGCTGAGCTGAGCTGCAGGAAGTTCCCTCTTGTGAGAGGATTTGCTTCCTACCACTTAGCTAAAAGGGAGAATTGGATCAGGAGGATTAAGCTGTAGCCTTCTAGCTCTTTAACTCCTCATTGTCTTTCCCTGTGTCTGTACTTACTGTTGTTATAGGGTGATGTGTAAATTGGCCACTCTTGCTTTGCTGAATTTAATATCGAAATGTTTGATGGGATAGGAGAAACAATAGGCAATGGAAGTGCAGCTAGAGGAAAATACGTATTAGAGCAAGTTGAGTAAGGATTTCTAAAGGGGGGTTTCCTAAAAAAACAAAATGGTTTGGGAAGGAGTAACTAGCAAAATAACTAGGTTTTAAACCCTGAATTATATATATAAAGAATATAAACCTAAAGAGAGCCAGTGAGGAACAGTGGTAAAGGTGTTGGACCAGAAATGGGGAGACCCAAATTCTAATCAACCTTCAGCTATAGAAGCTTCCTTCTATATTTTGGGCTGGCCCCCCTCTCCTAAACCTTACCTACCTACCTCATAGGGTTATTGTTTGGAGAAAAAAATTGGAGGAATTAGCACTGTAGGCTGCCTTGAGCTCCTGTTATGAAGGGTAGATTATGACTCAAATATATAAATACAGTCATTGATGTCTCTGCAGTGGACAAATCTATATCTCTCTGCTT
Organism: Diadophis punctatus similis; assembly: GCA_023053685.1. Lineage (NCBI taxonomy): Eukaryota > Metazoa > Chordata > Lepidosauria > Squamata > Dipsadidae > Diadophis > Diadophis punctatus. Next base: position 8,654,050 of record JALIGW010000022.1, on the reverse strand, counting down.
CATGTTTTATTTTTTGTGTGATTAGTCGAGATTGTTGGGTTTTGTCTGGGAGTTTTTTTTGCTGAGTTAGCTAATTTCTGGGTAAAGTGTCTGGAGAGTTGAGATTTATAGCCATGCTAAGTGTGTAGTGATATCCTACAATGGAAGGAGAGAAGCAAGAATGTGGGATGAGAACATTGGTTTGCTTATTCATGTTTGCCCAAGTTGCTAGGATACGATATAGTATTGAAAGCCATCTCTTGCAAACCACAATGCAACACAAAACAAGCCACACAAAATCATGCTTCTCAGGTTTTGATGAGACAGGTTCAGATAGATAGAATTCTTTATTGGCCAAGTGTGATTGGACACACAAGGAATTTGACTTTGGTGCATATGCTCTCAGTGTACATAAAAGAAAATATACATTTGTCAAGAATCATGAGGTACAACGCTTAACGATTGTCATTAAGACAATTACTTAAGACAATTAATTGTCATTAAGGCAATCAGAGGTGGCTATGGGCTTTTCTAACTAGCTCTGCTCTGTAGCATGTCTTCATGAGAACTTTTGAGAGGTTGTTTTATCACGTTAGAATACCAATGTGTAAAAGTTCTTACCGTATGGGCATAAAATTGAAGATATTGGGCATCCCAGGGCAGTAACAGAGGAAGCAGCCCAAACAGATCTGGAACACAATAGCAATCACCAAGACCTTATTTCTGAAAGAGAAAGAGATGAGTAGGGCTGGATGGAAGGTGTTCAGCTGTTCTTGATTTCTGCTTTGGATCGACCAGAATTGGGTGATGGTCAATTGTCAAGAGCCGAGATGGTGCAGTGGTTAAATGCAGCCATTGCAGGCTGACTGCTAGTTCAACAGTTCAGCTGTTCGAATCTCACTAGGCTCAAGGTTGACTCAGCCTTCCATCCTTCCGAGGTGGGTAAAATGAGGACCCAGATTGTTGGGGGCAATATGCTGAACTCTGTAAACCGCTTAGAGAGGGCTGTAAAGCACTATGAAGCGGTATATAAGTCTAAGTGCTATTGCTATTGCTATTCATTGGCAGTACTGGACCACTCAGTGGAAAGAAGCCAATTCCAGGGTAAGAAGGCAAATATCCCTACTCTGTTGTTGAATTCCCCAAATGGTCAAATTTAGGGAGAACTCAAATTTGATCTTGGGGTGGGGAAAGTTGCAAAATGTTTTGGCAATTTTCCTGGGAAAGGAGCTTATTCCCTGGACTCATGCTTGATTCAGATTAGCCCATCACTAGCGTCATTTGGTCAGGAAAACACTCTCCAACCAACAGAAATTGAAAAACTAAGAATGCGAACAGGAGGTTGAACAACAAGTTGAATTTGTTGGGTTGGAAAAGTTAAGAAGAAAGACTCCAGCTGTAGAATCTATCAGCAAAGTTTAAATTTTGTGCCATTTGCCCACTGGAAACATTATTTCTAGTAAGAATCTCCTTAGAGATTTAGGATATCTGTAATCCTTCCTATATTATATTATAAATAGCACTTTTCCAATATGAGTACCAGTTCTTCAGTGAGCCAAGTGGGTTCAAGGTTACAGCCTAATTCAACTGTTCTTTGAATGGCTCAAAGTCATGAGAACTGAATTGCTGGACAATCAAATTGCTGGACTTCATATTAATATTTTGTTCACTGATCATATTGCTGTCAACATCTCAAAGCAACCATTGGCTACTATCCCTTTGTTTTGATGTATAATATCACAATATAAAAGACATGAATTTGAAAAAATATGTTCCTAGCTGTGCCAGACTAGGAAGATCTCACTTGGAGCTGCCGGGATGTGATCTACCTGAATAATCCTTGCTGGAAGACAGAAAGTCGTCGTGTCTTGCGGATAAGCACATCTGCAATCTGGCACATCTCAATGCTGATGAAGAAGACGGTATAACAGGTGTACTCTTGGTAAAGACGTTGTCCAAATGTCTGAGAAGAGAAACAGTGGTGATATGAAGGCAAATTCAATAGATGACCACCAGCCATCAAATAACCCCGAGAATTTAAATATTTTTGAGGTTCTAAGCAGCAGTGAAATCTACTTACCTTCCCTATCGGTTCAGAAGCGCGTGCTTTGCGCGCACGAGGTTGCTCCTCGTGCACGTGCCACCGTCACATGTGCTTTTTCACCCTCTGCGCATGCAGCAGAATGCTTTGCGCATGCGCAGAGGGTTAAAAACAAGAAAATGGCGATGTCCGGGTGGGTGGGCGGAGCCTTGCGTTGCCGTCACTACCGGTTCTCTGAACCACTGGCGGCCGCCGCTACCGGTACCCACAAACTGGGCTGAACTGGTAGCATTTCACCCCTGATTCTAAGACAATGCAGAGTATTTACTCATAGAATATTTGCAGCTCAGGGTTGAATGGTGGTGTTGTTGGTGTTCTCTGAGTTTGATTGTTTTCTTGCAGTCATTTCATTACCTAACTAGGTAACATTATCAATGTTGGAAGGGAGCGGGGTTTGTTCTCTATATACTAGTGCAGTGATGGCGAACCTTTTTTTCCTCGGGTGCCAAAAGCACGCGTGTGCACGCTATTTCACACGTGCGAGTGCCCACACCCATAATTCAATCCCCCCTGCCCCCCTGCACATGCATGTGTGATCTCCCTGTGCTGCCCCGACCCCCGTGCACAAGCGCACGATCCCCCCGCTCCCCCGTTTCCCGACTATGGGTGGGCCTGATAGGCCCATTTTTTGCCCTCCCCAGGCTCCAGAAATTTTCTTGCAGCCTGGGGAGGGTGAAAACGGTTTCTTCTGCCTCCCGGAGGCCCTCCGGAGGCCAAAAATGCCCTCCCAGAGCCTCCGCGCAAGCCGAAAATCAGCTGGCCGGCACACACATGCGCACTGGAGCTGAGTTAGGGCAACGGTTCGCGTGCCGGCAGATATGGCTTCGCGTGCCACCTGTGGCACCCGTGCCATAGGTTCGCCATCACTGTACTAGTGGCTTGCCCTGTCAGTGATAGTGGGAGTGTTCTACCAATTAATGCAAACAAGCTAAAAGTAAACAATCTAATCAAGGTATCATCAAGAACGTTCCCAGTTACCAGATTGGCTAAACACGGCCTGTGATTAAATAGTCCTGAGTTGCAACAATTGGAACATCAGGTTGGGAGTTGGGTTGGTCTTTCTCTTCTCTACTCACCCACTCTTGACCATAGCTGTCTTGAACGTCCTGGATATGGTCATTCTCCCAGGCGGCTCGAAGCCCTACACACTTCAGTGGGAACCAGCCCTCTTGCGCCATGGCAGTGAAGTAATCAACAAAGCCAGCACATGACTGGATGATTCCTGAAAGGCAAAACCCCACAGGTTGTGTTGGATTTCTGGTCCTGCTGCACCTTGGCATCAGATTTTTAAGCCAGAGGTTTTCAATGTTTGGGTGAGTACATTTTGACAGTATATTGCAGGCACATTCACCAAATGAGGTAAAGTAAGGAAGTTGCGCCTTGCTATCTCTTCCAGCTCACAAGGATGGTCCTTATCACCATCTTGTCTTCTGGCTTTTAGGCAGGATGGAATATTTATAATAATAATAATAATAATTTCCTGGCTTGTCTGTTTTCCATCTATTTTTATTTTAATATGTCCATTGAAGTGATCCTACAAATGCCACTTTGCAGCATTTTAAAAGGTTCTTTATCAGGACAGAAACCTGGTGCTCCTCACAGATACTGTATTGAAACTTCTAGATCTAGCCCTAATCTTGATGTCCTTTATGGTTAGGTCAGCCTTTCCTAACCCAGCATTCTCCCGCAATTTTGGGACTCCAGTACCTAGAATTCCCTACTGGTGTGGGAGATGCAGTCCCCCTAATACATCGGGAGAGGCCTCTGTTGGATAAGGCTAATCAAAACATATTCTAGTAAGCTATCTAAAAAAAAAATCAACTTTGGATACTTTTTTTAAAGTTGAATTAAAAGCACATTGCTCTCTAGCATTCTCTTTCTTTTGCTAGCTCTAACCACTAGGTGATGCCTTCTTGCATGCATTCATACCAATCTGGAAATAGGAATAGACAGCTAGTGCTTCATTGACCAGGCGGTCCCGTCGAGGATTTCGGGGCTTCAGATGCATGATGTCACTCTCAGCCCTTTCATAGGCCAGTGAAACCGAGGGGAACTATGAGGGAGGACAGAATATCTAAAATAAGCATTTGGCACACAAGAACAGCTTTAATTTCACCCCAGACTTGCTATGATCGACTCTGAAATTTTTGGATGGTGGATGAAAACCTTTTGGAGCAAGAGGCGGCTTTAGACCTGTAAGGTTGGATTCATGCAACACACTTAACCTGATAATTGAATGAATTCATGCAACACACTTAACCTGATAATTGAATGAATCACTTGGGTTTACCTTGGCCTAACCAATTAGGCTAAATTGGCCTAAACTGGTTAGCTACCTCAAAATTAAACTATTAAAAAAATAACCCACTTTATAACCCATAAATACAGCCACTGGCTTAATGGGTTTAGTGTGTTGTGTGAATGCACCAATGATCTTGCCTTAAACAGGCTGGTTTAACACTTCAGGCTAAGCCAAGATGAGGTTTGTTTCAAAAGAAGTGGCTTATACATCCACAAAATGGGACCCCACAAAATTGAAGATGGTTCAGAGGGGGTGTGTCTCTTATTCTGCTTCCTGCAAACTTTAGTTTGGTCTTTTAGGACTCACAATGTCTGTGCACAACTCAATAAAGAGGATGGTGATGCAGCCAAGAGGAAGAGGGACACTGACGGTGATGTAGATCAAGTAGGGGGTCAGCTCTGGGATGTTCTTGGTCAAGGTATAAGCAATGGATTTCTTGAGGTTGTCAAAGATCAGGCGCCCTGGAGGGGAAACAAAGAAAAATGCAGAACATGAATGGCTTCCTTCTATGTGTTGTAAGAGCCGCAGTGGTGCAGTGGTTACAATGCAGTACTGCAGGCTATTTCTGCTGACTGCCAGTTGCCTGCAATTTGGCAGTTCGAATCTCACCAGGCTCAAGGTTGACTCAGCCTTCCGAAGCCAGTAAAACAGGTAAAGCAAACTCAATTTCATTGAGGGCTGCATAAGGGTTGTGTTTGACCTCAGGGGCTGGGATGGGCATGGCCAGCTTGACGTCACTCATGTCAGGGGTGCCTGTGGGGCCCGAGGGCTCCACCTATGAAAACAGGCTCCTGAGCTGCATTTTCGGCCATGAAGGCCTTCTGCAGCCTTCTGCCAGCGAAAACGGAACTCAGGGGGGCCACATGGGGCCCCCACAAGCTCCGTTTTCACTGGCAGAGGGCTGCAGGAGGCCGTCACGGCTGAAAACGGAGCCTGGGAGGGCTGGGCGCTCCCATTTTTGCTGGCAGACGCACCACAGGCCGGTCCGCTGTTTCCAGGGTGGCCTGGCAGGCCAGATCTAAGCCTTGAGTTTGACACCCCTGCAGTAAAATGAGGACCCAGAATCTCATCAGGCTCAAGGTTGATTCAGCCTCCCATCCTTCTGAGGTGGGTAAAATGAGGACCCAGACTGTTGGGGGCAATATGCTGAACTCTGTAAACCGCTTAGAGAGGGCTGTAAAAGCACTGTGAAGCGGTAGATAAGTCTAAGCTCTATTGCTCATGTTCTAGGTGCGTGAAGACAATCTATCTCAGAATCTCTCTAAGCAAGGGATCCTCCCAGGAACTGACCCTGCTCAACGCCGGTGACAATGGAGGCAAAGTTGTCATCCAACAAGATCATATCTGCTGCATTCTTGGCCGCATCGGATCCAGCAATGCCCATCGCGACTCCGATATCGGCTTTCTTCAGCGCCGGGGAGTCATTCACCCCATCACCTGTAACAGCCACAATGGCACCCTGTGGACAAGAGCAAGGAGTGTGAGACTCGGGTTCTGCGAACAGGATTCAGAACAAAGATTTGTAATGGCAACACTTTTCTTTAGTATTCCATCTGCTCAGAGGGTTTGCCACACCATATCTTTCTTCTAGGTCTCTTTCTGGAAAGGTATAGCTACCGTATTTTTTCTGTGTATAAGACAATACTTATAAAAACCTAAAAATGGAGGGGCGTCTTATACACATGGGGGGCTGAGTGGAGAACCGCGGTTGCGAAACTGCCGATACCTTATCGCTGCAAAGAAGCCTCACAAGCGAAACTTCCGATTGCAGAGACAAGCTAACAGGTTTCCTCCAGTCATGAGCCTTTTGTAACTGACGTCAGCAGAGAGCGTGTAGCTAGTGCCCACATGTGACAGGGAGCGATAGTGTCAGAGCTTTCTGAGCCCATAAAAATGTCAGAAAACTAAAAAAATAAATACCGGTACTGGTTAGCGAATGCCTTACTCTGCAAAATAAATGTCTTCTATTCTGTCATCTGCACCTCTATAACTCTGGTTTGGCTCTGCAACCCAACAAGACAGACACAGACTTCAGAGGATAATCAGAACTGCAGAAAAGACAATTACTGCCAACCTGCCTTCCATTGAGGACCTGTATATTGCACGAGTCAAAAAGAGGGCTGTGAAAATATTTACTGACCCCTCGCATCCTGGACATAAACTGTTTCAACTCCTACCCTCAAAATGATGCTATAGAGCACTGCACACCAAGACAACTAGACACAAGAACAGTTTTTCCCCGAACGCCATCACTCTGCTAAACAAATAAGTCCCTCAACGCTGTCAAAATATTTACAAAGTCTGCACTACTATTAATCTTCTCATCGTTCCTATCACCTATCTCCTCCCACTTATGACTGCAAGACTGTAACTTTGTTGCTTGTATCCTTACGATTTATATTGACTGGTTCCTAATATGATTTGATTGCTTATTTATATCCTATGACTATCATTAAGTGTTGTACCTTACGATTCTTGATGAATGTATCTTTTCTTTTATGTACACTGAGAACATATGCACCAAAGACAAATTCTTTGTGTGTCCAATCACATTTGGCCAATAAAGAATTCTATTCTATTCTATTCTATTCTATTCTATTCTATTCTATTCTATTCTATTCTATTCTATTCTATTCCATTCCATTCCATTCCATTCCATTCCATTCCATTCCATTCCATTCCCATTCCATTCCCATTCCATTCTATTCTATTCCAATGTTTAAAATATTGATTTCTGAATTTTGGGTAAGAAAAGTGTGTGTGCATAGGGGCATCTTATAGGTGGAAAAATACAGTAATTAGAAGCTTCCTAATATCAGAACTGGTCCACCCAAAAGGAGCAGAGGCTGGATGCTTCAGGCATTTCTCTATATCTCAGAGTAATACAATTAAGAAAGCTTGTCCATTCAGCCTAATGTATTTCACAAAGCAATTATGAAGATTAAAAAAATTGGCAACCCTGCATTGTATTATCTTCGGAGGATGGGAAGGATTCAGACAATTATTTAATTATGGACCGTGTCTACGTAATACGCTTAACTTGTTTACTGGATTCATCAAAACCCACCTGGGAAGTTCATATCAAATTATAAATCAGTCGTGATTTATGGGGTTACACAAATCAATTATCTGTATTATGGTAATTGGCCAGTCTTTATACATATTAAAATCATAAGAAAAAAAAATCTAAGGGGAGAATTATCAGCGCTTGGTATTTTGTATAAATGATGTCACCGGTTCGGTAAATGTTCTGGTTTCAATGGGAAAGTAAAAAGTAGGTGTCAAATATATCTACTTTTTTAATAAGAAGTTTGGATCTTACCAGTTTCTGACAGCTTTCTACAATGATGAGCTTCTGCTGGGGAGAGGTGCGAGCAAAGACCATCTCTGGATGCATCTTGAGGATCTCAACCAAATCTTCACTTTCCATATCTTTCAATTGACCTCCATTGACCACACATGCCCGGGCATCTCTTGAAATAAGAAAGAAAAGCTCTTCAAGATTAGGAAACTTCCCAGTAGCAACCCCAGCCATATGACTTCTTCCCTTGCACAGAATATCTTTCTTGTCTGGTGCCGCTGTCACTCAAAGTAGCTCTTTAACATGTCTGGGCATTAAGATGCTCACCGCTTGTTAACCTGCTCCACAGGGATGCGAAGGCGGGTGGCGATATCTTCAACAGTTTCGCTGCCCTCTGAGATGATGCCAACACTGGCAGCGATGGCTTTGGCGGTGATTGGATGGTCTCCTGTTACCATGATCACCTGGGGAAAAAATGGGAGAGGGGGTGGGGATTGCAGTAACTGTTTCTATATTTATCACACTAACCCAAGTATCGTGGGAGCTGATGTCCATCATACCTAGAAGCCTCAGATTAGGAAATAACCATCCTAGGATCTTGTAAGATTTCAACGTGTCCACGTCTAGCTCTCACAGCATTATTACGAATACTTTCCCAACCATTGAAATCATCAGAACATCTGATTTATTATTTATTTATTTATTTATTAGTGTTCTATGCCGCCCTACTCCCTGAGGACTCAGGGCAGCGTACAACATTTTAAAGAACAACTAAACAGTAAAATTATTAAAAACAATTTAAAAAAGTTTAATAAGAGATACAAAACCATGCATACAAGGGGGAAAGTTGTCACAAAATCACCCCACCTGCAGGAAGAGCCATGTCTTAATGGCTTTTCGGAAGGCCAGCAAGGTGGGGATAATTCGGATCTCTGGGGGTAGTTGGTTCCAGAGAGCAGGTGCCACTATAGAGAAGGCCCTCCCACAGGCCCCGCCAGCCGGCATTGTTTGGCTGACGGGACCCGGAGGAGACCCACTCTATGGGACCTAACCGGTCGAAGGGAAGTATGAGGTAGGATGCGGTCCCGAAGATAACCTGGACCTAAGCCATGTAGGGCTTTAAAGATGATGATCAACACCTTGAATTGCACCCGGAAACCAATGGGCAGCCAGTGCAGCTGGCGGAGTATGGGTGTTATGTGTGTGTATCTTGGGACACCTACCACAGCACGCGCAGCACCATTTTGCACCAGTTGAAGTCTCTGGATATTTGATGATGAACTTACCCGGATACCTGCAGTACGGCATTTCATGACGGCATCGGGCACAGTGGCTCTGGGTGGATCGATCATAGAGATAAGGCCTGCAAAGCATAGCCCACTAGTGGGGAAGTTTGTTTCGTCACTGTCAAAGTGGTAGCCATGGGGGAACTCATTCTGGGGAAGGTAGAGGTGACAGAAACCTGTGGACAAGAGAGAAACATTGCGAGACCTACTTCATAAGCCCATAAGTTGAATTACTTATTCAAATTCAATACAGCTCCATCTTCACTTAGCCCACAGTGCTCAAACTGGGCTTTTGGTGCTTCACTTGATATTTCAGGTTTCTCATAATCCAAGTAGTTGACACTGTTGAAGGTGTCGGTGGATACTTCGGTAGTTGCCATGCACAGGATGAAGCTCAAGAAACTTGGAGACATCATTTAAATTTCCTGAATGCTGCTCATGTAAAATACCTCTTGAGAAATTGAAGGAGAGTTCAGTGGTGGCTTCATGCTGCTCACGAGAGCATAATTGCTACCTGGAAGGGCTCAACAGGTCAGTGAAAGAGGAGATCCAGAAAGAGGGCATTTTGATGAGGTTCTTCTCAAAGACAGAGATGGCCTACCAGTAGGGAGTTGCAGAGATTTTTTTTTTAAAAAATTACTTAATGAAAAATTCAGTCATTGATACCATTCTTTCTTACCCAGCACACGCTCGCCCAGTCCACCAAGGTCCATATAAGCTGTTTGGAACGCTTCCCTCCATTGCTCGTCAAGGGCCAACTCCTGGCCCTTAATCATAATGGTGGAGCAGCGTTCCAGGATCCTCTCAGGAGCACCTTTCATCACCAGCAGATGGCGCTGGTCTCTGGGATCGTCAAGCTCATGGACAGACAGCTGAAAGTAAGGGAAGACCATATAATCCATTTTATTTATTTGTTTGTTTGTTTGTTTGTTTGTCAAAACATGTACAAGATAGCAGGTATTGGTATAAACATAAACAAAAGCAAAGTAGTACAGTTAACTTTGGACAATGGAACAGTAAGACAGGGATGGTAGGCACGATGGTGCGCTTATGCACACCCCTTACAGACCTCTTAGGAATGGGGTGAGGTCGACTGCAGACAGTCTAAGGTTAACGTTTTTGTGGTTTGGGGAAGAAACCACAGAGTGAGGTAGTGCATTCCAGGCATTGATCACTCTGTTGCTGAAGCCTTATTTTCTGCAGTCGAGTTTCGAGCGGATTACATTGAGTTTGAATCTATTGTGTGCTCATGTGTTGTTGCGGTTGAAGCTGAAGTATTCATTGACAGGTAGGACATTGTGGCAGATGATTTTATGAACTACATTTAGATCAGATCGAAGGCAACGTAGCTCTAAGTTATCTAAGCCCAAAATTTCAAGTCTGGTGGAATAAGGAATTCTGTTGCGAGCAGAGGAGTGAAGGACTCTTCTTGTGAAATATTTCTGGACTCTCTCAATTGTATTAATGTCCAATATGCAGTGCGGGTTCCAGACAGGTGAGCTGTATTCGAGAATTGGTCTGGCAAATGTTTTGTATGCTCTGGTTAGCAGTGTAATATTGCCAGAGAAGAAGCTACATAAGATTAGGTTAACAACTCTTAGTGCCTTTTACCCATATATATATATATATATATATGGCTATGGCTATCTGACGAGAGCAATATATATATTGCTCTCGTATATAAATAAATATATATAAAGGAAGCTGTGATGCTTTCTCTCCCATATTTGGGTACACCAGGATAACACGACAGAAAAACATATATAACCCTTTCCTGGTGAAAGAGCTGATTGGGAACAGAGCCTATGGCCTAGTGGTTAAGTTGCTGCCCTGCAAGGCAGCCGGTCCGGGTTCAAATCCCAGTAAGGGGTATGGCTATCTGACGAGAGCAAAATAAGCTCGAAATAGATCTATAATAGTCTCCCTTTATTTTCATTTATCAGCAAAAAATCCTACACACACACACACACACACACACACACACACACACACACACACACATATATTGCTCTCGTCAGATAAATATAAATAAATATGTATATATGTATATATGTATATATGTATATATGTATATATATATGTGTGTGTGTGTATGTATGTATATATGTATATATATGTGTATATATATATATATATATATATATATATATATATATATATATATATATATATATATATATATATATATATATATATATATATATATATATAATATCCACGAGATTTGTCTATACCCAATGTGCAACTTTCTAGCTTCTTGGCTTTTGGCAATGAACTATAAGTAGGAGGGAACCAAGTCTGGCTTTAAATGCAAGATTAATTCAGTACTATTTGAATCAGAGTTCCTTTTGGTGACCCTTGCTGAACTTCTTGGAACCAAGGGGACAGAAAGTCAGCTGCTAACCTGGAATTTGTTGGTGGAGTTGAAGGGAATCTCACAGACTTTTTTGTAGCGCTCCCGGTACTCCATGACGTTGCCGAGGGTGATTTCAGAGAATTTCAGAAGGGCTGTCTCTGAGGCATCTCCAATCACAATTCGCTGGGATTGAAAAGGGAGAGAAACACAGGAACAGGATTAGCACTGTTGAAGTGCTGGATGAATTTGCATTGATACTAGATCAGTGTTTCTCAAGTTTGGCAACTTTAAGATGAGTGGGCTTCAACTCCCAACATTCCTCAGAAGGCTAGATAGTTAAAACAAGATTGGATAGCTGGTGCAGAAGCAAGTTTTCTAGGTTTTTGATTGCCCCTCATTTTGTGTCTCTGGAGATTCTCAGTCATCCAGGTCATGGTTGCCCCAAAGGTGCTTTTTTTCCCAAGAGGCAACTGGGCTTTCTGGTTTTTCTTTGAAGATGTTTCGCTTCTCATCCAAGAAGCTTCTTCAGTTTCTTCTTCTTGGATGAGAAGCAAAACGTCTTCAAAGATAAACCAGAAAGCCCAGTTGCCTCTTGGGAAAAAAAGCATCTTTGGGGCCCCTCACTTGGGTCTGAGTTGAACAGCTGACCTGATCTTGCTGCTTCTCGTGTGTTTCACAATAAGCCTCATCTTTTGATCTTAACTGGTTTGGTTGAGGATGCTGGGAGTTGCAACTAAATGCTTATTGTGGGCAAAACCTCTAGCCCAGTGGTTCCCAACCTTTTTGTGATCGAGTACCACTTGGAGGTCCCGTACAGTCGCCGCGTACCATCTGGTTCCAGAGAAACTAAATTCGATCAGATATCACTTTATTTCCATAATTGTACTGTTCCTTTTTTGGCCCCGCACATCCAGCAACTGGATTCTCGGGCCACTGGGACCAGGTGGGTGGCGTGTGGCAACAGTTGCAAATCATTGCCAGATTATCTTGTGTTAGGCAGTCAACATTTTTGTGAAGTAAAAAATAACTAACTAAAAATCGTTCATGACCCCGAAAGTGTTCGCGTACCACCTGGAAGGCCCTCGCGTACCACTAGTGGTACACGTACCACAGGTTGGGAACCACTGCTCTAGCCATTATACCACGCTGGGCAGTGTTTCTCAAATTTAGCCACTTTAAGACACGCTGATTGGAGAATTCTGGGAGCTGAAGTCCATATGTCTTAAAGTAACCAAGTTTCAGAAAACTGGGTTAAAGACTTTCCCTCCCATCTTTTTCTTTATAAAAACGTTCCTTAGCATTGTGGTTTTAATAAGAGAGTTTTCACAATTTTGTTACATCTCTTGTAAAGATTCCTAAAATTTTAGCAAGCTTATGAAATTCATGGCGGTCTGTGCCTTGCAGATGTCAATCTCACCTCCAAGAACTGACTTGAGCAATGTGCTTCATATTACCGAAACTGCTATCTGTTGTACTTCCAAACCATAGTTTAAATAATGGTAATAGCACTTAATCATCCATATGAATATGGATCCATATAGTATTGATATTTATTTATTTATTTAGTTTGGTTTATATGCCGCCCAACTCTGCAAGGACTCTGGGCGGCTCACAACAGAAAACCAACAGAAATCGAGATAACAAAAACATCTAAAAACAAGTTAAATATGTTTACACTAATAAAATCCTTACAGTCTGCATCTTCTCTATACGTCACTGGTTCCAGGTCTGCCGGAAAAGCCAGGTCTTAATGGCTTTCCGGAAGGCCAACAAGGTGCGGGTGGTACAGATCTCGGGTGGTAGTTGGTTCCAGAGAGCCGGAGCAGCCACAGAGAAGGTCCTTCCCCGTGCAAATATGTTTAATAGTTTGCAAATATGCAAACTATTAAACATATTCTACCAGATTGGCCATCATATATGTTCTCTAGTTCCCTAGAAAATCTGCATAAAGCAGCGCCAGAGCCTGGATAGCTGAATCCACTGCCATCCATATAATTATGTGGATTGTGTGTATAGGTAGTCCTTGACTTACAACCACACTTGAGCCCCAAATTTTTGTTGCTAAGTGAGAAATTTGTTAAGTGAATTTTGCTCCATTTCCTGGCTTTTCCTTAACAGTTGTTAAGTGAATCACTGTTAAATTAGTGACACAATTGTTCAACGAATTTGGCTTCCCCATTGACTTTGCTTGTCAGAGGTTTGCAAAAGGGAATCACATGACCCTGGGACATTCCAATCTTCATAAATATGATGTCAGTTGCAGCTGGCATTTAACACCGGATAAGTTATCTAGAGAGAACATATAAAGGTATTTCAAATGAATGTTGAAAGTGTGAAAGTAAAGAAGGGACTTTTTATCATCTATGGTGGACATGTTCGATAAAGCAAAGAAATTTTGGAGTCAGATTCCACATTTTAATACAGAAAATTCTTAAAATGAAGAAAGATAAAGAGGAAACCAGAAACTTTTCTTTTGGGTTTAAGACTTGGAGAAAAATGTTGGAACTTTGATTGCAAAAAGAGGATCACATGACCCCAGGACACTGCAACTGTCATAAATACGAGCCAATTGCCAAGCGTCTGAATTTTAATCACGTGACCATGGCGATCCTACAACGGTCCTCTAGGGGTGAAACATGGTCGCAAGTCACTTTTTTCAGTACCATTGTAACTTTGAATGGTCACTCAATGAACTGTTGTATGCTGTGGACCGCCTGTATATGGTTACCCTTTTGTCATGTTCTCATCATACGCCAAATAAATAATAATCCATACGAATTTTTCTTACCCGTGGCACAGGGACACTATCCTGTCCTGATTTGAAAGAAGCCCGGTTGCAAAGGCTCACCACTTTACATAGAGCTCTCCATGTCTCCGAGGACTGATCAAAACTTTGCCCTGGAAAGCAGAACAAGAAGTGGACGTTTTAAAGAAGATGTTGGATAACCATTTGTCTGAAGTAGTGTAGAGTTTCTTGCCTAAGCAGGAGGTTGGACTAGAAGACCTCCAAGGTCCCTTCCAACTCTGTTATTATTATTATTATTATTAAGAAGCAACGGGCAGCGACGTGGCAGGTTTTCTGCACTGTAAGTTTAGGATGGGCAACCTGGTGCCCATCCTTGCACAACTGTCCTTCTGCTTGTTGCTAGGCTTGCAAATACCTGACTGGTCTTCTGTAGTGTCCGCTGTGTGGATTTGGTTGTCGAACCAAAGATGTGAGACCGTCATTCGATTCTGGGTGAGCGTCCCGGTTTTATCCGAGCAGATGACCGATGTAGAGCCCAGGGTTTCAACAGCTTCCAGGTTCTTGACCACACAGTTCTTCTTGGCCAGTCGCTTGGCTGTGAGAGACAGACAGACCTATCCAAGGAGGATGAGAGGGAGGTGGGGAGGGGAGAAGGGATAGGAAACAAGTGAGGTCCAATATTTGGAACTTGGGAGAACTAAAATCGACTTAGGTTGAGTACATTAAGCCATTTGTTCAAGACTGACCCCACTCCCAATCTTATGCTTCTGGCTGGCTGGAAGATAAGGGAGAAGTAGTCCCAAAGGTGTTTTTTTCAGGAGGCAACTGGACTTTCTTGTTTTTTCTTTTGAAGACGTTTTGCTTCTCATCCAAGAAGCTTCTTCGGCTCTGACAGGATAGTGAGGAATGGAAGGATTTATATTCCTTGCAGACAGCTGGTCATTTGCATCCTTTTAGAGCAGCGGTTCTCAACCTGGGGGTCGCGACCCCTTTGGGGGTTGAACAACCCTTTCACAGGGGTCAGGAGACTTCACCCGGATGCCGCCATTTGGGTTCTTTTACCCTCTGTGCATGCGCAGAACCCAAATGGCGGTGGCGGGACGGGGGTTGCGGCGGCGGGCGCGGCAGTGGGGTGGGCCGCGATGCTGCGGGGCGGGATGTGGGGCGTGGCATCAGGAAGGTTGAGAACCACTGTTTTAGAGGGTCATTGAAGCACTTGGAGTTTTATCTGTGTCCTCAGGGTCTGTCTGCAAGGAATATAAATTCTTCCATTCCCCACTATCCTGTCAGAGCTGAAGAAGCTTCTTGGATGAGAAGCGAAACGTCTTCAAAAGAAAAAACAAGAAAGTCCAGTTGCCTGCTGAAAAAGCACCTTTGGGACAACCATGATCTGGATGACTGAGAATCTCTACAGACTTATAGGAAAACTCATGCTGAATATCTGAAGGATACCATGTTGGGAAGGATAATTTAGTTCATTCTTTTCTGTTCTGAACTGTGGAAGATATTTTGTTACTGGAGATGCTTCCTGGTGGAAGTTTTTTCTGGAGATTCTCAGTCACCCAGGTCATGGTTGACCCAAAGATGCTTTTTCAAAAGGCAACTGGACTTTGTTTTTCTTTGAAGATGTTTTGCTTCTCATCCAAGAAGCTTTTTCACTTCTGATGGAATGGTGGAGAATGGAAGGATTCCTTGCAGCCATCTGGTCATTAGCACTCTTCCTTCAACAGAGGGGGAGGGGTATGACACCATCTCCTGTTTACAACAAAGTCCTTTCAGCAATTCCAAGAAGGTTCCACACCCACTTGCGCTATTCAGGTGACCCTGAGGGCACAAATAAACCTCCAAACAAAGGCCAACTGCCTCTTGAAAAAGCACCTTTGGGACTTCCTGGTGGAGATCAAAGCAACACGTGAAGATGTTATGAAAAGAACAGGGGGAAAGTATTCAGAAAGAGCTGGAACTGCTTGTCTTGCGATACTTACCGTGACCGTTGCTAGAAGACCCTCAGGGACATAAGCCACCACAATTGCCATGAAAAAGACCATGGCCTTGAGGAAGGGGTAGCCGATCACCATTGCAACAACAAAGAAAGTGGCACCAAAGAAAATGGCCAAGCCAGCTATGATGTCCACGAAATGTTCAATTTCAATAGCAATGGGCGTCTTCTCATTCTCCACTCCTGAAGCCAGGCTGGCGATGCGCCCAATGATGGTGCGGTCCCCGGTGTTAATGATAATAGCAGTGGCAGTTCCTGATCAAGAAGAAGGGAAGAGCTAGATGCTGCCAGAGGACAACCAATGTCTCCCCCTCCAAAAACCAGTTCTTCCTACCTTCTAAGCACATGGTTGAGAAGAAGGCGATGTTCCTTGTTTCTAAAGGGTTGTCATGGGTGCATTCTGGGGTACGGTTTTGAGGTTCAGATTCCCCTGTCAAAGAGGAATTATCCACCTAGAATAAAGGAGGGAAGAAAGAAGGAAGGAAAGAAAGAAAGAAAAAGAAAGAAGAAAAAGAAAGAAAGAAAGAGAGAAAGAAAGAAAGAAAGAAAGAAAGAAAGAAAGAAAGAAAGAAAGAAAGAAAGAAAGAAAGTTTTCTATGTGCACTGTGTCATAAGTAAGTCCATGAAACTCTGTAGGCACAACTCTCAGTATGGAGATAATTGCCCATGGCTGGACAGTTTTCAACTCTGAAATTTACATTGTGCATTTTCTTTCATACATTATTAAACTATCTCAGTGATGGTGAACATTTTTTGGTTCACGTGCCAAAAGGGTGTGTGTGCACGCACTAGCACACATGCATGTGCCCACACCCATTTCCTCTCCCCCACGATACCCCCTGCGCATGCGCACAACCCCCCCGCTGCCATGAATGCGCACAGGCCTCACAGAAGCCTGCTACGGTGAAAAACGGCCAATCGGGTAAACTGGAAGTTTGGAAAAACGGACTTCCGGTTTGCCCATTGGGCCATTTTTCACACTCTGTGGCTTTAGGAAGCTTCCCTGAAGCTTCCAGAGGGCGAAACGGCCTTCCCCAAGGCCGCAAATCAGCTGGCCAGTGCGCGCATGTGCGCTGGAGCTGACATAGGGCAACATCTCATGTGCCCTCCGATATGGCTCCGCGTGCCACCTGTGGCACGCGTGACATAGGTTCGCCATAACTGAACTATCTGTATGTGCAGGAGATGAGAACATGTCCCCACAGATTGTTTTCCAGATTGGAATCATTTTTGAGATTTGCATTGATCTGAATAATTAAGTCAGTGTTTCCTGATCTTGGCAACTTCCAAGTATGTAGACTTCAATTCCAATCATTGTCTTTCATGGCCATCCTGGCTGTGGAATTCTGGGATTTAAAGTCAACAAACCTGGAAATATATGAAGTATTTACTTAGAAATTAATATGCTTTTGAACTGCTATATATTGCAGAACAGAATGGACAGTACGGCTGTAAGTTGTATGTTTCATAATAGAATGGTGACTTGAACATGAATCTACCAAGTCCTAAGGTAAGGCTGTAGTCACTTGGTTACTTAGACCAAAATTACATGTTACACAGTGACCTAGAGACAGTCTGAAGCACTTCCTCCCTGTACGTGAGATGTAGGAGTGGGCATGTTCTTCCTTCACTTCTGCATTTGGATTGCAACTATACTGTTGAAACAGTAATGCGGTAACAGGGATCACACAAAGAATATGCAAAGAACTGACTAGTTTAGACTAGAATAGAATAGAGCTGGAAGGGACCTTGGACCTTCTTCTAGTCCAGCCCCCTGCTCAAGCAGGAGAACCTATACTATTTCAGATAAGTGGCTGTCTCGTTTCTTCTTAAAAACCTCCAGCGATGGAGCGCCCACGATTTCTGAAGGCAAGCTGTTCCACTGGTTAATTGTCCTCACTGTTAGGAAGTTTCTCCTTAATTCCAGGTTGCTTCTCTCATTGGTTAGTTCCCAACCATTGTTTCTTGTCCTGCCCTCTGGTGCTTTGGAGAATAATTTGACCCCCTCCTCTTTGTGGCAGCCCCTCAAATACTGGAATACTGCTATCATGTCACCCCTAATTCTTCTTTTCTTTAGAGTAGCCAAACCCAGATCTTGCAGCTGTTTCTTCATATGTTTTAGTCTCCAGGCCTTTGATCATCTTAGTTGCTCTTCTCTGAACTTTTTCCAAAGTCTCAACATCTTTTTTTGTAATATGGTGTCCAAAATTGGTTACAGTATTCCCGGTGTGGTCTTACTAGGGTTTTATAAAGTGGTACTAATACTTCATGTGATCTTGATTCTATGCCTCTGTTTATACAACCCAGGATTGTATTATCTTTTTGGGCTGCTGCTACTGCTGCTGCACACTGCTGGCTCATATTCAAGTGATCCTTTCTCTAGTTTATTTATCATAGATATAACATTGTTTATGTACATAAGACATGTACATAACATACTGGAGAAGGGCGGTATATAAATTTAATTAAACTAAAACTTAAACTAAACATAAGATGAGTACTGATAAGAGGGAATATTAGGACAGGGACGGTAGGCACGCTGGTGCGCTTATGCACGCCCCTTACTGACCTCTTAGGAATCAGGTGAGGTCAACAGTGGACAGTCTTAGGGTAAAGTTTTGGGGGTTTGGTGACGAAACCACAGAGTCAGGTAGTGAGTTCCAGGCATTTACCACTCTGTTGCTAAAGTCGCATTTTCTACAATCAAGTTTGGAGCGGTTCACTTTGAGTTCCTTTCATTCTTCCAGTGTAACAAATGGGCCAAACTTTATAATCTTTCTCCAGCAGAGGGTGAGAAAAGCAAACTTTCTGGAGTGGGGAGAAGGTGAGGTCACATTTATCGGAACAGCCTTCTTTCTTATTTAGGTACCTTGCATCCTTGACCAGTGATGATCCTGATGTCTGCTGGGACTCGGTCTCCCCCTTTGATCTCCACCAAGTCACCCACGACCAGCTGATTAGCATTGATCTGGAACTTGTCACCATCCCGAATCACTGTGGCTTGCTGTGTTTGGGAAGAAGAGAAGAAACCAACCTGGATTTGGACTTCCAACATTCCAACATTGCAAAACTAGGCAAAACTCCAGATCACGGGTCTCCAACCTTTGGCAACTTTAAGACTTGTGGACTTCAACTCCCAGAATTCCTCAGCCAGCTTTGCTGGCTGAGGAATTCTGGGAATTGAAGTCTACAAGTCTTAAAGTTGCCTAGGTTGGAGATACCTGCAGATGGTCAAATAATTTGTTATTTTCAGATGCACGGGGGATACTGGGAGCCATTTTTACCTGCGGCACGAGATTCTTGAAACTTGCAATGATGTTTGTGCTTTTAAACTCTTGATAGTAACCAAAGCAGCCAGTCACAACCACAACAGCGATAAGAGCAACGGCCAAGTATAACTAAAAAAGAAGAAAAAAAATATATGCTGGTATTTGTGTTGTCACAGCTGCACTGCTTCAATTAATCCTAGCAGACATCACATTTATTATACAGCTACTCCTCATTTAGCAGCTACCTTCTTTAGCAGCCATTCTCAAACACGACAGTAGTAAACAGTAGTAAATATTCATTTTTCGACCAATATGCCAATTTACACCTGAGTATAAAAGCTGTCAGTGTGAAACTGATGAAGTTTCAGGCAACAGCTGTGAGCTGGGGAGGGGGGTCCAATAAATCAATTAAGATCACAGCTGAGTTTGTTAACCTGCAATTAGCACTTTTTAGGAAAGTATTCCCTAGAAAAGCAACTCAAGAGAGAGAGAGAGAGAGCTTGTTTAAAACCATCTCTCTGCTTGCTTAACAACAAAGTAGCTAGAACTGATTGTGTTTGCTAAAGGAGGAGAAGGTGCCCTAGAACAGCGGTCACCAACTGGTGGTCCGTGGACCATTGGTGGTCCGTGAGAAAATTTTGGTGGTCCGCAGAAAAATTATTTGCATTTTTTATATTGCACTAAATCAGGGGTCCTCAAACTACGGCCCCTGGGCCTGATATGTGCAATGAACGTTTGTGTTGCTGCAGAGAGTTTCCCCCTTCGGGGTCTTTTTGTGTGGGTCGGAGGGGGCAGAAATTCCGACTTGGGGTCTGCTTCGGCCTCCTGGTGTGGAGCTTTGGGCGAAGGTCGGAGAGAAGTGCTGCTGGTGGCAAAGAGCGAGAGGGCTTTGTTCCAGTGGGATTGCATCATGGCCTGGAACTGGCTGACCATCTCAGCCCGCTGAGCCTCCAAGTGCCGGAACCTGGCCTTGCACTCCCGCAGGTCTTCCCTCTGCTTGGAAAGCCTATGCTTATAGTCCTCAGTGAGGTGCTTCTGCTGAGCCTCAAATCTGCTGTGGGCACTTACATTGTCTGCACTGGTAAGATCACCTTGGCCCATCTGGATACCAAAGGCGATGAGACAGATGGCAGCCGCCACCCACATCAGGCACTGCAGCCCCCCAGCCAGCTGACGCGCAAACTTCACGTACTCCGGAGTGCCTTTGGGGGGCTTCAATTCATTAGGGCCATCACGAAGGAGAATCTCTCCGGCCATTGTGCTGGTCAGACCCTGGAAGCAGATAGATGAGGAGGCCAGATATAAATATGCAATAATAACAAACCAACAATGCCTCTGATTCCTAGAGATTTGCCTATCATGGATACAATGAATTTGGCTGTCAATTTAGGGCAGTGCTTCTCAAATAGTGGGGCGCTCCCCCCCTGGGGGGGAGCGATGCCAGGGGGGGGGAGCATGACCCTGGGGAACATGCTTTTTTTTGCCACAGGGAATAGGGGTTTTTTGCACCAAACAATAGCACACAGCACAGAGCAGGAGATATGAAGTGCAGGTAACAAACCCTTAAGAGACACCATAGAAAAATATTTAACAGGGATGAAAAGAAAGGAGGAGAGAGATGGAGATAATGAGACAAACGTAAGTCTCCCGAAAACTAAGACGAGGAAATATGATGAAGTGTATGTAGCGCTTTGCTTCACTGTGACTACGGTGGGAGACGAGGAAAGACCGGTATGTTTACTGTGTATAAAAATGTTGGCAGCAGACAGCATGAAGCCAAATAAATTAAGGTGTCACTTAAACACATTACACCCCAATCACGCTGATAAGCCGCTTGAGTTTTTTCAGCGAAAACGTGCCGAATATTGCAAACAATCGTCCCGGCGGAGAGTTGGGGGCGCGCGCGAAATGTTTACTTCTTCCTAGGGGGGGCGTAACAGAAAATAATTGAGAAGCACTGCTGTAGAGTAACCTTATTCCCCATGTATCCCTTCCTTTCAAACACTAGATGGCAACCAAGTACTCAAGGCTGCAGAAGGGATTATGATGAACGATGGAAACACGTGTTCCTCTCAGCTTGCTGCTAATACTCTTTTTGTCAAAAGAATTCACCTTCTTGACGTTGGTGCTATATTTCATCTCCAAGTCTTCTATGGACAGCTGATGATCATCCTGAAGGGAGGAGAGACCCAAGATAAGAATATGATTTCAGTGGATGGAAAGATGTTGTCTTTTGAGCATGGCTCCTCATTCAATGTTCTTCTATCCCAGTGTTTGCCAACCTTGGCAACTTGAAGATGTCTGGACTTCAACTCCCAGAATTCCCCAGCCAGCGAATGCTGGCTGGGGAATTCTGGGAGTTGAAGTCCAGACATCTTCAAGTTGCCAAGGTTGGGAAACACTGTTCTATCTTGCTGTTTTGCATAAACACATAAGCCCAGTCAACAAATGTTTCTTCAGATTAATGAGATAAACTCACAAAACGAAAGCATGGAATGATTTAAAAACTCCAGATAAGTGGGAATTGATTCTGGATGTCAGGAGATTAAATCCCAGACCTGAAGCATATCGGGCACGAAAACAAAGAATATAAGGTATAACAGATGGGGGGGAAAAATACAATTTAGCTTGTATATGTAACCGTACACACCCAGTATTAAACAGTAATATAATTTATTACACTGTCTCAGAAAATCAAGGAGGCACAGTATTGAACAGAGTTTGCAGCTCTCATGTTTGCATACCAAAATATTGAGGAAACAAAATAATTAATTTCAAATGCCCTCGAAATGAGGCATTCTCTGTTATTCAGAGAGATTTGGGGAGAGGTTAAATTATTTATTTATTTATTTTATTTATTTTGTGAGATTTATATACCGTCTCACAGTGCAAGGACTCTCTAAGCGGTTTACACCAGTAAGCAATGTATATTTATATTGCCCCCCAACAATCTGGGTCCTCATTTTACCGACCTCGGAAGGATGGAAGGCTGAGTCAACCTTGAGCTTGGTGAGATTTGAACCGCTGAACTGCTGAACTGCAGTGCTGCATTTTAACCACTGAGCCACCTCGGCTCATATTAACTGTGTCTAATCCACCATAGCTAATTTATACAACAAATGTGACAAATATTCAGGTTAGGTGTGGCTTGCAGGGAGAACTTTCAAATCCTATCCCGATTATGAGCAGAGTTAGGCAGGGCTGTGTCCTGGCTCCTCTTTTGTTTAATTTATTCTTATCCGACCTGGCCTCTTACATTGCACGCATTGAGTCCCACGCCCCAAAGTTGTCAAATATGAAGATTCCGCTTATTTATTTATTTATTTGTGAGATTTATATACCGCCTCACAGTGCAAGCACTCTCTAAGCGGTTTACACCAGTAACCAATGTATATTTATATTTCCCCCAACAATCTGGGTCCTCATTTTACCTACCTCGGAAGGATGGAAGGCTGAGTCAACCTTGAGCTTGGTGAGATTTGAACAGCTGAACTGCTGAACTGCAGTGCTGCATTTTAACCACTGAGCCACCTCGGCTCATATTAACTGTGTCTAATCCACCATAGCTAATTTATACAACAAATGTGACAAATATTCAGGTTAGGTGTGGCTTGCAGGGAGAACTTTCAAATCCTATCCCGATTATGAGCAGAGTTAGGCAGGGCTGTGTCCTGGCCCCTCTTTTGTTTAATTTATTCTTATCCGACCTGGCCTCTTACATTGCACGCATTGAGTCCCACGCCCCAAAGTTGTCAAATATGAAGATTCCGCTTATTTATTTATTTATTTGTGAGATTTATATACCGCCTCACAGTGCAAGCACTCTCTAAGCGGTTTACACCAGTAACCAATGTATATTTATATTGCCCCCAACAATCTGGGTCCTCATTTTACCTACCTCGGAAGGATGGAAGGCTGAGTCAACCTTGAGCCGGTGAGATTTGAACCGCTGACCTGCGGATCACAGTCAGCTAAAGTGGCCTGCAGTACTGCCTCTAACCACTGCGCCACCTCGGCTCTAATTATGTATTATGAAATGGATTAAACCAGGGGTCGGCAACCTTAAACACTCAAAGAGCCATTTGGACCCATTTCCCACAAAAAAGAAAACACTAGGGGTCACAAAACCCTCCCGTGCCTGACTATTTCCTGAGTGGCCACAGAACTAGCATATGTAGTTGAATTAAACGTTCTGTTTTCTTCTGAAACTTTTCTTTTCTTGGATTTATCCATGATTGGCCTACTGGGGGTCGAAAAGCTCAATAAATCGGGTGCCGGCGGGTATCACACATTGGACGTTGTGACGCATATTTTGAGTGACAGGGAGCCGCAACCGAGGGATGAAAGAGCCACATGCGGCTCCAGAGCCGCGGGTTGCTGACCCCTGGATTAGACTAACGATATCTGATGGAATTAACATTGCTTTTGTTCATAGAAACAAGGCTCTGAAACCATTACTTATCGTTTTGCTGAAATTTTCTGAAGACCAGTACTTTTAGAGGTACCGAAGTTGCCTCTCAAAAAACTAGTGGGGAAAAAAAAAACCATTCCTTCCTTGAAGTTCAGAGAGAAAATTATTTTATTTATTTATTTATTATTGGTTCTTCTATGCCGCCCTACTCCTGAGGGACTCAGGGCAGCGTACAGCAATTTTATGAGAACACTAATAATAAACAACAGTTAAAACAGCAGTTAAAAATTTACAAAAAGTTAAAAAATATTCACAATCAGCCGTACCGGGGGGGGGGGGGAGCTCAGATGGATTTAGTCTCTCCCCCCTGCCTGCAGGAAGAGCCATGTCTTGACAGCTTTTCGGAAGGCCAGCAGGGTGGGGATGGTTCGGGTCTCTGGGGGAAGTTGGTTCCAGAGCGCGGGGCCCCCCACAGAGAAGGCCCTCCCCCTAGGGCCCGCCAGCCGGTATTATTTGGCTGACGGGACCTGGAGGAGGCCCAGAACAAAATTACATTTTGTTCTGGAGAATTCCTTCCCTTGAGACCAATATAATTACATTAAATGTACTCTGTAGTTTCAAATGGTTTGCAGGCTGAGAAACAAAAGGATGTTGCAATTGTTCCTATTTGTGACTTTCCTTAATTTTGTGTGCCGAATTCTGTACACAGCTCATTCTGAGTAGAGCTTTGAATGCAAATGTCCTTTAGTGTCAGTTATTGATTATATTTAATGTCTGCTTTCAGAGTCCAAATTCTGAAGGCGCTTAAGGTGGGGTTACGTGGATAAAGTGCCCCTCATTAAATCAATTACAGCCCTGTGAGATCATTGAGTTGTGTCTCTTATTGTTCACAGGAGAGTGAGGATAATGCCATAATGCTGGACTTGGGTTCATAGATTACGAATGTGTTTTATGGATGAAGAATTTATTTCTCTTTGGCTGATTTCTCGCATCACAACTTAATTCTTTTTTTTTAACTAAAAGTGGATATGCTTAACACGATGGACATTTGCAGCAACACAATTTGTTGTATTGCACAATTGGACCCAGAATTTTTGTTGCTAATCCCTGATTTTACAACCATGTTACACAAATTAGTAAAGTTGTTAAGAGAATGCTAAGTGAATCTGGCTTCTCCGATTGACTTTGCTTGTCAGAAGCCAGCTGAAAAAGTCATAAATGACCCTGGGATGCTACAATCTTCACAAATAAATGCTGGTTTCCAACTGCCTGAATTTTGATCACGTGACCGTGCGATAGTCGTAAGTATGAGGATCAGTCATAAGTCATGTTTTCAGTTCTGTGGCAACTTCGAATGATTGCTAAACAAATGGTTGTAAGTTGAGGACTTCTAAGGTATGTTAACTTTCTGCAAAAATAATTAGGTTTATCCTGGTGTGATGTGACTAGTTTTATGTTTAAGTGTGATAGGCAAACTGGGTTAGTTCAATAATCCACTGTTAAATTAATCATGGGCAAACTGCCTATTTCAAGCTATGGAAATGACAATGTCTAAACCAGTAGAGAGATTTTGTTTTTCCATTCTGGTCCTATGGCTTACCACATCCATCTCTTTCTTCATATTCTCCAACTTCTCTTTTTTCTTCAACCCTTTGTTTTTCTTCTTAATCTTCACATCCATTTCCCCATCGTATTTCTCCATCTCCACCGAGTACATTTCATACTTCTCCTAGCAGGACAAAAAAAGCCAAAGGGAAATAAGTTTGTAACCTCAAATAGCTTTGTTAATTATTATGAATTAAAGCGTTATGATATTCTTTTGAGCGTTCTAAAACCCATCCCTGGAAAGCAGAAGAGATTTTAAGTGCTGGGATTAAAATTAAACCAAATGGCTAGCGTGAAGAGTAATGTGGAGGGAGTGTGTGAGTGTCAAAAAATGTTGACACTGTTGGTTGCAACTGTCATCTTGGCTAGTTTGACACCCTCAAGGGTCTGGAACCTGCCTAAGAACCCCAGCACTTGACATGTTTGCTCAAACAAAATTCTCTTTATCAAATTGTTTATCAAAAACAATCCAATTTGTACTCAAATGTTTGATTTGGCATCAAAGTTATGGGATGAATTGAAAGATGACCTTTAGTAAGGTCAACTGTACTAAGACAACTGAGTGGATTACAGTACACACAGGTACAATGGTTGAGTTGTGCTTTAGGACAAGCTAATTATTGTGGGACTAAAATAGAGGAACTTCACAAAATTTCACTCTGCGATTTTACTTCGCTACTAGTGGATCTAAACTTGAGTCCCACAGTCATCCATCACTTCTGCAGAATAGATTCAGTATTTTTTTTTTAAACAGATGTGAAACTGAACAGAATGACATTTTGGGTGTTTTCCTCTTGGTCAAATGGAAAATGAGAACAGTTGGCAGTTCCCTGAATTTTGAGATTTTCTGGTATCAGGTAGGTCACATGACTGCAGTTTTGATGAAATGGAAGTCGAGCCAGTTACTTGATTGTACGCATGAACTAACAATACTGTATTCTTCTTTTGCAAAGTTGAGAGCTGAAGTGGTGCAGTGGTTAAATGCAGCCATTGCAGGCTGACTGCTAGTTCAACAGTTCAGCTGTTCAAATCTCACTAGGCTCAAGGTTGACTCAGCCTTCCATCCTTCCGAGGTGGGTAAAATGAGGACCCAGATTGTTGGGGGCAATATGCTGAACTCTGTAAACCGCTTAGAGAGGGCTGTAAAGCACTATGAAGCGGTATATAAGAAAAGTGCTATTGCTATTGCTATTGCTATATCCAGGTAGTTTCTGGAGACCAGGCATTCACCTGCCCTAACCTTCTGTGGCTTGCCCACTGACAAATGGATTGGCAATGACTATGTGGGAATGAATGCTCAAATTCCTTTCAGCGCTGGATAAATAAGGAGTCACCCTCTATACATATTAGTTTACTTTTATTCCCTAGGACATTGTCACGGAATGTTTTTTTTTAAACATTTGTTTTACCCAGAGTCAAGAAGACCAAATCTGGAACTGAAAGCTTTTTACATGTGGCTAAAACATATGAAGAACGGTTGCAGGAACTGGGTATGTCTAGTTTGATGAAAAGAAGGACTAGGGGTGACATGATAGCAGTGTTCCAATATCTCAGGGGTTGCCACAAAGAAGAGGGAGTCAAGCTATTCTCCAAAGCACCTGAGGGCAGGACAAGAAGCAATGGGTGGAAACTAATCAAGGAGAGAAGCAACTTAGAACTAGGGAGAAATTTCCTGACAGTTAGAACAATTAATCAGTGGAACAGCTTGCCTCCAGAAGTTGTGAATGCTCCAACACTGGAATTTTTTAAGAAGAGATTGGATAACCATTTGTCTGAAGTGGTGTAGGGTTTCCTGCCTAAGCAGGGGGTTGGACTAGAAGACCTTCAAGGTCCCTTCCAACTCTGTTATTCTGTTATACATCTCCTTGTAAGGGTTGGGGAGATGTTTTATTTTGTAAAAACATATAAAAGTGATATGTGAATTCTTCCTATATTCTGTTCTATTGCTATTTCTATACCAGTACTATGATAATTACTAAGACAACGTGTTACTTTTCAATTAGTACTGCAATGACAACGTTTATATTCTATACCAGTACTATTCAATATACTATTGCTATTATTACAACTCTATTACAATTGCCTACATACTCCAGGGGTCTCCAAGCAAGCTGGCTGAGGAATTCTGGGAGTTGCAGTCCACAAGTCTTAAAATTGCCAAGGTTGGAGACCCCTGTATACTATGCCATACACTGGCAGGCATCAACGTTTATTTTAAACCTGTTCTGTCTTAAATCTTAACTCTCTGAGATTTCTTCTTTTTTCTGTTAAGGGCCATCTTTTTTACACTCTGCTTTGTCTTGCTGGACTGCTATTATTTCTTTTCCTCTCTTTTGGACCTTCCAGTTCTTCTGAAGAAAAAACAGTTTCTTTTGTTTTCTTTGCTGGTGGCTGCAATGTTCAAAACACAGGTCTCCTTCCACCCTTGTCTCAAGGTTGTAGCCTTATCAGCAACTCTGCTCTCCTGGCACTGGGGACAATAGCACTTGGCAATAGCACTTAGACTTCTATACCGCTTCACAGTGCTTTTTACAGCCCTCTCTAAACGGTTTACAGAGTCAGCCTATTGCCCCCGACAATGGTCCTCATTTTACCCACCTCGGAAGGATGGAAGGCTGAGTCAACCTTGACCCTGGTAAGATTCGAACTCTTGGCAGTGGGCAGAGTTAGCCTGCAATGCTGCATTCTCACCACTGCACCACAAGAGCTAATTATAAGATTAAAAGGAGGCAAAAGAGGGAGAGGAGGAGGAGGGGGAGAGGGAGAGCAATAGCACTTAGACTTATATACCGCTTCATAGTGCTTTACAGCCCTCTCTAAGCGGTTTACAGAGTTCAGCATATTGCCCCCAACAATCTGGGTCCTCATTTTACCCACCTCAGAAGGATGGAAGGCTGAGTCAACCTTGACAAGACTCAAATAGGAGAGGAAGAAGGCA
Organism: Diadophis punctatus similis; assembly: GCA_023053685.1. NCBI lineage: Eukaryota > Metazoa > Chordata > Lepidosauria > Squamata > Dipsadidae > Diadophis > Diadophis punctatus. The sequence continues at coordinate 8,625,757 of JALIGW010000022.1, read as the reverse complement.
GCACATGGGCCTACAACATTGTTTAGTAGCCTGCTTTTCCTCCTTGAAATAAATCATTCTGTTGTCTCTTGACAGGGTCAACAAGGGGAAACATTCCATTCAGTACATATGACACACCAGGATGTCAGAGTAGAAAATCACCAAAAAAATTTCTCCCATTTTTGTCCATCATGACAAATTAATACTAAAGTAAATATGAAACTGTTTGCTGTTCTCCCAGGGTCTGCAAATCAAAGCAGCCCTCTTGCTATGCCAAATGGTATGACTGGAGCCAGGCCTGCCTGCCCCCCCCCTCTCTCTCTCTGTGTGTGTGTGTGTATTTTAGTCTGGCAGTCTTGGAAACAGTGCAGAATGTGCTTTCCGGCAGAGATGCTTTCTGGCTGTTTCTTCTGCAGTTTGATTTGTCTAACAAGATTTATAACCCTAATGAATTCTGGGTAGCACATCACAGAAAAATCAAACGACATTGTCAATATAAAACTAGAACGTCAGCTTTATCTTCTCCTAGCTAAATATCTGTGCTCCACTACAGAACTATGTGATTGAGCGAACCCACCCCTGACGTGTGCACACACACACACATACACATGCATATTGGTTTAAATTTACATATTCTTGATGATCTCAACCCACAGGTAAAGGTACCGATGAGAACTGACACATGAGTGGGGCATCTGATTTGCCACTTCCTCCCCTGCACACTCTTTACTAGGCTTCTCTACCCCAGCAATAGCAGGGCGACCATCCACACCCTGACTAACCATACACCCAGATTATAAATGCTATCCTAAACCTGATCTTGTGAGCCATTGTGATGTAGGTCTACTGTATCTACCAGGCTAGAAACCAGGAGACCATGGGTTTTAGTCTCATTTTAAGTGCAAAGTCAGTTGCACTTAAAATGAGTTGGACCAGTTACTTTCTCTTGGACCAGTTACTTTCTCTCAGTTCTAGGAAGGAGGCAATGGCAAACCACTTCTGAAATTTTACCAGGAAAACTACAGGAACTTGTCTAAGCAGTCTCCATGAATCAGACATGATTGGACAGAAGACAAAAAAAAATATGACTCAGTATTTCGGATGAAAGCTTTCACAGTAAATAATTAGCAATAGCAATAGCAATAGCACTTAGACTTATATACCGCTTCATAGTGCTTTCCAGCCCTCTCTAAGCGGTTTACAGAGTTCAGCATCTTGCCCCCAACAATCTGGGTCCTCATTTTACCCACCTTGGAAGGATGGAAGGCTGAGTCAACCTTGAGCCTAGTGAGATTCGAACAGCTGGACTGCTGAACTAGCAATCAGCTGAAGGTCGCAATGCTGTTTTTAACCACTGCGCTATCTCAGCTCCTAATTGAGCTGACAATTCATTCTGGAGAACCCTAGAGTGAAGCAGCTGTTCTAGATGAAAGATGATGACTTGTATCCTGGTCAGTGACTCCATTTTGCCCGCGGTCAGGGTCAGCTCTGCTTTGCATGGACAGATTGTGCTATAATACCCCATCAACAACATTGCTCTTATTCTTCTCATCACGAAATGGTTTCAGATAGAGCCAGTTGGACCTCCAGGCGACAGTCATCGTAAATAGTTATAAACAGCAATAAAAAACAACCTGCGCTTTCATTTTGTGTGTGAACTATGTCATAATTTAGCAATTGTTTGAATGGTATAAAAAGCGGAACAGGATTTGGGGAAAAAATATCAAATATTATTTGGGTGTTTAGCTTAGTTTAAAGAAAGATGTAACAAACAAAAAGAGTAACCAAAGAATTCATATAAATTTAATGAATGACTGATTAATTAACTAATTCCAGAGATTTAGGGGACTGGAGGCTAAAACATATGATGAACAGTTGCAGGAACTGGGCATGGCAAGTCTCGTGAAGAGAGGTACCAGGGGAGACATGATAGCAGTGTTCCAATACTTGAGGGGCTGCCACAGAGAGGAGGGGGTCGAGCTATTTTCCAAAGCACCCAACGGCCAGACAAGGAATAATGGATGGAAACTGATCAAGGAAAGATTCAACCTAGAAATAAGGAGAAATTTTCGGACAGTGAGAACAACCAAGTTGCCTTCAGAAGTTGTGGGAGCTTCATCACTGGAAGCTTTCAAAAAGAGATTGGACTGCCCTCTGTCAGAAATGGTGTAGGGTCTCCTGCTTGGGTGGGGTGGGGGGTTGGACTAGATGGCCTACAAGGTCCCTTCCAACTCTGTTAATCTGTTGAAGAACCATGGAAATTAGAGCTGTAAAAAGCAGCCTTTTTAAAAATGGAATGAAATATATTCTACTGCTAAATGATGCAGATCTATTTACTAGTAAAAGGAGGGGGGGGAATCTTGAGTGAAGTTTGAATCCAGTGCCTAAATGAAAACAGAAGCTTCCTTACCGCCTTCCCCATGGTGAATTCTTGAGGTCAACAAGACGGGCTGAAGGGGAACTTGGTGCTGAAGGCTGCAGGAGATGCCAGACCCTGCAAGTGAGTAAACGGATGACCCCCGCCCCAAGGTAAGTCCCTTTTATAAATTCTTGTGGCTGCCAACCTGCCCTAAGAGTGAGGGGGTGGTTCCATGCACCATACAGTCAGGTCTCGCTTGCGTGTTTTTGAAGTCACACACCAAGAGGAGACAGCCCTGTAAGAGAGGACAGAAAAAGCACACACACACACACAAACACACACCCAGCCATCCAGTTGAAAGCCACCTTGGAATGCCCCTTTTACAATATCTCCTTCTGTGCCAAACACATGTAGGCATCTGTGAACTTGAAGGTGAAGAGTGCGAAAGAACACCTTGTCCTTTTTTTAAAACAAAAAAAATCTAGTAGATAAATAAGTAAATAAGATATATCAAATTTTACGTTTTCAAACCAATGTCCAAACCAAAACTTAGCCGTCACTTAACGTTTGTGCTTTTCCAAAGAGCGCAGAGGAACTCTTCTCCCTCCCCCCCAAAAAAGAATATAGAATATATAGAAAATTCTGTACTAAACTGCCCCTTGGCATGAAAATTGTGCAGTTATGCATTTTATGAAGGGGAATGCTGTGCACATTAGACAAAACAATTGTCCAAATGCAATCTGGGCAAAGTAGGTATCTAAAGTGGAAGATTTATAAAATGAGACATTTAAAAAATTGGTATTAGTATTTTCCCCCATTCCTTTCTATATTGGCCAGTAAAGAGTTGGCAGCCTAGAAACAACTCCTGAAGGCAATAGCTCTCAATAAAGTAATTACTTTATAAATGAAATGGCGGTTTAAAAAACTAAGCCATTTAACCCAGAGCCATTTAGAAAATCCATTTGAAAACCTTTTATATAATGTGATGGTATAATAGAATAACAGAGTTGGAAGGGACCTTGGAGGTCTTCTAGTCCAACCCTCTGCTTAGGCAGGAAACCCTACACCACTTCAGACAAATGGTTATCCAACATCTTCTTAAAAACTTCCAGTGTTGGAGCATTCACAACTTCTGGAGGCAAGCTGTTCCACAGATTAATTGTTCTAACTGTCAGGAAATTTCTCCTTAGTTCTTAGCCCTTATTCGGGAGTACAGCAAGATCCTGGTAAATTCCTCTCTACCCATACATGGATATATTCCTGACCTCTTAAGATGTCGATTAAAATCAAGAAATCCACCACTCTTGACAGCGCGTAAGTTGATGGCTGACCATCAGAACATCACACAAAAGTGGATGGAGGCGTGGAATAGCTGCACCCCCCCAAGATGTCTCTGGGCACATTAGCCTAGTAGTATACCTCCAGGATTTGGCCTACCCCGATACATGTGGGTGACATATAATAGAATTAGAACAACTCATGGGGTGTGTGCTGACTCCTTGCATAAATGGGGAAAGACACCTTCAGCACAATGTGATTGCGGGGCTCCTCGACAGACTATTCAGCATATAGTGAGGGAATGCCCTAACGGAAGATATCCAGGAGACTGTAGGGACTTCCTCTGCACAACAACGGCAGCTACTGACTGGATCTCCAAACTTGATATTAAGCTTTGAAATGCTATTTCTGTTTTCCTTTTTAGGTTTTTCTTACTGCTTTAACTGTTTTTAATTTGTAAAAATGAAGTGTTTTAATATTGTGTGTGACCAGCCATACGCTAAATAAATAAATCCTTAGTTCTAAGTTGCTTCTGTCCTTTATTAGTTTCCATCCATTGCTTCTTGTCCTACCCTCAGGTGCTTTGGAGAATAGCTTGACTCCCTCTTCTTTGTGGCAACCCCTGAGATATTGGAACACTGCTATCATGTCTCTCCTAGTCCCGTAGTGGGTTCTGAATTAGTTTGCTACTGGTTCGTGTGCATGCTTGCGCGCGCACCGCTTCTGTGCATGCGCAGAAGTGTCCCAGGCAGGTGGTCGAAGCCTCCCTCTGCTGCCGCTACCGGTTCTAAGAACCGGGCTGAACTGGGAGCAACCCACTGCTGCCCTAGTTCTTCTTTTCATCAGATGAGGATGACGAGGACGTCATTTTGACATTCCCTTACATACAAGGGCCATCCCAAAGAAAGCCTCTAGCATGGAAGGCTCTGTAGGAAACCAATAACAGTCCTTCCAATGACAATATAATCAAGCATTTGCATCATCTGACACAAGAGTATTTCGGAAAAGGTCTTGCGTAACCATTGCAATAGCCCAAACCACAAGCATTAAGAAAGCTAGTCAACAGATTCTATTAAGTCAAGTAATAGCAATGTGGTACCTTGCTCAACAGTAGTAACTGTGAGAGGGATCTTGGAGTCCTAGTGGACAACCATTTAAATATGAGCCAGCAGTGTGCAGCAGCTGCCAAAAAAGCCAACACAGTTCTAGGCTGCATTAACAAAGGGATAGAATCAAGATCACGTGAAGTGTTAATACCACTTTACAATGCCCTGGTAAGGCCACACTTGGAATACTGCATTCAGTTTTGGTCGCCATGATGTAAAAAGGATGTTGAGACTCTAGAAAGAGTGCAGAGAAGAGCAACAAAGATGATTAGGGGACTGGAGGCTAAAACATATGAAGAACGGTTGCAGGAACTGGGTATGTCTAGTTTAATGAAAAGAAGGACCAGGGGAGACATGATAGCAGTGTTCCAATATCTCAGGGGTTGCCACAAAGAAGAGGGAGTCAAACTATTCTCCAAAGCACCTGAAGGTAGAACAAGAAGTAATGGGTGGAAACTAATCAAGGAGAGAAGTAACTTAGAACTAAGGAGAAATTTCCTGACAGTGAGAACAATTAATCAGTGGAACAACAATTAATCCGTGGAACAGCCTGCCTCCAGAAGTTGTGAATGCTCCAACACTGGAAGTTTTTAAGATGTTGGATAACCATTTGTCTGAAGTAGTGTAGGGTTTCCTGCCTAGGCAGGGGGTTGGACTAGAAGACCTCCAAGGTCCCTTCCAACTCTGTTGTTGTTGTTGTTGTTGTTGTTGTTGTTGTCGTCGTCACCATAATCATCATCATCATCATCATCATCATCATCATCATCATCATCATCATCATCATCATCATACAATCTAACCTGTTGCAAGGGTTACACGCAATTGGGCTATATGTTTTCACTTCCCATTTAGTTACCGTTAGTGAAATCTACATCTTTGCAAGGTGGTTATCTTTTTTGGGGGGGGGAATGAAGCATTTTATGACATAAAATGAGACATACTCTTTGAGCTCTTCGCTAGTTTTTTAAAAGCAGTTTATTTATACATTTTCATTTAATATACATAAGTGCTTTGTGAACAGTGAATTGTTGCACCACCTCGTCTTTTATAAAACTAATTTATTATTATAATTATATATTATATATATATAATAATTATATTATTATAATAAATTATAATTTATTATTATTTATTTAGGAGCCGAGGTGGCGCAGCGGTTAGAGGCAGTACTGCAAGTCACTTTAGCTGACTGTGATCTGCAGGTCAGCGGTTCAAATCTCACCGGCTCAAGGTTGACTCAGCCTTCCATCCTTTTGAGGTAGGTAAAATGAGGACCCAGATTGTTGGGGGCAATATAAATATACATTGCTTACTGGTATAAACCGCTTAGAGACTGCTTGCACTGTGAGGCGGTATATAAATTCTCACAAAATAAATAAATAAATAAATATTATAAAACTAATCAAATATAAACCAAAACCCCCTGTGCCTTCATCGTTCCTTGGTTTTCCCTGCAGCGAGCTTCAGTTATTCTCTTTTCATGCTTTCTGTCATACATAATTGTGTTGGTACGGTTTTCTCTGACCCAAGGATGGGTGGAGAGCAATTTGAGAAGGCCTCCCTTTTAAAGCTGCCTTCACGTTCTCCACACATATGGAAGTCTCCTCTGATGATATCATTGCAGGAGGAGAACCGTAGAACAAGCAGAAGCAAAGCATTTTGCTGATTTGGTGATTTGTTTTACAATGGGAGAGGTCTGCAGTATTTCAAATACTTTGCATGAAGTTTTGTTGGAGCAGAATCTCTCTCCGAAGCTTTGCGCAGCCTCAGCCCTAAGAAATATGCCTCTCAAGCTTTAGCTGCAAGTTGTTGAGTGAAAACGAGGCTCAGAGGTATACAATTCAGTGGTGAAATCCAATTTTTTTTACTACCGGTTCTGTGGGCGTGGCTTGGTGGGCGTGGTGTGGCTTGGTGGGCGTGGCTTGGCGGGCCTGGCAGGGGAAGGATACTGCAAAATCCCCATTCCCACCCCACTACAGGGAAAGGATATTGCAAAATCTCCATTCCCACCCCACTACAGGGAAAGGATATTGCAAAATCTCCATTCCCACCCCACTCTGGGGCCAGCCAGAGGTGGTATTTGCCGGTTCTCCGAACTACTCAAAATTTCCGCTACCGGTTCTCCAGAACCTGTCAGAACCTACTGGATTTCACCCCTTGGTATACATGTTAGGAAGCTTCCAATATTTGCATCATAACCACCCTTCTCTAAAGGACCTTGATAAGACCTTGCATTAAAACTCCCGGGAGCTCCGACATGTCAGCAGATCTCCACTTATCAAAGCCAACGTTCTTTGGAAAAGGTTGCCCACTCTTACTCTTATCAACAAGTGACCTTATGAAGCAGGAAGGAGAGATAGGGAAGGAGCAGCATTAGTGAACAAAGGAGAACAAACACATGTGCCAACTTGCTTTTTGGACTGTTTGAATTGTACCAGAGTCATATCCTGAAGGCTGGGAACTTGCTTGTCATCTTTGCCGAGAAGACCATCTTCCTGGTGTTTCGCAACCAAAGCGATGACTCTGCTGTGGACACGTAAGTGTATCAGTGCCCTTAAATGTGTAAAGCAGTGTTTCTGAACCTTGGCAGTTTGAAGATGTGTGGACTTCAACTCCCAGAATTCCCCAGCCAGCAACGCTGGCTGGGGAATTCTGGGAGTTGAAGTCCACACATCTTCAAACTGCCAAGGTTCAGAAACACTGGTGTAAAGAAAAAACTTCGTTAAGAAACACCAGTTGGCCTCCATTTCTTGTGTCGGGGAATTCTGGGAGTTGAAGTCCACACATCTTCAAACTGCCAAGGTTCAGAAACACTGGCGTAAAGAAAAAACTTCGTTAAGAAACACCAGTTGGCCTCCATTTCTTGTGTCAGGGAATTCTGGGAGTTGAAGTCCACACATCTTCAAACTGCCAAGGTTCAGAAACACTGGCGTAAAGAAAAAACTTCGTTAAGAAACACCAGTTGGCCTCCATTTCTTGTGTCAGGGAATTCTGGGAGTTGAAGTCCACACATCTTCAAACTGCCAAGGTTCAGAAACACTGGCGTAAAGAAAAAACTTCGTTAAGAAACACCAGTTGGCCTCCATTTCTTGTGTCAGGGAATTCTGGGAGTTGAAGTCCACACATCTTCAAACTGCCAAGGTTCAGAAACACTGGCGTAAAGAAAAAACTTCGTTAAGAAACACCAGTTGGCCTCCATTTCTTGTGTCGGGGAATTCTGGGAGTTGAAGTCCACACATCTTCAAACTGCCAAGGTTCAGAAACACTGGTGTAAAGAAAAAACTTCGTTAAGAAACACCAGTTGGCCTCCATTTCTTGTGTCAGGGAATTCTGGGAGTTGAAGTCCACACATCTTCAAACTGCCAAGGTTCAGAAACACTGGCGTAAAGAAAAAACTTCGTTAAGAAACACCAGTTGGCCTCCATTTCTTGTGTCGGGGAATTCTGGGAGTTGAAGTCCACACATCTTCAAACTGCCAAGGTTCAGAAACACTGGTGTAAAGAAAAAACTTCGGTAAGAAACACCAGTTGGCCTCCATTTCTTGTGTCGGAAGCCTTGTTTCTTTGTTGGGGGGAGTTCTCAAGCATACCAAGCTGACATAAAATTACGAATCGCAAAATATCTGTGACTTGAAGGAATCGATGTGCTGAAGAGTTTGGGGACCCTTGCTCTGCAGAAAGATGTCCCTCACTCCCCACAGGAAGTTTTGACAGAATAAATCCCCCTTATTGGTTTCCCTTACAATATATAATAGTGAGTTTGGTGTAGCGTTTGAGGGACTGGCTTAGAAACCAGGAGGCTGTGAGTTCTGGTTCCACTTTAGGCATGAAAAATTAACTGGGTGACTTTGCTCCGGTCCCTCTCTCTCAGTCCAATCCAATTGACAGAGTTATTGTGAGGAAAATAGGAGGAAGAAAAAGTATGACGTATTCACCGCTTTTAATTATTTATAAAAAAAATTAAGACAGGATAAAAATCTAATAAAGATTAATAAAATATTTTCATTGCATTTAAGGTATTGGTCTTTGGCTAGAAACCAGGAGGCCAGGAGTTCTAGCCCTGCCTGAGGTATGAAAACTGGCTGAATGACGTTGGGCTAATTACCAGGTTACTATGAGTTCTTGTCCTGCTTTAGGCATGAAAGTCAGCTGGTTGACTTTGGACCAATCACCAGCTCTCACCCAACCCACCTCACAGGGCTGTTGTTGTGGGGAAAAGAGGAGGAGGAAAGAGTATTAGGTATGTTCGCTGCCTTGAATTATTACTAAAAATAATAAAGACGGGATAAAAATCTAATAAATAAAATAAAATAAAAATTCTCATCAAATTTAAGGCATTTGGTTAGAAACAGGGAAGACATGACTTCTAGTTCTGTTTTAGGCAAAATATCAACTGGGTGATTGTCACGTAGTGAATATTGTCAGTTGTATGTCTATGCAGGGTGATGCACCCCTATCCTAATATTATGGTACATTCCATTACAAGCAGGACACGTGATGTGATCTTCTGCGCATGTGTGCATTCCTGATTCTCCATTCTTCTTCTTGTGGTTTGGCTCTGACAGGGAGCGGTCGCATTTAATTAGCAAGAATGTAATTATTCAGAATTTATTGTTTTTGTACCGAAATAAATATTTTCTATTAGACTTTTAACTTCGGCTTTATTTCAAAATGTCTGAGCTCCGAGAGAAAGATCAACACCGCCTCTATGGAAATTTATTCTCCTTAACAGTGATCTTAGGCCAGGCACTCTCTCTCAGCCCTAGGAAAGAGGCAAGGGCAAACCACTTCTGAAAGAAAACTGCAGTGACTTTGCCAGTAGTCAAAAACCAACTGGAAAGCACCTAAAAAAATAAAAGCCATGGAAAGGGAAGGCTCCCCCCGAGGGTAGTGAAGCAATTAATTAATTAATTAATTAATTAATTAATTAATTAATTGCTTGATTACTTAATTCAGGGATTAATTCCCCCCATATTCCAAATGGAAGACTGAAGCTGGGGAAAGTAACCCTATTTGCCAAGAAATAAAGGCAGGCAAATATTGTTACCTAGTTTGGTAATGAAATATCCGCAAGAAAGCAACAAAACTCAGAGAGCACCAGAAACTGCCCAGTTGGCAAATACTAGAATGTTGTCTTTGGCCACAAGAATTGCAGTAAATGTCAAATGTTTAATTTATGGGGAGGTGGAAAAATCCCAGAGTAAGATTTCCGGTATGAAAAACAACCTAGAGACTATTGTGACTTCCTTAAGCACCCCAAATTGGGTGTGGCAAGGCAGATAATAAAAATGGAAAAGATAATAAAAAAAACCCCAGATCTGCCAACATCTAGTAATGAGTAAAGTAATAGTAAAGTAATAACTTTACGAGTAAAGTAATACGGTAATGAGTAGCAATAGCAATATCAATAGCACTTAGACTTATATACCGCTTCATAGTGCTTTACAGCCCTCTCTAAGCGGTTTATAGAGTTCAGCATATTGCCCCCAACAATCTGGGTCCTCATTTTACCCACCTCGGAAGGATGGAAGGCTGAGTCAACCTTGAGCCGGTGAGATTTGAACAGCTGAACTGCAGCTAGCAGTCAGCTGAAGTAGCCTGCAGTGCTGCACTCTAACCACTGCGCCGCCTCGGCTCTGTCGTTTGCAGGGAAACAGAAGCTCATGAAAGAAACACCACAGAGAGCTGAGCTGGGGCAACAGCAGAGAGGGCTCTGCGTACCACCTCTGGCACGTGTGCCATAGGTTCACCATCATGGCTATAGGGTATTTTTTGCTGAAAACTGATAAGTAAACACTATTTGGGGGGAAAACATTGTAAATTGCTGTCTTGTGACTGTGGGACACTACAAATGATGGTAAATGTGGGTCAATTGCCGAGCAACCAAATGTGTCATGTCACCACAGAGAGCCCACGTCTATCTGAGCTTTGGAACTGTGTCATTAAGTACCTTTTGGGATGGGGGTCTATTATAACTTTGGTTACTAAGCAGTGGTGGGTTCCTACCAGTGCGGTCCACTCTATAGCACCGGTAGCGGCCTGCTGGTGACGTCACAGTACCGGTGCGGTCGGTTGCCGGTGCCTGGGCGCCGCCATTTAAAAAAAATTTTTTTAAATTTTTTAAAAAAATTTTCTTCTGCGCATGCCCAGAAACCGAGTTTCCGGCACTGCTCATGCGCTGCCTTCCTACCCCACAGTGAGTCCAAGCAGGGGAGGATGGCTGAGGGAGCGCGTGAGATGCTGAAAGAACGGGCAGCAGGAGCTATTTCCATTCCCCTCCCTTCAGCAGTCCGAGAAGCCACTCGAACGCGAGGTGATGTTCCTAGGCATTTTCGTACGTTTGAGGCTTCTCGAGCTGCTGAGGGGAGGGGGAATGGGCAGCAGGACCTATCACAGTTCCCCTCCCTTCAGCAGTCCGAGAAGCCACGCCCACCCAGTCACATGGCTGGCAAGCCACTACCACAAAATAAGCCACGCCCACAGAGTGGTAGTAAAAAAATTAGGAACCTGCCCCTGTTACTAAGCAACCAGTCCTAAGTCCAAGACTACTTGTATTAAAACCTAAAGTATATATAAAAATCGAGAGTCCAAAAGTAATTAAAAGAAGGGATAGGAAGATTTGATTGGTATAGGGCAGTATAAAAGATTAGTATGTGGGAGACTACAGTATATCTAACAAATTAAGGAAAATTCTAATATGTTGAACTAGGTGCTCACTAAGTCTAGTTTATGGCACAGGTCACCATCTGACGAATTTTGAGTGTTGCTGCGCAGCATATTTAAGGCATTTGAATATTTGCTCTTCATTGCAGTAAAAAAATGGGCACTTTCCTTTCTATTAAATATAAACAAGATTATTCAACTTTCTCCTTCTCTTTTTAGCAATGTGGAGAATTCAAGCAACTCGTTGAAAATGTACCAGGAAATAAAAATCACCACAGTTTTACAGCATCGATTTATTGATTGATATAGCGCCAAGAAGTGCTCAAAGTAGCTGATGAAAGCCTCTTGCAGAATCAACCCAGTGCAGGCCCAAATCTCACTCATTGCATGAATCTTAAGGGGCTAAGCCATGTAGAGATCAAGGTAAAAGATCTCTTGTTTTCATCTATGAAATATTGAGGAGAATTACAGTTGAATAAGGGCAGCTGGGTTGGCTAGATAGGAGCACTAGAGAGCAGGCGGGAACTGTCCAGATATTTGGATGGCTAAGGATCGTGCAAGCTGTAGTCCCAAACATCTTCAGGAAATTTAATTTCCTCACTAGGTTGGATCCTTGAAAACAGCTCTGAAAACCTCTTGGAAAGTTAGTGCTGAAATGTTACGGGACTTGAGGGGAAATGCTCAAATATATAGGAAATATTTAATTTAACTGATTGCAATTAAACTTACGTAAGTTAATCAAAATGTCATTTTGAAGCCCACCATTTAAAGGCCAACTTTAGAATAAAATTAAAAAAAAAGGGTCAGATGAATGAAAAAATATTCTGTTACTGGCTGAAACTCATATTAAGGCCATTCTATTATTTTTCCTTGACAATACGAAGGTAACTGATCAGTTCATTGAACAAAAGAACCAGTCTGGCGTAGCAGCAGTAGTTAAGATGTTGGATAGGGAAGACCCAAATTGAATGTCATGTTTGACTATAGAACAGATTGAATGATTGTGCGCTGTCACAGCACTGTTGTTTTGGGGATAAACAAAAGGGAGAGGAAAATCCATAGATTAGATCTTGAACTGTCAGAAGAAATATGAATTATATCCACGTAAGAAACAAACTAATAACCCTGGCTAAAGTGACATTGTTCCAGGTAGCCAATGGACCTCCTATGACCTTCACCTGGAGGTCTTTTGATATCATAGAGTTGCATCACACATGAGATTTATCACTTGATGTGGATGGGTTACTGCTAGGGAGAACTTTCAGAATGTTAAAAGTTGACTCAGGTGCAAGACTTTGAAGTTCTCATGCTCCACTGCTGATCATCAAGTCAGTTCATGTGCATATGAATGGAATGATGCCGACAACGCTACTTCCAACTAAGGCTTTTGGGTAAAGCTGTGTGATAAGAGCCTTATGCAATGCCTGATGTTCTAACGGACTTCACTTGGATGTTGGAAGCCTATAAGCGGAGTGAAGCTAAGGTGATGTACAGAGTCCACAAAATGATCCCGGCACCTACTGCACAATAAATAAATATGCGGGCCAGCCTGGAGTTCTCTCGAGCAGTTGTATAGTTTCCATTTCGGTTGGATTCTTGAGTCTGAAGAGAAAGAGACATAGGAATCACATTGGTGAGCAGTTCAAACTGAGAAGCATCTCCAGAAATAAGGTGACCAAGGCAGTAGTTGTGGAATGATCAGCTGACTGGAAACATCTTGTTTGACAGGTATTATTACATTATTATTATTTTTTATTTATTTATTTATTTTTATTTATTTAAATGGATTTCTATGCCGCCCAACTCCCAGGGGACTCTGGGCGGCTCACAACATATTAGAATCCATTACAAAATATAAAATACAGTAATTAAAAAACATACAAAAGTTAAAAAGAGTATCTCATATTCACAATCATAATCAACCTATTATGTGATAGGTTGACCCAAGCCTTGCAAGATGAAGCTTACTTAGATCTCAACATCCAAACTAGAATCTTGAGATCCTCTGACTGGAACCAGATATCAAATTCTGGCCCAAAAAGTTAACATATCCTAGAATTAATGAACTAGGTGTCTTTGAGCATATATGGTGTTAGGAATAACTTTTACCAGAGCTTTACAAATAGCTCACAAAAAGCCTTTTTAGATTTGTAAAGGATTAATTATTTACCATTAGATCACGGTAACACCAATCAATGTGTATTATTTACTCTCTTTAAAATGTCAATAAGAATATATGATAAATTATGTGATAAGAGATATAATTACTTGACTTATTGTTTTGCCAAGTGTCAGGAAGTGGCAAGTGCCAGAGGTTTATTTTTTATTTTTTATTTTTTATTTATTTTTTATTTTTTAATATTTAATATTTTTATTTATTTATTTATTTATTTATTTATTTATTTATTTATTTATTTATTTATTTATTTATTTATGTATTTATGTATGTATGTATGTATTTATGTATTTATTTATGTATTTATTATTTAGTTTGTCAAGCATGTATGAGAAAACAATTATAAGTATGAACATAACATATAAACATATAAGTATAAACAAGATTGGTTCTTTGAGAATCCAGAGACAATGAATACATCACTAAGTGAAGAGATTTCAAGCTTTATTGTTTTAATTCTGGTAGAAATTAAATGAAAAGACAAAAAATCATAACATATTAATTAGGGAACCCCGTTTCAAGCTGTGGAGAGACCCATACGCTTTGGCTACGCAGCTCTGAGCTCAAGCCTATGCAGAGTCTCAGCTTAATGCACAATATTCAGTTTTTTTTAATTAAAACCTAGCACCAAGGCTTCATAATCCTTCTTATGTGGTCACAAGATTAGAAGCCCTAGTCTTGACTAGATAATTCTGGGATAGGAATCAAGTCTTGTAAGACAAAGTTATCAGCAGATGTGTGAAGACTCCCTCTCCCCTTATTCATCAAGCAAGAGTGAAAATGAGCAAGTTAAACAAGCAGAATGAGTTCTTAGCTTCAACTTTTCTTAATATGAAGGCGAAATCAAAATATATCACTAACTCCTCAAAATACACTTGCCTTCTATATTGCCACTATACCTATTCTCATTCTCTCTCCCCCCTTCTCTCTCACACACAAACACACACACACACACACACACACCTCCATCCATCCATCCATCCATCCATCCATCCATCCATCCATCCATCCATCCATCCATCCATCCATCCATCCATCCATCCATCCATCCATCCATCTATCTATCTATCTATCTATCTATCTATCTATCTATCTATCTATCTATCTATCTATCTATCTAGTGATTAAGTATTGAAGTTGAAATCCCCCCCTCCCGACCAAGAGGTATTTGGATAAAGTTGTGCCATTCATTCTTTCAACTCAAGCTACTTCAAAAGGGGTGTATGGTACCGGTATGGATGAAAGATAGGGACCCTTCCCCTCCCTACCACTTTGAGATCCTAGAGGAAAAGCATCTGTAAATGAATTACAAAATTTGGCAGAATACAACTGAATGAACGAATGAATGAAGAGCTAAATATGAATACTATAAGAAGGAAAAGCAGGCAACTAATCCTAAGTGAAGATATCATGATGTCACATATTCTGTTCCTCTGCAAATGCCACTACTTTATACTCTCTTACTTGTCCCCTTACTAATCTCTTTCTTTGTAGCCACGCAGCCCCCGAGGAACATCTCATGGTACTGGAGCTATGAAAGGGGCTCTTGATGAGTTCCAGAAGCTGGAGCCCACCTACTTTATTTATTTTTTATTTTTTTATATTTATTTTATTTGTCAAAACGTGTACAAGATAACAGGTATGGTATAAACATAAACAAAAGCAAAGTAGGTATAGGTAAAATTGGACAATAGGACAGTAGGATAGGGATGGTAGGCACGATGGTGCTCTTATGCACGCCCCTTACAGACTTCTTAGGAATGGGGTGAGGTCAACTGTAGACAGTCTAAGGTTACATTTTTTGGGGTTTGGGGAAGAAACCACAGAGTCAGGTAGTGCATTCCAGGCATTGATTACTTTAAACCATATGATTCTGTCCCTTTCATTTTTCCAAATATAACTAAGAGGGACTTCGGGGGGAAAAAAGTCCAACCTCCCTGCCATTCCCAGAGAAACTTACCTTTACAGAATAAACCCTGGCCACCAACTCACCTTTATGGAATAAATCACAGCCACAATCCCAAAGGGTAGGAAACAGCAGAACATGGTACAGATGGAATAGCGCAGGTAGTCAGGCTCATTGGTGGTCTGGACGTGCGAAATAAAGATATCCTCCTGAGACTCAACAAATAGATCTCGATGGGGCTTTGCAGAAGGTGGATCCTGGTACATCTGATACTGTGGTGGTGGCGGCGGCGGCACTGAGGAAGCTGCCCCATAGCCCAGAGAGGATGGTGGTTCAACGTGGAATTTAAGTGAATCAGACTCTTCACGAGGTTTTTGTTCAGGATAAGGAGAAGGATTTGGGGGGACAGGAATATGGGTTTCATAGCTTGGGTTGGTCATCATGCAGAGCTGCTCTCTCTCTTCCTTTTGTCACAGCCAGTGAGGTCCTATCTTGGCTTCTGATTTTCTTCCACTTCAACTGCCCTGCAGTGAAGCTGCTTAGGTTTTCTCCTTGGTGGTACCTAATGTCTGTTTTCCAACTCTTGCTTCTGTTCTTGGCGAGCCTTCCCTTGTTTGCTTGGCGCGATACCTTATAATGCAGTTTCCTTCTTTTTTATCTTGTTAAGAGATCGCTATATATTGCTCTGGCTCTCCGGCGGGATGACATCACTGTGTCTTGAGGATCAGGAGAAAGAGTGGGTGGAATAAATAATTAGGTAGCCAGACGAACAGAGTGATGGATACTGGACACATCCTATGGAATGGGGTGCCAGGCTGGAGTTTGATAGGATGCAGAACATCTGTTAGTCTAAAGGCTAATTAAATAAGCCCAAATAAAATAAAGTCCAAATTAAACCATATTTATTTGGGCATGTTCAGAATTTCATTACAAAATTAATGGGCCAATTTTGGGTGGGGTGGGAGGGGGGAATGCTGAAATGAAAAGGAGGCCATTTACAGAAGAGGCCCCATGCTTCTGGTGAACAGAACAGTAGGTAGTGCTGATGGAGAAAATCTGGACTACAGATTTAAGAAATACAGTTGCATTTGCCTCCTGTCCCGAATTCTCCAAAATTCAAATAACCCTTTTGCTCTGAGGAGCATAGAATACATGTTGGTAGGCCTTAGGCCCGTGATGGTGAACCTATGGCACGTGTGCCACAGGTGGCACGTGGAGCCATATCTGCCGGCACGCGAGCCGTTGCCCTAGCTCAGCTCCAGCGCGCATGTGCATGCTGGCCAGCTGATTTTCGGCTTGCGCTGAGGCTCTGGGAGGGCGTTTTCGGCCTCCGGAGGGCCTCCAGGGTTGCAGGGGAGGCCATTTTCGCCCTCCCCAGGCTCCAGGGAAGCCTCTGGAGCCTGGGGAGGGCAAAAAACAGGCCTACCTGGCCCACTGGAAGTCGGGAAATGGGGGAGTGGGGGAGTGCGTGGGGTTGTGTGTGCATGCGCAGGGAGTGGGGCATGTGGGAGAGCATTGAATTATGGGTGTGTGCATGCGATAACACGCACGCGCGCACTTTTGGCACCCGAGGAAAAAAAGGTTTGCCATCACTGCCCTAGGCCATTGTTTGTGTGCCCTTGTTATAGGTGGACAGACTTTCATACTGTACTTGCACACACAAATACACAGACATTGTGTCTTGCATCACTTCATAACTGAGGGATAACACTTCCGGAAATGTTCCAGGGATCCATCATTGACTTTGTTGAACCCAACTGCTCAGTGTCCTAAAATCCAGGAAGAACAATCCCAGCAGACGAACCATCAGTCTCTCTTTGAAATCTCCATCAAGGAAAAGACCTTTAACCCTGAAAGTAGTTCTCCTATTAAATTGTTTTTATATTCAAGACTCAGATGAAAGGTGCAAACAGAGTAATTATTATTAATTCAAGTTGTATCGTCCGTCTCATCTAACCAACTCTGGGTAGCTCAACTTTAGACTATAATGTACAATTCAGTGATACATCCCAGTGGTGGGTTCCTACCAGTGCGGTCCACTCTATAGCACCGGTAGCAACCGTCTGGTGACGTCACGGATGTTGTAGCTGGTCATAAATGTGTATATGTGTGTGCGCGTGTACATGTGTGCATGCATAAGGCTGTCAAAACTCAAAAAACAGGTCAAGTAGCTCTGAGGAGGTCAGTCATAAATTTGAACACTTGCTAAGCAACCGGCCATTAAGCGAGGACCACTTGTATTTGATTTGCCTTAAAGGTTCAGAGCTGTATGGAATCTGGTTTCTTTTAATCCTTTGGGGGATTGTAAAACGTCCGGATGCAGGAATCCTCGTAGGGGGAACTAGGATTGTGACCACTTAGCCACACCCGCCCAGTCACATGACTATGAAGCCATGCCCGCCCAGTCACATGACCATCAAGCCACTCCTACTCGGTCACATGACCATCAAGCCATACCCACAAAACTAAGCAAAGCCCTCAAAATTAAGTCACACCCACAAAATTAAGCCACATCCACAGAGTGGTAGCAAAAAAATTAGGAACCCGCCCCTGATACATCCTCATTAGACCTTACACTGCTCCCTGGGGGCACAAATTACCAGTCTTGTCTAATTCCCAGAATCCTACCGCCTCTAGCTCCATTTTCCACGTTTTTTCATTGAAAAATCTTTGTGGTCTTCAGTTGGACTAATTTATTTTGCCAACAACATTTTCTGAGAGGGACAGAAGAGAAGAAGGAATAAGTGCTGTATAACGGAGAAGTATCTCTTTTTGTGACTTGGAGATGCTGCTTCCATTACCATTATCATTAATTACATTGCACCATTTTGTTTCGAAGCAGTCTGACACTGCAGATTAAATCAATTTATCTGAATTATGCTTTGCATGGAATATTATGCCAGTGCTTTGTCTGTTTCTGCCTCGTTTTCCATACTGAGAAGTTACTGAGAGTTAATAAACTTTCCCCCATGAATTAACGCTCTCCCTATTTATTGTCATTTATAGATCTGATTTCTTCCAATCCATCTTGATAAGGCACCTCACTCTAAGCTAGTTTAATGAGAAGCAACTGACCTAGCATTTTGTGGTACAGTATTCTAACCAGATCTGAGACCACTTATATAATTCTGTAGCCTGCATTTCACCAATTGTCTAGCCAAACATTATTGGGATATTTGTCTCCCACTATTACCTTTACAGGCTGAGACATTAGGAGTCCCTCTAGGAGTAGGGCGGCATATAAGAATTGCAAAATGAATGAATGAATAAATAAATAAATTCTCCCTGAGCTTCTTTCTCTATCCATTATGCAGCTGCAGGCTAAGCCATCTCTTATCTGATCATTCCCCGGGTAGCATCTCTTGGCCCCATTTCTCAGGTCTTTCTTACCTGCCTCTAGACAAGATGGGTGGCACATAAATTTAATAGGTAGGTAGGTAGGTAGATAGGTGTCTAGCCAAACATTATTGGGGTATTTGTCTCCCACTATTACCTTTACAGGCTGAGACGTTAGGAGTCCCTCTGGGAGTAGGACGGCATATAAGAATTGCTAAATAAATAAATAAATAAATAAATAAATAAATAAATAAATAAATAAATAAATAAATAAATAAATAAATAAATAAATAAATAAATAAAAATACCATTTACAATGGATGAGTTTAAGGGCATGAAATTTAATTTAATTTAATATAATTTATTGTATTTCTATGCTGCCCAACTCCCGAAGGACTCTGGATGGGAGGCCTTCCATTCTTGTTTCTATTTTAATTTTGGGGGGAGGAGGGGAAAGAAAGCCACACGGCTGAAATTTGGCTAGTTTGCTGTCAAATTTCAGTGGTGGGATCTTTATTTATTTAAAACATTTATATGACCATCCATCTTGTACCAAACTGGGTGACTCCTATCCAAAACATAAAACAGCATCTACTCGGAATTAAAAATTTGAAAACCAAAAGACCTGAACGCATAGCTCAACTTTCACATGTAAACCACACCATTTAACTAATCTCAGCCTATCCCAGGGCTTGCAGGAAAACCCGGATCTTGAGTCTTTTCCCGAAAGTTAAAAGGGTGAGGACCTGCCAAATTTTAAAGGGATGGAGGTTCCATTGGGCAGGGGCTGCCACAGGAAAAACATGTTAGACGGCAACATTTCAAGAGAGGAAACTAGCAGCATCCTCACCCTGATCTGATCTGGCAGGATGGGCAGATCTCATAAATAATCTGTTCCTTCTCTGGATGCTGAGGACTGTTGACTGAAAACAAGTGGACTTATGTAACCTGTGGTCTTTGCATTGCCACCTCCTTTGTCTGTGACATTTATATCTAGCCCAGAGGTGGGTTCCTACTGGTGCGGTGCAGTACGCAACTCCGGTAGGGACCCACCGATTGCCCAATTTGCATGCGATGGCTCCAGTGCCGTCTTTGCTGGTCTGTTGCATGCCACCATCTTTTTCCCAAATTTTTTTGGCGTTTTTTGCTTCTGCGCATGCGCGGAAGCAAAATCTTGCGAGGGGACGCGCATGCGCAAGATTTCGGCAAGTTTTTGCTTCTGCACATGCGCAGAAGCAAAAAATTGCCAAAATTGCGTGCACACATCCCCTCGCAAGATTTTAGTGAGCTTTTGCTTTTACACATGCACAGGAAGCAAAATTGTACGAGGGGGCTTGCACGTGTAGCGCGCGCGCGTGCGCAACATAGCAACACACCGGTAGTGAGGTAAGTGCAACCTGCCCCTGATCTAGCCTTGCCTTCACAAATGATATTCACAATGGTACACCAGATAAATTATCCAAGATGCATAAAGGCATGTTAAATGAATGTTGGAAGTGTAAAAATAAAGAAGGGGCTTTTTTAAATCACTTATGGTGGACATGTGATAAAGCAAAATAAAAAATTGGAGTATGATTCATATTTTAATACAGAAAATTCTGAAAACGGAGATAAAAACGAACTTTTCCTTTTGGATCTCATGGAAAAAGAACTGGAGAAAGAAATTGGAGCTTTCTTACTATATATGTTGACAGCAGCAAGACTATTGTTTGTGCAAAAATGGAAGGACACGTCGATACCTACCATGGAAGAATGGTTGCAGAAGCTGACGGAGTTGGCTGAAATGGCAAAATTGGCTACTTTGCTTAAAGAAAAGAACACAAGTACTTTGTTTTCCACATGGAAACCGCTTCTGAACTTCGTGCTTGATGTGGCGAAGAATGAAACTCTGACTTTGGGTTTTACTGATTAGATTGATAGATCTTTATAAAAACGGCCTGTTTATACTGTTATGGAAAAGGAATAAGCTGTGATTTGATCTTAATACCTTATTTTACTGTAACAGAGAGAGTCAGAAGTCAATGCTTCTTTTTCTTCTCCCCTCCTATCTTTCCTCACTTCCCTGCCCCCTTTCCGCTCCCCGCTTCCACTGTTCTTCTATTTACTTTTGTATTTTATGATGCTCTGTAACTTACATTTTGATTCTAAAAATGGTATTCACAATGGCTCTATGCTGCTATGCAGCAGGGAGACCCACAGAAGTCCTCTGAGATGGGGCAATGGGTCGCCCAACATGCTGGGCTCCCCTCCCCCTTGAAATCTGGGACTGAACCTGGGAGCTGGCTGAGGACTCTCGGTGCCATGTTAGAAAGGAAAGGAAAATGAGACTGAAATGACCGGTAATGTCTGCAGAGCACTTTCATGAACTGAAGGTTCTCAGAGGCATCAGTTCAATGGAACCGACAGAAGATTACAGCATTGCAGTAAAGGCAAAGGACTGGTCTGGATAGATTTCCCATTTCATTTTATGGAGAAGAACGGAAGTTCTTTGCCCTTTGTTCTCTAAGGCCCTTTGTTCTCTGTCACCTTACAGATCAATCTCTCCTTGGAAACCGATGTCCTTCCAGGGAAGACCTGCTCCCATCATGCAATTCTTCCCTTCAGCTAGAAGTTCAAGCCAGCCGGGGAAAAAAAAAGAATGTGTTGAAAGGAGCTTTGCACATTGCAAATTGTGTACTTCAAGCCAAAGTAGGCATTATAATAATTACAGGGCTTGAAACCGTGCCAGTGTTTATATTTTATTTATTTTTTTTCTTAAATACCAAGTAGCCATTTCAATTAGGAATTGTGGTGTTCGATGAGGAATGCTTTAACTCTTCCCTCCTCGGCTATATTTTATGAAAATAATTCTTACTCCACTGCAACTAGGTGTAGGCCTGGTTCCCTAAACCAGGGGTGGGCAAACTATGGCTCTTTGAGGACCTGTGGACTTCAACTCCCAGAATTCCTGAGCCAGCTATGCATGCATGGCTGGCTCAGGAATTCTGGGAGTTGAAGTCCACAGGTCCTCAAAGAGTCATAGTTTGCCTACCCCTGCCCTAGACTGCTTGGCTCCTAAGTCCCATAAGCCTCAGGCACCTTGGCTAAAGAATTTCCTGGCCATGGGAACCATAACTCCATGTAGAGGGCGTCAGGTTGACTATCCCAGGGAAAAAGGTCTGTTATTGGTAAGATATTGATTTTAGAACATTCTCATGCTATTTTCCATTAAAGGAAAGGTTACCACAGTTTGCACTTGTTTTAACATTCAAACATTTTCTGCAGGGTGCATACTTGTGGACCCAATAGTAAGGTGACCAGATGTCCCACATTTGGCGGGACTGTCCCGATTTGTAACAATTTGTCCCATGTCCCACGGCGTTTTTAAAAAGTCCCGATTTTCATCTTACCAGAGATGAATCTTAGTCTAAGTATCGGGGGTATGCTTTCCACATCTTTATTTCCACTTGGTATCATTTTTGCAACAAAGTTTAATCCACATTATTTGTCCAACAGAAAGGAAAAAATCCGAGTTACACTCTCTCTTCCCCCCCCCCAAAATGGCGCTCCTGCTTCAAATCAAAAGTTCCTCTTCAGGTCAATGGAGGTTTGAGAGGTCCACAGACTTCACAGAGAGACGTTTTATTTAGCTCAGGATTTCTTCGATCGGTTTATGGCCACACAACAGAACGTTGTCAAGACTCAACAGTAGTAACTGCGAGAGGGATCTTGGAGTCCTAGTGGACAACCGTTTAAATATGAGCCAGCAGTTTGCAGCAGCTGCCAAAAAAGCCAACACAGCTCTAGGATGCATTAACAGAGGGATAGAATCAAGATCACGTGAAGTGTTAATACCACTTTACAATGCCTTAGTAAGGCCACACTTGGAATACTGCATTCAGTTTTGGTCGCCACGATGTAGAAAGGATGTTGAGATTCTGGAAAGAGTGCAGAGAAGAGCAACAAAGATGATTAGGGGACTGGAGGCTAAAACATATGAAGAACGGTTGCAGCAACTGGGTATGTCTAGCTTAATGAAAAGAAGGACTAGGGGAGATATGATAGCAGTGTTCCAATATCTCAGGAGTTGCCACAAAGAAGAGGGAGTCAAACTATTCTCCAAAGCACCTGAGGGTAGAACAAGAAGCAATGGGTGGAAACTAAACAAGGAGAGAAGCAACTTAGAACTAAGGAGAAATTTCCTGACAGTAAGAGCAATTAATCAGTGGAACAGCTTGCCTCCAGAAGTTGTGAATGCTCCAACACTGGAAGTTTTAAAGAAGATGTTGGATAACCATTTGTCTGAAGTAGTGTAGGGTTTCCTGCCTAAGCAGGGGGTTGGACTAGAAGACCTCCAAGGTCCCTTCCAACTCTGTTATTATTATTATTAAGATGCTCCTTCAGCTGATTGGGATATCATCTTTATTTATCGCTGCTAAACTGGAGGAAATCTACCCTCCAAAGCTTCATCAGTTTGCCTATGTCACCAATGGTGCTTGCACAGAAGAAAACATTATCAGCATGGAACTCATTATTATGAAGGCGCTGAATTGGAACCTGAGTCCCCTGACGATCATGTCCTGGCTAAATATATACACGCAGGTCACATATCTCAATGAGATTTGTGAGATGCTGCTGCCCCAATATTCTCAAAAGACATTCGTGCAAGTAGCAGAGCTTTTGGACCTGTGTGTCCTTGATGTGGGCTGTATGGAGTACACATATGGCGTCCTGGCTACTTCGGCGTTGTATCACTTCTCCTCACGCGAGTTAATGCAGCAGATTTCGGGATACGAACTGAGCGACATAGAGAAGTGCGTGAAATGGATGGTCCCCTTTGCGATGGCGATCAAGGAAGCGGGGAGTTCGGTGCTGAAGCACTTCAGAGGAGTCCCTGCTGAAGAGTTGCACAATATACAAACGCACATAAACACCTTTGACTTGCTGGACAAAGCTCGAGCCAAACAAGCTATGTTAGCTGAGAAGAACAGGTGTTCCCCTTTGTCCACAGGTGTGCTCACCCCACCTCAGAGCAGCAAGAAATTCTCTCGGACCTCGAAATAGCTGAAGCTATGGAAGCTGCTCCTTCTCCTGATCGGCTGCTGTTTTTAAAAACACACAACTTTCTCGTCCTATATTTTTATTTTCACAATTCTGCATTTTTGCGTGATGCTGCCAATGACTCCAGATTAATGCTAGAATGGGGATGAAAAAATCCTTTATGGATTTTTATGGAAGAAACCGACCAGATTTGAAAATGGTGTGTGTGTTTTTTTTCCTTTTCTTTTTAATGGAACGTCTGTCTTTCAATGAACTCTTCGAATAACCCAGCCACTTCAAACAGGGATGTGCTTGGATTGCTGCTAAGGAAAGAGTTATTTTTGATGTGCTGATCAGAAAAAAATAGGTTTTGCCCTTTGGTATTGGGAAACGCTAACAATGCGCTGGTTGCAGTTAGCCATGGAAGGCAAGCCTCTTCGCAGATTTCAGTTTACAGCCTGATTTTTTTTTTAAAAAAATCCTTTGTAAATGCTCTTATGTATCTCTAATTTTTTTTAAATAAAGTACAGTCTTTGAAGAAGAAGAAGTTCCTCTTCCTTATTCTGTGCTCTCAGTTCGTTATTTTATATTTATAAGTCAATTTATATTAAATCAAAAACAACTTTCAGTTCAAATATCAATGTGTTTTTTTTCTTTAAAGTAGGGTATTATTCCAAAACCACATCTCCTTTTTAATCTAAAAAAAATTTTTTTTCCCAAATGTTTCCCCCCCCCCCACAATTTTAGCATGCTTGACCCGCCGCTAATCCTTAGCTTCCTTATTTCTCCCCCTCGTTTTTTGGGGACTTTCATGACCTTTTAAACAACGAGAGCAATCTACTAAAAAAATTCACTCAAATGAGAAATATGCCAAAGAATAAAATAATACTATGCATAATTTTTTAATGTATTATATTTGTAAATTGTACTTATGTTGAAATTAAAAAATATATATTACAATACTATTTTTGCGTTCTATGAAAATTTTTGTTGCTCCATATAGACCAAATTTTTAATCAAGAACCCCCCCCCCCGGGTCAATGGTGTCCCGCTTTACCAATGTTAAAATCTGGTCACCTTACCCAATAGATATTTTCAACTCGTGAAGAAAGAGTTGCACCAATAGTTGTTGTTGTTGTTAGTTGTGAAGTCGTGTCTGACCCATCGTGACCCTATGGACAACCTTCCTCCAGGCCTTCCTGTCCTCTACCATCCTCTGGAGTCCATTTAAGTTCACGCCAACTGCTTCTGTGACTCCATCCAGCCACCTCATTCTCTGTCATTCCCTTCTTCTTTTGCCCTCAATCTTTCCCAGTGAAAAACTAACTGGTATCAGACAAAACACACACACGCGCACACACACACACACACACACACACACACACACACACACACACACACACACACACACACACATATCAGATGTGAGCCAGTTAAACTAAGCTCTCATTCTGCCCCGGATCAAAAATCATTATAATTTCCTGTTTTAGCTCTCTTAACACATTCATTGTTCTGTCCCACCCTTCATTTTGACATTTCTGATTTCCATTCATTTCCAGGACTGGCTGGAGAATTTTGGCAGTTGAAGTTCACACATAAGGGCCAGAACACAAATTAGCATTTATTTCACATCAGTTTATATTATAAATTTACATAAGCTTAAACAAAAAAAATCTTCACAGAATTGCACTTCATACATTTAATAAAGTCCTACTTTATATCATATCAGTGCAGTACACAGAATAATGTTATCAAATTACAGAAGGGCAGATGCTAATTGGATAATATGTAATAATTTCCAACAATATGACCAATGTGACAGTAAAATCAATGATACAGAAAGGTGAGACACAGATATTCCTATGATTGCATTACATTTTACAATTTGGAATTAAATAATGTCAGGATATGGAAAGCTACATGAAGTCTTAAAGTACCAGATTGTTCACTTTTGATTTATGACAACAGTGGGTTTTATGTGTAAAGATAATACCTTCTGTAAGATTGTCCCAGAGAAAATATGAAGAATATCCTTATGGTAGGTTTCCAACCAATTGGGATTTAAGTTCTCACGTCTAGTGTATTGCATCCATTTCATATGAATGAAATTTAGAACTGATTATGTGTATTTCAATATAAATGGAGTTCACTCCCAAATGAGCCAATGTTTCACACATGGCCTCAAAACTGATACATTTGCCTTTCCCCAAGCTATTATTTCAATCTGGGGATCGATAAGAATCAGAATTCTCGATTAATGGGATTTCAGACCGCCCAATGTTGTCTTCAATGTATTCTGGGGTACTTCTTAGGTGTGGACAGCAAAGCATGAACAGAAGTCATTTAAGATAATATTGTGTCTTCAGGGATTGTAATTTCCAAAGCCGCTCTGACGAACTGATGTATATACTACGGTGTTGAAAACAATGATCAAAATAATACTAAGAACGATCGATGCAATCCCCAATCCAAGTGCCGTGTGATCCAAGGTGAGTGCCAGTCTGGAATATCTCTTAGCAGATGCGTTGTCTCCGCGTTGATTGGCCCCTTGAGTCTGAGGGTGGGGAGAGGAAAGAGGTAAGAAAAAGATTATTGATACCCAAATAATTTGTTGACTCTGGGAATGTGGGCGAGCAAGGAGGAGACAAATGTCAAAACATGCATGAGAACACGATTTTTAAAATAAAGATGGCAAGCATGAAGGCAGAAGGAGAGAGGAAAAGAAGAACAAGAAGAGAAGAAAATAAGAAATAATGGTTGGAAACTAAACAAAGAGAGAAGCAAACTGGAATTAAGAGGAACTTCCTAGCAGTGGGAACAATTTCGAACATTTTGCCTTCAGAAATCGTGAGCGCTCCATCACTGGAGGTTTTTAAGAAGAGACTGGACAGTCACCTATCTGAGATGGTATAGGTTCTCCTGCTTGAGCTGGGGGCTGGACTAGAAGACCTCCAAGGTCCCTTCCAGCTCTATTCTATTCTATGCAAGGAAGAAGCAAAGGAAGAAAAAGATAAAGAGGAATACATTCTCCCCCTTTTTTTTCTTGCTTTTTCCTTTTTACTCCCTCTTCTTTTACAGTCCTGCTTCACAGTTCACTGCAACAAGTGCTGGCTGTTACCTCTTACCAAGATTAATCTAGCATTGGCCACACTCATAACCATCTAAGCAAAGATAGTCATGGTTCTCTCCCTTTCCCCTTTCCTCTCCCTCTCCCTCCTTCCCTCCCCTCCCTCCCTCCCTCCCCCTCTCACTCATTGAAACTCACCATTATAGAGTAAATCAAGGCAGCTATGCCCAAGGGGAGGCAACAGCAAAGGAGGGTGAAGATGGAGTAGCCCAAATAATCTGGTTCATTGACAGATTGGACATTTGTGAGGAAGATGGTCTGTTGAGGCTGCATAGGCACGGCACCAGGAGGTCCAGCATAAGGTTGATACTGGTATGGCATAGAGGGAGATGTCCCATACATTGGAGGCGGTGGATTAATAGCCTGGTATGGCATAGAGGGAGATGTCCCATACATTGGAGGCGGTGGATTAATAGCTGATTTCATCGGATCAGGCTGTTGTCCAGGAGGAAAGGATTCATTCATTTGAGATGTCTTCTCGTTCTCTGGATTGCTCATCTTGCAGCCTGGTCTCCTCTCCTCTCCTTCCCTTCCTTCAAGTTCTGCAATGCCTCTGCTCGTCTCTTAGATTCTTCTTCTTCTTTTCAGATGCTCCCCCAAGTCCTGCTGATCTTTTTCTTTTGCCTTGGTTGCACTTTCAATCCACACTCTTCCTCCTTCACTAGCGACCCTCTCTCATGGACTGAAACTTCTTTCGTCTGGAGATTTACTTCAAACAGGTGGTTACTTTATGGTAGAATTGCCCTGCCCTCGGAAATAACAGTTCCCTTATTGTTGTAGGATAAGATTTGGGGAAATGTGGCAATGAATAAACAGGGATGGAACTGGACTGGGTGGGGCAACACTGCCAAAGAACGGATATTCCGTAGCAGCATATGTTGTAAATTCAGTTACTCAATTTTTTTCCTCCTCAGTAAGGATAAGTTAGAGACTCTCCTCCTACCAAACAGGCCTGCCACTTCACAACTGAAACCAGGGACAGGGTCTGGACACCCCCTCCATTTATTTCTGGCTTCAGTGTTTCCCTCCACCATCTTACTGACTGCTAAATCTTTTCCAGCTAAATCTGGCTGGATTTATTGCCTCCCACTAACTGGGAAAAAGAAAAACAACCCTGTCACCAAACATCTTAGGATGTCATTGCACCAAGTTCCCTCGAAGCAACGGAGGTCGGTCTCCTGCAATTGTCTTACAAGGGAGGCCAGCCTATAAATAACAGGTAGTCCCTGACTTATGACCGCAACTGAATCCAAAATTTCTGTTGTTAAGTGAGACATTAGTTAAGTGAGTTTTGCCCCATTTTATGACTTTTCTTGCCACAGTTGTTAAGTGAATCACTGCGGTTGTTAAGTTAGTAACCTGGTTGTTAAGTGAAACTGGCTTCCCCATTGACTTTGCTTATCAGACGGTCGTAAAAGTGGATCGCATGCCTCTGGGACACAGCAACGGTCATAAATATGAACCAGTTGCCAAGCATCTGTGTTTTGATCATGTGATCTTGGAGATGGTGCAAAGGTCGTAACTGTGAAAAACTGTCATAAGTCACATTTTTCAGTGCCATTGTAACTCTGAAAAGTCACTAAGCGAACTGTTGTAAGTCGAGGACTACCCCTGTAGAGGTGTATAAAAGCAGTCCTCAACTTACAACTGTAACTGAGCTCGGCAGTTACTGTCGTAAGTCATGATTGTTGTAAAGCAGGCTATCATATGACCAAACCAATTCTTCGGTCTTGTTTTGCAGTGGTCATTAAGCAAACCCATTGTTCACCATGGGCCAATTTTTGCCAGAAACTGGAAGTCAACTAGAAGCAAACACCAGTTTCTGGCAAAAAGAAAATCCGTAAATCACAGTCATGTGGCCGCAAGACCCTACAAACAGCTATAAATGTGGGCTGATCGTTGAGGGTCCAAAATACAGTCATGTGACTGGGGGGGGGGAAGGATGGGGAGGATGGAAATTGGACCATCGGAATGTGAATCCTGCTGCACTCATCTTCCTGGATCCTGAAGAAGGGGAACTCTTTGTGGACACTTTACCTGGGAAGCAGCAACACCTATGGCAAAGTTTATCGCTCTTCATAAAATGGTGAAAAGATGGGTTAGATGATATTACTGTTGGATAGAGTCATAATTGGCTGAATGATGGTGTCAGGGTTCCAAGGGATGCATCCATAGCAAACAAGACTCTGAGGCAGGTAAATTCCTCAAAGAATATTTTTATTGGGTATATCATATTGGCACTGATCCGGTGAAAACCGACTCTGAAGGTTCCCGTGGTTTTCACCTAATGAAAAGTAAAAGTTTTTACCCTTTCCCCATGGTCCAATCAAGGTGCCATCCGGTTGCCGGGTAACATCACTCCTCCTCCCTATGACCAGGTGTGAGAATGTCCTTGGTTCCCAATGGAAAGTATTTTGTTTTGGCTACAAAACTCCAGCTATCTCTATTCCCCCCTCCCAATCCCTCAGCTCCAGTGTGGCAACACTGAAGCAACAAAATGGCTTCGGTCAGGTCAGGTTCAGGGTTGACAGACGGCAGCCTAAGAGTGATCATTAATTGCTTCACTTCAGCTTGGAGGGAAGTATCGACAGCTCTGTCCTGGGAGTTGAAGTCCATGTATCTTAAAATTGCCAAGGTAGGGAAACCCTGCTTTAGATAAGGGAGAAGATTCAGGAAGATGTTGACAGGCACGAGCAGTGGGACAAAAAGAATAGGATGGCCCTCAGACCAGCAAGCTCCTATTTTCCCCAACAACAACAATCCTGTGAGGTGGTTTGGCAGAGAAAGAGAGCGAGTGTCTTAAAGTCACCCAGCTGGCTTTCATGCCTATGATGGGACTAGAACTCACTCTCTCCCAGTTTCTAGGCCAGCACCTAGTTCAAAAATGTTTTGTAATCTTCAGTTGCCTTGACTCTCAGGAGGCACCATGTCACCAGTTTCATCCTTTTGGAGTCCTCTATGGTTGGCAGATGTTATTTTATGGGCTGAAACCTTCTAGCAGGAATTGAACCCATAGCTCTTTGGAGTTTGGATGATTATATCCAGTACATTGGGGGTGTCAAACTCAAGGCCCCGGGGCTGAATCCAGCCTACGGGGAACTTAGATCTGGCCCACAGGACCACCCTGGAAATAGCGAAGGACTGGCCTGTGGTGCTTTTGCCAGCCAAAACGGGCTGCCGAGTGAGGTTTATTTATACCCTCTCTTGGGCCTTGCCCTTGTGCTTCCTGTTCCTGTGCAAGAAATGTATTCTATTGGCTGTAGTCAGACTCCCATGGGACCACGTGGGGTCATGTTTGTCTGAATCAAGCTTGGTTGAACCTTGGGCTGATGCAATGTCCTTAGGAGATTTTGCAATGCAGTGAGCCCTGCTGCTAGATAATCCTATCATGTCCTGGAGGGTCATGTCTTAATCCCATCACCCTGGAGCTGAAGGTCTTTTGTTTTGTAGATAGGCTGGTCCAGTCCTTCTCAATGGGCACCAAATATCTGCTGGGGCGCAGGGAGCTGAGGCTGAGTTTCTGTCTCCCTTAAGATTTCTGTTTCTCTTTTAGGTGAAATATAATATACTTCCTTTTTAATATTTCCTAAAATATTTCATTCTTCTAGGAGAGGGGTGGGTGCTAACTTTCTACACTGGCCATGGGAAGCATAACTCCATGTAGAGGGCATCATGTTGACTATCCCAGGGAAAAATAGCTGTTATTGGCAGGATATTGATTTTGGAACATTCTCATGCCATTTTCCATTAAAGGAAAGGTTACCACAGATTGCACTTTTTTAACATTCAAACATTTTCTGCAGGGTGTGTATGCTACGTGTGGACCCAATCAGGGGTGGGTTCTATATTTCCTCACTGCTGGTTTCCTTTCTCCCGCGCAGCGTGGCATGCGCAGTGGCAAAAAATACAAAATAAATAAGTAAAAAAAAGCCGAAAACAAGATGGCGACACATGTGCAGTGCCGGAAACTCAGCTTCTGTGCATGTGCAGAAAAAAAAACCCATGAAAAAAAAATTAAAAAATCGGGAAAAAAATGGAAAAAAAATTCAAAAAAAAGATGGCAGCCTCCACAGACTGGCATCAACCGATCCGGTTCCGTGATGTAATCATGACATCACCAGCATTTTGTTACCGGTTCGGGCAAACCAGTCCGAACCAGGAGGATCCCACCTCTGGACCCAATAAATATTTTCAATTGGTGAAGGAAGAATTGCAGCAATAGTACATGACCCAATGAAAAAGCTCTCATTCTTCCCTGGATCAAAATCCATTTATAATTTCTTGTTTTAGGTCGCTTAAGATATTCATTGTTCTGTCCCACCTTTCATTTTGACATTTCTGATTTCCATTTATTTCCAGGACTGGCTGGAGAATTTTGGGAGTTGAAGTTCACACATAAGGGCCAGAACACAAATTAGCATTTATTTCACATCAGTTTATATAATAAATTTACATAAGCTTAAACCAAAAAATCTTCACAGAATTACACTTCAGACATTTAATAAAGTCCTACTTTGTATTAAATCAGTGCAGTACACAGAATAATGTTATCAAATTACAGAAGGGCAGATGCTAATTGGATAATATGCAATCATTTCCAACAATTAGTGCAATGTGACAGTAAAATCAATGATACAGAAAGGTGAAACAGAGATATTCCTATGATCGCATTACATTTTACAATTTGCAGTTAAATGTGTGTCAGAATATGGAAAGCTACATGAAGCCCTAAGATACCAGATTGTTCACTTTTGATTTATGACAACACTGGGTTTTATGTGTAAAGATAATGTCTTCTGTAAGATTGTCCCAGAGAAAATATGAAGAATATCCTTATGGTAGGTTTCCAACAAATCGGATTTCAGTTCTCACGTCTAGTGTATTGCATCCATTTCATATGAATGAGATTTAGAATTGATTATGTGTATTTCAATATAAACGGAGTTCACTCCCAAATGAGCCAATGTTTCACATGTGGCCTCAAAACTGATACATTTACCCTTTCCCAAGCTATTATTTCAATCTGGAGATCGATAAGAATCAGAATTCTGAATTAATAGGATTTCAGACTGCCCAATAGCGATAGCAATAGCATTTAGGCTTATATACCGCTTCACAGTGCTTTGCAGCCCTCTCTAAGAGGTTTACAGAGTCAGCATATTGCCCCCAACAATCTGTGTCCTCATTTTATCCACCTCGGAAGGATGGAAGGCTAAGTCAACCTTGAGCCTGGTGAGAATCGAACTGCCAAATTGGAGGCAGCCGGCAGTCAACAGAAGTAGCCTGCAGTACTGCATTCTAACCACTGCGCCACTATGGCTCCTGTTGTCTTCAGTGTATTATGGGGTAGTTCTTAGGTGTTGTTGCTGGTCAACAAAGCATGTTTGTACTAGTGGGAAGTCTGAAAGACCAGCCTACGGTTAAATTCTGCACTAAGAGTTTTACATGATTTACATTTACATTAATTCAAAGACTATGGTTTTATTTTAGATTTCTGACTTCCCTTCCGTTTATTAAGAACAGAAATGATTTAAGATAATATTGTGTCTTCAGCGATTGTAATATCCAACGCTGCTGTGATGAACTGATGTATATACTACGGTGTTGAAAACAATGGTCAAAATAATACCAAGAACGATACATGCAATCCCCAATCCAAGTGCCGTGTGATCCAAGGTGAGTGCCAGTCTGGAATATCTCTTAGCAGATGCGTTGTCTCCGCGTTGATTGGCCCCTTGAGTCTGAGGGTGGGGAGAGGAAAGAAGTAAGAAAAAGATTATTGATACCCATATAATTAGTTGACTCTGGGCATGTGGGAGAGCAAGGAGGAGACAAATGTCAAAACGTGCATGAGAACACGGTTTTAAAAATAAAGATGGCAAGCGTGAAGGCAGAAGGAGAGAGGAAAAGAAGAACAAGAAGAGAAGAAAATAAGTGAGGAAGCAAAGGAAGAAAAGGATAAAGAGAAAGCTACCAAGACCTGGCTGTTCCAACAGGCCTGGAACCATTGACCTCCCATATCAACAGTTGAGGTTGGCCTATGACTGTGGTATGATTGAATTTTTTTAATATGTTTTAATCTATGCTTTTTAAATTTTAATCTCATGGGCCAACCTCAACTGTTGACATGGGAGGTCAATGGTCCCAGGCCTGTTGGAACAGCCAGGTCTTGGTAGCTTTCCGGAAGGCCAGCAAGGTGGGGATAGTACGGATCTTGGGAGGTAGTTGATTCCAGAGAGCCGGGGCTGCTACAGAGAAGGCCCTCCCCTGTGGGCCCGCCAGTCTACATTATTTAGCTGACGGGACCTGGAGGAGCCCAACTCTGTGGGCTCTTACCGGTCGTTGGGAGGTATGTGGTAGCAGGCGGTCTCACAAATAACCTGGCCCTGAGCCATGTAGGGCTTTAAAGGTCATAACCAACACCTTGAATTGTGTCCGGAGACCAATGGGGAGCCAGTGTAGCTCGCGGAGGATTGGTGTCATATGGATGTATCTTGGAACACCCACAACCGCTCGCGCGGCTGCATTCTGGATCAGTTGAAGTCTCCGAACAGTCTTCAGGGGTAGCCCCAAGTAGAGCACATTGCAATAGTCAAGCCGTGAGGTGATAAGGGCATGAGTGACAGTGAGCAATGCCTCCTGATCCAGGTAGGGTCGCAATTGGTGCACCAGGCGAACCTGTGCAAAGATCCCCTAGCTACAGCTGTGAGATGTTGGTCTAATTTCAGCTGTGAGTCTAGGAGGACACCCAAATTGCGAACCCATTCTGAGGGGATTAATTTTTCTCCCCCCAGAACCAAGGACAGACAGTCGGTAAAATCCTTCGGAGGCAATGTCCATTGTCACTCGGTCTTGTCAGGGTTAAGTTTGAGCCTGTTGATTCCCATCCAGACCCTCACATCATCCAGGCACCAGCACATCACGTCTGCCGCTTCACTGAAGTGACGCGGGCTGGAGATATACAACTGGGTATCATCAGCGTACTGCTGAAACCTCACCCCGTGTCGTCGAATGATCTCACCCAGTGGTTTCATGTAGATGTTAAATAGGAGGGGGAGAGGAGGCCTTGAGACATCCCGCAAACGAGGGGTCTAGGAGTCGACCTCTGCCCCCCAGCCAACACCGACTGCGACCGATCAGAGAGATAGGAGGAGAACCACTGTAAAACGGTGCCTCCCACTCCCAGCTCCCCTAATTGGCGCAGGATACCATGGTCAATGGTATTGAAAGCAGCTGAGAGGTCAAGTAGCACCAAGATAGAGGAAAAACCCCTATCTTGGGCTCACCAGAGATCATCCATCAGAGTGACCAAAGTGGTTTCTGTGCTGTAGCCGGGCCTGAAACCCGATTGATAAGGGTCAAGGTAATCCATTTCATCCAATAACCATTGGAATTGGAGCCCCACCACGTTCTCTACAACCTTCCCTACAAAGGGAAGGTTGGAGACTGGACGAACGTTTTTCAATTCTGCTGGATCCAGGGAAGGCTTCTTGAGGAGGGGCCTCACCACCACCACCTTAAGTGGTTGTGGAACAGACTCCTCACAAGCATTGACCAGTACCTGGAGCCAGCCTCGTGTCACCTCTCTGCTGGATGAAACCAGCCAGGAGGGGCATGGGTCCAACAAACAAGTGGAGGAGCTCATCGCTCCAATGGCCTTGTCCACTTCCTCAGGAGTCACGGGCTCAAATTCTTCCCACATAATAGGACTAAGATCTGCCCCTGTCATCTCAGCTTGAATTGCCTAATCAGAGTCCAGGTCCATCCGAATCTGAGCGATTTTATCCGCCAAAACCTGTACTACAAATTCCTCAGCTCTACCCTGCAAGGGTTCCTCCCTCCACATTAAGGAGGGAATGAGTTACCTGAAACAGAGCGGCTGGGCGTGAATCAGCTGATGCAATAAGTGCGGAAAAATGTGAGCATTTTGCCGCCTGTATTGCCACTAAATAAGTCCTAATAAAGGCTCTTAAAAGTGTTCGGTCAGATTCAGCTTTACTGAATTGCATCGCTCTAGACGTCTCTTTTGGCGTTTCATCTCCCAGAGCTCCTCGGTAAACCAAGGAGCTTTCCTGGATCCACTGCTGCAGAGAGGTTGCAAAGGCGCAATCCGATCCAATGCCCCAGAAGCTGCCCTATTCCAGGCAGCCACTAGGGACTCAGAAGGATTGTGGACAAGGGATTCAGGTATCTCCCCAAGCTCCCTCTGGAACCTCTCCGGGTCCATTAGGCATCTGGGGTGGAACCACCTAATCAGTTCCGCCTCCCTGCGATGGAGGAGAGGTGCAATGAAGTCTAACCTCAGCAGGAAATGATCTGACCATGACAAGGGAGAAACGACTATGCCCCTTAAATTCATCTCTCCACTGCCCCGAGAGAAATACTAGGTCGAGCGTGTGACCCCCCCCCATGAGTCGGACCCTGAATTACTTGGGTCAGGTCCATAGTTGTCATGGAAGCCATAAACTCCTGTGCCACATCAGAGGATTCACCGAGCGATGGCAGGTTAAAGTCCCCCAGCACCATAAGTCTGGGGAACTCCACCGCCAGCCTGGCTACTGCCTCCAGCAGCGCAGGCAGGGCCGTAATAACGCAGCTGGGAGGCAGGTACGTTAACAATATGCCCAATTGAACCCCGGAGTCCAACTTCAGAAGGAGAGATTCACACCCAACAATCTCCGGGGCACCGATCCTGCGAGGACAAGATCAGCCTGGATCTCAAATTAATTCAGCGGAATCCCTTTTTATCCATTTGCTGCACGTGTACCCATATACCCTATTTTAAAAATCAAAGTTTTTGATAACGACTCCAATCGATTTAGCTCATCAGCCTGAATGAAAGGTTTGCACAGGACTTTGAGCGATGTGAGACTTTTCCGGGCAAGTTGCACAGGAAACAGATCAACAGCAACGACAGATAAATAGATTTAGTGCAGAAAAAAAGAGACTCCTTTTACAAAAGGAACCCTCTCCATTTCTTTCCCTCCCCCCCTCTCTCATTGCAACTCACCTTTATAGAGTAAATCAAGGCAACAATGCCCAAGGGGAGGCAACAGCAAAGGAGGGTGAAGATGGAGTAGCCCAAATAATCTGGTTCATTGACAGATTGGACATTTGTGATGAAGATGGTCTGTTGAGGCTGCATAGGCACGGCACCAGGAGGTCCAGCATAAGCTTGATACTGGTATGGCATAGAGGGAGATGTCCCATACATTGGAGGCGGTGGATTAATAGCTGATTTCATCGGATCAGGCTGTTGTCCAAGAGGAAAGGATTCATTCATTTGAGATGTCTTCTCGTTCTCTGGATTGCTCATCTTGCAGTCTGGTCTCCTCTCCTCTCCTTCCCTTCCTTCAAGTTCTGCAATGTCTCTGCTCGTCTCTTAGATTCTTCTTCTTCTTTTCAGATGCTCCCCCAAGTCCTGCTGATCTTTTTCTTTTGCCTTGGTTGCACTTTCAATCCACACTCTTCCTGCTTCACTAGCGACCTTCTCTCATGGACTGAAACTTCTTTCATCTGGAGATTTGCTTCAAACAGGTGGTTACTTTATGGTAGAATTGCCCTGCCCTTAGAAATAACAGTTCCTTATTGTTGTAGGATAAGCTTTGTCTGGTGTGGGGAAATGTGGCAATGAATAAACAGGGATGGATCTGGACTGGGTGGGGCAGCACTGGCAAAGAACGTATATTTCCCTAGGAGCAGATGATATAAATTCAGTACTCAATTTTTTGTCTCCTCAGTAAGGGTAAGTTAGAGAACCTCCTCCTACCCAGCAGGCCTACCACTTCACAACTGAAACCAGGGACAGGGTCTGGACACCCCCTCCATTTATTTCTGGCTTCAGTGTTTCCCTCCACCATCTTACTGACTGCTAAATCTTTTCCACACTGGCTGGATTTATTGCCTCCCACTAACTGGCCTCCATGGTCTCCAGTAGCACTCTGCCAGTCAAAAACAGGGTCTGTGGAGGCCCTACTATAGATGGACAGATAGAGAGAGAGAAAGGAGAGAGAGAGAGAGAGGGGGGGGAGAGGGAGAGGGAGAGGGAGAGAGAGAGAGAGAGAGATAGAGAGAGACGGAGAGGGAGGGAGGGAGGAAGATAATTGATTGTAAGCTCCTTGGGGTTGAGAAACTGAGTTTCCTGAAGTGGATCACTAGACTCCTAAACAACTTAAAAAACAATCTAGTAAAAAGAAAAATGAACCAAAAGAGCAACATACAAACAAAAGCAAATAAAACAGCCTCAGGAGCAAAACAAATTAAAGTTTAATTTGTGTGTATTGTTTAGATAGATAGATAGCTTTTATTGCGGTCAGAGACCAATTTAAAATACACATAAAAAGGGGGGTAAATTTTGCAAATATAGATAGCTCATGTGACAGTATACCATCTACTACAATCTATACTGTCAATACTAGTGATCCTCTGCCGTAGGGGTTACCCGTCTTTTCCTCCGTTTTTCAGCCACGACTGCAGCAATTTTTTTTGCCACCTTTGAGGTTATATTAGGGTCTATATCCTGGAGTAGGAAATAAAGGCTGAACAGAACCGGTGAACCAGGGAATCTGTGGGAAATAGGGGAGATGAATCTTGATCTTATGTCTCGATAGTGGGGGCATACGAATGTAATGTGGAGCAGAGATTCCGGGGATCGGCCATCACATGTACAATAGGTGGATTTTACTCCCCCTGAGAGCCTGCTGTCGAGGACATTCGAGGGGATCACATTAAATCGTGCCTTCATAAATGCAAGCCTATGTTTGA
Organism: Diadophis punctatus similis; assembly: GCA_023053685.1. Classification (NCBI taxonomy): domain Eukaryota; kingdom Metazoa; phylum Chordata; class Lepidosauria; order Squamata; family Dipsadidae; genus Diadophis; species Diadophis punctatus. The sequence continues at coordinate 8,588,045 of JALIGW010000022.1, read as the reverse complement.
TAGAGTGTAACGCGGAAAGGTAAGGCGGGGGGGTGAAGCAAGGGAACAATACCAAGGGAAAACAGTGAGCAAGTTCCTGATCCGTTTGCCAGATTAAGTTGTCTATCAATGTCGTCCAGCCATTGAAAAATCAACGATTTGGCAGCATCAGGGCCTAAGATAAAAACTTCACTGGGGGAAATCCCGATCTTCAAAAGTTTAGTATGGATATTATGGGCCCAGGGACTATGAAAAGGGTCCCACCATAGGCATTGGCCTAGGTAATAGCCTGAGAGTCTAGTCCAGAGGGACAACCAATAGCCAATTGCACGTTTCCACATGATTGTAGCAAGTGAGGACATGCCCAGTTCCAAACGAATTGCGGCATTACTTACACAGGGAGGAACTCCCATCAAATGGCGTAGGAACTTACTATTGACAGACTCAAGAGAGGAGATGTTGGATTGGACCCAGAGGGGGGCACCATAGATGGTAGCAGCTATCACCTTTGCCCTATAGACTTTTATTGCTGAGGGGATATGATGAGCTCGTATTGTTTAATAGACTTCTAAATTGGCCATGCCCACCTAGTCACATGACCACCTAGCCAGGCCCACTCAGTCACATGACCAACTAGCCATGCCCACCCAACTGGTCCAGACCCCCAACAGTCTAAGGAACTGTGAATTGGCCCCCTGTTTAAAAAGTTTGAGGTCTCCTGTCCAAGAGGGTCATGCTACATGTGAACCCAATAGATATTTTCAAGTGGTGGAGGAAGAATTGCAGCAATAGTACATAACCCAATGAAAAATGAACTAATTAGCATTTATTTCACATCAGTTTACATTATAAATTTACATAAGCTTAAACCAAAAAATCTTCACAGAATTACACTTCAGACATTTAATAAAGTCCTACTTTGTATTAAATCAGTGCAGTACACAGAATAATGTTATCAAATTACAGAAGGGCAGATGCTAATTGGATAATATGCAATCATTTCCAACAATTAGAGCAATGTGACAGTGAAATCAATGATAGAGAAAGGTGAGACAGAGATATTCCTATGATCACATTAAATTTTACAATTTGGAGTTGAATGTGTGTCAGGATATGGAAAGCTACATGAAGCCCTAAGATACCAGATTGTTCACTTTTGATTTATGACAACACTGGGTTTTATGTGTAAAGATAATATCTTCTGTAAGATTGTCCCAGAGAAAATATGAAGAATATCCTTATGGTAGGTTTCCAACAAATCGGATTTCAGTTCTCACGTCTAGTGTATTGCATCCATTTCATATGAATGAGATTTAGAATTGATTATGTGTATTTCAATATAAACGGAGTTCACTCCCAAATGAGCCAATGTTTCACATGTGGCCTCAAAACTGATACATTTACCCTTTCCCAAGCTATTATTTCAATCTGGAGATCGATAAGAATCAGAATTCTGAATTAATAGGATTTCAGACTGCCCAATAGCGATAGCAATAGCATTTAGGCTTATATACCGCTTCACAGTGCTTTGCAGCCCTCTCTAAGAGGTTTACAGAGTCAGCATATTGCCCCCAACAATCTGTGTCCTCATTTTATCCACCTCGGAAGGATGGAAGGCTAAGTCAACCTTGAGCCTGGTGAGAATCGAACTGCCAAATTGGAGGCAGCCGGCAGTCAACAGAAGTAGCCTGCAGTACTGCATTCTAACCACTGCGCCACTATGGCTCCTGTTGTCTTCAGTGTATTATGGGGTAGTTCTTAGGTGTTGTTGCTGGTCAACAAAGCATGTTTGTACTAGTGGGAAGTCTGAAAGACCAGCCTACGGTTAAATTCTGCACTAAGAGTTTTACATGATTTACATTTACATTAATTCAAAGACTATGGTTTTATTTTAGATTTCTGACTTCCCTTCCGTTTATTAAGAACAGAAATGATTTAAGATAATATCGTGTCTTCAGCGATTGTAATATCCAACGCTGCTGTGATGAACTGATGTATATACTACGGTGTTGAAAACAATGGTCAAAATAATACCAAGAACGATACATGCAATCCCCAATCCAAGTGCCGTGTGATCCAAGGTGAGTGCCAGTCTGGAATATCTCTTAGCAGATGCGTTGTCTCCGCGTTGATTGGCCCCTTGAGTCTGAGGGTGGGGAGAGGAAAGAAGTAAGAAAAAGATTATTGATACCCATATAATTAGTTGACTCTGGGCATGTGGGAGAGCAAGGAGGAGACAAATGTCAAAACGTGCATGAGAACACGGTTTTAAAAATAAAGATGGCAAGCGTGAAGGCAGAAGGAGAGAGGAAAAGAAGAACAAGAAGAGAAGAAAATAAGTGAGGAAGCAAAGGAAGAAAAGGATAAAGAGAAAGCTACCAAGACCTGGCTGTTCCAACAGGCCTGGAACCATTGACCTCCCATGTCAACAGTTGAGGTTGGCCTATGACTGTGGTATGATTGAATTTTTTTAATATGTTTTAATCTATGCTTTTTAAATTTTAATCTCATGGGCCAACCTCAACTGTTGACATGGGAGGTCAATGGTCCCAGGCCTGTTGGAACAGCCAGGTCTTGGTAGCTTTCCGGAAGGCCAGCAAGGTGGGGATAGTACGGATCTTGGGAGGTAGTTGATTCCAGAGAGCCGGGGCTGCTACAGAGAAGGCCCTCCCCTGTGGGCCCGCCAGTCTACATTATTTAGCTGACGGGACCTGGAGGAGCCCAACTCTGTGGGCTCTTACCGGTCGTTGGGAGGTATGTGGTAGCAGGCGGTCTCACAAATAACCTGGCCCTGAGCCATGTAGGGCTTTAAAGGTCATAACCAACACCTTGAATTGTGTCCGGAGACCAATGGGGAGCCAGTGTAGCTCGCGGAGGATTGGTGTCATATGGATGTATCTTGGAACACCCACAACCGCTCGCGCGGCTGCATTCTGGATCAGTTGAAGTCTCCGAACAGTCTTCAGGGGTAGCCCCAAGTAGAGCACATTGCAATAGTCAAGCCGTGAGGTGATAAGGGCATGAGTGACAGTGAGCAATGCCTCCTGATCCAGGTAGGGTCGCAATTGGTGCACCAGGCGAACCTGTGCAAAGATCCCCTAGCTACAGCTGTGAGATGTTGGTCTAATTTCAGCTGTGAGTCTAGGAGGACACCCAAATTGCGAACCCATTCTGAGGGGATTAATTTTTCTCCCCCCAGAACCAAGGACAGACAGTCGGTAAAATCCTTCGGAGGCAATGTCCATTGTCACTCGGTCTTGTCAGGGTTAAGTTTGAGCCTGTTGATTCCCATCCAGACCCTCACATCATCCAGGCACCAGCACATCACGTCTGCCGCTTCACTGAAGTGACGCGGGCTGGAGATATACAACTGGGTATCATCAGCGTACTGCTGAAACCTCACCCCGTGTCGTCGAATGATCTCACCCAGTGGTTTCATGTAGATGTTAAATAGGAGGGGGAGAGGAGGCCTTGAGACATCCCGCAAACGAGGGGTCTAGGAGTCGACCTCTGCCCCCCAGCCAACACCGACTGCGACCGATCAGAGAGATAGGAGGAGAACCACTGTAAAACGGTGCCTCCCACTCCCAGCTCCCCTAATTGGCGCAGGATACCATGGTCAATGGTATTGAAAGCAGCTGAGAGGTCAAGTAGCACCAAGATAGAGGAAAAACCCCTATCTTGGGCTCACCAGAGATCATCCATCAGAGTGACCAAAGTGGTTTCTGTGCTGTAGCCGGGCCTGAAACCCGATTGATAAGGGTCAAGGTAATCCATTTCATCCAATAACCATTGGAATTGGAGCCCCACCATGTTCTCTACAACCTTCCCTACAAAGGGAAGGTTGGAGACTGGACGAACGTTTTTCAATTCTGCTGGATCCAGGGAAGGCTTCTTGAGGAGGGGCCTCACCACCACCACCTTAAGTGGTTGTGGAACAGACTCCTCACAAGCATTGACCAGTACCTGGAGCCAGCCTCGTGTCACCTCTCTGCTGGATGAAACCAGCCAGGAGGGGCATGGGTCCAACAAACAAGTGGAGGAGCTCATCGCTCCAATGGCCTTGTCCACTTCCTCAGGAGTCACGGGCTCAAATTCTTCCCACATAATAGGACTAAGATCTGCCCCTGTCATCTCAGCTTGAATTGCCTAATCAGAGTCCAGGTCCATCCGAATCTGAGCGATTTTATCCGCCAAAACCTGTACTACAAATTCCTCAGCTCTACCCTGCAAGGGTTCCTCCCTCCACATTAAGGAGGGAATGAGTTACCTGAAACAGAGCGGCTGGGCGTGAATCAGCTGATGCAATAAGTGCGGAAAAATGTGAGCATTTTGCCGCCTGTATTGCCACTAAATAAGTCCTAATAAAGGCTCTTAAAAGTGTTCGGTCAGATTCAGCTTTACTGAATTGCATCGCTCTAGACGTCTCTTTTGGCGTTTCATCTCCCAGAGCTCCTCGGTAAACCAAGGAGCTTTCCTGGATCCACTGCTGCAGAGAGGTTGCAAAGGCGCAATCCGATCCAATGCCCCAGAAGCTGCCCTATTCCAGGCAGCCACTAGGGACTCAGAAGGATTGTGGACAAGGGATTCAGGTATCTCCCCAAGCTCCCTCTGGAACCTCTCCGGGTCCATTAGGCATCTGGGGTGGAACCACCTAATCAGTTCCGCCTCCCTGCGATGGAGGAGAGGTGCAATGAAGTCTAACCTCAGCAGGAAATGATCTGACCATGACAAGGGAGAAACGACTATGCCCCTTAAATTCATCTCTCCACTGCCCCGAGAGAAATACTAGGTCGAGCGTGTGACCCCCCCCCATGAGTCGGACCCTGAATTACTTGGGTCAGGTCCATAGTTGTCATGGAAGCCATAAACTCCTGTGCCACATCAGAGGATTCACCGAGCGATGGCAGGTTAAAGTCCCCCAGCACCATAAGTCTGGGGAACTCCACCGCCAGCCTGGCTACTGCCTCCAGCAGCGCAGGCAGGGCCGTAATAACGCAGCTGGGAGGCAGGTACGTTAACAATATGCCCAATTGAACCCCGGAGTCCAACTTCAGAAGGAGAGATTCACACCCAACAATCTCCGGGGCACCGATCCTGCGAGGACAAGATCAGCCTGGATCTCAAATTAATTCAGCGGAATCCCTTTTTATCCATTTGCTGCACGTGTACCCATATACCCTATTTTAAAAATCAAAGTTTTTGATAACGACTCCAATCGATTTAGCTCATCAGCCTGAATGAAAGGTTTGCACAGGACTTTGAGCGATGTGAGACTTTTCCGGGCAAGTTGCACAGGAAACAGATCAACAGCAATGACAGATAAATAGATTTAGTGCAGAAAAAAAGAGACTCCTTTTACAAAAGGAACCCTCTCCATTTCTTTCCCTCCCCCCCTCTCTCATTGCAACTCACCTTTATAGAGTAAATCAAGGCAACAATGCCCAAGGGGAGGCAACAGCAAAGGAGGGTGAAGATGGAGTAGCCCAAATAATCTGGTTCATTGACAGATTGGACATTTGTGATGAAGATGGTCTGTTGAGGCTGCATAGGCACGGCACCAGGAGGTCCAGCATAAGCTTGATACTGGTATGGCATAGAGGGAGATGTCCCATACATTGGAGGCGGTGGATTAATAGCTGATTTCATCGGATCAGGCTGTTGTCCAAGAGGAAAGGATTCATTCATTTGAGATGTCTTCTCGTTCTCTGGATTGCTCATCTTGCAGTCTGGTCTCCTCTCCTCTCCTTCCCTTCCTTCAAGTTCTGCAATGTCTCTGCTCGTCTCTTAGATTCTTCTTCTTCTTTTCAGATGCTCCCCCAAGTCCTGCTGATCTTTTTCTTTTGCCTTGGTTGCACTTTCAATCCACACTCTTCCTGCTTCACTAGCGACCTTCTCTCATGGACTGAAACTTCTTTCATCTGGAGATTTGCTTCAAACAAGTGGTTACTTTATGGTAGAATTGCCCTGCCCTTAGAAATAACAGTTCCTTATTGTTGTAGGATAAGCTTTGTCTGGTGTGGGGAAATGTGGCAATGAATAAACAGGGATGGATCTGGACTGGGTGGGGCAGCACTGGCAAAGAACGTATATTTCCCTAGGAGCAGATGATATAAATTCAGTACTCAATTTTTTGTCTCCTCAGTAAGGGTAAGTTAGAGAACCTCCTCCTACCCAGCAGGCCTACCACTTCACAACTGAAACCAGGGACAGGGTCTGGACACCCCCTCCATTTATTTCTGGCTTCAGTGTTTCCCTCCACCATCTTACTGACTGCTAAATCTTTTCCACACTGGCTGGATTTATTGCCTCCCACTAACTGGCCTCCCTGGTCTCCAGTAGCACTCTGCCAGTCAAAAACAGGGTCTGTGGAGGCCCTACTATAGATGGACAGATAGAGAGAGAGAAAGGAGAGAGAGAGAGAGGGGGGGGAGAGGGAGAGGGAGAGGGAGAGAGAGAGAGAGAGAGAGAGAGAGAGAGAGAGAGAGAGGGAGAGGGAGGGAGGGAGGAAGATAATTGATTGTAAGCTCCTTGGGGTTGAGAAACTGAGTTTCCTGAAGTGGATCACTAGACTCCTAAACAACTTAAAAAACAATCTAGTAAAAAGAAAAATGAACCAAAAGAGCAACATACAAACAAAAGCAAATAAAACAGCCTCAGGAGCAAAACAAATTAAAGTTTAATTTGTGTGTATTGTTTAGATAGATAGATAGCTTTTATTGCGGTCAGAGACCAATTTAAAATACACATAAAAAGGGGGGTAAATTTTGCAAATATAGATAGCTCATGTGACAGTATACCATCTACTACAATCTATACTGTCAATACTAGTGATCCTCTGCCGTAGGGGTTACCCGTCTTTCCCTCCGTTTTTCAGCCACGACTGCAGCAATTTTTTTTGCCACCTTTGAGGTTATATTAGGGTCTATATCCTGGAGTAGGAAATAAAGGCTGAACAGAACCGGTGAACCAGGGAATCTGTGGGAAATAGGGGAGATGAATCTTGATCTTATGTCTCGATAGTGGGGGCATACGAATGTAATGTGGAGCAGAGATTCCGGGGATCGGCCATCACATGTACAATAGGTGGATTTTACTCCCCCTGAGAGCCTGCTGTCGAGGACATTCGAGGGGATCACATTAAATCGTGCCTTCATAAATGCAAGCCTATGTTTGATAGAGTGTAACGCGGAAAGGTAAGGCGGGGGGGTGAAGCAAGGGAACAATACCAAGGGAAAACAGTGAGCAAGTTCCTGATCCGTTTGCCAGATTAAGTTGTCTATCAATGTCGTCCAGCCATTGAAAAATCAACGATTTGGCAGCATCAGGGCCTAAGATAAAAACTTCACTGGGGGAAATCCCGATCTTCAAAAGTTTAGTATGGATATTATGGGCCCAGGGACTATGAAAAGGGTCCCACCATAGGCATTGGCCTAGGTAATAGCCTGAGAGTCTAGTCCAGAGGGACAACCAATAGCCAATTGCACGTTTCCACATGATTGTAGCAAGTGAGGACATGCCCAGTTCCAAACGAATTGCGGCATTACTTACACAGGGAGGAACTCCCATCAAATGGCGTAGGAACTTACTATTGACAGACTCAAGAGAGGAGATGTTGGATTGGACCCAGAGGGGGGCACCATAGATGGTAGCAGCTATCACCTTTGCCCTATAGACTTTTATTGCTGAGGGGATATGATGAGCTCGTATTGTTTAATAGACTTCTAAATTGGCCATGCCCACCTAGTCACATGACCACCTAGCCAGGCCCACTCAGTCACATGACCAACTAGCCATGCCCACCCAACTGGTCCAGACCCCCAACAGTCTAAGGAACTGTGAATTGGCCCCCTGTTTAAAAAGTTTGAGGTCTCCTGTCCAAGAGGGTCATGCTACATGTGAACCCAATAGATATTTTCAAGTGGTGGAGGAAGAATTGCAGCAATAGTACATAACCCAATGAAAAATGAACTAATTAGCATTTATTTCACATCAGTTTACATTATAAATTTACATAAGCTTAAACCAAAAAATCTTCACAGAATTACACTTCAGACATTTAATAAAGTCCTACTTTGTATTAAATCAGTGCAGTACACAGAATAATGTTATCAAATTACAGAAGGGCAGATGCTAATTGGATAATATGCAATCATTTCCAACAATTAGAGCAATGTGACAGTGAAATCAATGATAGAGAAAGGTGAGACAGAGATATTCCTATGATCACATTAAATTTTACAATTTGGAGTTGAATGTGTGTCAGGATATGGAAAGCTACATGAAGCCCTAAGATACCAGATTGTTCACTTTTGATTTATGACAACACTGGGTTTTATGTGTAAAGATAATATCTTCTGTAAGATTGTCCCAGAGAAAATATGAAGAATATCCTTATGGTAGGTTTCCAACAAATCGGATTTCAGTTCTCACGTCTAGTGTATTGCATCCATTTCATATGAATGAGATTTAGAATTGATTATGTGTATTTCAATATAAACGGAGTTCACTCCCAAATGAGCCAATGTTTCACATGTGGCCTCAAAACTGATACATTTACCCTTTCCCAAGCTATTATTTCAATCTGGAGATCGATAAGAATCAGAATTCTGAATTAATAGGATTTCAGACTGCCCAATAGCGATAGCAATAGCATTTAGGCTTATATACCGCTTCACAGTGCTTTGCAGCCCTCTCTAAGAGGTTTACAGAGTCAGCATATTGCCCCCAACAATCTGTGTCCTCATTTTATCCACCTCGGAAGGATGGAAGGCTAAGTCAACCTTGAGCCTGGTGAGAATCGAACTGCCAAATTGGAGGCAGCCGGCAGTCAACAGAAGTAGCCTGCAGTACTGCATTCTAACCACTGCGCCACTATGGCTCCTGTTGTCTTCAGTGTATTATGGGGTAGTTCTTAGGTGTTGTTGCTGGTCAACAAAGCATGTTTGTACTAGTGGGAAGTCTGAAAGACCAGCCTACGGTTAAATTCTGCACTAAGAGTTTTACATGATTTACATTTACATTAATTCAAAGACTATGGTTTTATTTTAGATTTCTGACTTCCCTTCCGTTTATTAAGAACAGAAATGATTTAAGATAATATCGTGTCTTCAGCGATTGTAATATCCAACGCTGCTGTGATGAACTGATGTATATACTACGGTGTTGAAAACAATGGTCAAAATAATACCAAGAACGATACATGCAATCCCCAATCCAAGTGCCGTGTGATCCAAGGTGAGTGCCAGTCTGGAATATCTCTTAGCAGATGCGTTGTCTCCGCGTTGATTGGCCCCTTGAGTCTGAGGGTGGGGAGAGGAAAGAAGTAAGAAAAAGATTATTGATACCCATATAATTAGTTGACTCTGGGCATGTGGGAGAGCAAGGAGGAGACAAATGTCAAAACGTGCATGAGAACACGGTTTTAAAAATAAAGATGGCAAGCGTGAAGGCAGAAGGAGAGAGGAAAAGAAGAACAAGAAGAGAAGAAAATAAGTGAGGAAGCAAAGGAAGAAAAGGATAAAGAGAAAGCTACCAAGACCTGGCTGTTCCAACAGGCCTGGAACCATTGACCTCCCATGTCAACAGTTGAGGTTGGCCTATGACTGTGGTATGATTGAATTTTTTTAATATGTTTTAATCTATGCTTTTTAAATTTTAATCTCATGGGCCAACCTCAACTGTTGACATGGGAGGTCAATGGTCCCAGGCCTGTTGGAACAGCCAGGTCTTGGTAGCTTTCCGGAAGGCCAGCAAGGTGGGGATAGTACGGATCTTGGGAGGTAGTTGATTCCAGAGAGCCGGGGCTGCTACAGAGAAGGCCCTCCCCTGTGGGCCCGCCAGTCTACATTATTTAGCTGACGGGACCTGGAGGAGCCCAACTCTGTGGGCTCTTACCGGTCGTTGGGAGGTATGTGGTAGCAGGCGGTCTCACAAATAACCTGGCCCTGAGCCATGTAGGGCTTTAAAGGTCATAACCAACACCTTGAATTGTGTCCGGAGACCAATGGGGAGCCAGTGTAGCTCGCGGAGGATTGGTGTCATATGGATGTATCTTGGAACACCCACAACCGCTCGCGCGGCTGCATTCTGGATCAGTTGAAGTCTCCGAACAGTCTTCAGGGGTAGCCCCAAGTAGAGCACATTGCAATAGTCAAGCCGTGAGGTGATAAGGGCATGAGTGACAGTGAGCAATGCCTCCTGATCCAGGTAGGGTCGCAATTGGTGCACCAGGCGAACCTGTGCAAAGATCCCCTAGCTACAGCTGTGAGATGTTGGTCTAATTTCAGCTGTGAGTCTAGGAGGACACCCAAATTGCGAACCCATTCTGAGGGGATTAATTTTTCTCCCCCCAGAACCAAGGACAGACAGTCGGTAAAATCCTTCGGAGGCAATGTCCATTGTCACTCGGTCTTGTCAGGGTTAAGTTTGAGCCTGTTGATTCCCATCCAGACCCTCACATCATCCAGGCACCAGCACATCACGTCTGCCGCTTCACTGAAGTGACGCGGGCTGGAGATATACAACTGGGTATCATCAGCGTACTGCTGAAACCTCACCCCGTGTCGTCGAATGATCTCACCCAGTGGTTTCATGTAGATGTTAAATAGGAGGGGGAGAGGAGGCCTTGAGACATCCCGCAAACGAGGGGTCTAGGAGTCGACCTCTGCCCCCCAGCCAACACCGACTGCGACCGATCAGAGAGATAGGAGGAGAACCACTGTAAAACGGTGCCTCCCACTCCCAGCTCCCCTAATTGGCGCAGGATACCATGGTCAATGGTATTGAAAGCAGCTGAGAGGTCAAGTAGCACCAAGATAGAGGAAAAACCCCTATCTTGGGCTCACCAGAGATCATCCATCAGAGTGACCAAAGTGGTTTCTGTGCTGTAGCCGGGCCTGAAACCCGATTGATAAGGGTCAAGGTAATCCATTTCATCCAATAACCATTGGAATTGGAGCCCCACCACGTTCTCTACAACCTTCCCTACAAAGGGAAGGTTGGAGACTGGACGAACGTTTTTCAATTCTGCTGGATCCAGGGAAGGCTTCTTGAGGAGGGGCCTCACCACCACCACCTTAAGTGGTTGTGGAACAGACTCCTCACAAGCATTGACCAGTACCTGGAGCCAGCCTCGTGTCACCTCTCTGCTGGATGAAACCAGCCAGGAGGGGCATGGGTCCAACAAACAAGTGGAGGAGCTCATCGCTCCAATGGCCTTGTCCACTTCCTCAGGAGTCACGGGCTCAAATTCTTCCCACATAATAGGACTAAGATCTGCCCCTGTCATCTCAGCTTGAATTGCCCAATCAGAGTCCAGGTCCATCCGAATCTGAGCGATTTTATCCGCCAAAACCTGTACTACAAATTCCTCAGCTCTACCCTGCAAGGGTTCCTCCCTCCACATTAAGGAGGGAATGAGTTACCTGAAACAGAGCGGCTGGGCGTGAATCAGCTGATGCAATAAGTGCGGAAAAATGTGAGCATTTTGCCGCCTGTATTGCCACTAAATAAGTCCTAATAAAGGCTCTTAAAAGTGTTCGGTCAGATTCAGCTTTACTGAATTGCATCGCTCTAGACGTCTCTTTTGGCGTTTCATCTCCCAGAGCTCCTCGGTAAACCAAGGAGCTTTCCTGGATCCACTGCTGCAGAGAGGTTGCAAAGGCGCAATCCGATCCAATGCCCCAGAAGCTGCCCTATTCCAGGCAGCCACTAGGGACTCAGAAGGATTGTGGACAAGGGATTCAGGTATCTCCCCAAGCTCCCTCTGGAACCTCTCCGGGTCCATTAGGCATCTGGGGTGGAACCACCTAATCAGTTCCGCCTCCCTGCGATGGAGGAGAGGTGCAATGAAGTCTAACCTCAGCAGGAAATGATCTGACCATGACAAGGGAGAAACGACTATGCCCCTTAAATTCATCTCTCCACTGCCCCGAGAGAAATACTAGGTCGAGCGTGTGACCCCCCCCCATGAGTCGGACCCTGAATTACTTGGGTCAGGTCCATAGTTGTCATGGAAGCCATAAACTCCTGTGCCACATCAGAGGATTCACCGAGCGATGGCAGGTTAAAGTCCCCCAGCACCATAAGTCTGGGGAACTCCACCGCCAGCCTGGCTACTGCCTCCAGCAGCGCAGGCAGGGCCGTAATAACGCAGCTGGGAGGCAGGTACGTTAACAATATGCCCAATTGAACCCCGGAGTCCAACTTCAGAAGGAGAGATTCACACCCAACAATCTCCGGGGCACCGATCCTGCGAGGACAAGATCAGCCTGGATCTCAAATTAATTCAGCGGAATCCCTTTTTATCCATTTGCTGCACGTGTACCCATATACCCTATTTTAAAAATCAAAGTTTTTGATAACGACTCCAATCGATTTAGCTCATCAGCCTGAATGAAAGGTTTGCACAGGACTTTGAGCGATGTGAGACTTTTCCGGGCAAGTTGCACAGGAAACAGATCAACAGCAATGACAGATAAATAGATTTAGTGCAGAAAAAAAGAGACTCCTTTTACAAAAGGAACCCTCTCCATTTCTTTCCCTCCCCCCCTCTCTCATTGCAACTCACCTTTATAGAGTAAATCAAGGCAACAATGCCCAAGGGGAGGCAACAGCAAAGGAGGGTGAAGATGGAGTAGCCCAAATAATCTGGTTCATTGACAGATTGGACATTTGTGATGAAGATGGTCTGTTGAGGCTGCATAGGCACGGCACCAGGAGGTCCAGCATAAGCTTGATACTGGTATGGCATAGAGGGAGATGTCCCATACATTGGAGGCGGTGGATTAATAGCTGATTTCATCGGATCAGGCTGTTGTCCAAGAGGAAAGGATTCATTCATTTGAGATGTCTTCTCGTTCTCTGGATTGCTCATCTTGCAGTCTGGTCTCCTCTCCTCTCCTTCCCTTCCTTCAAGTTCTGCAATGTCTCTGCTCGTCTCTTAGATTCTTCTTCTTCTTTTCAGATGCTCCCCCAAGTCCTGCTGATCTTTTTCTTTTGCCTTGGTTGCACTTTCAATCCACACTCTTCCTGCTTCACTAGCGACCTTCTCTCATGGACTGAAACTTCTTTCATCTGGAGATTTGCTTCAAACAAGTGGTTACTTTATGGTAGAATTGCCCTGCCCTTAGAAATAACAGTTCCTTATTGTTGTAGGATAAGCTTTGTCTGGTGTGGGGAAATGTGGCAATGAATAAACAGGGATGGATCTGGACTGGGTGGGGCAGCACTGGCAAAGAACGTATATTTCCCTAGGAGCAGATGATATAAATTCAGTACTCAATTTTTTGTCTCCTCAGTAAGGGTAAGTTAGAGAACCTCCTCCTACCCAGCAGGCCTACCACTTCACAACTGAAACCAGGGACAGGGTCTGGACACCCCCTCCATTTATTTCTGGCTTCAGTGTTTCCCTCCACCATCTTACTAACTGCTAAATCTTTTCCACACTGGCTGGATTTATTGCCTCCCACTAACTGGCCTCCCTGGTCTCCAGTAGCACTCTGCCAGTCAAAAACAGGGTCTGTGGAGGCCCTACTATAGATGGACAGATAGAGAGAGAGAAAGGAGAGAGAGAGAGAGGGGGGGGAGAGGGAGAGGGAGAGGGAGAGAGAGAGAGAGAGAGAGAGAGAGAGAGAGAGAGAGAGGGAGAGGGAGGGAGGGAGGAAGATAATTGATTGTAAGCTCCTTGGGGTTGAGAAACTGAGTTTCCTGAAGTGGATCACTAGACTCCTAAACAACTTAAAAAACAATCTAGTAAAAAGAAAAATGAACCAAAAGAGCAACATACAAACAAAAGCAAATAAAACAGCCTCAGGAGCAAAACAAATTAAAGTTTAATTTGTGTGTATTGTTTAGATAGATAGATAGCTTTTATTGCGGTCAGAGACCAATTTAAAATACACATAAAAAAGGGGGGTAAATTTTGCAAATATAGATAGCTCATGTGACAGTATACCATCTACTACAATCTATACTGTCAATACTAGTGATCCTCTGCCGTAGGGGTTACCCGTCTTTCCCTCCGTTTTTCAGCCACGACTGCAGCAATTTTTTTTGCCACCTTTGAGGTTATATTAGGGTCTATATCCTGGAGTAGGAAATAAAGGCTGAACAGAACCGGTGAACCAGGGAATCTGTGGGAAATAGGAGAGATGAATCTTGATCTTATGTCTCGATAGTGGGGGCATACGAATGTAATGTGGAGCAGAGATTCCGGGGATCGGCCATCACATGTACAATAGGTGGATTTTACTCCCCCTGAGAGCCTGCTGTCGAGGACATTCGAGGGGATCACATTAAATCGTGCCTTCATAAATGCAAGCCTATGTTTGATAGAGTGTAACGCGGAAAGGTAAGGCGGGGGGGTGAAGCAAGGGAACAATACCAAGGGAAAACAGTGAGCAAGTTCCTGATCCGTTTGCCAGATTAAGTTGTCTATCAATGTCGTCCAGCCATTGAAAAATCAACGATTTGGCAGCATCAGGGCCTAAGATAAAAACTTCACTGGGGGAAATCCCGATCTTCAAAAGTTTAGTATGGATATTATGGGCCCAGGGACTATGAAAAGGGTCCCACCATAGGCATTGGCCTAGGTAATAGCCTGAGAGTCTAGTCCAGAGGGACAACCAATAGCCAATTGCATGTTTCCACATGATTGTAGCAAGTGAGGACATGCCCAGTTCCAAACGAATTGCGGCATTACTTACACAGGGAGGAACTCCCATCAAATGGCGTAGGAACTTACTATTGACAGACTCAAGAGAGGAGATGTTGGATTGGACCCAGAGGGGGGCACCATAGATGGTAGCAGCTATCACCTTTGCCCTATAGACTTTTATTGCTGAGGGGATATGATGAGCTCGTATTGTTTAATAGACTTCTAAATTGGCCATGCCCACCTAGTCACATGACCACCTAGCCAGGCCCACTCAGTCACATGACCAACTAGCCATGCCCACCCAACTGGTCCAGACCCCCAACAGTCTAAGGAACTGTGAATTGGCCCCCTGTTTAAAAAGTTTGAGGTCTCCTGTCCAAGAGGGTCATGCTACATGTGAACCCAATAGATATTTTCAAGTGGTGGAGGAAGAATTGCAGCAATAGTACATAACCCAATGAAAAATGAACTAATTAGCATTTATTTCACATCAGTTTACATTATAAATTTACATAAGCTTAAACCAAAAAATCTTCACAGAATTACACTTCAGACATTTAATAAAGTCCTACTTTGTATTAAATCAGTGCAGTACACAGAATAATGTTATCAAATTACAGAAGGGCAGATGCTAATTGGATAATATGCAATCATTTCCAACAATTAGAGCAATGTGACAGTGAAATCAATGATAGAGAAAGGTGAGACAGAGATATTCCTATGATCACATTAAATTTTACAATTTGGAGTTGAATGTGTGTCAGGATATGGAAAGCTACATGAAGCCCTAAGATACCAGATTGTTCACTTTTGATTTATGACAACACTGGGTTTTATGTGTAAAGATAATATCTTCTGTAAGATTGTCCCAGAGAAAATATGAAGAATATCCTTATGGTAGGTTTCCAACAAATCGGATTTCAGTTCTCACATTTAGTCTATTGCATCCATTTCATATGAATGAGATTTAGAATTGATTATGTGTATTTCAATATAAACGGAGTTCACTCCCAAATGAGCCAATGTTTCACACGTGGCCTCAAAACTGATACATTTACCTTTCCCCAAGCTATTATTTCAATCTGGGGATCGATAAGAATCTGAATTCTCGATTAATAGGATTTCAGACCGCCCAATGTTGTCTTTAGTGCATTATGGGGTACTTCTTAGGTGTGGACAGCAAAGCATGAACAGAAGTCATTTAAGATAATATGGTGTCTTCAGGGATTATAATTTCCAAAACCGCTCTGATGAATTCATTTTTATACTACCATCTTTAAAATACTAGCCAGAACGATCCATGCAATCCCCAATCCAAGTGCCGTGTGATCCAAGGTGAGTGCCAGTCTGGAATATCTCTTAGCAGATGCGTTGTCTCCGCGTTGATTGGCCCCTTGAGTCTGAGGGTGGGGAGAGGAAAGAAGTAAGAAAAAGATTATTGACACCCATATAATTAGTTGACTCTGGGCATGTGGGAGAGCAAGGAGGAGACAAATGTCAAAACATGCATGAGAACACAATTTTTTAAATAAAGATGGCAAGCGTGAAGGCAGAAGGAGAGAGGAAAAAAAGAACAAGAAGAGAAGAAAATATGTAAGGAAGAAGCAAAGGAAGAAAAGGGTAAAGAGAAATGCATTATAAACAGAGTGAAACAAAAAAATGACAAATGTAGTATTTATTCTGTGTGTGTCTGTTTATCAAGCACTGATCTAATTGCAGAAGGACAAGGTCAACCTGGGTCTCAAATTAATTCAGTGGAATCCCTTTTTATCCATTTGCTGCACTTGTACCCATATACCCCATTTTAAAAATCTTTAAAAGTGTTTGATAACGACTGCAATCGATTTAGCTCGTCAGCCTGAATGGAAGGTTTGCACAGGACTTTGAGTGATGTGAGACTTTTCCGGGCAAGTTGCACTGGAAACAGATCAACAGCAACGACAGATAAATAGATTTAGTGCAGAAAAAAGAGACTCCTTTACAAAAGGAGCTGGCAGCTGCTGGGGACCTGTTTATGCTGAAATCAAGTTCTTACCTGATTTTCAACCACACGTCCAAGGCAACGGGTTAGAAACTATTGCCAATCTCTGTCAGCCATGAGGGTTTGTTTCAAGTTGTCTCTTGTTCATGTACAGACTGATCCAGCATCAGGCTATTTGCTTTAATCTTTAAATAAACAGTTCTCCTAGGCCAGGTGTGTCAAACTCAAGGTCTGTAGGCTGGATCTGGCCCATGGGATGCTTAGATCTGTCCTGCAGGGCTGCCCTGGAAACAGCGAAGGACTGGCCTGCAGTGCCTCTGCCAGCAAAAATGGAACTCAAGAGGGATCCATGCAGCCCTGCCGAGCTCCATTTTTGGTTGCGACAGCCTCCTGAATCCCTCTGCCAGTGAAAACAGAGCTCCAGAGGGCTGTGCACAACTCTTCCGAGCTCCATTTTCACTGGCCGAGTGCACGGGCCACCACAGGTGCCCCCAACACAAGTGATGTTGAGCTGGCTATGCCCACTCTGGCCATGCCCACCCAGCCCTCAGACGTCAAACAAAACCCTGATGTGGCTCTCAATGAAATTGAGTTTGACATCCCTGTCCTAGGTTCTTTGCACACCCTGACTAATCATGGCATCAAAAATCCTCATGCTAAACCTCATGGTCGTTGTTTCAGATCAGGAAGCAGGTTTCACAAATTTAACTGGAACTCTTCTTAAGTAATACAGGCTACACAGTGGTGGGATTCAAAGAATTTAACAATCGGTTCACCCAGGGTCAAGTTGTGTCAGGTAGGAATTTTCCTACCAGAGGCGATTTTTGGATCTTGCTTCCTTGAAGTCATTCGTATTTAGAAAATAAAACCGAGATTCAAATCTAATTAACAAAATATTTATTTCAGTACAAAAGTAATAAAAATAAACCCTTAATAAGCTACATCTTTTCAGCTAATGAATTCACGTCTGCCTTCGGCAGGCATGGAAAAAGAAAGGAAAGTGGGAGTTGACAAAACTCCTGGAATGCACACATGTGTAGTAAAACGTATCACATGTCTGCTTGATTATAAATACAATAATCCTTAGAAAACAGTAGAGATGCACAACTGGCAATTATTCACATCGTGACAAGTTGGCTGTTGTGGGAGGCAACTGCAATGGAGAAAAGGGCAACAGAGCAGCCGGCACGAGGGAATGAGGAGGAGGAGGGAGAAGGATCCCTGCCCAAGATCCAGTTTGATAGCGGGGGTGGGTGGGTAATTTAACAACCAGTTCGCTTGAACCGGTGCGAACCAGCTAAATCCTACCACTGCTACACTTCCAGGTTATTCAAAGTCTAGCTGTTGTTTCCCTTCTGTCCCTCTTATTTCTCAGGAAATTGGGGCATTTGAGTTTCTTTCCTAGGTTTCCCTTATTTCCTGGGTTTAAAGCATGTTTTTTTTAAACTGTCTGGTTTCTCCAAGGTCATCTCTGTAACTTTCTATGTATGAGAATTTGGTCATTAATCTGATGCCCACTTTTTTTTTGCTCTAATGTCCCCTCCAATATCCCCCTGCTGTTGCATTAAGACACGTTGTGGCCCAGTTGCATAAAACCCAGCATTGTAGGCTAAAATAGGACCTCTGATTCTCAGATGTTTTTAGAAGAAACTGACTGCCTGATTATTATTATTATTTTGCCTGCATGTGGTTCTGCTGCTTCAACACATATTCAATGGGGCTGCCCTTCGAAAGGACTTCGACTTTGCGCCTTTGGTGTAAAATGCAATAGCCCAGTTACTATCAAGAGTAAGTAAGAGCGGCACACCTGTTCTTTGTTGCTCATTGGTTGCAAACAGGCATTGAGAGTCAATTCAAGGGGTTGGTTTAACCTGCTCCTATAGCAGGGTGTTAAACTCATGGTCAGGGGGCCAGATTTGGCCAACGGGGTGCTTAGATCTGGCCTGCAGGGGCACCCTGGAAACAGTGACTGGCGGAGCGCTGCAGGAGGATCCCTCCAGCCCTGCCCGGGCTACCACAGGTGCTCCCAACATGAGTGACATTGAGCTGGCCATGCTCATCCTGGTCATGCTCACCCGGCCCCCCGAGGTCAAACACAACCCTGATTTAGTCCTCAATGAAATCGAGTTTGACACCCCTTTCCTATAGCATCTAGTACATTGCATTTTGCAATTTTTGGTTCACATTTGGAGCAGATGTTGGACCGGGACTGCCTTGGTGCTTGAATTTTGGTTACACAGATCATTTTCACTTTATTTTTCTTTTGTCATTTTGTAAACTATCCTGAACAGGATAGACAAAAGGAAAGAAAGAAAGAGGGAAGGAAGGAAGGAAGGAAGGAAGGAAGGAAGGAAGGAAGGAAGGAAGGAAGGAAGGAAGGAAGGAAGGAAGGAAGGAAGGAAGAAAGGAAGGAAGGAAGGTGCAAAAGACACGTAAAAGAAAATTATGTTATTGGAGAAACACCATGAAAGCCCATGGTAAATCCATAATCAGCCATGGAAATTCATTAGGTGATTTAGTGCCTGCCTCTATAATTCTGCTGGAAGAATAGAAAATACAGGTACTTCATTGGGTCCTTTGACATCTCTTCAACAGAGGTGGGTTCATCCCGATTCGGACCAGTTCACCCGAACCGGTAGCAACCCGTTGATGACATCACTCTGATGTCACGGAACCGGTTCGGTCGGTGCCGGTCCGTGGCCGCCACCATCTTTTTTAAAAAAATTTCAATTTATTTTATTTTTTATTTTATTTTATATACTAAATAAAACAACTGCAAATAGTACAATCACCTATACATACATAAATCATAATACATAACAATTAATTGCTCAAATATAATTGTTAAGCACAATGCAACCAATCAACAAGTGCTCCCCCACCCCTCGGGATCATTCCTGCTTCCAAAATCTTAAAGCCTCTTCTGGTGGTGGCATCCCACTTCCCCCAGAAAGCACAAACATTAGGAACTGTTTCCAAATTCCATCAAATTCATTCACTTTTGTTATGCCTCTCCTTACTTTAATATTACATGTCAGTTTATCATTTATGGCACTATCCCATACTTCTTTATACCATTCTTCCAAACAATAATCACCTCGTATCTTTCAGTTCTTAGAAATCATTAACCTTGCTGCAGTCAGCAAATTTGTTACCAAATCTTTAGTTTCTTTTATATACTTTATATCTTCCAACAGTGAGAGTAATGCTATCTTTGGTGCTTCTTCTCCATTTATTCCAACAATTTCTTCAATCTCCTTAAACACCATCTTCCACAATTTTTGCACAAATTTACCCAAAAAAATGGATTTTTTTTCTGGTTTTTTCTTTCTTCTGCGCATGCGCAGAAGCTGAGTTTCCGGCACTGCACATGCATCATCATCTTGTTTTTGGCTTTTTTCGGGGGAATTTTTTTGGAACTTTTTTGAATTGTTTGCCACTGCGCATGCCACGCAGTGCAGGAAGAAGCGAACCGGCAGCGAGGTAAGTTAGAACCCATCCCCGCTCTTCACCATGATGCTATTATAATAAAAACTTTTTAGGGTTGTCTCCCTTGAGTTGATATAGGAAAGGCAAGCCACCAGCTCTATTGCAAGCTCGGGCACTTTCTTTGTGTACTTCTTTCCAATCCCCAGTCATTCAATAGCAGACTACAAAAGTAGTGTTCTGATTTTTTTTAAAAAAAAAAACCATCTCAGCTAACATTCAAATTGGCAGGTTGAATGCACTTCTCTGATGTATCCCTTTCCCTTAAAAACAATTTGATATCTGAAACACTTAAAAAAACACCATAAGAACATGTTTGCTAGAAGGAATCATATTCTATCACAGGTAGTCTTCAATTTACAGCCATAAATTTCACGAACATTTCAAGTTACATTGGCGCTGAAAAAAGTGAAGTGCAGCCATCCCTTGCACTTCTGCTTGCAATAAATAATTCTATTTAATAGTACTTGAACAATACCTTCAATTAAGGCAGTCTGATAGCGCATTATCAGAAAAGAGCTCTTATCTCTGCAAAGCTACCTTTCCCTCTGTGAACTGTATTTGATCTCTGAGTAAGGACTTGTGTTAACAAACACTGTACACGTCATTCCCCCTTTTTTCTTGCTCTTTCCTTTTTCCTCCCTCTTCTTTTACAGTCCTGTCCCTGCTTCAGGGGCGGGTTGTCTGTTCTTCGTGCTGCCGGTATGCTGCACGCGCATCGCCTTTTTTGGGGGCACGCGCATGCAATTTTGCTTCCTGCGCATGCGCAGAAGCAAAATCTCGTGAGGGGATGTGCGCGCATGTGATTTTGGTGCTTTTTTGCTTCTGCGCATGCATGGAAACAAAAAATTACTGAAATCTCATGCGCGTGCGCGTCCCCTCGCAAGATTTTGCTTCTGCGCATACGCAGAAAGCAAAATCAGCCCAAAAATTCCCTTAAAAAGATGGTGCCGCGCAACAGACTGGGGAAGACAGCACCGGAGTTGTCGCATGGAAATAGCACCCTCTGCGGGCCGCTACCGGAATGACAGAGTGGACCGCACCGGTAGGAACCCACCACTGCCCTGCTTCACAGTTCACTAAAACGAGTGCTGGCTGTTACTTCTTACCAAGATTAATCTAGCATTGGCCACACTCATAACCATCTAAGCAAAGTTAGTCATGGTTCTTTGTCTCTTTCAGAAGGCTACCTGTAAATTCATATCACCCAAAATGAACATCAGGCTGGATTTTGGCTGTAGTTTACAGCATTCACTGAGATTCCCTTACTGAAGGAGAAGGATAAACATTAAAATGTCTGTACAACATTTTCTCTAGGAGCCCAGTCCCAAATTCTCCCACCCTCCCTTTCTCTCCCTTGATTCCGCTCTCCCTTTCTCTCTCTCTCCCTCCCTCACTTCCCCTCTCTCCCTCCCTCCCCCTCCCTCTCCCTCTCCCTCTCCCTCTCCCTCTCCCTCTCCCTCTCTCTCTCTCTCTCATTGCAACTCACCCTTATAGAGAAAACCAAAGCCGCTATGCCCAAGGGGAGGCAACAGCAAAGGAGGGTGAAAATGGAGTAGCCCAAATAATCTGGTTCATTGACAGATTGGATATTTGTCATGAGGATGGTCTGTTCAGGCTGCATAGGTATGGCACCAGGAGGTCCAGCATAAGGTTGAAACTGGTATGGCATAGAGGGAGATGTCTCATACATTGGAGGTGGTGAATTAATAGCTGATTTCATTGGATCAGGCTGTTCTTCAGGATGAAGGGGTTCATTCATTTGAGATGTCTCCTCGTTTTCTGGATTGCTCATTTTGCAGCTTGGTCTCCTCTCCTCTCCTTCCCTTCCTTCAAGTTCTGCAATGTCTCTGCTGGCTTCTCAGCAGATTCTTCTTCTTCTTCGTCTTCTTTTCAGATGCTCCTCCAAGTCCTGCTGATCTTTTTCTTTTGCCTTGGTTGCACTTTCAATCCACACTCTTCTTGCTTTGCTAGCGACCTTCTCTCATGGAGAGAAACTTCTTTCGTCTGGAGATTTGCTTCAAACAGGTGGTTACTTTATGGTAGAATTGCCCTGCCCTCGGAAATAACAGTTCCTTATTGTCGTAGGGTAAGATTTATCTGGTGTGGGCAAATGTGGCAATGAATAAACAGGGATGGATCTGGACTGGGTGGGGCAGCACTGGCAAAGAACGGATATTTCCCTAGAATAAGATGTTGTAAATTCAGTTACTCATTTTTTTCCTCCTCAGTAAGGGTAAGTTAGAGACTCTCCTCCTACCAAACAGGCCTGCCACTTCACAACTGAAAATAGGGACAGGGTCTGGACACCCCCTCCATTTATTTCTGGCTTCAGTGTTTCCCTCCACCATCTTATTGACTGCTAAATCTTTTCCACATTGGCTGGATTTATTGCCTCCCACTAACTGGGAAAAAGAAAAACAACCCTGTCAGCAAACATACAGTATAAGGATGTCATTGCACCAAGTTCCCTCGAAGCAACGGACGTCGGTCTCCTGCAATTGTCTTACAAGGGAGGCCAGCCTATAAATAACAGGTAGTCCCTGACTTATGACCATAACTGAGTCCAAAATTTCTGTTGTTAAGTGAGACATTAGTTAAGTGAGTTTTGCCCCATTTTACAACTTTTCTTGCCACAGTTGTTAAGTGAATCACTGCTGTTGTTAAGTTAGGAACCTGGTTGTTAAGGGAAACTGGCTTCCCCATTGACTTTGTTTATGAGACAGTCGTAAAAGGAGATCACATGACCCTGGGAGATAGCAACAGTTGTAAGTGTGAACCAGCTTCTAAGCCGCTGATTTTTGATCACGTGATCATGGGGATGCTGCAAAGGTCGTAACTGTGAAAAACAGTCATGTCACATTTTTCAGTGCCGTTGTAACTTTGAACAATCACTAAACGAACTGTTGTATGTCGAGGACTATCTGTAGAGGTGTATAAAAGTAGTCCCCAACTTACGACTGTAACTGAGCTTGGCAGTTACAGTCGTAAGTCGTGCCTGTTGTAAAGCAGGCTATCATATGACCAAACCAATTGTTTGGTCTTGTTTTGCAGTGGTCGTTAAGCAAACCCATTGTTCACCATGGGCCAATTTTTTCCAGAAACTGGAAGTGAACTGGAAGAAAAGACCAGTTTCTGGCAAAAAGAAAATCCGTAAATGACAGTAAATCGCTGTAAATGTGGGCTGATCATTGAGGGCCCAAAATACAATCATGTGACTGGAGGGGGAGGATGGGGAGGATGGAAATTGGACCATCGGAATGTGAATCCTGCTGCAATCAGCTTCCTGGATCCTTAAGAAGGGGAACTCTTTGTGGACACTTTACCTGGGAAGAAGCAACACCTTTTGTTAGATAGTGGGTAAGGATCACAGGAGACAGACTTCAGAACAGCTCTTTTACTTAGCTCACTCAAACAACCAGTGAAACATGGTCTGACAACTACTCTTTTATAGAGGGCTGTCAGACACAACAACCAATAGCGTTTGAGCATTCAAACGCTGGACCAGGATGAAAACATACAGTTCAGTTAGAGTTCACCTAGAACATAACAAACCAGAGTTCAGTCAGAGTTCAGCTAGACGTAACGAGTTAGAGTTCAGTTAGAGGTCAGTCAGAACACAACACTTTTGGCTCTTCGTAAAATGGTGAAAAAATGGATTAGATGATATTACTGTTGGATGGAGTCAGAATTGGCTGAATGATGTTGTCAGGTTCCAGAGTCTTGTTTGCATCCATAGCAAACAAGACTCTGAGGCAGGCAGATTCCTCAAAGAATAGTTTTATTGGGTATATCATACTGGTACTGATCTGGTGAAAACCGACTCTGAAAGTTCCCGCAGTTTTCACCTAATGAAAAGTAAAAAAAAAAATTCTGTTAACCCAAACAATCAGTCACATGGTCCAATCAAGATGCCGTCCGGTTGCCGGGTAACATCACTCCTCCTCCCTCTTACCAGGTGTGAGAACGTCCTTGGTTCCCAAGGGAAAGTATTTTGTTTTGGCTACAAAACTCCAGCTATCTCTATTCCCCCCTCCCTATCCCTCAGCTCCAGTGTGGCAACACTGAAATGACAAAATGGCTTCGGTCAGGTCAGCTTCAGGGTTGACAGATGGCAGCCTAAGAGTGATCATTAATGGCTTCACTTCAGCTTGGAGGGAAGGATCGACAGCTCTGTCCTGGGAGTTGAAGTCCATGTATCTTAAAAGTGCCAAGGTAGGGAAACCCTGCTTTAGATAAGGGAGAAGATTCAGGAAGATGTCGACAGGCACGAGCAGTGGGACAAAAAGAATAGAATGGCCCTCAGACCAGCAAGCTCCTATTTTCCCTGACAACAACAATCCTGTGAGGTGGTTTGGCAGAGAAAGAGAGCGAGTGTCTTAAAGTCACCCAGCTGGCTTTCATGCCTATGGTGGGACTAAAACTCACTCTCTCCCAGTTTCTAGGCCAGCACCTAGTTCAAAAACATTTAGTAATCTTCAGTTGCCTTGACTATCAGGAGGCACCATGTATCCTTTTGGATTTCTCTATGGTTGGCAGATGTTATTTTATGGGCTGAAACCCTCTAGCGGGAATTGAACCTATAGCTCTTTGGACTTTGGATGATTATATGCAGTACGTCAGGGGTGTCAAACGCAAGGCCCGGGGCTTGGATCCAGCCTATGGGGAACTTAGATCTGGCCCACAGGACCACCCTGGAAATAGTGAAGGACTGGCCTGCAGTGCTTTTGCCAGCGGAAACGGGCTGCCGGGTGAGGTTTATTTATACCCTCTCTTGGGCCTTTCCCTTGTGCTTCCTGTTCCTGTGCAAGAAATATATTCTATTGGCTGTAGTCAGACTCCCATGGGACCACGTGGGGTCATGTTTGTCTGAATCAAGTTTGGTTGAACCTTGGGCTGATGCAATGTCCTTAGGAGATTTTGTAGTGCAGTGAGCCCTGCTGCTAGATAATCCTATCATGTCCTGGAGGGTCATGAATCCACCTCTGGACCCAATAGATTTTTTCAACTGGTGAAGGAAGAATTGCAGTAATAGTACATGACCCAATGAAAAAGCTCTCATTCTGGCCCGGATCAAAATCCATTATAATTTCCTGTTTTAGCTCGCTTAACATATTCATTGCTCTGTCCCGCCTTTCATTTTGATATTTCTGATTTCCATTCATTTCCAGGACTGGCTGGAGAATTTTGGCAGTTGAAGTTCACACATAAGGGCCAGAACACAAATTAGCATTTATTTCACACCAGTTTATATTATGAATTTACATAAGCTTAAACCAAAAAATCTTCACAGAATTACACTTCAGGACATTTAATAAAGTCCTACTTTGTATTAAATCAGTGCAGTACACAGAATAATGTTATCAAATTACAGAAGGGCAGATGCTAATTGGATAATATGCAATCATTTCCAACAATAAGAGCAATGTGACAATAAAATCAATGATAGAGAAAGGTGAGAGAGATATTCATATGATCACATTACATTTTACAATTTGCAGTTGAATGTGTGTCAGAATATGGAAAGCTACATGAAGCCCTAAGATACCAGATTGTTCACTTTTGATTTATGACAACAGTGGGTTTTATGTGTAATGTCTTCTGTAAGATTGTCCCAGAGAAAATATGAAGAATATCCTTATGGTAGGTTTCCAACAAATCGGGATTTCCGTTCTCACATCTAGTGTATTGCATCCATTTCATATGAATGAGATTTAGAACTGATTATGTGTATTTCAATATAACCAGTGTTCACCCACAAATGAGCCAATGTTTCACATGTGGCCTCAAAACGGATACATTTACCCTTTCCCAAGCTATTGTTTCAATCTGGGGGTGGATAAGAATCAGAATTCTCAATTAATAGGATTTCAGACTGCCCAATAGCGATAGCAATAGCATTTAGGCTTATATACCGCTTCACAGTGCTTTGCAGCCCTCTCTAAGAGGTTTACAGAATCAGCATATCGCCCCCAACAATCTGGGTCCTCATTTTATCCACCTCGGAAGGATGGAAGGCTAAGTCAACCTTGAGCCTGGTGAGAATCGAACTGCCAAATTGGAGGCAGCCGGCAGTCAACAGAAGTAGCCTGCAGTACTGCAATCTAACCACTGTGCCACTATGGCTCCTGTTGTCTTCAGTGTATTATGGGGTAGTTCTTAGGTGTTGTTGCTGGTCAACAAAGCATGATTAACAAAGCATAGTTGGAAATCTGAAAGACCAGCCTATGGTTAAATTCTGCACTAAGAGTTTTACATGATTTCCATTTACATTAATTCAAAGACTATGGTTTTTTTTTTAAGATTTCTGAATTCCCTTCTGTGTATTAAGAACAGAAATGATTTAAGATAATATCATGTCTTCAGGGATGGTAATATTCAAAGTCGCTCTGTTGAATTGATGTTAATCTTTTCACAGCTAGGCTGGTGTAAACAATGCTCAAAATAATAGTCAGAACGATCCATGCGATCCCCAATCCAAGTGCCGTGTGATCCAAGGTGAGTGCCAGTCTGGAATATCTCTTAGCAGATGCGTTGTCTCCGCGTTGATTGGCCCCTTGAGTCTGAGGGTGGGGAGAGGAAAGTGGTAAGAAAAAGATTATTGACACCCATATAATTAATTGACTCTGGGAATGTGGGAGAGCAAGGAGGAGATAAACGTCAAAACATCATGAGAACACAATTTTTAAAATAAAGATGGCAAGCATGAAGGCAGAAGGAGAGAGGAAAAGAAGAACAAGAAGAGAAGAAAACAAGGAAGAAGCTACCACAGGTGCCCCCAACACGAGTGACATTGAGCTGGCCATGCTCACCTGTCCCCCCCGAAAGTCAAACACAACCCTTATGCCGTCCTCAATAAATCGAGTTTTACAGCCCTTTCCTATAGCATATCTTGTCCTAAGTGCTGTGGATTCCTGGCCTAGCTTGCATTTAACAATTTTTGGCTCACATTTGGAGCAGATGTTAGACCGGGACTGGCTTGGTGCTTAAGTTTTGCTTACACAGATCTTTTTCACTGTATTTTTCTTTTGTTATCTTGTAAACTATCCTGAACAGGATAGAGAAAAGGAAAGAAGGAAGGAAGGAAGGAAGGAGGAAGGAAGGAAGGAAGGAAGGAAGGAAGGAAGGAAGGAAGGAAGGAAGGAAGGAAGGTGCAAAAGACACGTAAAAGATAATTAAGTTATTGGAGAGACACCACGAAAGCCCACACTGAGTGCATAATCAGCCATGGAAACTCATTAGGTGATTTAGTGCCTGCCTCTATAATTCTGCTGGAAGAATAGAAAGTACCGGTCCTTCTTTGGGTCTCTAGGGGGTATCCTTTGACATCTCTTCAACAGAGGTGGTTTCCTCCCAGTTCCGACCGGTTCACCCGAACCAGTAGCAACCCGTTGGTGATGTCATGATTATGTCACGGAACCGGTTTGGTCGGTGCCGGTCCATGGGCGCCCGCATCTTTTTTTTTAAAAAAAAAATTCAGATTTATTTTTTTCATTTTTGGGGGGGGGGATTTTTTTTCTGGTTTTTTTGCCATTGCGCATGCCACTCAGCGTGGGAGGAGAGTGTCCAGCACTGTGCATGTATCATCATCTTGTTTTCGGCTTTTTTGGGGGGAGTTTTTTTTTAAAAAAATGTTATTTTTTGCCATTGTGCATGCCACGCAGTGCAGGAGGAAGCGAACCGGCAGCGAGGTAGGTTAGAACCCATCCCCGCTCTTCACCATGATGCTATTATAATAAAAACTTTTTAGGGTTCTCTCCCTTGAGCTGATATAGGAAAGGCCACCAGCTCTATTGCAAGCTCTGGCACTTTCTTTGTGTACTTCTTTCCAATCCCCAATCATTCAATAGCAGACAATAAAAGTAGTGTTCTGATTTTTTTTTTTAAAAAAAAAACTTATTTCAGCTAACATTCAAATCGGCAGGTTAAATGCACTTCTCTGATGTATCCCTTTCCCTTCAAAAAAAATCACAACAATTTAATATCTGAAACACTTAAAAAAAAACACTTTAAGAACATGTTTGCTAGGAGGAATCATATTCTATCACAGGTAGTCTTCAATAACGAACATTTCAAGTTACATTGGCGCTGAAAAAGTGAAGTGCAGCCATTCCTTGCACTTCTGCTTGCAATAAATAATTCTATTTAATAGTACTTGAACAATACCTTCAATTAAGGCAGTCTGATAGCGCATTATCAGAAAAGAGCTCTTATCTCTGCAAAGCTACCTTTCCCTCTGTGAACTGTATTTAATCTCTGAGTAAAGACTTGTGTTAACAAACTCTGTACACATCATTCTCCCCCTTTTTTTCTTGCTTTTTCCTTTTTCCTCCCTCTTGTTTTAGAGTCCTGTCCCTGCTTCTCAGTTCACTGCAACAAGTGCTGGCTGTTACCTCTTACCAAGATTAACCTAGCATTGGCCATACTCATAACCATCTAAGCAAAGTTAGTCATGGTTCTTTGTCTCTCTCTCAGAAGGCTACCTGTAAATTCATATCACCCTTCCAAAATGAACATCAGGCTGGATTTTGGCTGTAGTTTACAGCAATCGCTGAGATTCCCTTACTGAAAGAGAAGGATAAACATTAAAATGTCTGTACAACATTTTCCCTAGGAGCCTAGTCCCAAGTTCTCCCTCCATCCCTCCCTTTCTCTCCCCTTCTCTTCCTTTCTTTCGCTCTCCCTTTCTCTCCCTCTCCCTTTCGTTCTCTCCCTCCCTCTCTCCCCTTCTCTCCCTCTCTCCCTTTCCCCCCCCCTCTCTCATTGCAACTCACCTTTATAGAGTAAATCAAGGCAACAATGCCCAAGGGGAGGCAGCAGCAAAGGAGGGTGAAGATGGAGTAGCCCAAATAATCTGGTTCATTGACAGATTGGACATTTGTGATGAAGATGGTCTGTTGAGGCTGCATAGGCACGGCACCAGGAGGTCCAGCAGAAGGTTGATACTGGTATGGCATAGAGGGAGATGTCCCATACATTGGAGGCGGTGGATTAATAGCTGATTTCATCGGATCAGGCTGTTGTCCAGGATAAAGGGGTTCATTCATTTGCGATGTCTTCTCGTTCTCTGGATTGCTCATCTTGCAGCCTGGTCTCCTCTCCTCTCCTCTCCTCTTCTTCTTCTTCTTTTCAGATGCTCCCCTAAGTCCTGCTGATCTTTATCTTTTGACTTGGTTGCACTTTCAATCCACACTCTTCTTGCTTCGCTAGCGACCTTCCCTCATGGAGAGAAACTTCTTTCGTCTGGAGATTTGCTTCAAACAGGTGGTTACTTTATGGTAGCGTTGCAGGAAATGAAGACTCAGACCACTGGAGTCAAGATAAGCTTGATTTATTTGCGCGAAATAGGTTCTGAGCAATGTAGCAGAAATAACATCTGAACATCTTCTGGAAAGACCATTGGTTATATAGTTCTCAAATGTAACACGTTAATATCAAATGATTGGTTACATTTATGGATCAGCCCTTTGCTATACAAAAGGAAGCTAAAATATCTTGTTCTCTCCCACCCACCTTTCCTGTTGGGACGGATTCACAGGTTTTCTTGCAAACGTATCTAAGTTTCCTGCAGTTCGTTTGTGGTTAAGTCTACACTTGCAAAGCTGTGAATTCTGAGGTTTTACATTTGCCATTTCCTGCCTTGCCATTTCCTTTGTTCCTTTACACATCTCAGTCTCCTTCTCAGTCTAAAGAGCAATCTTTAATGACCTACTTTGACAGATTAACAGAGTTGGAAGGGATCTTGCAGGTCATCTAGTCCAACCCCGCTTATGACCTCTTCTTTTACTTAATTACTTCCTTTATTTTATGTCCTGCCTCAGTAGAATTACCCTGCCCTCGGAAATAACAGTTCCTTATTGTCATAGGATAAGATTTGTCTGGTGTGGGGAAATGTCCTATCATGTCCTGGAGGGTCATGTTTTAATCCCATCACCCTGGAGCTGAAGGTCTTTTGTTTTGTAGATAGGCTGGTCCAGTCTTTCTCAATGGGCACCAAATATCTGCTGGGGGCAGGGAGCTGAGGCTGAGTTTCTGTCTCCTGTAAGATTTCCATTTCTCTTTTAGGGAAAATATAATATTCTGCCTTTTTAATATTTCCTAAAATATTTCATTCTTCTAGGAGAGGGGTGGGTGCTAACTTTCTACACTGGCCATGATGGGTATAACTCCATGTAGAGGGCATCAGGTTGACTATCCCAAGGAAAAATAGTTGTTATTGGCAGGATATTGATTTTAGAACATTCTCATGCCATTTTCCATTAAAGGAAAGTTTACCATAGTTTGCACTTGTGTTAACATTCAAACATTTTCTGCAGGGTGTGTATGCTATGTGTGGACCCAATCAGTGGTGGGTTCTAACTTTCCTCGCTGCCGGTTTGCTTCCTCCCGCGCCATGTGACTGCGTCTCATTGCCAAAAATAAAAAAAATTTCACCCCCAAAAAGCCGAAAACAAGATGGCGAACACATGTGCAGTGCTGAAAACTCAGCTTCTGTGGATGCGCAGAAAAAAAACAACCTGATTTTTTTAAAAAAAACAAAAAACAAAATTTAAAAAAGATGGCGGCCGCCACGGATTGGCACTGACCAATCCGGTTCCTTGACATCATCATGACATCACCAGTGGTTTGCTACCAGTTTGGGCGAACCGGTCCAAACCGGGAGGGACCCACCTCTGGACCCAATAGATATTTTCAACTGGTGAAGGAAGAATTGCAGCAATAGAACATGACCCAATGAAAAAATAACTGATATCAGACAAAAAAATATGTGTGTGTGCACATGTGCAGGCACACACACACATACACACATAAATAAACCAGATGTGAACCAGTTAAACGAAGCTCTCATTCTGCCTCGTATCGAAATCAATTATAATTTCCTGTTTTAGCTCACTTAACATATTCGTCGTTGTGTCCCACCTTTCATTTTGACATTTCTGATTTCCATTTATTTCCAGGACTGGCTGGAGAATTTTGGGAGTTGAAGTTCACACATAAGGGCCAGAGCATCCACGCAACCACTGAAGACTCCATGGCATCCCTCGCATCGGAATTCCCAGACGTTTTCAGCCAAGAACTGGGTAAATATACTGGGCATCCCATCTCCTTTAACTTAGACCCCCAGGTGGCTCCTATCCGCCTGAAGCCAAGGCGAGTCCCCCTGGCGCTGAGACCTAAGGTTGACCTAGAACTGGACAAACTTATTGCCCAAGGGGTATTAGAACCCATTGATCACTCCAAATGAGACCCCCATCGCCATCCCATTTAAATCAGATGGCTCTATCAGAATATGCGCTGATTATAAAGCAACCCTAAATAGGGCTCTGCAGGCCAACCCCTATCCGGTCCCGGTCGTCCAGCACCCCCTGCACTCTAGGCCGGGGCTCCATTTTTGCCAAACTGGACCTGGCGCAGGCCTATCAACAGCTCCTGGTGGATGAGGCCACCGCTCTGGCCCAGACAATTGTCACTCACCGGGGAGCATTCAAGTGCAAGCGTCTCCAGTTTGGTGTGAGTGGAAAAGCCTGATGGAAAGATTGCTCCATGGGTTGCAGTGGGTGGTGTCTTACTTTGATGACATCCTAATATCCACATCTAACCACTTGGACCTTCTCAGCAAAGTGAGGGTGGTCCTTCTCCATTTTCAAAAGGCAGGCCTGAGATTTAGGGGTGCCCAAGGTAGAATTCCTGGAGTAGATGCCCAGAGAATTCACCCCACTCCATCCAAGATAGAAGCCATTTGGTTAGCCCCTACCCCCTCCTCCAGGGCCCAACTTCAAGCCTTCCTAGGCTTACTTAACTTTTATTCCATCTTTCTTCCACACAAAGTGTCTGTAGCAGAACCCCTGCACCGACTCCTTGATTCCCAAGCTGCCTGGCACTGGGGGAATACCGAGGCTAAAGCCTTCCAGGCCTTCAAAGATCTCCTCACCTGGCACTGGGGGAATACCGAGGCTAAAGCCTTCCAGGCCTTCAAAGATCTCCTCACCTGGTGCAGTACAGCGACAACCTCCCATTACTCCTAGCATGCGATGCCTCCCCCTATGGGGTGGGTGCTGTCCTCAGCCATGTACTACCCAATGGCTCGGAAGCCCCTCTGGCATACTACTCCTGCACCCTATCCCTGGCAGAGCGGAATTATAGCCAACTGGATCATGAGGCTCTTGCATGTGTCGCTGGCATTCATAAATTTCATGATTACCTGTATGGTCATTTTTTTCACCTGGTCATTGACCACCAACCCCTCCTTGGCCTTATTGCCAGTGACAAGCAAAGCCCACACATCCTATCGCCACGCATGTCCCGTTGGCTGGAATTCCTCGCTTCCTACTCTTACCAACTGCACTACCGCCCAGGGCGCCAGATGGGCCATGCAGATGCTCTCAGCCGTTGGCCCTTGCTCATGCCCATTATTGACACAGCCCCTGCCTGCCCAGTTTTGCTAGTGGACGAGCTCCAAACCCCAGACACTGCTTCGCACATTGCTACCCACTCTGTCTCTGACCCCATTATTTCCAAGGTTTTGGATTGGGTACATAGGGGCTGGCCCTCAATGTCTCCTTCCCTGAGGTTTCAACCTTTCTTTAATAGGAGGCATGAACTGACCGTTATGAAGGGCTGTTTGCTGTGGGGGCATTGCATGGTTGTGCCCCAAGCTCTCAGGGAGACCATCCTCCACTGCCTCCACAAGGCGCACCCAGGCATAGTTCGGATGAAGGCACTGGGGCGCAGTTATGCCTGGTGGCCAAAGATGGACCAGCAGGTCAAGGCTTGGGTATCTAAGTGCCAGGCTTGCCAACAGTCCAGGCCAGCCCTGTCTGCTGCCCCCATACTAGACTGAGATGCTCAGGGCGGAGCCGACGTCTGCCCGCCTACCTCGTGGACTATGCATGCGCCATCCAGGGGGTGAATGGTGCTAAGTCCTCACAATATGACCACACCGGCTGCCGCTTGAATCTGATTGGCTCAGATGCTGGCAGCCAGCAAGCGGGAAAAGGAAGCCCTGCGATTGGCTAAGGACTTGACAGCTCCACTATAAAAGGGAGCTGTCAAGCCGCTGTTCCCTGTTCACGTAGTTTTGGTGCTGAAATAAAGCTTCCTGTTGGAATCACCTAGTCTGCCTCGATCCTGTCAGCTGCAGCCTGTCTGACAATCTAACAGTTTCAATCTGGGGGTTGATATGAATCAGAATTCTCGATTAATAAGATTTCAGACTGCCCAATGTTGTCTTCAGTGTATTATGGGATACATCTTAGGTGTTGTTGCTGGTCAACAAAGCATGTTTGTACTAGTGCGAAGTCTGAAGGATCAGCCTACGGTTACTTTCTGCACTAAGAGTTTTACATGATTTACATTTACATCAATTCAAAGACTATGTTTTTTTTTAGATTTCTGACTTCCTTTCCGTGTATTAAGAACAGAAATGATTTAAGATAATATCATGTCTTCAGGGATTGAGATCTCCAAAGACATCCTGATTAACTGTGTTCATAGCTATGGTGCTGAAAACAATGATTAAAATAATAGCCAGAACGATCGTTGCAATCCCCAATCCAAGTGCAGTGTGATCCAAGGTGAGTGCCAGTCTGGAATATCTCTTAGCAGACATGATGTCTCCCCGTTGATTGGCCTCTTGAGTCTGAGGGTGGGGAGAGGAAAGAAGTAAGAAAAAGATTATTGATACCCATATAATTAGTTGACTCTGGACATGTGGAAGAGCAAGAAGGAGACAAATGTCAAAACATGAATGAGAACACGATTTTCAAAATAAATATAGCAAGCGTGAAGGCAGGAGGAGAGAGGAAAAGAAGAACAAGAAGAGAAGAAAATAAGTCAGGAAGAAGCAAAAGAAGAACAGGGTAAATAGTACTTGAATAATACCTTCAATGAAGGCAGTCTGATAGAGCATCGAAAGGAGCTCTTATCCCTGCAAAGCTACTTTTCCTTCTTTGAACTGCATTTGATCTCTGAGTAAGGATTGTGTTCAGGGGCGGATTCCTAATTTTTTTACTACCACTCTGTGGACATGGCTTATTTTGTGGGTGTGGCTTGCCAGCCATGTGACTGGGTGGGTGTGGGTTGCCAGCCATGTGACCGGGTGGGCGTGGCTTGCAGGTCATATATTAGTTATTTCAGAGAGATGTTACTACTATTTTTGCTATTTTATACTTTACATGAAAAGCTTTGCATACAAAGTATGTGTTACACCATGGCAACACAGCAACCTTTATATGCAGAAAATGCTATAGTTAAAAGACAAGCAAGTCTCATACAGCATTTTTTGTTTCAGTCATGGATTCCTTAGACGAAAATATTGAGGACTGTTAAAAGAACAGTATCTTTTAACAGTCCTCAATGTTTTTGTCTAAAGAATAACAGTATAAAACGGTATAAAATTAACAGTATAAAAGGTTAAGCTTTCGGAAAACGCCCACTTTGGGAAGCTTTAGGCATTTAAAAAAATGGCGGCACCCAGGCACCGGCAACCGACCGCACTGGTACTGTGACGTCACCAGCGGGCCGCTACCGGTGCTATAGAGTGGACCGCACCAGTAGGAACCCACCACTGATTGTGTTAACAAACTCTGTACACTTCATTCCTATCCCCTTTCCCACCTTGCTCTCATCCTTTTTACTCCCTCTTGTTTTAGAGTCCTATCCCTGCTTCACAGTTCACTGCAACAAGTGCTGGCTGTTACCTCTTACCAAGATTAACCTAGCATTGGCCATACTCATAATCATCTAAGCAAAGTTAGTCATAGTTCTTTGTCTCTCTCTCAGAAGGCTACCTGTAAATTCATATCTCCCTTCCAAAATGAACATCAGGCTGGATTTTGGCTGTAGTTTACAGCACTCGCTGAGATTCCCTTACTGAAGGAGAAGGATAAACATTAAAATGTCCCAAATTCTCCCTCCCTCCTTCCCTTTCTCTCCCCTTCTCTCCCTTGCTTCCACTCTCCCTTTCTCTTCCTCCCTCTCTCCCTTTCTTTCTCTCTCTCTCCCTCCCTCTCTCCCCTTCTCTCTCTCTCCCTTTCTCTCCCCTTCTCTCCCTTGCTTCTGCTCTCCCTTTCTCTCTCTCTCCCTTTCTTTCTCTCCCTCCCTCCTTCCCTCTCCCTCCCTCCCTCCCTTTCTCTCCCCTTCTCTCCCTCGCTTCTGTTCTTCCTTTCTCTCCCTCTCCCTTTCTCTCTCTCCCTCCCTCTCTTTCCCTTTATCTCCCTCTCCCCCTCTCCCCCCTCTCTCATTGCAACTCACCTTTATAGAGAAAACCAAAGCCACTATGCCCAAGGGGAGGCAACAGCAAAGGAGGGTGAAGATGGAGTAGCCCAAATAATCTGGTTCATTGACAGATTGGACATTTCTGATGAAGATGGTCTGTTGGGGCTGCATAGGAATGGCACCAGGAGGTCCAGCATAAGGTTGATACTGGTATGGCATATAGGGAGATGTCCCATACATTGGAGGCGGTGGATAAATAGGGGATTTCATCGGATCAGGCTGTTGTCCAGGCTGAAAGGATTCATTCATTTGAGATGTCTTCTCTGGATTGCTCATCTTGCAGCCTGGTCTGGTCTCCTCTCCTCTCCTCTCCTTCCCTTCCTTCAAGTTCTGCAATATCTCTACTTGTTTCTCATCTGATTCTTCTTCTTCTTTTCAGATGCTCCTCCAAGTCCTGCTGATCTTTTTCTTTTGCCTTGGTTGCACTTTCAATCCACACTCTTCCTGCTTCGCTAGTGTCTTTCTCCCATGGACCATGGACTGAAACTTCTTTCGTCTGGAGATTTGCTTCAAACAGGTGGTTACTTTATGGTAGAATTGCCCTGCGCTCGGAAATAACAGTTCCCTTATTGTTGTAGGATAAGCTTTGTCTGGTGTGGGGAAATGTGACAATGAATAAACAGGGATGGATCTGGACTAGGTGGGTCAGCACTGGGAAAGAACGTATATTTCCCTAGGAGCAGATGTTGTAAATTCAGTTACTCATTTTCCCCCCTCCTCAGTATGGAGAAGCTCCTCCTACCCAGCAGGCCTGCCACTTCACAACTGAAACCAGGGACAGGGTCTGGACACCCCCTCCATTTATTTCTGGCTTCAGTGTTTCCCTCCACCATCTTACTGACTGCTAAATCTTTTCCACACTGGCTGGATTTATTGCCTCCCACTAACTGGGAAAAAGAAAAACAACCCTGTCACCAAACATCTAAGGATGTCATTGCACCAAGTTCCCTCGAAGCAACGGACGAAGGTCTCCTGCAATTGTCTTACAAGGGAGGCCAGCCTATAAATAACAGGTAGTCCCTGACTTAGGACCGCAACTGAGTCCAAAATTTCTGTTGTTAAGTGAGACATTAGATAAGTGAGCTTTGCCCCATTTTATGACTTTTCTTGCCACAGTTGTTAGTTGAATCACTGCGGTTGTTAAGTTAGTAACCTAGTTGTTAAGTGAAACTGGCTTCCCCATTGACTTTGCTTATCAGACGGTCGTAAAAGGGCTTAACTGTGAAAAACTGTGATAATTCACATTTTTCAGTGCCGTTGTAACTTTGAACAGTCACTAAACGAACTGTTGTAAGTCAAGGACTACCTGTAGAGATGTAAAAAAGTAGTCCCCAACTTACGACTGTAACTGAGCTTGGCAGTTACAGTCCTAATTCATGCCTGTTGTAAAGCAGGCTATCATATGACCAAACCAATTCTTCAGTCTTGTTTTGCAGTGGTCATTAAGCAAACCCATTGTTCACCATGGGCCAATTTTTGCCAGAAACTGGAAGTCAACTGGAAGCAAACACCAGTTTCTGGCAAAAAGAAAATCCATAAATCACAGTCATGTGGCCGCAAGACCCTACAAACAGCTATAAATGTGGGCTGATCGTTGAGGGTCCAAAATACAATCATGTGACTGGGGGAGGGGAAGGATGGGGAGGATGGAAATTGGACCATCGGAATGTGAATCCTGCTGCACTCATCTTCCTGGATCCTGAAGAAGGGGAACTCTTTGTGGACACTTTACCTGGGAAGCAGCAACACCTTTGGCAAGTTTGTCGCTCTTCATAAAATGGTGAAAAGATGGGTTAGATGATATTACTGTTGGATAGAGTCATAATTGGCTGAATGATGGTGTCAGGGTTCCAAGGGATGCATCCATAGCAAACAAGACTCTGAGGCAGGTAGATTCCTCAAAGAACAGTTTTATTGGGTATATCATATTGGCACTGGTCTGGTGAAAACCGACTCTGAAGGTTCCCGTGGTTTTCACCTAAAGAAAAGTAAAAGTTTTTTCCCTTTCCCCATGGTCCAATTGAGGTGTGTCCGGTTGCTGGGTAACATCACTCCTCCTCCCTCTGACTAGGTGTGAGAATGTCCTTGGTTCCCAAGGGAAAGTATTTTGTTTTGGCTACAAAACC
Organism: Diadophis punctatus similis; assembly: GCA_023053685.1. NCBI lineage: Eukaryota > Metazoa > Chordata > Lepidosauria > Squamata > Dipsadidae > Diadophis > Diadophis punctatus. The sequence goes on along the minus strand of JALIGW010000022.1, from coordinate 8,550,538 downwards.
CCAGCTATCTCTATTCCCCCCTCCCAATCCCTCAGCCCCAGTGTGGCAACACTGAAGTGACAAAATGGCTTCGGTCAGGTCAGGTTCAGGGTTGACAGACGGCAGCCTAAGAGTGATCATTAATGGCTTCACTTCAGCTTGGAGGGAAGGATCGACAGCTCTGTCCTGGGAGTTGAAGTCCATGTATCTTAACAGTGCCAAGGTAGGGAAACCCTGCTTTAGATAAGGGAGAAGATTCAGGAAGATGTTGACAGGCTCCAGCCGTGGGCCCCCAAAAATAGGATGGCCTTCAGACCAGCAAGGCAGAGGTGGGTTCCTGCCGGAGCTGCCCGTTACGCAGCTCCAGTAGGGAGCGGCAGATTGCGCAACCGCTCCGGAGCCCTCTCTGCCAGTCCACCCGGTGCATCGCCATTTTTTGGGTGATTTTCGGTGATTTTCAGGCGATTTTGCTTCTGCGCATGCAAATAAAAGCAAATAAAACACACTCAGGAGCAAAATAAGTTAGAGTTTAATTTGTGTGTATTGTTTAATAGACTTCTAAATTGGCCATGCCTACCTAGCCACGCCCACTCACCCAACCGGTCCGGCCCCCCAACAGTCTGAGGGACCATGAATTGGCCCCCTGTTTAAAGGATCCCTGTCCTGGAGGATCATGACTTAATCCCATCACCCTGGAGCTGAAGGTCTTTTGTTTTGTAGATAGGCTGGTCCAATCCTTCTCAATGGGCACCAAATATCTGCTGGGGGCAGGTAGCTGAAGGTCTGAGTTTCTGTCTCCCTTAAGATTTTTGTTTCTCTTTTAGGGGAAATATAATATTCTTCCTTTTTAATATTTCCTAAAACATTTCATTCTTCTAGGAGAGGGGTGGGTGCTAACTTTCTATACTGGCCATGGGAAGCATAACTCCATGTAGAGGGCATCAGGTTGACTATCCCAAGGAAAAATAGTTGTTATTGGCATGATATTGATTTTAGAACATCCTCATGCCATTTTCCATTAAAGGAAAGGTTACCACAGTTTGCACTTGTTTTAACATTCAAACATTTTCTGCAGGGTGTGTATGCTACGTGTGGACCCAATAGATATTTTCAACTGGTGAAGGAAGAATTGCAGCAATAGTACATGACCCAATGAAAAACTAACTGATATCAGACAAAAAAATACGTGTGTGTGGATGTGTGCAGGCACACACACACACACACATTCAGACATAAATAAACCAGATGTGAGCCAGTTAAATGAAGCTCTCATTCTGCCCCATATCAAAATCCATTATAATTTCCCTTTTTAGCTCACTTAACATATTCATTGTTCTGTCCCACCTTTCATTTTGACATTTCTGATTTCCATTCATTTCCAGGACTGGCTGGAGAATTTTGGGAGTTGAAGTTCACACATAAGGGCCAGAACACAAAATAGCATTTATTTCACATCAGTTTAAATTATAAATTTACATAAGCTTAAACAAAAAAAAATCTTCACAAAATTATACTTCATACATTTAATAAAGTCCTACTTTGTATTAAATCAGTGCAGTACACAGAATAATGTTATCAAATTACAGAAGGGCAGATGCTAATTGGATAATATGCAATCATTTCCAACAATTAGAGCAATGTGACAATAAAATCAATGATAGAGAAAGGTGAGACAGAGATATTTCTATGATCGCATTACATTTTACAATTTGGAGTTAAATGTGTGTCAGGATATGGAAAGCTACATGAATCCCTAAAGTACCAGATTGTTCACTTTTGATTTATGACAACAGTGGGTTTTATGTGTACAGATAATGTCTTCTGTAAGATTTTCCCAGAGAAAATATGAAGAATATCCTTATGGTAGGTTTCCAACAAATTGGGATTTCAAGTTCTCACGTCTAGTGTATTGCATCCATTTCATATGAATGAGATTTAGAACTGATTATGTGTATTTCAATATAAATGGAGTTCACTCCCAAATGAGCCAATGTTTCACATGTGGCCTCAAAACTGATACATTTACCTTTTCCCAAGCTATTATTTCAATCTGGGGGTCCATAAGAATCAGAATTCTCAATTAATAGGATTTCAGACCGCCCAATCTTGTCTTCAGTGTATTATGGGGTAGTTCTTAGGTGTTGTTGCTGGTCAACAAAGCATGTTTGTACTAGTGGGAAATCTGAAAGACCAGCCTACGGTTAAATTCTGCACTAAGAGTTTTACATGATTTACATTTACATTAATTCAAAGACTATGGTTTTATTTTAGATTTCTGACTTCCCTTCAGTGGTGGGTTCCTACCGGTGCGGTCCACTCTGTCGTTCCGGTAGCGGCCAGCAGATGGCGCTATTTGCGCGTGACAGCTCCGGTGCCTTCTTTTTGGGCTTTTTTGCTTCTGTGCATGCGCGGAAACAAAATCTCACCAAAATCTTGTGAGGTGAGATTTTGGCAAGATTTTGCTTCCGCACATGCGCAGAAGCAAAATTGTGTGAGGAGGCGCATGCGCGTAGCGGGTGCACGCATGCACAAAACGTGGAGATGCGCACACAGCGCACCGGTATTGGTAAGTCAGCAACCCACCCCTGCTTCCCTTCCGTGTATTAAGAACAGAAATGATTTAAGATAATATCGTGTCTTCAGGGATTTTAATTTCCAAAGCTTCTCTGATGAACTGATGTTAATGTTTTCACAACTAGGCTGGTGTAAACAATGCTCAAAATAATACCAAGAACGAAACATGCAATCCCCAATCCAAGTGCCGTGTGATCCAAGGTGAGTGCCAGTCTGGAATATCTCTTAGCAGACATGATGTCTCCCCGTTGATTGGCCTCTTGAGTCTGAAGGTCGGGAAAGGAAAGAGGTAAGAAAAAGATTATTCATACCTATATAATTAGTTGACTCTGGGCATGTGGGAGAGCAAGGAGGAGACAAATGTCAAAACATGCATGAGAACACGATTTTTTAAGTAAAGATGGCAAGCGTGAAGGCAGAAGGAGAGAGGAAAAAAAGAACAAGAAGAGAAGAAAATATGTAAGGAAGAAGCAAAGGAAGAAAAGAGTAAAGAGAAATGTATTATAAACAGAGTGAAACAAAAAAATGACAAACGTAGTATTTATTCTGTGTGTGTCTGTTTGTGCAAGCACTGATCTAATTGCAGAAGGACAAGATTAGCCTGGATCTCAAATTAATTCAGTGGAATCCCTTTTTATCCATTTGCTACACTAGTAGCATATACCCTATTTTAAAAATCAAAGTCTTTGATAACTACTCCAATCAATTTAATTCATCAGACTGAATGGAAGGTTTGCACAGGATTTTGACTGATGTGACACTTTTCCGGGCAAGTTGCACTGGAAACAGATCAACAGCAACGACAGATAAATACTGTATTTTTCGGAGTGTAAGACGCACCTCCCCCCCTAAAAGGGGGTGAAAATCTGGGTGCGTGTTATACACCGAATGCTGCCCCGCCCAACCTCTGAAATGGAGCTTTGTGAGGCTGAAAACAGCCTCTCAAATCGAGCTTTGCAAGGCTGAAAAAGCAGCCTTTAAAACGTACCTTTGCAAGGTTAATATACCTGTTCCAGGCTGTTTGCTAAGGACGCTAGCCAGATGGATGCTGGTAGGCAGATTTTTTTTTCTTATTTCCCTCCCGAAAAACTAAGGTGCGTCTTATACTCCAGTTCATTTTATAGTCCGAAAAATATGGTAGATTTAGTGCAGAAAAAAAAGACTCCTTTACAAAAGGAGCTGGAAGTTTCTGGGGAGCTGTTTATGTTGAAATCAAGTTCTTATGTCTTTTGACCACATGTCCAAGGCAATGGGCTAGAAACCATTATCAATCTCTGTCAGCCATGAGGGATAGATTCCAGTTGTCTCTTGTCCGTGTACAGACTGATCTGGCATCAGGCTATTTGCTTTAATCTTTATAGAAACATTTCTCCTAAGTCAGGGGTGTCAAACTCAAGACCGGTGGGCCAGATTTGGCCCGCAGGCAGAGGTGGGTTCCTCCTGGTTTGGACCGGTTCGCTTGAACCGGTAGCAAACTGCTGGTGATGTCACGGAGCCGGTTCGGTCGGTGCCAGTCCGTGGATGCCGCCATCTTTTTTTGGAATTTTTTTCTGATTTTTTTTCTTTTATGCATGCGCAGGAGCTGAGTTTCCAGCACTGCACATGCGCCATCTTGTTTTTGGCTTTTAAATTTTTTTGGGAATTTTCGGCACTGTGCATGCGAGCACACACAAAGCATGCATGCACCAATGAGGCATGGCCATGCGACGCAGGAGGAAGCAAACCGGTGGTGCGGTAAGCTAGAATCCACCCCTGCCCGTGGGGTGCTTAGATCTGGCCTGCAGGGCTGCCCTGGAAACAGAAAAGGACTGTCATGCGGTGCCTCTGGCATTAAAAATTGAACTCAGGAGGGCTGCATGCGGCCCTGTCAATCTCCATTTTTGGTTGTGATGGCCTCCTGAATCTCCCTGCCAGTGAAAACAGAGCTCCAGAGGGTCATGCACTGGTCTCCTGAGCTCCGTTTTCACTGGCAGAGAGCGTTCGGGCCACCACAGGTGCCCTCGACACGAATGACGTTGAGCTGGTTATGCCCACTCTGGCCACACACCCCTGCCCCCCTGAGGTCAAACACAACCCTGATGTGGCCCTCAATGAAATCGAGTCTGACAGCCCTGTCCTAGGTTAATTGCACACCCTGATTAATCATGGCATCAAAATTCCTGCTAAACCTCATGGCCCTTGTTTCAGATATTCACACCATCTTTCAATTTTTCGGACTATCTCTCTTGCTCAAATCTTCTGTCAGAGGGGACAAGTTTATTTACTTATTCATTTGATTCCCCCCTCACTGTCAAAGGACTCCAAGTGGCTTACAGTATAATAAAAGCATACATATAAAAAACAATTAAAATGAGCAAGAATTAAATGGAGACTAAAAACCAAGAGGACAAATGTTTATGTGGGTGGAGCCTTCCCTCTTTTCCCCCATCAACCACTTTCAGCATAGAGCTTCCTCATCAGGCACCAAGCCAACTGACAGAGACAAGTTTTAAGGCCCTTTTGAAAGGCCAAGGAAGTGGGAACGGATCTCATCTCTGGCGGGATGTGAGCCCTTGATCCAGTTCAGATCAGGAAGCAGATTTCACAAACTTAACTGGAACTCTTCTTAAGTAATGCAGGCTACACAGTGGTGGGATTCAAATAATTTAACATCCGGTTCGCCCAGGGTCATGTTGGCTGTCCTGAGAGGCAACTGCAATGGAGAAAAGGGCAACAGAGCAGCCGGCATGAGGGAAGGAGGAGGAGCAGGGAGAAGAAAGAGGGAAAGCAGCCTTCTCCTTCCCTCACACCAGCTGCTCAGTTGTCCGTTTTCCCATTGTAGCCCAGCGCCCAGGATCCAGTTTGATAGCGGGGGTGGGTGGGTAATTTAGCAACCAGTTCGCCTGAACCGGTGCGAACCAGCTAAATCCTACCACTGCTACACTACCAGGTTATTCAAAGTCTAGCTGTTGTTTTCCCTTCCGTCCCTCTTATTTCTCAGGAAATTAGGGCATGTGAGTTTCTTTCCTAGGTTTCCCTTATTTCCTGGGTTTAAAGCATGCTTTTTTTAAAACTCTGGTTTCTTCAAGGTCATCTCTGTAACTTTCTATGTATTAGAATTTGGTCATTGATCTGATGCCCATTTTTTTTTTGCTCTATCATCCCCTCCAATATCCCCCTGCTGTTGCATTAAGACATGTTGTGGCCCAGTTGCATAAAACCCAGCATTGTAGGCTAAAATAGGACCTCTGATTCTCAGATGTTTTTAGAAGAAACTGACTGCCTGATTATTATTATTATTTTGCCTGCATGTGGTTCTGCTGCTTCAACACATATTCAATGGGGCTGCCCTTCGAAAGGACTTGGACTTTGCGCCTTTGGTGCAAAATCCAATAGCCCAGTTACTATCAAGAGTAAATAAGAACGACACACCTGTTTTTTGTTGCTCATTGGTTGCAAGCAGGCATTGAGAGCCAATTCAAGGGGTTGGTTTAACCTGTTCCTATTGCAGGGGTGTCAAACACAAGGCCAGGGGGCCAGATTTGGCCAACGGGGTGCTTAGATCTGGCCTGCGGGGGCAACCGGGAAACAGTGAAGGACTGGACCGTGGTGCCTCTACCATCAAAAATGGAGCTCGGAAGGGCTGCACATGACCCTCCCAAGCTTTGCTGGCAGAGGCCTGCAGGAGGATCCCTCCAGCCCTGCCCGGGCTACCACAGGTGCCCCCAACCGAGTGACATTGAGCTCACCCTGGTCATGCTCACCTGGTCCCCCAAGGTCAAACACAACCCTGATGCAGTCCTCAATGAAATTGAGTTTGACACCCCTTTCCTATAGCATATTTTGTATATATAAATTCATATCTCCCTTCCAAAATGAACATCAGGCTGGATTTTGGCTGTAGTTTACAACACTCGCTGAGATTCCCTTACTGAAGGAGAAGGATAAACATTAAAATGTCTGTACAACATTTTCCGTAGGAGCCCAGTCCCAAGTTCTCCCTCTCTCCCTCCCTTTCTCTCTCCCTCCCTCCCTTTCTCCCTCCCTCTCTCTCCCCCTCCCTCTCCCTCTCTTTCACTCCCTCCCTCTCTCCCCTTCTCTCCCTCTCTCCCTTTCTTTCCCATTCCTCTTCCCTCTCTCCTTCTCTGCCTCTCTCCCCCTGTCTCATTGCAACTCACCCTTATAGAGTAAATCAAGGCAGCAATGCCCAAGGGGAGGCAGCAGCAAAGGAGGGTGAAGATGGAGTAGCCCAAATAATCTGGTTCATTGACAGATTGGACATTTGTAATGAAGATGGTCTGTTGAGGCTGCATAGGCACGGCACCAGGAGGTCCAGCATAAGCTTGATACTGGTATGGCATAGAGGGAGATGTCTCATACATTGGAGGCGGTGGATTAATAGCTGATTTCATCGGACCAGGCTGTTGTCCAGGATGAAGGGGTTCATTCATTTGAGATTTCTTCTCGTTCTCTGGATTGCTCATCTTGCAGCCTGGTCTTCTCTCCTCTCCTTCCCTTCCTTCAAGTTTTGCAATGTCTCTGCTCGTTTCTCAGCAAATTCTTCTTCTTCTTTTCAGATGCTCCCCCAAGTCCTGCTGATCTTTTTCTTTTGCCTTGGTTGCACTTTCAATCCACACTCTTCCTCCTTCACTAGCGACCTTCTCTCATGGAGAGAAACTTCTTTCGTCTGGAGATTTGCTGCAAACAGGTGGTTGCTTTATGGTAGAATTGCCCTGAGCTCAGAGATAACAGTTCCTTATTGTTGTAGGATAAGCTCTGTCTGGTGTGGGGAAATGTGGCAATGAATAAACAGGGATGGATCTGGACTGGGTGGGGCAGCACTGGGAAAGAACGGATATTTCCCTAGAAGCAGATGTTGTAAATTCAGTTACTCAATTTTTTTCCTCCTCAGTAAGGGTACGTTAGAGAAGCTCCTCCTACCAAAGAGGCCTGCCACTTCACAACTGAAAATAGGGACAGGGTCTGGACACCCCCTCCATTTATTTCTGGCTTCAGTGTTTCCCTCCACCATCTTACTGACTGCTAAATCTTTTCCACACTGGCTGGATTTATTGCCTGCCACTAACTGGGAAAAAGAAAAACAACCCTGTCACCAAACATACAGTATAAGGATGTCATTGCACCAAGTTCCCTCGAAGCAACGGACGAAGGTCTCCTGCAGTTGTCTTACAAGGAAGGCCAGCCTATAAATAACAGGTAGTCCCTGACTTATGACCGCAACTGAGTCCAAAATTTCTGTTGTTAAATGAGACATTAGTTAAGTGGGTTTTGCCCCATTTCACAACTTTTTTTGCCACAGTTGTTAAGTGAATCACTGCGGTTGTTAAGTTAGTAACCTGGTTATTAAGTGAAACTGGCTTCCCCATTGACTTTGCTTATCAGACGGTCGTAAAAGGGGATCGCATGACCCTGGGGGATAGCAACGGTTGTAAGTGTGAACTAGCTGCTAAGTGGCTGAATTTTGATCACGTGATCGTGGGGATGCTGCAAAGGTCGTAACAGTGAAAACCTGTCATAAGTCACATTTTTCAGTGCCATTGTAACTTTGAACAGTCACTAAATGAACTGTTGTATGTCGAGGACTATCTGTAGAGGTGTATAAAAGCAGTCCTCAACTTACGACTGTAACTGAGCTTGGCAGTTACAGTCCTAATTCATGCCTGTTGTAAAGCAGGCTATCATATGACCAAACCAATTCTTCAGTCTTGTTTTGCAGTGGTCATTAAGCAAACCCATTGTTCACCATGGGCCAATTTTTGCCAGAAACTGGAAGTTAACTGGAAGCAAACACCAGTTTCTGGCAAAAAGAAAATCCGTAAATCACAGTCATGTGGCCGCAAGACCCTACAAACAGCTATAAATGTGGGCTGATCGTTGAGGGTCCAAAATACAATCATGTGACTGGAGGGGAAGGATGGGGAGGATGGAAATTGGATCATCGGAATGTGAATCCTGCTGCACTCATCTTCCTGGATCCTGAAGAAGGGGAACTCTTTGTGGATACTTTACCTGGGAAGCAGCAACACCTTTGGCTAAGTTTGTCGCTCTTCATAAAATGGTGAAAAAATGGATTAGATATTATTGTTGGATGGATTGGCTGAACGATGGTGTCAGGGTTGGCTGAACGATGGTGTCAGGGTTCTAAGCGATATGTTCTGTCCCCACGACTGACACACAAATAATTACGCACACACAACACTCAAACATGGTTTGTTTTAGTTAGCAAAGCAACATCTCATTAAACACGAACACTGAACAAGATAGGCGGAAGTCCAAGAGATCATTATAAGTCTCCATGTCCTTGACACAAGTCCCGAAGCTAGCAGATGCCAAACACAAGTCCTGTTCTGGGGTTACAAAGTGGATTCACCGATGTCTCAAATCAGAAGCCACGTTTGCCAGGAACAAGAACCGGAAACTGGAATGCAAACTGGCCATACTGGAGGACTGGATTCAGAAACCACGATGCCAGAAACAAGATCTGGGCTGGATTGCAAATTGGAACTGCGTAAGCCAAGATTCGGGAGCCATGATACAAACTGGAAACTGGAGTCATGATGCAAGATTCAAGAGTCACAATACAAACTAGAAACTGGAGTCAAGATGCCTTTTTATCCTGCCTTTATTACTTTATAAGTTGTTGTTGTTATTGATCCATCGTGATCGAAGAGGACCTTGACATCTATCAGGTTGTGGGCTGTTTACGATGTGTACGCAGGTGTACTTTATAAGTAACTCAAGGCAGTGAGCATACACAATACTCCTCCCTCCTATTTTCCCCAACAACAACAATCCTGTGAGGTGGGTTGGGCTGAGAAAGAGAGCGAGTGTCTTAAAGTCACCCAGCTAGCTTTCATGCCTATGATGGGACTAGAACTCACTCTCTCCCAGTTTCTAGGCCAGCACCTAGTTCAAAAACATTTAGTAATCTTCAGTTGCCTTGACTCTCAGGAGGCACCATGTCACCAGTTTCATCCTTTTGGAGTCCTCTACGGTTGGCAGATGTTATTTTATGGGCTGAAACCCTCTAGCGGGAATTGAACCCATAGCTCTTTGGACTTTGGATGATTCTATGCAGTACATCAGGCAACCCAATTTAATATGAGGCAGCAATCTGATGCTATCTTGGAGTTCATTGAAAGAAAGACAGAGTCCGGGGCCCGGGAGCCCATTTTCGCAGGCAGAACACTCGGGCCTCCACAGTCGCCCCAGACACGAGTGACGTTGAGCTGGCCACAACCACCCTGGCCATGCCCACTCTGGCCCCAGAGGTCAAACACAATCCTGATGCGGCCCTCAATGAAATCGAGTTTGACACCCCTGCAGTACATTAGCAGCTATTCATGTCCTGGTGCTCAGCAGGGGCTGGGAGGGGGGGAGTTATGGAGAGTTACGGGAATAGTTTTCCAATTTGTAAAAAACTATCAGAAGAGGAAATGGATTTGTTTTCTATTACTTTGGGGGGAGAACCAGAACCACTCAGCTAAAGTTGCAAAACTTTAGGAAGTTTACAGTAAATTAGTCATCTGGAGGAACATATGAATTTTATGAACTTTAGTCAATGGAACAAACTGCTTATATAATTCCCGGTTTCTCCTTTGCTAGGGATTTCCCAACAGAAGCTGGATGTTCATCTGCCAAAAATGCTGCCATGAGGAACATGGGGTAGAACTAGGTAACTAGTCCATAAGCACACCAACGTGCCTACCGTCCCTGTCCTAATGTCCCCATGTATTCGTAACCATCTCATGTATTCAAAACCATGTTTATACATTTTATGTCACGATGTGAATATTGTCAGTTGTGAGTCTATGCAGGGTGATGCATCCCTATTCTAAACATTATGGTACTTCCCAATACAAGCAGAACACGTGATATGATGTTCTGCGCATGTCTACATTCCTATCCACCATTAATCACTTCTGTTATGCCTTCCGAATTGGAAGGACGTGTTGCGTAGCAAAAATGTAGTTTATTCAGGATTTATTGTTTTTATATTGTTTTGTACTAAAATAAATATTTTCTATTAGACATTTTAATCTCAGTTTTTATTTCTAAGTATTTGAATTCCAAGTAAAAGATCCAATGTCGCCTCTACGGGGGAATTCTTCCCTTAACATTTTATATAGTCACAATCGTGTTTATACTTTTTCTGTAATCTTATATATGCTTGACAAAATAAATAAAAAATAAATAGATGACCTCTGGGGTCATTAACAACGTTATTATTTTTTATTATGCTGAGATTGTAGGAACTCCCAGCTGATGTTCGAATGTGAAGATATTCTGGGATGGCAACCCTCGAGCAGAGGGTTGGACTAGAAGACCTCCGAGGTCCCATCCAGGCCTACGATTCTATGTTTTGTATTTGAAATAAGGACTGGCTTTAGTACTTTTATAAAGAAGCCAGGGGGTGCTAAATTGCTTAGCCGCAGTGCTTGCTAGCTGAGTATTTGTCCTGCTTGAAAAAGCTTTTATGTTTCCTTATTGTTTTTAATGATTAGCTGAAACTGAAAAGGCCTGGCGATAATGGAAGATAAGAGTGTTAAATGGGAAGGTAAGAGTCATTCAATTAACCCTTTCCTTGTGCTTGGGAAATAAACGGAGTTCTATTTGTTTATTATTTATTTATTTGTTTGTCAAACATGTACAGGATAGTAGGTGTTTGTATAAACATAACATAAGCAAAGTAGGTATAGGTAAATTTGGACAATAGGACAGTAAGACAGGGACGGTAGGCACAGTGGTGCGCTTATGCAAGCCCCTTACAGATCTCTTAAGAAATGGGGTGAGGTCGACTGTAGACAGTCTTCATTTTAAACACTTAACATTGTATATTTTATATTTTATAGTTTTTTTTGGTTTGAGACTGTAAATAAAAGTTCATTAGTTTAAACCTGTTTAGCTTACGCTGTTGAATTAAGCCAGAAAATTCCATAAAAGGGGAGAAAGGGATTTTTTAAAAAAACTTGGCAACTTTGAGATGTCTGGACTTCAACTCCCAGAATTCCCCAGCCAGCATGCTCCCAAAACAACCTGCAAATTCCTCAGTTAGTCCCATATCTCTCTTGAGACTGTGGAGATATGACTCAGCACCTATTTCTGTTAGCTCCTTCTACCATAGGAGTAGATGGAGCTAACAGAATACACACACATTTAAATTGTTGAGATTAATATTAATTCCATCCAAAAATGCTGGCTGGAGTAAAAAGGGCCATTTCACTTCCAGCAGATCTTCCCCAATGGACAATTGCTACCAAACTAAATTCCTGCTCATGCGTTTGGGTGGGAAATTAATGTCTATAGAACAAAATATGCAAAAGGAAAGAGCTAGAAGTAAAGCAGATGAAATATCATTCTTTGGTCAATCTCCATCTAAATTACTGGACAGCACTATCCTTTAATTATTACAAATAAAAGGGGGGGGCGCTTATGAGAGTCATTTCTTTATTTTCATCATACAATATTTATTTCAGCCCTCAGATGTTAATCCCACTGTTCTGTTCCAAAGAGATAAGCAAAAACTGTCTCAAGAAAACCAAGGAGATCATACTTGATGATCAACCCTGTCAAATGTATTCCCCCTGCGGACCGGTAATGTTTGCAGAGCACTTTTCATGAACTGAAGGTTCTCAAGGCATCAGTTCAACAGAACCGACAGAAGAACAGCATTGCAGTAAAGGCAAAGGACTGGTCTGGATAGATTTCCCATTTCCTTATGGCGAAGAACGGAAGTTCTTTGCCCTTTGTTCTCTAAGGCCTCTGTCACCTTACAGATCAATCTCTCCTTGGAAACCGATGTCCTTCCAGGAAAGACCTGCTCCCATCATGCAATTCTTCCCTTCGTTAAGGAATTTCCTGTTGAAAGAAATGCCCATCTGGTTCAGTTCCAAATGGGGAGAAAGACATTGGAAACATGGAGGCTGATTGGAAAGCTGGTTTAATGAAGCAGAACCATCAAGCATATGGTCCTGGTGCAGCTGACCACATGGAAGAGAGAGAGAGAGAGATTGAGAGAGAGAGAGAGAGAGGGAGAGAGAGAGAGAGAGAGGGAGAGAGAGGGGGGGAGGGAGGGAGGAGGGAGGGAGACCCTCTCTTGGGCCCTGCCCTTGTGCTTCCTGTTCCTGTGCAAGAAATGTATTCTATTGGCTGTAGTCAGACTCCCATGGGACCACGTGGGGTCATGTTTGTCTGAATCAAGCTTGGTTGAACCTTGGGCTGATGCAATGTCCTTAGGAGATTTTGCAATGCAGTGAGCCCTGCTGCTAGATAATCCTATCATGTCCTGGATGGTCATGTCTTAATCCCATCACCCTGGAGCTGAAGGTCTTTTGTTTTACAGATAGGCTGGTCCAGTCCTTCTCAATGGGCACCAAATATCTGCTGGGGGCAGGGAGCTGAGGCTGAGTTTCTGTCTCCCTTAAGATTTCTGTTTCTCTTTTAGGGGAAATATATTATTCTGCCTTTTTAATATTTCCTAAAATATTTCATTCTTCTAGGAGAGGGGTGGGTGCTAACTTTCTACACTGGCCATGGTAGGTATAACTCCATGTAGAGGGCATCAGGTTGACTATCCCAGGGAAAAATAGTGGTTATTGGCAGGATATTGATTTTAGAACATTCTCATGCCATTTTCCATTAAAGGAAAGGTTACCACAGTTTGCACTTGTTTTAACATTCAAACATTTTCTGCAGGGTGTGTATGCTACGTGTGGACCCAATAGATATTTTCAATTGGTGAGGGAAGAATTGCAGCAATAGTACATGACCCAATGAAAAACTAACTGATACCAGACAAAAAAATATGTCTGCGCGCGCGCGCGCACACACACACACACACACACACACACACACAAATAAACCAGATGTGAGCCAGTTAAATGAAGCTCTCATTCTGCCCCATATCAAAATCCATTATAATTTCCTGTTTTAGCTCACTTAACATATTCATCCTTCTGTCCCACCTTTCATTTTGACATTTCTGATTTCCATTCATTTCCAGGACTGGCTGGAGAATTTTGGGAGTTGAAGTTCACACATAAGGGCCAGAACACAAATTAGCATTTATTTCACATCAGTTTATATTATAAATTTACATAAGCTTAAACAAAAAAAATCTTCACAAAATTACACTGCATACATTTAATAAAGTCCTACTTTGTATTGTATCAGTGCAGTACACAGAATAATGTTATCAAATTACAGAAGGGCAGATGCTAATTGAATAATATGTAATAACTTTCTGGAGACCCATGCTTCACTACGAAACAGTAGAACTCCTTAGCATAGAGCATGTTAATAATAATATAGGAAATACTAATGCTCTGATGGTCATTTTGAAAAATCCTTTCTTAATGACCACATAGAAGCTAAGAGGAACATACATGGCAAATTTCAAGTTTGTAGGCTTTATGGTTCTGGAGATTTCATGATTATGGCGTGATTGGTGTTTGCTTTTATATATATAGATTTCCAACAATAAGAGCAATGTGACAATAAAATCAGTTATACAGAAAGGTGAGACAGAGATATTCATATGATCACATTAAATTTTACAATTTGGAGTTAACTATTGTCAGGATATGGAAAGCTACATGAAGCCCTAAAGTACCAGACTGTTCGCTTTTGATTTATGACAACACTGGGTTTTATGTGTAAAGATAATGTCTTCTGTAAGATTGTCTCAGAGAAAATATGAAGAATATCCTTATGGTAGGTTTCTAACAAATCGGGATTTCAGTTCTCACGTCTAGTGTATTGCATCCATTTCATATGAATGAGATTTAGAACTGATTAGGTGTATTTCAATATAAACAGTGTTCACCCCCAAATGAGCCAATGTTTCACATGTGGCCTCAAAACTGATACATTTGCCTTTTCCCAAGCTATTGTTTCAATCTGGGTATCGATAAGAATCAGAATTCTCAATTAATAGGATTTCAGACTGCCCAATAGCGATAGTAATAGCATTTAGGCTTATATACTGCTTCACAGTGTTTTGCAGCCCTCTCTAAGTGGTTTACAGAATCAGCATATTGCCCCCAACAATCTGGGTCCTCATTTTATCCACCTCGGAAGGATGGAAGGCTGAGTCAACCTTGAGCCTGGTGAGAATCGAACTGCCAAATTGGAGGCAGCCGGCAGTCAACAGAAGTAGCCTGCAGTACTGCATTCACTGCGCCATGATGGCTCCTGTTGTCTCCAGTGTATTATGGGGTAGTTCTTAGGTGTTGCTGCTGGTCAACAAAGCATGTAGTGGGAAGTCTGAAGGATCAGCCTACAGTTAAATTCTGCACTAAGAGTTTTACATGATTTACATTTACATTAATTCAAAGACTATGGTTTCATTTTAGATTTCTGACTTCCCTTTGGTGTATTAAGAACAGAAATAATTTAAGATAATATCGTATCTTCAGCGATTGTAATTTCCAAAGCCGCTCTGATGAATTGATGTTACTGTGTTCACAGCTACGGTGCGGAAAACAATGGTCAAAATAATAGCCAGAATGATCCATGCAATCCCCAATCCAAGTGCCGTGTGATCCAAGGTGAGTGCCAGTCTGGAATATCTCTTAGCAGACACGATGTCTCTCTGTTGATTGGCCCCTTGAGTCTGAGTGTGGGTGGGGGGGGGGGAGGAGGAAAGAGGTAAAAGGAAGATTATTGATATCTTTGATTCATTGGTACACAACAAACTACTTCTAAAACTAAAACCTTATGGCATTTCCGGTTCCCTGCATAAGTGGATAGCTGCGTTCCTATCAAACAGGCAACAAGTAGTCAAAATAGGGAGCGCCCTATCAAACCCTGTACCTGTCAACAGCGGTGTCCCCCAAGGTAGCGTTTTAGGACCTACACTCTTCATACTTTTTACATAAATGACCTTTGAGATCATATCATAAGCAACTGCATTCTCTTCGCTGATGATGTAAAACTATTCAACACCACCGACAATGCTGCTTCCCTACAAAGAGACCTTGACTATGTGTCAGAATGGTCAAACAATTGGCAACTCTAAATCTCAACCAACAAATACTCTGTCTTACACATTGGCAAAAAAAAATCTGAACACAAAATACAAGCTGGGTGGATACGACCTCGTAGACGACCCTCACTCATTGCAAAAAAAGCATTAACAGTTGTTCACCTAATCTTGCGTAGCTTCTTCTCCGGTAATATTGAACTGCAAACTATGGCATGCAAAACTTTTGCTAGACCAATTCTTGAATACAGCTCATCTGTCTGGAACCCGCACTGCATAACAGACATTAATACAATCGAACGAGTCCAGAGATATTTCACGAGAAGAGTCCTCCACTCCTCTGCTCGCAATAGAATACCTATATGCCACCAGCCTTGAAATTTTGGGCTTAGACAACTTAGAACTTCTCCATCTTCGATCCGACCTAAGCGTAGTACATACAATTATCTGATACAATGTTCTCCCTGTCAATGAATACTTCAGCTTCAACCACAATACACGAGCACATAATAAATACAAACTTATGGTAAACCGCTCCAAACTTGATTGCTGAAAATACGACTTCAGTAACAGAGTTATCAATGCCTGGAATACACTACCTGACACTGTGGTTTCTTCCCCAAACCCCCAAAACATTAACCTTAGACTGTCTGCTGTCGACTTCACCCCATTCCTAAGAGGTCTTTAAGGGGCGTGCATAAGCGTACCAGCGTGTCTATCGCTTCTGTCCTAATATTCCCTTTTATTCGTATCCATTTATGTATTCATAATCATGTTTATACTTATATCTGTTATCTAATACATAAGGTCTGGGCTTGATGAAAATAAATGAATAAAATAAAATACCCATATAATTAGTTGACACTGGGCATGTGGAAGAGCAAGGAGGAGACAAATGTCAAAACATGCATGAGAACACGATAAAGATGGCAAGCGTGAAGGCAGAAGGAGAGAGGAAAAGAAGAACAAGAAGAGAAGAAAATAAGAAACAATGGTTGGAAACTAATCAAAGAGAGAGAGAAGCAACCTGGAATTAAGGAGAAACTTCCTAACAGTGAGGACAATTAACCATTTTGCCTTCAGAAATCGTGGGTGCTCCATCACTGGAGGTTTTTAAGAAGAGACTGGACAGTCACTTGTCTGATATGGTATAGGTTCTCCTGCTTGAGCT
This sequence comes from Diadophis punctatus similis, assembly GCA_023053685.1. Classification (NCBI taxonomy): domain Eukaryota; kingdom Metazoa; phylum Chordata; class Lepidosauria; order Squamata; family Dipsadidae; genus Diadophis; species Diadophis punctatus. The sequence goes on along the minus strand of JALIGW010000022.1, from coordinate 8,533,832 downwards.
GGGGGCTGGACTAGAAGACCTCCAAGGTCTATTCTATTCTATGTAAGGAAGAAACAAAGGAAGAAAAAGATAAAGAGGAATGCAATATATACAGAGCGAAACAAACAAATGACGAATGTAGTATTTATTCTCTGTGTGTGTGTTCTTGTGCAAGCACTGATCTAATTGCAGAAGGACAAGTTCAGCATGGATCTCAAATTAATTCAGTGGAATCCCTTTTTATCCATTTGCTGCACTTGTACCCATATACCCTATTTTAAAAATCAAAGTCTTTGATAGCTCGTCAGCCTGAATGAAAGGTTTGCACAGGACTTTGAGTGATGTGAGACTTTTCCGGGCAAAGCTGCACTGGAAAACAGATCAACAGCAACCACAGTAACTGAATTGACATCATCTGCTGCTAGGGAAATATCTGTTCTTTGTCAGTGCTGCCCCACCCGGTCCAGATCCATCCCTGTTTATTCCTTGCCACATTTCCCCACACCAGACAAAGCTTATCCTACAACAATAAGGAACTGTTATTTCTGAGGGCAGCGCAATTCTACCATATCTTCACCATGATACTATTATAATAAAAAATTCTTTTTAGGATTGTCTCCCTAGAGTTGATATAGGAACAGCAAGCCATCAGCTCTATTGCAAGCTCTGGCATTTTATTTGCGGACTTCTTTCCAATCCCTAGTCATTCAATAGCAGTGTTTTGATTTTTTTTTATTTAAAAAACTTATTTCAGCTAACATTCAACATTCAACATTCAACCTGCATTGAACATGCAGGTTCAGTGCACTTCTCTGATGTATCCCTTTCCCTTAAAAAAAAATCACAATTGTTTCTGAAACACTCTTAAAAAAAACAAAACATAAGAATGTGTTTGCTAGAAGGAATCCTATTCTATTACAGTTAGTCTTCAATTTACAGCCATTTATTTAAGGGATATTTCAAGTTATATTGGCGCTGAAAAAAGTGAAGTACAGCCATTCCTTGCACTTATGATGGTCACAGCCTCCCCATAGTCAAGTGATCAAAATTCTTGACCACAGGCATGCATTTATGATGGCTGCAGCATTTTTTGGGCGGGGGGAAGGGTCATGCAATCATTATTTGCCACCTTCCAAGCTGGCTTCCAACACAACCAATGGAAGAATCTGGATTTCCTAATCCCTGTGTATTTCACTCGATAGCTTTCATGATTTGCTTAACAACGGTGGCCATAAAGGTAATAAAATCGGGTGTGACTCATTTAAACCACACCTGCCCTGCCCTTGTTTAGCAACGGAAGTTCTGGTCCCAATTCTGGTCATAAGTCAAAGACTACATACGCTTCATCACATTCATCCACGCTTCTGCCTGCAATAAATAATTCTATTTAATAGTACGTGAACAATACTGTCAATGAAGGCAGTTTGATAATGCATTGAAAAGAGCTCTTATCTCTGCAAAGCTACCTTTCCTTCTTTGAACTGCATTTGATCTCTGAGTAAGGATTGTGTTAACAAACTCTGTACACTTCATTCCCATCCCCTTTCCCACCTTGCTCTCATCCTTTTTCCTCCCTCTTGTTTTACAGTCCTGTCCCTGCTTCTCAGTTCACTGCAACAAGTGCTGGCTGTTACCTCTTACCAAGATTAACCTAGCATTGACCACACTATAACCATCTAAGCAAAGATAGTCATGGTTCTTTCCCCGTCCCTCTCCTCACACTCCCTCCCTCCCCCCTCTCTCATTGGAACTCACCTTTATAGAGTAAATCAAAGCAGCTATGCCCAAGGGGAGGCAACAGCAAAGGAGGGTGAAGATGGAGTAAGCCAAATAATCTGGTTCATTGACAGATTGGACATTTGTGATGAGGATGGTCTGTTCAGGCTGCATAGGCACAGCACCAGGAGGTCCAGCATAAGGTTGATACTGGTATGGCATAGAGGGAGATGTCCCATACATTGGAGGTGGTGGATTAATAGCTGATTTCATCGGATCAGGCTGTTGTCCAGGCTGAAAGGATTCATTCATTTGAGATGTCTTCTCTGGATTGCTCATCTTGCAGCCTGGTCTCCTCTCCTCTCCTTCCCTTCCTTCAAGTTCTGCAATGTCTCTGCTCGCTTCTCAGCAGATTCTTCTTCTTCTTTTCAGATGCTCCTCCAAGTCCTGCTGATCTTTTTCTTTTGCCTTGGTTGCACTCTCAAACTCTTCTTCCTTCACTAGCGACCTTCTCTCATGGAGAGAAACTTCTTTCGTCTGGAGATTTGCTTCAAACAGGTGGTTACTTTATGGTAGAATTGCCCTGCCCTCTGAAATAACAGTTCCTTCTTGTTGTAGGATAAGCTTTGTCTGGTGTGGGGAAATGTGGCAAGGAATAAACAGGGATGGATCTGGACTGGGTGGGGCAGCACTGGCAAAGAACAGATATTTCCCTAGCAGCAGATGATGTAAATTCAGTTACTCAATTTTTTTCCTCCTCAGTAAGGGTATGTTAGAGAAGCTCCTCCTACCAAAGAGGCCTGCCGCTTCACAACTGAAACCAGGGACAGGGTCTGGACACCCCCTCCATTTATTTCTGGCTTCAGTGTTTCCCTCCACCATCTTACTGACTGCTTAATCTTTTCCACACTGGCTGGATTTATTGCCTCCCACTAACTGGGAAAAAGAAAAACAACCCTGTCACCAAACATACAGTATAAGGATGTCATTGCACCAAGTTCCCTCGAAGCAACGGACGGAGGTCTCCTGCAATTGTCTTAAAAAGGGAGGCCAGCCTATAAATAACAGGTAGTCACGTAACTGAGTCCAAAATTTCTGTTGTTAAGTGAGACATTAGTTAATTGAGTTTTGCCCCATTTTACGACTTTTCTTGCCACAGTTGTTAAGTGAATCACTGCAGTTGTTAAGTTAGTAACCTGGTTGTTAAGGGAAACTGGCTTCCCCATTGACTTTGCTTATCAGACAGTCGTAAAAGGAGATTGCATGACCCTGGGAAACAGCAACGGTCATAAATATGAACCAGTTGCCAATCATCTGAGTTTTGGTCACGTGATCATGGTCCAATCAAAGTGCCATCTGGTTGCCAGGTAACATCACTCCTCCTCCCTCTGACTAGATGTGAGAATGTCCTTGGTTCCCAAGGGAAAATATTTTGTTTTGGCTACAAAACCCCAGCTATCTCTATTCCCCTCTCCCTATCCCTCAGCCCCAGTGTGGCAACACTGAAGTGACAAAATGGCTTCGGTCAGGTCAGGTTCAGGGTTGACAGACGGCAGCCTAAGAGTGATCATTAATGGCTTCACTTCAGCTTGGAGGGAAGGATCATTAGCTCTGTCCTGGTACCATGTAGATGACTCCATGTAGATGACAGCATGCACATGACATGAACCCGAGAGCCATGCCTAATACCGAAGATTAAGGAATTTTGGGAGTTGGAGTCCACGTATCTTAAAATTCCCAAAATTCCCATCTCAATATTGCCAAGGTAGGGAAACACTGCTTTAGATAAGGGACAAGATTCAGGAAGATGTTGACAGGCTCCAGCAGTGGGCCCCCAAAAATAGGATGGCCTTCAGACCAGCAAGGTCTGAATTTGGATAGGAAAACTGTAAGGGATAAGCATATTGTGGAGGAGACAACAACAATCCTGTGAAGTGTATCGGGGTGAGAAAGAGAGCGAGTGTCTTAAAGTCACCCAGCTGGCATTCATGCATTATGGTGGGACTAGAACTCACTCTCTCTCAGTTTCTAGACCAGCACCTAGTTCAAAAACGTTTAGTAATCTTCAGTTGCCTTGACTATCAGGATGTCACCAGTTTCATCATTTTGGAATCCCCTACGGTTGGCAGATGTTATTTTATGGGCTGAAACCCTCTAGCGAGAATTGAACCCATAGCTCTTTGGACTTTGCATGATTATATGCAGTACATCAGGGGTGTCAAACTCAAGGGCCGGGGGCCGGATCTTCACATTCACTTGGATACAATCTCCATGCAGTCTCGAGCAGGTGCAGGCAAATGACCTTGAGTAAAGAATAATGTTATGACTGAGTTTCTACCGCTCCAAGAAAAAATCCCCTCCCAATTCTGAGGCTGAGATCTGTGCCAGTGAGGAAGCAAAAAGAAAAAATAGCTTCCAAAACTGACACCACCCTGGAAATAGCGAAGGAGTGGCCTGCGGTGCTTCTGCCAGCGAAAACGGGCTCCTGAGCTTCGTTTTCCGCTGCCATGGCCTCGAGCTCCGTTTTCTCTGACAGAGGGTTGCTGGAGGTCGTGGCAGTCGAAAACAGAGCTTGGGGGCCCGTATTCGCTGTCAGAGTTCATTAAAAGGAAGACAGAGTCCTGGGCATCACAGTTTTATATATTTATTTATTTACTTTTTAGCCTTTTTATCCTGCCTTTATTACTTTATAAGTTGTTGTTGTTGTTGTTCATCCATCGTGTTGGAAGAGGACCTTGACATCTATCAGGTTGTGGGCTGTTTACGATGTGTACGCAGGTGTACTTTATAAGTAACTCAAGGCAGTGAGCATACACAATACTCCTTCCTCCTATTTTCCCCGACAACAACAATCCTGTGAGGTGGGTTGGGCTGAGAAAGAGAGCGAGTGTCTTAAAGTCACCCAGCTGGCTTTCATGCCTATGATGGGACTAGAACTCACTCTCTCCCAGTTTCTAGGCCAGCACCTAGTTCAAAAACATTTAGTAATCTTCAGTTGCCTTGACTATCAGGAGGCACCATGTCATCAGTTTCATCCATTTGGAGTCCTCTACGGTTGGCAGATGTTATTTTATGGGCTGAAACCCTCTAGCGGGAATTGAACCCAGAGCTCTTTGGACTTTGGATGATTCTATGCAGTACATCAGGCAACCCAATTTAATATGAGGCAGCAATCTGATGCTATCTTGGAGTTCATTGAAAGAAAGACAGAGTCCGGGGCCCGGGAGCCCATTTTCGCAGGCAGAACACTCGGGCCTCCACAGTCGTGCCCGACATGAGTGACGTTGAGCTGGCCACACCCACTCTGGCCACGCCCACTCTGGCCTCCTGTGGTCAAACACAATCCTGATGCGGCCCTCAATGAAATCTAGTTTGACACCCCTGCAGTACATTAGCAGCTATTCAGGTCCTGGTTCGGGGCGGGAATGGGGGCGGGGGCAGGGGGGGAGTTATGGAGAGCTACGGAATAGTTTTCCAATTTCTAAAATGCTCTCAGAAGAGAAAATGGATTTGTTTTCTATTACCTGCAGTAGACATCATATACCTGGACTTCAGCAAAGCATTTGACAAAGTAGACCACAACCTACTTCTTCATAAGCTAGAAAAAAGCGGGATAGACAGCTACACAACCAGATGGATTAACAACTGGCTGACCAACCGTACCCAACGAGTAGTCCTCAATGGCTCTAAGTCCACATGGAGAGAAGTAAGCAGTGGCGTACCACAAGGTTCCGTCCTAGGCCCAGTACTCTTTAATATCTTCATAAATGACCTAGATGAGAGAATAGCAGGAGAACTAACCAAATTTGCAGACGATACCAAGCTGGCGGGAGTAGCAAACACCCCAGAGGACAGACTCAAAATCCAGCGGGACCTTGACAGACTCGAACACTGGGCCCAAACCAATAAAATGAAATTTAACACGGAGAAAAGTAAAATTCTACACCTAGGTAAGAAGAATCAAAAATACACATACAAACTGGGTGAAACCACACTCAATAGCAGCGATTGCGAGAGGGATCTTGGAGTCTTGGTAGACAGCCAACTAAATATGAGCCAGCAGTGTGCAGCAGCAGCCAAAAAGGCCAACGCAGTCCTGAGCTGCATAAATAGAGGGATACAATCAAGGACCAGAGAGGTACTAGTACCACTCTATAAAGCCTTGGTCAGACCACACCTAGAGTACTGCATCCAGTTTTGGTCACCACACTACAAAAAAGACATTGAAACACTAGAGAAAGTGCAGAAGAGAGCAACCAGGATGATAAAGGGTCTGGAAAATAAAACATACAAAGAGCGGTTGCAGGAACTGAGCTTGGCCAGTCTGGCGAAGAGAAGGACCAGGGGTGACATGATAGCAGTGTTCCAATACTTGAGGGGATGCCACAGAGAGGAGGGGAGCAGGTTGTTCTCTATAGCACCAGAAAGCCAAACAAGGAATAACGGATGGAAGCTGACCAAGGAGAGATTCAACCTGGAAGTGAGGAGAAACTTTCTGACGGTGAGAGCGATCAACCAGTGGAACAGCTTGCCAGCGGAGGTTGTGAGAGCCCCAACACTTGCAACCTTCAAGAGGAGACTGGACTGCCATCTGTCTCAAATGGTGTAGGAACTCCTGCTTGAGCAGGGGGTTGGACTAGATGACCTACAAGGTCCCTTCCAACTCTAATAATAAATCTAAACCTTGGGGGGAGAACCACAACCACTCAGCAGTTATGGGAAGAGTTTTCCAATTTCTAAAAAGCCATCAGAAGATGAAATGGATTTGTTTTCTATTATCTTGGGGAGAGAACCGCAACCACTCAGCTAAAGTTGCAAAACTTTAGGAAGTTTAAATTAGTCATCTGGAGGAATTTTATGAACTTTAGTCAATGGAACATATTGCTTACATAATTCCTGGTTTCTCCTTTGCTAGGGATTTCCCAACAGAAGCTGGATTTATTTATTTTATTTATTAATTTGTTCGTTCTTATAGGCCGCCCAACTCCCGCAGGACTCTGGGTGATGTACAACAGGCAAGATGTTCATCTGCCCAAAATGCTGCCGAGAGGAACATGGGGTAGAACTACATAACTAGTCCCTAAGCACACCAACGTGCCGACCGTCCCTGTCCTAATGTCCCCATGTATTCATAACCATCTCATGTATTCAAAACCATGTTTATACATTTTATGTCACGATGTGAATGTTGTCAGTTGTGAGTCTATGCAGGGTGATGCATCCCTATTCTAAACATTATGGTACTTCCCAATACAAGCAGAACACGTGATATGATGTTCTGCGCATGTCTACATTCCTATCCACCATTAATCACTTCTGTTATGCCTTCCGAACTGGAAGGATGTGTTGCATAGCAAAAATGTAGTTTATTCAGGATTTATTGTTTTTATATTGTTTTGTACTAAAATAAACATTTTCTATTAGACATTTTAATCTCGGTTTTTATTTCTAAGTATTTGAATTCCAAGTAAAAGATCCAATGTCGCCTCTACGGGGGAATTCTTCCCTTAACATTTTATATATTCACAATCGTGTTTATACTTTTTCTGTAATCTTATATATGCTTGACAAAATAAATAAAAAATAAATAGATGACCTCTGGGGTCATTAACAACGTTATTATTTTTTATTATGCTGAGATTGTAGGAACTCCCAGCTGATGTTCGAATGTGAAGATATTCTGGGATGGCAACCCTCGAGCAGAGGGTTGGACTAGAAGACCTCCGAGGTCCCATCCAGGCCTACGATTCTATGTTTTGTATTTGAAATAAGGACTGGCTTTAGTACTTTTATGAAGAAGTCAGGGGGGTGCTAAATTGCTTAGCCGCAGTGCTTGCTAGCTGAGTATTTGTCCTGCTTGAAAAAGCTTTTATGTTTCCTTATTGTTTTTAATGATTAGCTGAAACTGAAAAGGCCTGGCGATAATGGAAGATAAGAGTGTTAAATGGGAAGGTAAGAGTCATTCAATTAACTCTTTCCTTGTGCTTGGGAAATAAACGGAGTTATATGCTCTGGGTTAGCAGTTCCACATACATGGACTAAGCTTATAATGAATAAATCTTGGTACATGTTGTGTGCATGCAGCTCCTGCAATATGCAACTGGTTAAGCCTGTTGTGAGGACTCAGCTATGTAGCTGGGGGTTATTTTAATCTAATGAAAACAGTTTCCAAACTAGTCATGAGCCAAAAGTGTGATTTGGCTGCAAAAAGAGCGAATGCAATCCTAGGCTAGATGCAAGTGAAACAACTTGAGACAAGTGATCCTCTCTGTATTGGACTGGTCAGTTCGGACCTAGAATATTAGGTCCAATTTTGGGCATTGTATTTTAGGAAGGACACTGACAGACCGGAGCATGTCTGGAACAACAGCTGCACAACCTTTTTGAAATTATTATTTTCCGTTAACTCGTCTCATATTTGAGACCTGGGCCATGCAGGAGAGCATTAAAATACTAAACCAAGTCCTCAGCATGTCATGAAGATGTTTAGAAGTGAATAATCCCCCCCATTTTTTTTAGTAATATAGACTCTCCCTGGCAACAGTGTAGGATGGTAATTCATGATAGTGGCAAATATCCATATCTCGGGTATGAGTTGCGTGTGGAGGTTTGTTCTCTGAGCTTGTGGGTTGGTTTCTGAACGTTTCGTTACCAGGCTAGGTAAATCTTCAGTGGAATTCAGCGGTAACATCTTCTATAATGAAATTTGTCATGAAATGATGGCCAGTGTTATGTGATATTTGCTTTACTGACCTAGGACAATTCTGTTACACTAGTTAAGATGTTCCTTGGGCATACAGATGAATTTTTAAGTTCAAGGACCATTCAGTACTATGCACAGTGGGTAAAGTTGCGTTATGAGTGGGCAAAACCCACAAACAATAAGCTACATGACAAATTAGTTAAATAGCCAACTGGTATTCTATAGCAATAGCAATAGCACTTAGACTTATATACCGCTTCATAGTGCTTTACAGCCCTCTCTAAGCGGTTTACAGAGTTCAGCATATTGCCCCCAACAATCTGGGTCCTCATTTTACCCACCTCAGAAGGATGGAAGGCTGAGTCAACCTTGAGCCGGTGAGATTTGAACAGCTGAACAGCTGAACTAGCAGTAGCCTGCAGTGCTGCATTTAACCACTGCGCCACCTCGGCTCTACTTATGGTAGCTACTGTAAAGTGACCAGATTTTTTTTTTAAGCGGGACACCGACGGGGGGCGGGGCCGCCTGGACGCCGGGTTTTGCCCTCTGCGCATGCGCAGAACGCTGCGCATGCGCAGAGGGCAAAAGACCGCTAATGTCGTTTCACAAGAGCCGTTCGCGTGCAGGGCAGTTTATAAATAGCGGCCGCCAGGTAGGGAGCCGGCCGGGGTTGCACAGGGCTGGGGGAGGCTCGCTAGCCCGGCAGCTCCGGCCGCAGGAAAGAGCGGGGGGGTGCCGTACTGGGAAGGGCCAGCAGTCGCCGCCGCCTGAGGGGGCCACCCCCCACCCGCCCGCCCGCCCGCCCGCCCGCCCGCTTCGCTGCAGGGGACGCTGCACCGGATCCGGAGTCGCGCCGGCTCTCCCGCGGCCACGATGCCCGCCGACCTGATGGAGAAGACGGCCGACCTGACGGCCGGCCCGAGCTGAGAGGCCTGCTGCTGCGGCTGGGCCCCCAGTCCCGGCGGCGGGAAGGCTGCGGCGGCGGCCCCAGCCTGCTGAGCCAGCGCCGGCCCGAGCCGAGGGCCATGGATGCGACTCCTTCGCTCGGGCCGCCCCGCCCACCGCGACGCCGGCCTTTTTGAGAGGGCGGGGCTGCATCAGGCGCCTCTCCACCGTGTCCTTCACCGCCCTCCAGTGCATGCCCGGCGCCTGATGCAGCCCCGCCCTCTCGAAAAGGCCGGCGTCGCGGTGGGCGGGGCGGCCCGAGCGAAGGAGTCGCATCCATGGCCCTCGGCTCGGGCCGGCGCTGGCTCAGCAGGCTGGGGCCGCCGCCGCAGCCTTCCCGCCGCCGGGACTGGGGGCCCAGCTGCAGCAGCAGCAGGCCTCTCAGCTCGGGCCGGCGGCGGGCGGGCGTCCTGCGTTGACTCCTCCGGCGCTGGCCGGGATGGCCGCCGCGGGCCAGGAGGAGCTGTTCTCCATCAGGTCGGCGGGCATCGTGGCCGTGGGAGAGCCGGCGTGACTCGGGATCCGGTGCAGCGTCCCCTGCAGCGAAGCGGGCGGGCGGGCGGGCGGGGGGGGTGTGGCCCCCTCAGGCGGCGGCGACTGCTGGCCCTTCCCATTACGGCACCCCCCCGCTCTTTCCTGCGGCCGGAGCTGCCGGGCTAGCGAGCCTCCCCCAGCCCTGTGCAACCCCGGCCGGCTCCCTACCTGGCGGCCGCTATTTATAAACTGCCCTGCACGTGAACGGCTCTTGTGAAACTTGCCAAACTTGTGAAGAGCCCTTGCAAAGCCGTGCCCGCCGAAAATTGTATTTGTCTTTCGCCACCCCATGAGCCGCGGCCGGCCGTCCCTGCAGGGGAGAGCCTGCCCCCCAGCCCTCCCTCGCCCCTTTCAAAAAATCGGGACTTTTTAAGAGGGCGGGCGGGACGCGGGACAAACCCTTAAAAAGCGGGTCTGTCCCGCCAAAATCGGGACGTCTGGTCACCTTAAGCTACTGGTATGTTTTATTGTGCAATTTGCTTCATTTTAAACACCTAACATTTTATAGTTTATAGTTTGTTTTGGTTTGAGACTGTAAATAAAAGTTCATTAGTTTAGACCTATTTAGTTTAGGCTGTTGAATTCAGCCAGAAAATTCCATAAAAGGGTAGAAAGGGATCCTTTAGTGCAGTTTTTTTTAAAAAAAACTTGGCAACTTTAAGATGTCTGGACTTCATCGCCCAGAATTCCCCAGCCAGCATGCTCCCAAAACAACCTGCAAATTCCTCAGTTAGTCCCACATCTCTCTTGAGACTGTGGAGGTAAGACTCAGGGCCTATTTTGTTAGCTCCTTCCCATAGGAGTATATGGAGCTAACAGAATACACACACATTTAAGTTGTTGAGATTAATATTAATTCCATCCAAAAATGCTGGCTGGAGTAAAAAGGGCCATTTCACTTTCAGCAGATCTTCCCCAATGGACAATTGCTACCAAACTAAATTCCTGCTCATGCGTTTGGGTGGGAAATTAATGTCTATAGAACAAAAAATGCAACAGGAAAGAGCTGGAAGTAAATCAGATGAAATATCCTTCTTCGGTCAATCTCCATCTAAATTATTGGACAGCACTATCCTTTAATTATTACAAATATAAGGGAGGGGCGCTTATGTGAGTCATTTCTTTATTTTCATCATACAATATTTATTTCAGCCCTCAGATGTTAATCCCACTGTTCTGTTCCAAAGAGGTAAGGAAACACTGTTTCAAGAAAATCAAAGAGACCATAAGATGCTTTCTTGGATTTTGAAAACAGACCGGAGGAGAAGTTACAGAACCAGTGAGCAGAGAAAAACTGCTTTGCGATATATAATTGGAAAGAAGGGCCTTGATTAACAATTTGTAGTATCAGAATTGGAGTATTCTCAGATAGCTATATTAGATGAAGGGGGGAAAAACCCAGTGAATTTTGGGAAGCACTGATCCAGAAATTAAAACTTTGAATATATAATGCCAAAGCAAGAATAACTGGGGAAGACCCTGGTACTTGGAAAAATCAAAAGCTATTAAAAACAACAATAGGACAATGGAAAGCAGTGTATCAAAGGTAGGTAGATGCCTCCTCTGATGACATGGGCAGGTGCTTACAAGGGCTCGGAAAGTTGGTTCCTTGTAGACAACCCCAGCATAAGAATGTCCACTCAGGTTTCAGAAGCAACCGAATGACCTAACAACTACAAACAAATGATCTTTGGCAGCGGAGGGTTCCGGTTATTTTCACTACCGGTGCGCATCGCAAGCATGCATAGAAGTGAACTCGCGTTCCATCGGGCGATTTCACTTCCGCGCATGCTTAGGATGACATTACAAGCCGAAACACAGCTGAGGAGCTTCTCAGCTGTGCTTCAGAGGAGGAATAAAGGTCGCTATTAAAACAAGGGCGGGTGGGATGGCTTTTTTCCGACAGCTCAGGATGTGGAGAAGCCGGAAAAAAGCGCCTTAAAATGACATCATCGCCGGGCTCCTACCGGTGCAGCATCCCGCACAGCACCGGTAGGAATCCACCACTGATCTGTGGTCTTCATTACCAAAATGTAAGGAATAGTCTAGAAGAGGAAATGAGAAGATGGTGGACTGATGGGAGGAGGAACAGTGGAAAGGAGGTGATGACAACCCCTTGTGTGATTCCAAGGAGATTGATAATTCAACTGCGATGACAACAGGACAGTTTACAGACATGTTGCTGTATCCCATTTGATCCTTGCCCTCCGACAACCCCTTTCCCTTGCTTCAGTAGATGCTTTGTAGAGTCGGAGTATGTTTATCAGTGAACATCTAAAGCTGGTCACAACTCATGTACAAATCTAGCTGCTAGAACCTCAAAACCTCATTCTATAGCTGGTGATGGCAGTAAAGAGCAAGGAAATCCTGTCTTTTCCATGGGTGTGTGACTAAGCTGCTGTATCTTTCGATGATGCAATCGCCCAGTGCAGATGAATTCAAGCCTTTCGCTTCTGTTTTGTATCTCAAGAAAGAGAAGATACAGCCCTTCAGGATCTGTGGAACCTATACAGGGTCACCAGTATGGCGATATTTATGATCATGATGACCATGCCAACACCAAGCGATGCATGAGAAAATTTGCGTGCCAACTTGGAATTTCGCTGAGCAGCCATGATGTTTCCAGAACGGTTGGCCCCTCGGGTCTAGAGAGAGAGAGAGAGAGAGAGAGAGAGAGAGAGAGAATGATGCAATGGATTAGTGGGGAAAAAAACCCCCCTTTAGCTGGAGATTATTTTCTGTTTACAGGAATAGATAGTGCTGAATGATTTCACAACAGAAGTCCTTGCTGTGGATGGTTAAGAACTTCTTTATCGCAATCAACAAGCATTGATCAGCAATCCAACTATGTAGACTACGATAGGACAGATTCCTCTTCGCCATATGTTCTGGCCAAGGCTCAGGACAGGATTTTTCAAAATCCATACTTACTCTTATTTATTTGAAGACATTGGTTTATTGACATTCACTGTTAACTATTAGCATTGTAGTTCCCTGCTCATTCTAGATATTAGTGCCAACTTCAAAATTTTATTTTGACATGAGAAAGGGGCAGAGGTGGGTTCCTCCCAGTTCGGACCGGTTTGCCTGAACTGGTAGCAACCTGCTGGTGACATCATGATGATGTCACTTAACCCAGTTCGGTTGGTGTCGGTCTGTGTACGCCGCCATCCTTTTTTTAAAAAAAATTTGATTTTTTTTTGAATTTTTTTTTGTGTGGGGAATTTTTTTCCAGGTGTTTTTTCCTCTGCACATGTGCAGAAGCTGAGTTTCCAGCACTGTGCATGCGGTCACCATCTTGTTTTTGGCTTTCTTGGGGATTTTTTTAATTTTTTGCCACTGCGGCCACGCGGTGCGGGAGGAAGCAAACCGGCAGCGAGGTAAGTTAGAACCCACCCCTGGAAAGCAGACTCAACAGCCTTTCCCTGATCTTTGCTGCTACTTTTGGCCATCTCTTTTTACTCTTGTTCTTTCGTTAGATTCACTCCACATGACTGTCCAAAAGACGTGGGACAGCAAGCATGGATACTAGTTGTTTTCTTTAGTAGTTGTTACACCTAGAGTAAGGATAAGCGTGCTTCATGATTTGCATTTAGCTGCCATTCTAAACCTACCCCTTATATGTTAAAATCTTAGCGATTCGTGTTAAGATATTCATGAACTGGGAGAGCCTAGGCAGGAAACCCTACACTACTACAGACAGATGGTTATCCAACATCTTCTTAAAAACTTCCAATGTTGGAGCATTCACAACTTCTGGAGGTAAGCTGTTCCACTGATTAATTGTTCTAACTGTCAGGAAGTTTCTCCCTAGTTCTAAGTTGCTTCTCTCCTTGATTAGCTTCCACCCATTGCTTCTTATCCTGCCCTAAGGTGGTTTGGAGAATAGCTTGACTCCCTCTACTTTGTGGCAGCCCCTGAGATATTGGAACCCTGCTATCCTGTCTCCCCTACTCCTTCTTTTCATTAAACTTGCAACCGTTCTTCATATGTTTTAGCCTCCAGTCCAGTGATGAGTGTTTGTGACATCACAGTACCGTCTTCTTCTCTCACATATTGCCTATAACTGTGATGGTGAACCTATGGCACGCGTGGCACGCAGAGCGCTCTCTGCGGGCACGCAAGCCGTTGCCCACCTCAGCTCCACCATGCATGTGTATGTGCCTCTTGCTGGCCAGCTGATTTTTGGGCATCTGCAGCGCATGCGTGGAGGGCGGGGTGCATGCAGGAGATGCACGTGCATGCGCGGAGGCGGGAGGAGCATGGGGGAGTGCACCCCCCCAATGGCCTGTTTTTGGTCCCAGGAGGCTGCAGGGAGGCCTGCTAGGCCCAAAATGGGGCAGGGAGGTCACATGCTCATGCACAGGGTGTGGGGAGGCACAGGGGGGTCACACGCACATGCGCGGGGGAGCAGAGGATGGTCACGCATGCTTGCGGGGGTAGCAGAGGGAGCATGGCGGGTTCATGCACGCATTGCATTATGGGTGCCGGCACACACGCGCACTGTCGGCACACGACGAGAAAAAGGTTACCCATCACTGGCCTATCATTTCACGAGGCACATACAAAAGCTTACAGAGCTGGCCTTTCAAACTTGCATTTCTAGATTTATGCCTCTCCTACCCGTCCACCCCAAGGCTGCAGGAAGTATAAATCTTGGAAATAGATATAAAGCAGAAGGCTGCTGAACAGTTGTGAAACTGCTTTAGCCACAGGGTCTTTCTGCTCATGCTGCATTGAAAGAAAACATATTTTTTTAAAAAAAATCTTGCTCCCTCTGCAACCATGACCCATATGGATTCTCTGTTTTTTCTTGCTCCGGGCTCTGTAGCCATGCAGTGTTTCCTACCCCTTGAACATGTACCTGAAGTATAAAGGAGGAGTTGTAAAAAAAAGCCCTTTATTGAAATCTCAGTGATGTGAGATGTTTTGATGTAAGCCAGTTTGGGGTAACGGTTAAAGGTGGTGAGCTAGAAAACGGGGAGTCCGTAAGTTCTAGTGCTACCTTAGGCATGCAGTCAAATGAGTGACTTGGGATATATTCCAAAACCCTGGAGGAACTTGAGCCAACTCATTGCCCACCTGGAGTCTTGGAAGAAGAAGAAGAAGAGAAAGAAATTGCTGTAAAGTGGCTTAAAAAAAAACACCCCTCAACCAAAAGGCTAGGTCTTCCCTCACCCTACCTTGCAATCTGCTACTGCATCCCACTCACCTTATCTTCTCAAACCCTTACCTGTATGGAGAAAACCAAGGCAGCGATCCCCAAAGGTAAGCAGCAGCAGAGCATGGTGAAGATGGAGTAGGCCAGGTAATCCGGTTCAACGGAAGGGTAGGCTGGGGTCATCAGGACCGTCTGCTGGGGTTGAATGATCGGAGGTTGGTAGGCTGGGGCGGATAAGCCATAGGAAGGAGGCAGAGGGGCAGCTGCCCCTTGGCCCATGGGAGGTTCTGATCCAGCAGGGTCAGATTCTTTGCGGGGATCTTTTTCTGAGTAGGAGGGTGGGTTTGGAGAGGCAGGTTGACCTCCGTGGAAAGTTTGGTATTTGGTATTGTATATGTTGCTCATGTTGCTTGCTCTTCGGCTGTTTTGCAGGCTTCAGATGGAGTCACTTCGCTTCCCACCCCCAGGTACTGGTTTCTTCTTTATGTCTGTTTCTGATGTATTGCAGGCTGAATCCGCTCTCCCTCTCCCTCCTCTCTTTTCTTGCACTTTCTCCCTCTTCTCGGCCTCCTCCCTCTGCTCGTTGCCTCTTCTGGTGGATCTTACTGCTCTCCGATGTTGCAGCATCAACCCCCTTCCTGCTTCTCTGGCATGTGACTCGACCCCCTTGGTCTTGAGCAGCCCGCAACTTTTCACAGTCCAAGCCCAACAGATGACTAGATAATAACTAACTGAACTTTGCCTTAAAAGGGAAAGTCCAGAAGAGTTTTACTTGTCGCCTTTCAGATTTTGCTTGCCTGACCGGCCTGTCCTGTCGCCTATCTACGCAACATAAATTAGTTCATTGTCCAGGAGAGCTTTCCAGACTGATGCATAAATAGTTAAGCCAATTCTTTATTCCAGGGAGCAAGCAAGCATGCACATGGACACATCCTTGTTCCCTCCCTCCATATTCTTCACATAG
This sequence comes from Diadophis punctatus similis, assembly GCA_023053685.1. Taxonomy (NCBI): domain Eukaryota; kingdom Metazoa; phylum Chordata; class Lepidosauria; order Squamata; family Dipsadidae; genus Diadophis; species Diadophis punctatus. Next base: position 8,517,830 of record JALIGW010000022.1, on the reverse strand, counting down.
CATTGTTACAAAAGGGAAGTCTCAATATGCTGTGATCAGCCTAGAGTCCCATTGGGAGTTGGGCGGCATACAAATTTATTAAACAAACAAACAAACAAACAAACAAACAAAGTTGTTTTTAAGTAGTTTTCATGCTGGAATTTGGAAGGAGCGCCTGGAGAACATCTCTTGGCAATAGTGAGTGGGTGAGTGGATGGAACTGAATCTAGAACTGCCCCTACCATAAGTAAGGTGACCAGATTTTAATATTTGTAAAGCGGGACACCATTGACGGGGGGGGGGTTTCTAAGGGAGCAAGACAGGAGGGGTCCATCTCTCTTATCCTGCAGCTTTGTGCACCCCCCCAAACACCCCCCCTTCATCGCAGCCAGGGGTGGGTTCCTACCAGTGCAGGCTTGCCTGTTCGTCGCCGCAGAAGCTGGTGGCATTCATGGCGCGAGGCTTCCCCCGCCCGCTTTCCCCGGCCGCCGGGACGCCGCCATTTGCGTTCTTTTGTCCTCTGCGCATGCGCAAAGTGTTCTGCTTGCGCAGAGGGCAAAAGGACGCAAATGGCAGCGTCCTGGCAGCCGGGGAAAGCGGGCCGGGGAAGCCCCGCACCGCGAATGCCACCAGCTTCTTTGGTTTTGCGGCGACGAACAGGCAAGACCGCCGCTGCCCCTCTCACTGCCCTCCCTCCCCGCCTAGCAGGAGGAGGCAGGTGAGGCAGGAGGCAGAGGGGTGTGCAGGGCAAATTCAAATTTAAAAAGCGGGACTTTTTTGAAATGCTGCGGGACGCGGGACAAATTATTAAAAAGCGGGACTGTCCCGCCAAAAGCGGGACGTCTGGTCACCTTAACCATAAGGGCTCTGAACAAGTTATCCATAACTCCTTTCTTTTAAGATTAGTTACTCTTCAGAAGACACCACCATGATGAGAGTTATTTGCTCAATCAGAACAGAGCTGGAAGGGACCTTGGAGATCTTCTGGTCCAAACCCCTGCTCAAGCAGGAGACCCTATATAATTTGAGACAAGTGGCTCCTTAAAAACTTCCAGTGATGAAGCTCCTACAACTTCTCAAGGCAAGCTGTTCCACTGGTTAATTGTCCTCACTATCAGGAAGTTTCTCCTTAATTCCAGGTTGCTTCTGTCCTGGATTAGTTTCCATCCATTGTTTCTTCTCTTGCCTTCTGGTGCTTTGGAAAATATGTTGACCCCCTCACTTCTTTGTGGCAGCCCCTCAAATACTGGAATACTGCTATCATGTCACCCTTAGTCCTTCTTTTCTCTAGACTAGCCATGCCCAGTTCTTGCAACCTTTCTTCATATGTTTTAGTCCAGGCCTTTATAATCCTGTTCTCTGGAACCAACTCCCCCCCCGGAGATCCGGATTATCCCCACCCTGCTGGCCTTCCGCAAAGCCGTGAAGACATGGCTCTTCCGGCAGGCGGGGTGAAGAAGTAGAAGATCGGATTCCCCCTGAATGAATGTTGTTGTGTTTTATATTGTCATGTCTTTTTTACTGTATTGTTCTTATTCCCATTGTACGCCGCCCTGAGTCCTACGGGATTGGGCGGCCTATAAGAACTTTTAATAAATAAATAAATAAAAATCCATTTTAGTTGTGTCTGATTGCCATAACTCATTACAGCTTGTAAGGACTGTATTCATATGGTGCAGTCAGGTAAAGAGCAATTGGCCATTTCATAGATCAGTATGGCATTAGGACATCGCCCCTATTCCTTCAAACAAAGTCAGTTACTGATCTGTAAGTACTGAAGAATCTTTTCATTGGTTGTGATTTATTATTCTCCTATCAGCAGTCCTTGAAGTCTTATTTTAAAAGATTCCTTATCAGAGGTGACCATGGAGCAGGGTGAAAAAAAGATGCAGCTACCACCATCTGATGCAGATAAAAAAAGGAGACAGGCTTTGTTTTTATGGTGGCAACCATTATCTTGTCTTCTGACACTTCCTGCAGATGCCTGCCTCTATGCAAAATAGGCATGCCGATATTGTTCAGGAACCAAACTTTTACCAAGACCTTAGAAACTCTCTATTGAAGCGGTGTCAAACTCGATTTCATTGAGGGCTGCATCAGGATTGTGTTTGACCTTGGGGGGGCCTGGGGTGTGTGTGGCCATAGTAGGCATGCTCAATGTCACTCATGTCGGGGGCGCCTGTGGCAGCCCAAGCGCTCTGCTAGCGAAAACAGGCTCCTGAGTTCTGATTCCAGCTGTGATGGCCTCCGGCAACCCTCTGTCAGTGAAAATGGAACTTGGGCCGTCTGCATGCGGCCCTCCCGAGCTCCATTGTTGCTGGCAGAGGATTGCAGGATGAGCGCAGGAGCCCATTTTTGCTGGCAGAAGCACCGCGGGCCGGTTCCTCATTGTTTTCAGGGTGGCTTTGCGGGCCAGATCTAAGTACTCCATGAACCGGAACTGGCCCCCGGGCCTTGAGTTTGACACCCTTGCTCTATTGAAACCCCTAGTTAAGCTATTCCATATGGATGAATTTTAAATTCAAAGACCCTTCAATAATACGTACGCTGGCTAAATACAGCATGACTATGCAAAACTTGCAAGCAGTTAGTTAAGTTGTATTCTATTCTATTCTAGCTGTGTTTCGCTGCTGCTTCATTTTTAAAAGTGTACTTATTTTATAGTTTGTTTTGCTCTAAGATTGGAAATAAAAATTGATTTAGTTTAGGCCATGGAGCTACTGAAAGTGATACTTTAGTGCAGTGTTTTTTTTTTTTACGTGGCAACTTTCATATATCAGGACTTCAATTCCCAGAATTCTTCCGCCAACATGGACCTTCAACTTCTGGGAATTGAAATTTATACATGTTAAAGTTGCCACATTTGAAAAGCACTGCTTTACAGTACAGGTAGTCCTCGATTTACAACAGTTCATTTAGTGACCATTCGAAGTTATGACAGGATTGAAAAAAAGTGAAAAAAAGAATCCCCATTCTGTATTTACCTATAGCATTTATAGCTGAATGAGTTATTAGTAAACAGTGAAATAGCTGCATAGTATTTCCATAAGGTAGCTTGAGAAGAGCTAGTACAGGGGTCCCCAACTTCGGGGCCGTGGTCCACTACCAGGCTGTGGTCTATTTGGAACTGGGCCATGCGAGAAGTGGGGCTGGTGTGCATGTGCAACTCAACTTGTGTGAGTAGCGGGCTGGCGGGCAGGCACATGCGTGCGCAGCTCAACATGCAGTTGAGCTGTGTGCACATGCAGTTGTGCGCCAGTCTGCCACTCGTGCAAGTTGAGCAAGTTGACCTCGTGCAGCCTGGTTCCCCTCTCCCCTCCCCCAAGCCCGGCTGACGAGCCACAACGGTTGGGGTCCCCTGATCTAGTATATACCTTTCCTTGAAAAAGTCTTTGATTACATCTATTGTGCGATCATTCCAAGTCGTGAATCATTGTTTTACAAGGAGTAGTAGAATGTCATTGTTTATACAAAAGAGTAACATCCTGGTAACAGTTTGCATTAAACATTATGGGCGTGTTTACCAGCCCTAAATTAACTTTTGGAAGTTCAAATAACAAAAAGAAAAAGGGATATTTACATTTAACAATGCCTTGTTAGATGATTTATGGCTTTATATTGTCTGTAGGTAGAAAGACTTATTACATTAAAGGAATAAAAATGGATACAGGTTCCACCCTGCAGTCTTTAAATACAGGATATATAAATTGAAAAGTTGACTGAAGTTCACAACAGTGTTGTACGATTATGGAGACAGTAAAGTGCATTATACAGTGCATCCTGTTTTCCTCTTTCCAAAGTTGGATCTACAGAGGTTCATGACCCCCTATTGTCTTTCTTCATATCCCAGTTCTCAAGCTGCACACTAATATAGTTTATATGCAGGTGAAGAGTGTTCTCAACTTTAATACTCATTCTGAAAGCCAGGACTACAAACAAGCTAACATTGAACCAAGTAAGATGGAAGCTAAATGTACCCAGCTGCTGTGGTCTAGAGGTAGAGCTCTTGCCTCACAATCAGGAGGTTCAATCCTAGGTAGAGGCAGATGTAGGGTCTCCTGCTTTGGCAGAGGGTTGGACTAGATGACCTGTAAGGTCCCTTCCAACTCTGTTAATCTGTAATCTCTCTATGGAGATTCTCAGTCATCCAGATCATGGTTGTCCCAAAAGTGCTTTTTTCTAGAGGCAAGTGGAGGAGGAGGAGGAGGAGGAGGAGGAAGAAGGAGGAGAAGGAGAAGGAGCAGCTTATTGGATGAGAAGTCAAAGAAAAACCAGAAAGTCCAGTTGCCTCTGGAAAAAAGCACCTTTGGGATAAGATTTTATTTATTTATTTATTTTGCGATTCTTATAGGCCGCCCTACTCCCTGGGGACTCAGGGCGGCGTACAACATATATAAGAACAGCAGTATAATATAAAAAATACTATAAAAACAACACCAATAATAAGATAGTGATTAAAAGGATAAAAACAACACAAGCCACAGTCACAATCACCCTGCCTGCAGGAAGAGCCATGTCTTAATGGCTTTCCGGAAGGCCAGCAAGGTGGGAATGGTTTGGATCTATGGGGGGAGTTGGTTCCAGAGAGCCGGAGCTCCCACAGAGAAGGCTCTCCCCCTAGGGCCCGCCAACCGACATTGTTTGGTTGAAGGAGACCGACTTTGTGGGACCTAACTGGTCATAGGGATGAATGGAGCTGTTTCTCTACGCTTTCATTTACTTTCCAGACTATCCCTCCCATCTATTACAGGCAATTTGCTAACGGAAGGAGCTGCATTTTGAGCATGGCAGCCAGATTTAATGAGTTATGAATCTTTTAGAGGAATATCTCTGATTCCAGATGTCAGATATGCATAATGGAACTGCTGAATCTTCCTCTTCTAAGCTTGTGTATTTGAACTTGTCAGTTATAAAACTGCAACCTCTACCCTGTTAGATACGGGGACCAGTGCAAATATAATTATCCTTCCCTTGTTTTGGAATGAATGTTGGTTGTGAGCAGTGAAGCTAAAGGGGATCGCTACGGGAGAGGCTGTCAAACATTCAGTTCATTCTGATAGTTTTAGAATCAGGACATTCTGTTCAGCGGTGGTAGAGCTATGGAAGACGACAAGATTTATGGAAGAACAGGCTGTTCGGAACTCAACCGCTTTTATTTATTGCAGAAAAAAATAGTATTATTTAAAAGGTAGATCCCTCCCTCCCAGTAAATACGGATTTACTAAGTAAAAAGCTTAATATAGTCCATGAAACCTAGTCCAGGATAACTCTGCAAAGGAAAGTTATTTTGCTGAGAATGAAAAATTCTGGAAGAGAAACAAGTTGATTTTTGAGTGCAAAGACTTTAAGCGTAATTCTGGTACTTATTTCTAAATTCCTAGCCTGAAAAATATGCTCAGATGCACCATTGCTACATTATTCTCAAGTTCCTTGAACCATTGTTTTATTCTGAGTTTTGTTGGTTATAAAAATATGCTGGATAGCCTGGTGTGCATGGAAGAAAAACAGCCAATAAAATTGAATGATCTTTATTCGAGGGGAAGAACATAGAGGTCAGTGGTGGGATTCAATTTTTTTAAAAGCCTGTTCTGTGGGCATGGCTTGGCTTGGTGGGCGTGGCTTGGTGGGTGTGGCAGGGGAAGGATACTGTAAAATCTCCATTCCCACCCCACTCCAGGGGAAGGATACTGCAAAAATCCGAATTATCCCCATCTTGCTGGCCTTCTGAAAAGCCATTAAGACATGGCTCTTCCTGCAGGCGGGGTGATTCTGAGACAACATTACATCTGATGTCTCCCCCATGTATGTATGGTGTTATATGTGTTTTTAATTGTATTTTTAATTGTTTTTTAATGATTTGTTTGGTTGTTTTCGTAAAATGTTGTACGCCGCCCTGAGTCCTTAGGGAGTAGGGCGGCATAGAAGAACCTCCAAATAAATAAATAAATAAATAAATAATAAATAAATAAATAAATAAATAAATAAATAAATAAATAAATAAATAAATAAATAAATAAATAAATAAATAAATAAAATCCCCATTTCTTCCCAATCAGCTGGGACTCAGGAGGCAGAGAATAGATGGGGGCGGGGCCAGTCAGAAGTGGTATTTACCGGTTCTCCGAACTACTCAAAATTTCCGCTACCGGTTCTCCAGAACTGGTCAGAACCTGCTGAATCCTACCTCTGATAGAGGTGAATGAACTTTACGAGTTATTATTGTATAGAAAACATGTATTTATTACAAATATGCAAAGTATGTAAAATATACGAGAGCTGCACTGAATGTAAGAGAGACCCTAAGTCCAACAAAACCACAGAAGGGGAAGACCACAAAACACAATAATTCTGTTTATTCAATCAATTTATATACAGTAGCCCATCTCACAGCAGTGACTCTAGCAATCAACAGAGGGTTAAAGCCAAAACCAGCAACACAATATATAGATAAAATAATCATCCCAAACTAAGTAATTCAACATGTGTGAGGCTTAAAAATCACAAACTTCTAATTCAAAAAAACACAGAATTAAACAAATCTGCTAGCAGGGTTAAGGGACCCCCAAAGTCTAAAGGAAGAATATCTTGTGAAAGGCCAACAGGATGAGGAACAAATTAGATGTCTGGGGAGAAGCTGTTCCATAGGAAGGTGCCGCCATTAAATAAGGTTGACTCCTGGATCTCAAAGGTGACGCTGTCTAAAATAAGCAGACACAGGTGATGACTACTGCCAGGAGTTTGATCCTGACCAGCTCAAGATTGACTCAACCTTCCATCCTTCTGAGATCGGTAAAATGAGGACCCATATGGTTGGGGGCAATATGCTGATAATGTAAATTGCTCAGAGAAGTGCTGTAAAGCACTATGAAGTAGTATATACTAGGTCTAAGTGCTAAGTGCTACCCTGCAACTATCTTGGCCAGAGGTCTTCCAACTTGGCAACTTTAAGACTTGTGGATTTCAACTCCCAGAATTCTCCAGCCAGCATAGCTGGCTGGAGAATTGTGGGAGTTAAAGTCCACAAGTCTTAAAGTTGCCAAGTTGGAAGACCTCTGATCTTGGCTCAATGTAGAGCAGGGGTGGCCAAACTATGGTTCTTTGAGGATCTGTGGACTTCAACTCCCAGAATTCCTGAGCTAGCCATGCATGCATGGCTAACTCATGAATTCTGGGAGTTGAAGTCCACAGGTCCTCAAAGAACCATAGTTTGGCCACCCCTGATGTAGAGCTTTCTAGGTGATAACCAGCATCTTGGACTGCATCCAGAAGCCTCCTGAAAGAAGCCAGTGCAGCTCACAGAACATGAGGATATCGTGAAATGCCCCAAACTGCCTGCACTGCAGCATTTTGGGGTCAGTTGCAGCTTCTGAATGTTGTTTAAAGGCAGCTCCATGAACTGAACTTCAGAGCGATCCATCCAGGAGAGGACTGAAGCATGAGTTATCATGAGAACAGCCTCTTGTTCCTGACATGTGTCCAATTGGTGCCCAAGGCAAATCTGGGCAAACGCTTTTCTAACCACTGCGGAAACTGTGGGTTCAGGAGGCCACCTGCACCGCCCACCCCCAAATTGTGAGTTATTTCCTTCTGGAAAGGAACAGCCTATGTAGATTCATATAGGAAGGTAAATTGAGAAAACAGAAATGGATCGGGAAACATAGCGATTTCTGAAATCTTTCTCATGTCCCAAAGTTTACGATTCATCACTCGCCTGTGGGCGTCATTTCTAAAAGGATGTATCATGTCCTCTTTGGGCCATTTAGAGACAGAGAGATGTTCATGTGAAGACTCCAAAAGTAAAAAAAATAAAGGAGACGTATAAGATGATGATGACGATGCCCACCCCGAGCGCTGAATGGGCCAAAATCCGTGCCATTCTGGAGTTGCGTTGTGCAGAGTTTCCGTTTCCTTCGTGGTTGGCTTCTCGGGTCTGAAGAAGGGAGAAAAAGAATATGCAAGAGTTGCAATGCATTATAAAATTGACTTTCTGGAGAACATTCATGATACGAAGAAGTGGGTGGTTCTATACTAGCGTAAACTTGCTGTATGTCATATACAATGTGTTAAGTTCCTTCAACTCTAGCTGTTGATAGCAGTAACCACGTAATCTGGAACAGGAATATTAAATCTCAAATCCACCATTTTGGGGGGTTGCTATGGAAAGAGATCTAGGAACTCAGTGGATTTCATTACCCTGTTTCCCCCAAAATAAGACACCCCCTGATAATAAGCCCAATCGGGCTTTTGAGTGCATGGCAATAAGGCCAAGTGCTTATTTTAGGGTTAAAAAATATATATAAGACAGGGTCTTATTTTCGGGGAAACACAGTAGTAATGTTTACGTTCTGGATGTGTAATACAGCACTCTCACAGATCAATAAATATTTGTTACTCCTGGCAGTAACAAAGAAATGATTAATTGCATGGTGAAATGTCACAATGTGAAAGTAATCCTGGCATTCTATACCTGGGTCTTGAGGTCATAATTATGCTTTGTCATTTCCCCTTGCATGTACCCATACTCACACCTTCAAACCAGTGATGGGTTCTAAATCCCACTGCTACCGGTTCGCGCGTGTGTTCCTGCGCATGTGCAGAAGCGTCCGGGGCAGGTAGGTGGAGCCTCCTGCCACCACTGCTACCGGTTCATAGAACCGTACCGTACTGGTAGCAACCCACTGCTGCTTCAAACTCATGGTGCTCTGCTTTCTAGCCTGATGCTTTAACCATTGACTAGACCAAACTGGCTCCTTGCCTCCTTTTTAGGGATCATGAGAGGGATTGACTGGCCTCGATTACCCATTGGCTTTGTGCCTAAAGCAGGACTACAACTCACAGTTTCCAAGACTCTAGCCTAATTTTGTTGCATATTTTTTTCTTTCTTTAGTGAGGCTTAAAAGGTTGTGTGAACTTGGCCCTCTCCAGTGTATGATGCAAACCCAGAAAAAGGAGCTCATTGTAAATGGAAAATAAACATGTTCCCTGCCTACAGAGAACACCCTAATAATTGCCTCTATTTTTTTCCCATTGCCTGAACATGGTTGTCTCTTAATTCTGCATGAAAATACTCATGACTGACCAAGAACTTGTTTGCCATCTATAACTGTGTAACCAAAAGTCAAAGTCCCGTTTCAAAGAAGGGATTCTAGGAGGAAAAAACAAAATCTAATGCAGATGTTGACGGAAAGGAACCATACACCATTCAAATGTTGATGTTTATTAACTGGTGAGCAGTTATAAACAGCTGGATTCTGTCCTGATACAGAATGCTGCACACCCTGATGGTTCTCCTACCTTCTCGTTCTTTGTTTTTGTTACTTTTTTTATTAAGTTGGAAAAAGAACAAAAGCCACTTTCAGAATGGAGGAGGAGGAGGAGGGGGAGGACAGAGCAAATAAACTTTCCTATAAGGAAAAGGTAAAATGGGTGTAGCCACTAAAGCTGTACAGATTTGAAAATGATTTATAAGAACAGGTTTGGGCGACCTGTATGCCAGCTTTACTTCTCTGTTATTCATTAAAGCCGTCCAACCCTTTTTCAGGATTCCTTTTGAATGGAAAATAGGATTGGGGAAATCAGCCACGTGATCTCATTCATTTTGGAAAGGTGTGGGGCAGTGGTGGGTTCCTACCGGTGCGGTCCAGTGCACTGTTCCAGTAGGGACCCGCCAATTGTGCAAATTGCACGCAACGGCTCCGGTGCTGTCTTCACTGGTCCGTCGGGCGGCACCATCTTTTTTCCCAATTTTTTTGGCTTTTTTTGCTTCCTGCACATGCGCGTAAGCAAAATCTCGCAAGGGGATGCTCGCACGCGTGAGATTCCGGCGATTTTTTGCTTCCGTGCATGTGTGGAAGCAAAAAATCACCGAAATCGTGCACGTGCGTGTCCCCTCGCAAGATTTCAGCGATTTTATCAATATGGATTTTTATGTTTTATATCTATAGTTTTTATATAGTTTTATCTCATTGTTGTGTGCCACCCAGAGTCACCTTTGGTGAGCTGAGTGGATATTTAGATTTCATAAATAAATACTTTCTAAAATCTAAGGCTAACTCTGGGAGTAAATCCCTTTTCCCAGCCAGTCTCATCAGGATCTAGGGCAGAAATATTCAGAAGGAACCAAAAGTCAGTGCAGCTTCTATAAAAACTTTTGCAGGACTGAACTATTCATATAAAACATGGGCGAGATTGCATAATCTTACAAGACTTTCGAATATCTGGGAAGGGAGTGGAAGTGGAGATAAAACCTCCAATAGCAAAGCCCATAAAAACCCTGATCTTGGGTGAGGTAAAGAGGAACTTGTGAAAACGATAAACTGTCTTGCTTCAGAATTTTCCCGAATTTCTCTTCTTGCTTCTCCTATATCCAGAAACTGATGGACTTCAGAAAACTCAAGAGGTGTTTGGCAAACCGATTTTTATTAGCTCACAAATATATAATATTAATAAAATACAACACTGGTGTTTGGCAACATTCAAATCCACATCCTTCTCAGACACAATTCAAATTTATTTCTTTTCACCTCATCTTTATTACTTTTTAATTAATAACTCAAAGCTGCAAATACTTTATGCTTCTCCCTCCTTCAATTTTCCCTACAGCAACCCTCTGTGAGGGGGATTGGGCCGAGAGAGAGCGAGTAGCCCAAACTCACCCAGCCAGCTTTCCTTCCTAGGGCGGGCTAGAACTCATGGTCTCCAGTGGTGGATTAAGGCTCACTGGTGCCCTAAAGCACTGACAAATCTTGGTGCCCTCCTCCTAGTTTTATCAATTTTTTTAAAACAAATCTTCATTGGTTGTTTTTCTTTCTTTCTCAACGTTGGGCCTGGTGCCTGAAACACGTGCTTAGTCTGCTTAATGGTTAATACACCACTGTCGGTCTCACATTTTCTAGTCTGGTGACTTAACTATGAGACCAACTTACTATCTGTATCATGCTTCCTCCTTCTTTGGTTTCTTTCCCTGTAACGCTTCAATTTCCGCCCCTCCCTGTTTACATTAATGCTCTAAAATTCACAAAAGGCAAACCTCAGGTCATTCCATCACAATTTACCAAAGTAGTGTTTTGACAGGAAGAACCAGGAAATGGCTCGTGTGTTGCCATCTTGGCTTTTTTCCGGCCCCACCCCCACCTCCGAGAGCCAGGAAGCGTCTTCAGAGAGCAAGCAAGCAAATAAGGATCCTTTCGCTTTGATGGAATCTGAGCAGGATCCTTTCTCCAACCCCACTACCCCCTGTTCCCTACCCTTACCCATCTTACCTGTATAGAGTAAACTAAGGCAGCCACACCCAAGGGTAGACAACAGCAGAGCATAGTGAAGATGGAGTAGACCAGGTAGTCAGGTGCAAAGGTGTGTTGAACAGGTTGAAGAATCGGTTCTTCTTTCGGGTCTTGGACGGCCGCGACATAATAAAGGTGGCTTGGCATAGGAGGATGAACAATTATGGGGGCAGATGGTTGAACTGGAGGCTGCATTGAATCAAAATAAGGGGGTGGTAGATCCTCGGGTTTTGGCATGTTGTCTGCGATCTTTTCATAAGTTGCATCACTCATTGTGCGAGTCGTCTCCTTTCTCTTCTCCCGGGGCTGTTCTGAAAAGGCTGTTTCTGCTCTTGCCTTGGCTCTCTAAAATCGTTCCTTTCTTTCCAAGAGCTCTTCTTTCCAGTTGCTCGCCTCCACTTCCAACAGGAACTAAGCGGCTTGCAATACTAGCTGTTTTGTTCCACCTCTTTGCTTAATGATTCATTTGTTGCTCTGACTTAAGACAAGGGTGGCTGAGAGGGCTCCTCAGCCGAGGAAGTATGTGGGTGAAATAAGAAGCATAAAATAATTGCAGTTAATCCAGGATGAGGCAAACCTTTTGAGTGACAGAACACATTTCTCGGCAACAGACAGCTGTGAGTTAACTTTTACTACCTCTTGTACATATGCAAACATTCTCAGTAAATCTCAATCTCTCTCTCTCTCTCTCTCTCTCTCTCTCTCTCTCTCTCTCTCTCTCTCTCTCTCTCTCTCTCTCTCTCTCTCTCTCTCTCTCTCCACACACACACACACACACACAAACAAACACACACACACACACAGCTAGTCCTCGACTTATGACCACAATTGAGCTTAAAATTTCAATTGTGAAGTGAGACACTTGTTAAGTGAGTTTTGCCCCATTTTACGACCTTTCTTGCCACAGTTGTTAAGTGAATCACTGCAGTTGGTAAGTCAGTAACCCGGTTGCTCAGTGAATCTGGCTTCCCCGTTGACTTTGCTTGTGAGAAGATTGCAAAAGGGGATCTCATGATCCTGGAACACTGCAGCCATTATAAATATGAGTCAGTGGCCAAGCATCTGAATTTTGATCACAAGATCATGGGGACACTGCAAAGGTCAAAACATAAGTCACATTTTTCAGTGCTGTTGTAACTTTGAACAGTCACTAAATGAACTGTTTTAAGTCGAAGACTACCCGTATCTATTTTTTTCTTATCATCAAAACCATGTTCTGACCCAGCCTTAGCAAAAGCAAGAAACAGACTCTTTGTCACGAAAATCCCCTCTTTATTTACCTCTTATGAATTAATTGAGCTTAAAATTTTGGAGCCGAGGTGGTGCAGTGGTTAAAAGCAGCACTGCAACCTACTAGTTCAGCAGTTCAGCAGTTCAGCTGTTCAAATCTCACCAGGCTCAAGGTTGACTCAGCCTTCCATCCTTCTGAGGTGGGTAAAATGAGGACCCAGATTGTTGGGGGCAATATGCTGAATTCTGTAAACCGCTTAGAAAGGGCTGTAAAGCACTATGAAGCGGTATATAAGTCTAAGTGCTATTGCTATTGCTATTGCTATTAATTGCATTCACCTATCGAAAAGTTCAGGCAAGAGTCCTGCAAGGAGTAAACGGCAGCAACAGACCTTATCAGTTCCTTGCAATAATTGCAAGGCCGTGAGCTCCCAGCCAAAAGGCTGCAAATTAAGTTCTGGCAAGCAGTCTTTGATGCATGAAATAAAAATGAGCAAAATCTCCAGAAATACGAACTGTTGTCTCCTACGACAACCACTCCCTTTTCCTTCTATTTATTCCCCAGCCAGGGAGGGGCCATTCAGCATTCACATGTGCTTTGCTTCCCGAGTCGGCTCCTTGTCCTCCATTGTTCACCTCTCCTAACTGCTCTGCGCATACGTGCATCTGGAACAGGCCCCGGCTGTTCTTCCTCCTCACTCATCTCAGCCTCCAAAGGCAGCTGCCTCTCCAGTGGCTGGGAAATGTTGGACGGCCCTGGTTCTATCTTTGCGTCCAACGCAGAGCATCCACCAGAGCCTTCCCCAGGCTCCAGAACTAGCCCAAGTTCCTCCCCAACTTCCTCATTGTCCGATTCAGCTGGCAGCTGGCGGGCCACAACACTGTCATAAGTTCTTTTTTTTTTACTAGTTTCATGCAAAAAGTCTTCCAGTTAGCAGAAATTGTATTTTTGCTAATTAAGTTTGTCTATTTTGCCATTTATATGTGTTTTCTTCTGTTCGGTCATGTCTGATTTTTGGAGACTGCCTGGATAAGTCCCTGCAATTTCCTTGACAAGGTTTTTCAGAAGTGATTGGCTACTGCCTCTTTCCTAAGGATGAGATAAAGTGACTGGCCCATAGTCACTCAGCTGGTTTTGTTTTTAAGGCAGGACTAGACTTCCCAGTTTGTGGGAATGAAATTTGCAAAAGTTGTTGCTGTTTCAACACCACCGTGCCTTCTGAATACACTTCTCAGAAATCTGTAGGTTGTGTAGCGCAAGGGAAGATGGGAGGGCCATGGGAACCTGGAGATGTTGCTGAATTTCTAGACACTTTAAGAAGCTTGGCCAATAGAGAAGAAGGTTGGGATAAAATGTCTGGAACGTCAAAAAATGGCTCTATTTGCACTACAGTTCTCAGGGTTTGTGGTCCTTCAATCCCCTTAAATGATAAAGAAATGTGTGGGGCCATTCCAAGAATAAAACTATAGGATAGCTCTTTCAAAGGTAGCTGTTTAAACCTTCTCATTGGGAATAATAAAATAACCAAATTTAAAACCATATTTTAATCTGGGAAATATGAATTCCCTATGTTTGTCAAAAGTCCAGAAACTTGGCTTATATTTCTGAGTCCACACATCTTAAACTTGTTGAGTTGAGAAACACTGGTCTAGTCTATGGGTAATAGGAGCCGAGGTGGCGCAGCGGTTAGAGTGGGGTACTGCAGGCCACTTCAGCTGACTGTGATCCGCAGGTCAGCGGTTCAAATCTCACCGGCTCAAGGTTGACTCAGCCTTCCATCCTTCCGAGGTAGGTAAAATGAGGACCCAGATTGTTGGGGGCAATATAAATATACATTGCTTACTGGTGTAAACCGCTTAGAGAGTGCTTGCACTGTGAGGCGGTATATAAATGTCACTAATAAAAAATAAATAAATAAATAAACTGGAGGCTTTCTACATCAGGGGCAGCGTCTGGCAATCTTGGCTGATCTTGAAAAAGCTAAGTGGGGCGGGTGTCCTTGGTGCTCTATGAGCTTGGTTGTTTCTTGCAGACATTTCATCACCAGTGCGCTGATGATGTTACCTAGTTGGGTAATGAAACATCTGCAGGAAAACAAGCAAGCTCAGAGAGCATCAAGGACCCCCTCACTTCAACTCCGAGCTACAAATTTTCTCCTTTATCGGTAAGCAGGGCAGAGTTGGCTACTATTGGGTGAGAAACCACAAATGTAGATTGAGAGGTTTAAACACATTCTGGAAGAAAGCCATGGCAAACTCATTGAGATTCTTGTCAAGAAAGCTCTGTTGCTCTTTCCGTGTACTTACTAGAAGTTCAGTTTGAATTTTGCACAGGGATTCAGGAAACTGCAAAACAAATGTCAATCTTAAGGAGAGGGTTAGGAAACAGGACTTTAAATAGCCCTAGGCATGTGGTTGAATTTCTTTCCTTCTCTAAAATTCACTCAGGGTAATTATAACATCTTCTATGTGGGATACAGTGAACCCTCGTTTTCCGCGGGGGTTACGTTCCAAAAAGAACCCGTGATAGGCGAAATCCGTGATGTAGTAACCTTTATTTTTTTTACAATTATTATAAATAATTTATCGATTATTATCTTTATGGAACGAACGGAAGATTCATTAATTCCGTAATGGCGACCTACAGCCGCATAGCTTCTACCTTCCTTTAGCATGTCCAGAAGTTTAACTTTTTCTGCGATAGTTAGCATCTTCCTCTGCCTTTTGAGCCCGACCGCAAGTGCCTTTGTCGGTGCAGAACGTTTTGTCGACATTATGGGTTTTAGAGAAACTTGAAATTGCAAGAGAATTTGCAAACTTAAATTTGGCAAGCTGTTTTACGTACATGTATAAACCGCAACGTTATTGACACACTGGTAGAGAAGAAGTGGAGAGACTGTTTAGCCAATCAGAATGCAGAACACAATGCACGATGCAAATCCGTGAAGCAGCGAGACTGTGAAAGGTGAACCGCGATATAGCGAGGGTTCACTGTATAGTGTATTTCAGAAAGAGGCAAATGGATACTCTTGGATTCTTGGTCTCCCCCAGATTCCTTGTGTTACTCAACTTAGTTTAAAGAATTTATTAACTTAGAGAGCCCCAAAGGTGCTTTTTCAAAAAACTGCTGGACTTTGTTTTTCGTTGAAGGTGTTTCACTTCTCAGAACTGAAGAAGCTTCTTGGATGAGAAGTGAAACATCTTCAAGGAAAAACCAAGTCCAGTTGCCTTGAAGAAGCTTCTTGAATGAGAACGAGCATTTGAAAAAGCACCTTTGGGACTCTCTAAGACTCAGTGTTTCCCAACCTTAGCAACTTGAAGATGTCTGGACTTCAACTCCCAGAATTCCCCAGCCAGCGAATGCTGGCTGGGGAATTCTAGGAGTTGAAGTCCAGACATCTTCAAGTTGCCAAGGTTGGGAAACACTGCTTCTAAGTTAATAAATTCTTTATCTAATTTAATTAATTTAATTTAATTAAAAGTTCTTACATGCCGCCCAATCCCGTAGGACTCGGGGCGGCGTACAACAGGAATATAAATCTAAACTAATTTGGGTAACATAAGGGGAGACCAAGAATCCAAGAGTATCCATTTGCCTCTTTCTGATATACAGTAAATCCCATACAGAGCAGGGGTGGGTTCTAACTTAGCTCGCCGCCAGTTTGCTTCCTCCCGCGCTGCGTGGCTGCATGCGCATTGCCCGCTGCCGGCCATGCTGCGCGTGCGCAGTGCCAAAAACTCGGCTTCTGCGCATGCACAGAAGCAAAGAAAACAGCATCTGCGCATAAGCTGTAGGTACCGCCATTAGAGCCATTTCGGTGGCATGGCAGCTGGTGAGCGGTCCCGGTTCGGCGAGCGGGGGGAAATTCCAGCTACCAGTTCTATAGAACCGGTCCGAACGGGAGAAACCCACCTCTGATATAGAGGTTGTTAAGAACTGAAGAAGCTACTTGGATGAGAAGCGAAATGTCTTCAAGGAAAAACAAAGTCCAGTTGCCTTTTGAAAAAGCACCTTTGGGACAACCATGACCTGGATGACTGAGAATCTCCAAAGACATTTAACTTCGAGAGCTGACAGGGGAAAACTGGTAAGGCAAGGGCCAGGAGGCTAAGGGAGATTTTCTGGACCAGCACATCTCTGTTCCAAGTACATATATTCATTGGCTGGTTTACAGATTAACAGAGTTGGAAGGGACCTTGCAGGTCATCTAGTCCAACCCCCTGCCCAAGCAGGAGACCCTACATCTGCCTCTACCTAGGATCGAACTCACAACCTCCTGATTGTGAGGCAAGACCTCTAGGCCACAGCAGCTGGTATTTCCCAACTTTGTTAACTTCCAGATGTGCAAGCATCAATTTTGGACTCTCAGCAATAGCAATAGCGATTGGGAAATTCTGGGAACGAAAGGCCTCACGTCTTGAAGGTCAGAATTAATGTTCCCAGTGGATTTGCCTTGCATGTGTTCAGCAGAATTGTCTTTTCCTTTTCAGGGCCTCCTTCCATTTGAATCTACTATCCCAGGTAATATGACCCTTTGTCAAAGTTTGGGCTAAAGAGAATGCAATCTAACTTTAGCCAGTACTGTACATATTTACACAAACACACACACACACACACACACACACACACACACACACACACACACACAGCTCAATAACAACAGGTTAAAATGAAAATTATATATTTTCTGGAAATTGGTAGAACAATATTTTGCTCAAAGATCCATCACAGACTAATGTAAACAATTTTTAATACTGCAATATTTAGAAAAGCAATGCCTCAGGGCTCTGAGGTTATGTTGAAATGGCAGCAGCAAAGAGAGCAGTAGTTTAATCAGGTGTCCATCAGGCAGAAATTGGGAGATCTCTTTCATTCAGGGTTGACTCAGCCTTCCATCCTTCCGAGGTCGGTAAAATGAGGACCCAGATTGTTGGAGGAAATATACTGGCTCTGTAAATCGCTTAGAGAGGGCTGCAAAAAGCACTGTGAAGTCTAAGTGCTATTGCTATTCAGGGTTTGGAAATTACACAGAAGCATTCTTTGTCTTTGGTCTCCTTCCAAGAAACACTCAGATTCACAAAGTTCTGACCAAGATCATTATCAAAAGCATAGTGCTGGGAGATGCTAATTGGCTATCAAATACTGAAGCAAGGGCCTTTTGTATAAAGCAGGGATGAGGAACAATGGCCCTTTTATGACTCATGGACTTCAACGCCCAGAATCCCCCAGCCAGCCTTCTGGGAGTTGAAATCCACAAGTCATAAAGGGGCCATTGTTCCCCACCCCTGGTTTAAAGCATCTTGCCAGAACACACATGTATCAGCATTTGGGATTCCAGGTTATCACTTAGCATCAGGGGCGGGTTCCTAATTTTTTTACTACCACTCTGTGGGCGTGGCTTATTTTGTGGGTGTGGCTTGCCAGCCATGTGACCGGGTGGGCGTGGCTTCTCGAACTGCTGAAGGGAGGGGAACTGAGATAGGTCCTGCCGCCCATTCCCTCTCCTCTCAGCAGTTCGAGAAGCCTCAAACGTGCGAAAATGCCTAGGATCATCACCGCGCATTCGTGGCTTCTCGGACTGCTGAAGGGAGGGGAATGGAGATAGCTCCTGCCGCCCGTTCTTTCAGCATCTCACGCGCTCCCTCAGCCATCCTTCCCTGCTTGGACTCACTGTGGGGTAGGAAGGCAGCGCATGCGCAGTGCCGGAAGCTCGGCTTCTGGGCATGCGCAGAAGAAAATTTAAATTTTTTTTTTTAAAAAAATGGCGGCACCCAGGCACCGTCAACTGACTGCACCGGTACTGTGACATCACCAGCGGGCCGCTACCGGTGCTATAGAGTGGACCGCATTGGTAGGAACCCACCACTGCTTAGCATGTAGCTGTGAGACTCAGTTGGAGCCATGGATCATGGAGAGTAGGGTTTAGGTAGCAATTTGGACAATGGAAACAGTTTAGAACAGTGGCTTTCAAACTTTTCTTCACCACGGGCCCCTTTAAATACCTTTTATGACCACGGACCATGGCCATCGACCACCAAGGCTTAACTCAAGATTTAAATCATAACATTTCTTCAAGCCTTCGTGGAGCACAGGTTGAGAACCACTATTTTGGAGAAAAAGAGTTGATTAGAGGAAGGAAAGTAACATTGGAAAGGCAACCATATCTGAGTGTTTTCATTTTGGTTCGATATAATATACTCCCATCGCCACTTCAGAAAGTTGATTGCACAGCGTTCTTCTGCAAGAACATTTTGATCCTGTCCATTTAAGGAAGTTAGTTCCATTGCATCTTTCACCTTCACTTTTTATTCTTTATGGCGCCAAGACCCAGTCTTCTTTTTCTTGCCAATTTATCATTTGATTTTGACTGGGAGACGGCAACCCTGACATCCGCCTTTTAGCAGTTCGCAACATATTCTGGAGATGTCACAACCCTTTGTGCAATTACTCTTGCTGTTTATGCAAGGATTATGCAATCACCTTATAAAACAGGGTCTTTTGTATAAAAGATCCATATTGCCATATTTGAGATATTTCAGGCAGACTCTTAACTACTTTAATGTAGCACCTCACATTTTATTATACCTACCCAGAATTATTTCTAAATTATTTTGGCATTTTAGTATTTAGCATTAAATCGGTGCTTTAGTATCTCAGCGGCTTACCATTCAGCCACATAGAACTGTATTCATGTAATGATTAAGCAATTTTGTTAGTTGTTTGAGCTGCCTTAGAACTTATTCTAGTATTTATAGAGTATTTATTCTAGTATTTTAGAGTTATGGGGATATAGTATAGGGACTGTCTATCAGCTCAGAGACTCTTTGAGTGTATAGGAATATAACAAAGATGATATATATAGTTAGGGCCCCCAGCCCCACTCCAAGTGCTGCGTGGGCCAGTTTGCGGGCCAGCTTTGAATTTTGTCGAGCAGAGTCTGCGTTTCCAGTGCGGTTGGCTTCTTGGGTCTGAGAATAAAGAAAAATAGGGGATATATTAAGAAACATATTGAGAGCAGGAAAGAACATCTCCAGCCTGTAAGTATGAATGGCTTAGGGTTATAAAGTTCATACATTTTGGGTGGGAGTTGCTTAATAACAGAAATTCCAGTCCTAATTGTGGTTGTAAATCAAGATCCATCTGTATGAAGTAGTCATCACTGCTTGTATACAATCATGCTAAATGAATAAGCATTCCTTGATTCCCAAAATAAAAATAAAACACGCAAAGCTTTTTCTCCTTGGCAGCACCCACCAAAGTTGTGCAATATATTTGATTTCCCACAAATGAGACTGTTTGGCTCATTTGTTCTTCTAGTTCCAGTAAACGATGCTGTGGCAGCCAAATTCGGACAAAATAGTTCCAAAGTTCAACATTAGCATGTCCTCACTGAGACAGAACCCTTGAATTAGATTAGCATGGTGGGGTTTTCTCTGCAGAAATTGCTTAAGAATTAACTCCCTGCACACTGTCTTCCTTCACCCGAATCTTCTCATAATACAAACATACCCCAGCATCTTCCCCTTCGCTGTCATGCCCTCATGATATTAGCTATTCTCCAACTCATGACTGAGACAGAGGCAGCTGGACTTTGTTTTTCCTTGAAGACATTTCCTGTCTTCGTGACATGTACATTCCAAGTTCTTCAGTCAGAACTGAAGAAGCTTCTTGGATGAGAAGCGAAATGTCTTCAAGGAAAAACAAAGTCCAGTGGCCTTTTGAAAAAGCACCTTTGGGACAACCATGACCTGGATGACTGAGAATCTCCATAGATGACTGAGACAGAGTTGGGTCATTTTTAAAGATTTTTTTTTAAATAAATAATTCAAGGTGGTGAACATTTCTTCTCCTTCTCCTTCTCCTTCTCCTTCTCCTTCTCCTTCTCCTTCTCCTTCTCCTTCTCCTCCTCCTCCTCCTCCTCCTCCTCCTCCTCCTCCTCCTCCTCCTCCTCCTCCTCCTCCTTCCTAATGTATTCCCGCAAGTGCAGGGTTTAGTACTCCTTCATCCTCCTATTCTTCCCCTCCATAGCAACCCTGTGAGGTGGATTGGGCTGAGAAAGCCTGACTGGCTCACCCAGCCAACTTTTATGCCTAAAATGGGACTAGAACTCACCATTTCCTGGTTTCTAGCCTTGTGCCTTAACCACTAGACCATTAGATGCAGTGTTTCTCAACCTTGGCAGTTATTAAATTGTGTGAACTTCAACTCCCAGAATTCTAGGACTACTTGTATATGTGTTGTAAGTCTAGGACTACTTGTATATGTGTGTAACATGTAGTCCTCCACTTACAACAGCTCATTTAGTGATCGTTTACAGTTACAACGGCACTGAAAAAAGTGACTGATGACCATTTTTCACACTTATGTCCATCACAGCATCCTCATTGTGACGTGATTTACACTTGGATGCTTGACAACTGACTCACATTTATGACGGTTGCAGTATGCCAGGGTCATGTGATCCCCTTTCGCGACCGTCTCACAAGCAAAGTCAATGGGGAAACCAGATTCACTTAACAACCAGGTTACTAATTTAATAACTGCAGTGATTCGGTTAACAAATGTGACCAGAAAGTTGTAAAACGGGGGCAAAACTCACTTCGCAAATTTCTCACTTAGCCACATAAATGTTGGGCTCAATTGTGGTCATAAGACAAGGACTGCCTGTACATATACATACATATACAATCTGCTTTCCATTACTCTGCAAAACGAGTTGGTTGCGGTAAGAGAAGACATACTGTTCCAAACATTTTGGAGCAGTGCCTACATACATATTTTGCAGCCAGCTGGTGGAGAAGCTGTTAAAGACAAGATGCTTTTAAGTGAAAAACAAAGAATGGTGATCTTGATTCATAATCACAAACATATTCACTACACAGGTTTAAAAGAGTTGAGCCTATAAAGCTCTGCAGTTTACAGCATCAGTCGGAATATCTCTCATATTAATATATTTGCAGCTTGCAATTTCTTGGTTCCCTCCATGAGGACACTGCCACATGATTAAAAAAAACATGCGATTAAACAAACAAAGAAAGTAGTCCTATCTTTATGCGAGTTGTGAACCCAAGCCCACCTCTCTTTTTATAATGCTGTATGACTGTCTCCCCTCCCTCTTATAATGAACGTCTTGGTGGTCCATGTTCCCAGGCTTACCTGAACGGAATAAACCAGGGCAGCAATTCCCAGAGGTAAGCAACAGCAAAGCATGGTGAAGATAGAGTAGGCCATGTAATCGGGCTCCTTGGTGGGTTGGAAACGTATGACGTTAATGGTCTGCGCTGGTTGAATAAGCAGACCTTGGCTGTATCTTGGATCATAAGGAGGTTGATACTCGGGCGGCCCCAAGAAAGCGTGACCAGAATATGCCGGTTGATTTTCTACATAGGGGGGTGGATTCTGGCCTTCAGAGACATCTTCTTCCATCTTCTTGTATTGGGGTTTGCTCATTTTGTCCTTCTGCTCCTCTCTTACTGCCCTTCTTCAAATACAAAGCACAGTCTTATTTCTGTGTTTGGTCACAATCTTTCTGAATAATTCTGCTGAGTTATCTGACTCACTGGATGGCTCCCGTTGGCTGAGTCCTTCGTTCTCCTCTTTCAGGGATATGCAGCCCGTCTTTTCTATCTTTGCTATCAGCAGGATGTTATCTTCTTCTGCTTAAGAAGCTCTCTGTGATCACTTTTTTCTGACGCAGTGCAGTTTGGCAGTTCAGCCGGGACTAAGAAAAGAAGTGGGCTGAACGGGAAGTTAGTCAATGAATAACTGCAGAAGGACAATTTCTGCTGGTGGGAAAAATGCAGCAAAGGTTTCATTGGACTGTCTGTTTCTAAATACCTGAAAAATAAGAGCAAGCTTCTTCTAGTTCTATCTTAGGCACAAAGTCAGCTAGATGACTTTAAGCCCCCCCCCTCTCTCTCCCTCCCTCCCCCTCCCTCCCTCCCTCCCTCTCTCTCCCTCCCTCCCTCCCTCTCTCTCTCTCTCTCTCTCTCTCTCTCCCCCCAATCTACCTCACCAGATGGGATAAAAAATATAGGGATAAAATGAAAGGAGATATATTAGTTGGGCAATATTTCCAGGAATCATTTCTGAGGAATAAACACGAGCCTTATTAACTAACATGTCTGACTTTTCTGAAAATGCCATCCATGTCATGCCTTCTGTTTCTTTCCTTTTTCTATAGTGCTACACTTCCTCCTTAGAATTATATTAAGATAATTCATGTATATTAGAGCTTCAATAACAAAGTGGTCAATGCCTGGAATGTACTACCTGACTCTGTTGTTACATCCCCAAACCAGAGGTGGGTTCCTGCCGGTATGCTCTTACCTGTTGGTCGCCGCAGAACCGAAGAAGCCGGTGGCATTCACGGCGCGCGGCTTCCCCCGCCCACTTTCCCCCGCCCGGATGCCGCCATTTGCGTTCTTTTGCCCTCTGCACATGCACAAAGCGTTCTGCTTGCACAGAGGGCAAAAGAATGCAAATGGCGGCATCCAGGCGGGTGGGGATAGCGGGCAGGGGAAGCCCCGCGTCGCAAACGCCACTGGCTTCTTCGGCTCTGTGGCGACCAACAGGTAAGAGCGTACCGGCAAGAACCCACCTCTGCCCCAAACCCCCATAACTTTAACCTTAGACTGTCTGCCGCGGACCTCACTCCATTCCTAAGAGGTCTGTAAGGGGCGTGCATAAGCGTACCGGCGTGCCTACCGTCCCTGTCCTACTGTGTCCATTTTTCGTACCCATTTACTATGTTCATATTTATGTTTATACTATACCTGTTATCTTGTACATGTTTGACAAAATAATAATAATAATAATAATAATAATAATAATAATAATAATAATAATAATAATAATAATAATAATAATAATAATAATAATAATAATAATAATAATAATAATAATAATAATAATAATAATAATAATAATAATAATAATAATGGAAAGCAAAAAAAAAAAAGATTGTCATGTCCTCCCGGTAGGTTTTCTGGAGGGTTCTCCTTGGTTGCTTTTAGTTAGAAAATTCTGGAATAAACAACCCGCTAGAATAAAGCAAGGATTCCTAACTTGATTACAGCAGTAATAAAATTTTATGTTTCTCTTCAAATTCAATTGTAAACGCATGACGTAATACATACGGTTTGTACTGATTGCTCAACTGCATCCATCTGGCATTGCTCTAATGTGCTTCTGGTGCTGAATATTTAGGTTTTAAATGTTCTATAAGGTTTGTTTTGCTCTCATAACATCAGATCAGATGTTTTATGCTTTCTGAAGCCCTCCTTTCTCATACAGATGCCCACATTCTTCATGGTTTATAGGGATTGCAGTCTCTGGGCTTATATTTGTGTGGGTTGGATCTCATTAGCCAGAGTCAGGACAGAAAACAGACTACCAAGGAATAAATCTCATTTTATTATTAAGAAAAAAAAAAGATGAGGGTCACAACAATTATAATGAGTACTTTAGCTTTCAAATGTAAACACTATATACAGGCAATGCAAAGCTATTAGCATTTTGCTTACTTTTTCCTGCAGTTTTGCTGAAAGTTGAGGATGGATGGGTGGAGATCTTGTATTTTTGGGGAATGCCAGCAAACCTAAACCTAGATATTGGTTATATAATAGCTACCAGCTTTGTTTATTGGTACGCAATTACATTAAAACATTGGATTGCTTTTTTACCCAAAAAGTCTTACCCTGAAGTTTGTTTGCACAGGAGTCAGGCATTTTTCTACAACGAATCTCCTGAGTGCAGGAGAAACTTTAAACCTTTTTTTTGGAAGAAATCAGTAGGCAAGCAAGATGTCAAATAAATATCCAATTTAGATAAGTGGCTTTTCTACAGCTTTAGTGCACAATTTACGGCCCCAGGGACTGCATGCGGCATTGCGGCCCCTGAAAACTGCTGTTTTCGGTGCTATGTAGAAGGCACACCAACATGACGCTCCTTTATACAAAACTGTACACACACACACACACACACACACACACACACACACACACACACACACACACACACGTGTGTGTGTGTGTGTATCCATATTAAATTTCTAATAACACTTCTTACTTCACTCTCACTTCCCAATAATTATATGTATGCCTTTCCAAACCTTCAATTCAAAGCCCCTTTTTTACTCTCCAACCATTTATAAAATACCTCCCAAATCCCATAGTATCCAGTTTGTTGTTTTTCTCTAATCTCTAAAGTCAATCTATTCATTTCTGCACATTCCAATATTTTCCTTATTACCTTTTCACCATTAGGAATCTCTCCACTTTTCCAATGTTGTGCAAATGCAATTCTAGCTGCTGTCAACACATGTATAATCAAATATACATTTGCTTTTTGATAAATTTCAGGTAAAATCCCTAACAAAAAATAGTTTGTAGTGTCCTGGAATCATGGGATCCCCTTTTGCAACCTTCTGACAAGCAAAGTCAACGGGGAAGCCCTTCACACACACTTAACAACTGCGTTACTAATTTAACAACTGTAGCGATTCACTTAACAACTGTGGCAAGAAAGGTTGTAAAATGGAGCAAAACTCACTTAACAAGATGTTCACTTAGCAACAGACATGTTGGGTTGCAGTCATAAATCAAGGACTACCTGTATATCCTAGAAATCATAAAAGCAGTGCTGAGAACATTCCAAGAATCTAAGGAGTCTCTCTTCATGTACCGGCATGGAAATGATTAAAAAAATATATATGCGTGGAACAGTGGTGGGTTCCTACTGGTGCGGTCTTGCCTGTCCATCGCCGCCGAGCCGAAGAAGCTGGCGGCGTTCGCGGCGCGGGGCTTCCCCCACCCGCTTTCCCGGGACGCCGGGACGCCGCCATTTGCGTTCTTTTGCCCTCTGCGCAAGCAGAATGCTTTGCGCATGCGCAGAGGGCAAAAGAACACAAATGGCGGCGTCCCCGCGTCCCGGGAAAGCGGGCGGGGGAAGCCCCGCGCCGTGAACACCGCCAGCTTCTTCGGCTCGGCGGCGACGGACAGGCAAGACCGCACCGGTAGGAACCCACCCCTGGCGTGGAATGATAAAAGAATGTGTGGAAGGAGTCTAATTTTCTCCATAGTTCTACATTCTGCTTGTGGCTAAAGAACGTTGCAGTAAGAATTTACATTTCATGTGAAACCTGGGTTTTGGAATTACAGAGTACTCTAACACAAAGCACAGAGTGTTTTTTTTTAGCTGCACTTCCTACCCTGCCTATGGCCCAATTTCTACAAACTTCTGACTTCTAGGTTTTACAAGTTTGAAATTTCCCAAACTCAGAAAGCAATGAGTCACAGAGCTGCTGGGAAAACAGACGGTGATCTCTCCAAAGTGATATTTGCATATCTGATCTTAACTTCCACCTTTGAAGGGGAAAAGTAAAGAGTGCTCCATTTCTTGAAACCCCAAGGATGACCTAAAAGCTCGCTGCCCGAATTTAGATTCACTCAATTAAAAATGTTCCATTGATGGCAATACAACATCGTGACTCACTCTTTTTCTGTCCCTTGCACTGGCTTGGATATGGACTGAAAGAGGTTCTGGTCATCTATTTGATCTTGGGCAGGGGTGTCAAACTCGATTTCATTGAGGGCCGCATCAGGATTGTGTTTGACCTCGGGGAGGGGGAAACTGGAGGGGCGTGGCCAGGGTGGGCATGTCCAGCTCAACGTCACTCATGTTGGGGTGTGTGTGCTTGTGGTGGCCCGAGCGCTCTGCCAGCAAAAAGCTCCGTTTTCGGCTGCGACGGCTTCCTGCAACCCTCTGCCAGTGAAAACGGAACTCAAGAGGTCCGCACGCAGCCCTCCCTGTCAGGCAGTGATTATATTGCCTGTTATATGTATATGCAGGGAGCTGCGTCCCTATCAAATATAATGGTTTATTCCTGAGCAGGTGATTAATATGTTCCTAGTACGCATGTGTACATTCCTTTCTTTGATCTGTCCTTCTGTTTCAGCTTCTGTAGAAGCAAGACATGTTTTTTTATAGCAAAGATGTGATTAATGAGATTTATTGTTTTTGTACCGAAATAAATATTTTCTATTTAGAACTTTAAACTGCGGTTTCATTTTTAATGTCAGAGGAATATATTTGTGTGTATATATAAATATATATATTTATGCATATATATATATGCATAAATATATATATATGTATATTTATACATACATACATACATACATACATACATACATACATACATACATACATACATACATATATATATATATATATATATATATATATATATATATATATATACATATACATATATATATTTATGCATATATATATATGCATAAATATATATATGCATAAATATATATATATGTATATATGTATATATGTATATACAAAAAGGATATATATATATATCCAGGAAAAGATCTATTTTCGCCTCTGATGAGAGTTATTCTTATCTGACACTCCCAAGCTCCATTTTCACTGGCAGAGGCACTGTGGGCCGGTCCTTCACTATTTCCAGGGCGGCCCTGTGGGCCAGATCTAAGCACCCAAGGGGCCGGATCCGGCCCATGGGCCTTGAGTTTGATACCCCTGCTCTATGGCATTTTATTTCTGAACAATCTTCCCCACAAAAAGGCAATTTGGAGACAAAGCATGATCACTCCCTGGATGTTGCTGGCAACAAATCCTCAGTTGCCTGAACGAGCCAGGGAGGGTCTGGATCCACGCCGCAGATGGCAGAACCGATACTAGAGATCTCCTATCTAGTTCATCACCCTGCACAGGCTGAATAAGTAAGATGTGAGAGAGCGAAAATGGCCAGCATTAAGCCCTCTGTCAGCGTTCCAAGTAATGCGCCCATTGAAAGCATAACTCCGAGGCAAACCAGGTTCCTCAAAGAACCTGTTTATCGAGCACATCATATCGGCCCAGCTAGTGAAAGTCAACTCTGAAAGTTTTCCCACATTTGTAGCATAGTTAAAAAAGCTATTGTTTCCCTCCCCAAGTGTCACAAGTCACATTGTCCAATGAAGGCTTTTCGTGGGCTCCTTGGTCCCTCCTCTCCTCCACCAACTGCCACCTGTTGGGACGACCTTGGTTCCCACGAGAAAGGTTTTTTTTATGACTGCTAGCCAGTCTATCTACTCCATCCCTTCTCTCCCCCCCACCCCGAATTCATGGCAACTATGAGGCAGCAAAAGATGACTTCAGCCAAGTTCGCTTCAGAGTTGACACCCTCATTAAAGCAGCTCCCTCTTTCTGTTTGCCTGATTTCAAATACGCCTGCCTCTTCATGAAAGGAGCAGATTTAAAACCACCTTGCATAGTGCTGATTATTTCCCTGCTGGATCACAGAATCTACTTTGAAATATGAGACACAGATGGTCCATTGCAAATATTTTAATAGATGGTTCTTTCCAGTCTACAGATGTTCCCTCAAATACTAGAGCCGAGGTGGCGCAGTGGTTAAAATGCAGCACTGCAATTCAGCAGTTCAGCTGTTCAAATCTCACCGGCTCAAGGTTGACTCAGCCTTCCATCCTTCCGAGGTCAGTAAAATGAGGACCCAGATTGTTGGGGGCAATATGCTGAACTCTGTAAACCGCTTAGAGAGGGCTGTAAAGCACTATGAAGTGGTATATAAGTCTAAGTGCTATTGCTATTGTTATTGCTAAATACAGTTCTACGTAGCACAAACATATATTTGATGGTCACAGAACCAAGAGTATGAAAATCTTGAGATACAGCGGCATGAGTGAGCCAGCCCAGAGTTTGTTAATTTTTTTTGATGCCATTCAAATAACAGTGGAAGCCCTCTTCAGGGAATTTGTTCCAATGAGTTGAGTCGGTTGAAGTTTCTTTAGGGGCTTAGGGATAGTGGTGATATACTCTAATTAAATTGATTGCAATTATAGTAATGCACACGGATGCTAATAGGATTCCAACCCCCAGAGCTATATGGGCGAAGGACCGGGCTAATACGGAGAGTCGCCGAGCAGCTGTTCGGTCACCAACTTTGTTAGCTTGCCGAGTCTGCAGGAAAAAAAAGGAATTTATGATGAAATTATACTGAATAATATTTCACATGCAGGAAATGTACATACTGAGTACACCAGAAGCTTCAGTTGTTTCAGCCAATGAAGAATTCTGTTGTCATGGGTGGCGCGATACATTTCAATAGGGACTGGCAGAGCCGAAGTTCATAGTTCACATCTTTTTAAAGCTTGCTTTGATAGATAAATAGCCAATATAAAAGTTTCTGGGAAATGATAAGAGTCAATAGAATCTGACTCAGTAGATAGCTAAACATGCATTTCTACAAATGGTTGCTCCAATTTTTAAAACTAAGCCTAAAAAAACCTTTAAACTCGTATGTGGAGATTCCCAGACATCCAGCTCATGGTTGCTCTTCTCTGCATTCTTTCTAGGGTCTCAGCAAAGGTGCTTTTTCAAGAGGCAACTGGACTTTCTGGTTTTTCTTTGAAGACGTTTCGCTTCTCATCCAAGAAGCTTCTTCAGCTCTCGCTTCTTCAGCTCTCGCATCTTCAGAGAAAAACCCAGAAAGTCCAGTTGTCTCTTTTGGGACAACCTTTAAACTCAATTCAATCTCAGCTTCTTCAGCCTTGTGTCCTCCAGGCTCATCATCTAGAGCAGTGTTTCTCAACCTCAGCGAATGTAAGTTGTGTGGGCTTCAATCCCCAGAATTCCTCAGCCAGCCACACATTGGGGTTTTTTTTAAAATACATTTTTAATATAAAATGCAAACAGAAATAAAGACAATGGAGAAAAGTGGAAAGAAAGGGGATAGAGGAGATAAAGTGAGGGAAGAGGTGAAAATCAAGATAAAGAAAAAGAAAGGAAACAAAAAGCAGTGACTTCCAACTTTTTTTGATGCAGAAAGATACAGCCTCACATCTTACAGTTGTTGAGGTTAAGAAACACTGCTTGAGAGATTAGGGAAAGCCACTTGAAGCTTACAACCAGGGGTGAAATCCAGCAGGTTCTGACAGGTTCTGGAGAACCGGTAGCGGAAATTTTGAGTAGTTCGGAGAACCGGCAAATACCCCCACTGGCTGGCCCCAGAGTGGGGAGGGAATGGGGATTTTGCAGTATCCTTCCCCTGCCATGCCCACCAAGCCACGCCCACAGAACCGGTAGTGAAAAAATTGGATTTCACCACTGCTTTACAACCTAAAGTCTAACTACTCTTAAAACCATTGTATTTAAAATGAAGCCCAGCTAAAGCCCAGCTGATTGTTGAACTGCTGTTTGCCACATAGTAATTCTCATCAGCAGAAGGCTACCTGTAAATTCATATCTCCCTTCCAAAATGAACATCAGGCTGGATTTTGGCTGTAGTTTACAGCACTCGCTGAGATTCCCTTACTGAAGGAGAAGGGTAAACATTAAAATGTCTGTACAACATTTTTCCTAAGAGCCCAGACCCAAGTTCTCTCCCTCCCTCCCTCCCTCTCTCACTTCCTCCCTTTTCTCTCCCTCTCTCCCTTTCTCTCCCTCTCTCCCCTTCTCTTCCTCGCTTCTGCTCTCCCTTTCTCTCCCTCTCTCCCTTTCTCCCTCTCTCCCTTTCTCTCCCTCTCTCCCCTTCTCTCCCTCGCTTCTGCTCTCCCTTTCTCTCCCTCTCTCCCTTTCTCTCCCTCTCTCCCCTTCTCTCCCTCGCTTCTGCTCTCCCTTTCTCTCCCTCTCTCCCTCTCTCCCTTTCTCCCTCTCTCTCCCTCTCTTCCTCGCTTCTGCTCTCCCTTTCTCTCCCTCTCTCCCTTTCTCCCTCTCTCCCTTTCTCTCCCTCTCTCCCCTTCTCTCCCTCGCTTCTGCTCTCCCTTTCTCTCCCTCTCTCCCTTTCTCTCCCTCTCTCCCCTTCTCTCCCTTGCTTCTGCTCTCCCTTTCTCTCCCTCTCTCCCTTTCTCCCTTTCTCCCTCTCTCTCCCTCTCTCCCTCGCTTCTGCTCTCCCTTTCTCTCCCTCTCTCCCTTTCTCCCTTTCTCCCTTTCTCTCCCTCTCTCCTCTTCTCTCCCTCGTTTCTGCTCTCCCTTTCTCTCCCTCTCCCTCTCTCCCTCTCTCCCTTTCTCCCTCTCTCCTCTTCTCCCTCGTTTCTGCTCACCCTTTCTCTCCCTCTCTCCCTTTCTCCCTCTTTCCCTTTCTCTCCCTCTCTCCCCTTCTCTCCCTCGCTTCTGCTCTCCCTTTCTCTCCCTCTCTCCCTTTCTCCCTTTCTCCCTTTCTCTCCCTCTCTCCCCTTCTCTCCCTCGCTTCTGCTCTCCCTTTCTCTCCCTCTCCCTCTCTCCCTCTCTCCCTTTCTCTCCCTCTCTCCTCTTCTCTCCCTCACTTCTGCTCTCCCTTTCTCTCCCTCTCTCCCTTTCTCCCTTTCTCTCCCTCTCTCCCCTTCTCTCCCTTGCTTCTGCTCTCCCTTTCTCTCCCTCTCTCCCTTTCTCCCTCTCCCTTTCTCTCCCTCTCTCCCCTTCTCTCCCTCGCTTCTGCTCTCCCTTTCTCTCCCTCTCTCCCTTTCTCCCTTTCTCCCTCTCTCTCCCTCTCTCCCTCGCTTCTGCTCTCCCTTTCTCTCCCTCTCTCCCTTTCTCTCCCTCTCTCCTCTTCTCTCCCTCATTTCTGCTCTCCCTTTCTCTCCCTCTCTCCCTTTCTCCCTTTCTCCCTCTCTCTCCCTCTCTCCCTCTCTCCCTTGCTTCTGCTCTCCCTTTCTCTCCCTCTCTCCCTTTCTCTCTCTTTCCCTTTCTCTCCCTCTCCCCCTTCTCTCCCTCGCTTCTGCTCTCCCTTTCTCTCCCTCTCTCCCTTTCTCCCTCTCTCCCTTTCTCTCCCTCTCTCCCCTTCTCTCCCTCACTTCTGCTCTCCCTTTCTCTCCCTCTCTCCCCTTTTCTCCCTCGCTTCTGCTCTCCTTTTCTCTCCCTCTCTCCCTCTCTCCTTAGCATAAGTTGCCCTTGCTGTGGGCTAATTTCAGTGACAAAAGACAGTGAATGTTAGTGCTTCATATCTTCCTTGTCTGTTAGCTCACATTTTTATATTGGATCCCATGCACCAAAGGTTCTCTTTTTGCAAGTAACATTATGTTCTCCCCACCCTCTTTCTGTCCTCCCCGCTCCCAGTGCTCACCTGTATTGAGAAAACCAAGGCAGCGACACCTAGGGGTAGAAAGCAGCAAAGCATGGTGAAGATGGAGTAGGCCAAAAAATCAGGTTCGTTAGTTGGCTGGGATGGGGTGATGATTATAGCTTGCTGAGGTTGTACAAACAGACCTTGATTGGATCCTGCATCAGGGGATATATAAAAAGTTTGGTATGGGGGTGGCATGACAGAAGGCGCTGTATTATCCATTGAGTATGGTGGTCCAGCAGGTTGGTTCAGAACCGGAACTGAAAGGTGCTCCTTTCCTGAGTATGGTGGTGGATTCATTGCATCAGATGTTTTTGTTTCCTGGTTCTCCTTCTTCAGTCAACCAATCAATAATATTTACTCAATCAATGACAAGCAAAACTCCTTCTTCAGTTCTCCACACTCCAGCACCTCAGCTGATGATGGAAGACTGTTGTGTTTTCCACCGTCAAACGTTTCTAGCGGAACTATTACAATTTGCTCTGATTCTTCAGTAGAATTATTTTCCAGTGACTTCCAGTTCTAGGTGGTAAGTAAATAGAATGAAGAATTAGACAATGAATAACCCAGCTAGATTAATCCTAGGTGTGGCACCTAGAAAAGGGGGATGACCTTGCTCAACAGCTGTAATCTTATTTCTTTTGAGTGATAAGGAAACATATATCCATTTCCCTCCCCCCACCCAGTGGCCTTCTTGGTAAGTTGTCTAAATCATTTCTCACCATGATGTTGATCATTTCACACAGCTCACGTTAGGAAGAAGTAGCTGTCTAGAAGTTTGCTGGGCACAAATAGCCTTTCAAAAGTCTTATCAAAATTATTGGGCCAGGAAGTGTGTGGATTCTTCTCTTTATCTTCTCCAGGTATAGCTGGAGTCCCTCAGGATTTTACTCTGCTGGTCATTGTTAACTATAGAGGGGGGGGTGCTCAACTCTGTTTCAAGGCCATTGGGCCAGCGCTGTCTGAATACTTTTCTGCAGTCATGTGGCCAGCATGATGTCACGGAACGCTGTTACCTTCCCACTGAAGTGATACCTATTTATCTACTTGCGTTTGCATGCTTTCAAACTGCTAGGTTGGCAGGAACGGGGACAAGGAACAGGAGCTCAACCCATCCAGAAGTGGGTTCCTCCTAGTTCGGACCGGTTCTATGGAACCGGTAGCAACTTGGCAGACTGGGTTGCTAGAACCGGCAGCAACCCAGGCCTGTCACGCCCCCGAACTGGCTCTCACGGTGGCGCCGTAGGCACCGCCATCTTGTTTTTCGCTTCTGCGCATGCTCAGAAGCTGTGTCCACGTCATGCGTCACTGAGCGAACCAGCAGCGAGGTAAGCCAGAACCCACCCCTGATCCTATCGTGTGGTGGTCGGGTCTCGAACCTGGGCTGCCGGGTTGCCAGCCAACAAGCCCAGCATCTTAACCAATGAGCCACCTCCCCACCCAGTACAAGCTCAATACTCTTTTGAAAATTCATTTGCAAGAAATAAATTACACGAGGTAGTGAGTCTTTTGTGATTCCTTAGCAGCAAAGTAAAAAAAAAAATAGCAGACATTCATTGACTGGAATTCATCTAATTCCCTAGGGAAGTGGAGTTTCTGTGAGCCATTTTGTTATCAGGGAAAGAATGACATGAAGCTCTAGGCACAGTATATCACTCACTGTTTCAGCCGGCATGGCTTGTTTATAAAAGTGTCCTTGGAAGAAATATGGAAGCTTTTGATATTCTGGTGGAACAATGCTTTGCTTCTGACTACTTGGCTGCTTGAAGGTCACAACAGGCCCCATTAAATTAATCCACGGTTCCTCTTTTTCTATCTATGGAAAGGTTTAGAGATGAAAAGCAACTGTCACAATGAATTGCAATGATGGAGAAGGCACTGCTCAAGAGGAGGCCTTCACTCAAGTATCTGAAACAACACGGGGAGGTGTATCTCTATTGCAAAGATTCTGTGACATGGAACGGAAGAAAGCTGTTATTATGATCACTTACAGTATAGGGCACAAACGAGTGATATATGTTAGAAATAGTTCTCCTCTGACTTCAGAGCAGGTTTATCAATCTCCTTCTCTAAATGATATATGTATGTGCTTATTCAAAGTCCTTTGTCTTCTGCTAATGATTAATCTAACCCAGGTGTGTCAAACTGGATTTCTTGAAGGGCCGGATCAGCATTGTAGTTCTCCTCCATGGGCCAGGGGGAGGATGGTGAGAGGGGCGGGACGAATGTCTCCTGCAGCACTCTGCCGGCCATTTTCCGGCCCTTTTCTGGCCTGTTTTCCAGCCGTTTAGCTGCCAGAGGCACTGCAGGCTGGTCCTTTGATATTTCCAGGCCGGACCCATGGGCCGGATTTAAGTTCCTTGTGGGCTGGATACGGCCCACGGGCCTTGAGTTTGACACTCCTGATCTAGCCTATCCTGGCCAACTTATTTCATTTGAATATGTTCCATATAATTTCAATCTTTCTTAATAAAGAAAGATTGGGTTAATGCATGGTTTAATACTATTGTTGTTCCCTTCCAACTTTATAGTTTTATCATTCTAAGCCAAGGTTTCTCAACCTTGGCAACTTTAAGGTATGTGGACTTCAACTCCCAGAATTCCCCAGCCGGCATGCTCTAAGCCAGTGTTTCCCAACCTTGGCAACTTGAAGATGTCTGGACTTCAACTCCCTGAATGCTCCCTGAATGCTGGGGACGGCGAAAAATGGCCCAACGGGCCTACCAGAAGTCCGGAGGCTTCAGTGAGGCCTGTGCACATGCATGGGGGGGGCAGCACAGGGGGGTTGTGCGCATGTGCAGGGGGGCAGCACAGGGGCTGTGCGCATGCGTGGGGGGAGGACATTGCATTATGGGTGTTGGTGTGGGTGTGCGTGCGCGCCCTTTTGGCACCCGAGCCAAAAAAGGTTCGCCATCAATGGACTAGGGGGTGGCATGATAGCAGTATTCCAACATGTAAGGGGCTGCCACAAAGAAGAGGGGGGTGGTCAACCTCTTTCCCAAAGGACCGGAAGGCAGGACAAGAAGCAATGGATCTGGAATGGAAACTAATCAAGGAGAGAGCCAAACTAGAACTAAGGAGGAATTTCCTGACAGTTGGGAGCACCCACAACTTCCACTGATTAATTGTTCTAACTGTGGAAGATGTGGGTACTCCAACAGTGGAGATTTTAAAGAAGAGATTGGACAGCCATTTATCTGAAATGGCATAGCGTTTCCTGCCTGAGCAGGGGGCTGGGCTAGAAGATCTCCGAGGTCCCTTCCAACTCTGTAATTCTGTTATTCTTACAGCCCATTACAGAATTTTACAGCTCTGATGTATTTTGTTTTCTGTACCTTCTTATAGTGAGTGAGTTAATGAGGTGTCTGACTTGCCTGTGAATGTTATCTGGATGTTCTCAATTTTGACAGTGTTTTCCCTCTTGTCCCCTTGGTAATGGAGCTTGCATATCTCTGTCTCTGTCAAGCTCAACTTCCTTATGCTCTGCATGTATTCATCATTCCGTTATTACAGCTACAATAATAGGAAGCCTACCAGAGCTGTCAGGAAAGAGATATAGCGAATTCTAGTGGCCATCTGGAATTTTGCTGGCAGCTTTATCTTTATTAAGCACACCAATTGAGTCAGCCTATCTGCCCCCACCCCCCTTTTAATCCATTGAATCCCAAATGCAGCACTATGGGTGGAAGTTTCAATGGTGGAAACTAACCAAGGAGAGAAGCAACCTAGAACTAAGGAGAAATGTCCTGACAGTGAGAACAATTAATCAGTGGAACAGCTTGCCTCCAGAAGTTGTGAATGCTCCAACACTGGACGTTTTTAAGAAGATGTTGGATAACCATTTATCTGAAGTGGTGTAGGGTTTCCTGCCTAAGCAGGGGGTTAGACTAGAAGACCTCCAAGGTCCCTTTCAACTCTATTATTCTATTCTATTCTATTCTATTCTATTCTATTCTATTCTATTCTGTTCTGTTCTGTTCTGTTCTGTTCTGTTCTGTTCTGTTCTGTTCTGTTCTGTTCTATTCTATTCTATACATTCTCATTCTCATTCTCATTCTCATTCTCATTCTATTCTATTCTAATTCTAATTCTAATTCTAATTCTATTCTATTCTATTCTATTCTATTCTATTCTATTCTATTCTATTCTATTCTATTCTAATTCTAATTCTAATTCTATTCTAATTCTAATTCTAATTCTAATTCTATTCATTCTCATTCTCATTCTCATTCTCATTCTCATTCTCATTCTCATTCTCATTCTCTTCTCTTCTCTTCTCTTCTCTTTTCTTTTCTTCTCTTTTCTTCTCTTCTCTTCCTGTTTCTCAGCCTTAGCAAATTTAAGATGCCCACAAATCTTAAAGTTCCCAAGGTTGAGAAACACTGCCCTAGAGCTTCACTAGCGGAAAGTGGTAGTACTGTTCAAACACTCCAGCATTGGCAGAATTCACGAGCAGAGCAATAGCAACTGATTCTTGGATGCTAGGAAATTGCACAACGGAGAGCTGGCTTTCAGCCAAGGATGGAATACATCTTTTCTTAGCTAAATGTTAGTGAACATTTGCCACGCTCCTCTGTGGCGCCAGAGTTAGAAATAAAAGCTCCTTTCCTGACTCACAGATCACCTGTTCGAACTGGTAGACATAACTCTTTCTTCCAATCCCAAGGATCCGGCCTCAGTTTTATCCAGCTGCCCTTTGCATACTGCGAAGTTCCCTCTCCCCAGATTGCGACACCTTGTCTCCTTCCACTGGGGGATATGAAAGTTTAAATAATTTACATCATGTTGAGCTTTGTTTTCTCTTTCCCAGACCTCACCCACTTCTAGAGTCTCTGTCATTCACGGATGCTTTGGGGTAGCGGAGGAGGCCATGCATCGGAGCAGGAAATGGGGAGATTTTTAGAAGCATTATTTTTAGCTGCTGAGTTATGGAATGGAATGGTGGAACGAGACCTTAGACCAGTGTTTCTCAACCTTGGCAGTTTGAAGGCTGGGGAATTCTGGGAGTTAAAGTCCACACATCTTCAAACTGCCAAGGTTGAGAAACACTGCCTTCGACATTGCCTTATAAACGGTTCTTAATGCCATCCAGAAAAGAATGGCAAACTTGGTGGGAGAGACTAGCAATAGCAATAGCACTTTTTAGACTTATATACTGCTTCATAGTGCTTTAAAGCACCCTATAAGCGGTTTACAGGGTCAGCATATTGCCCCCAACAAT
The DNA here is from genome assembly GCA_023053685.1 of Diadophis punctatus similis. Lineage (NCBI taxonomy): Eukaryota > Metazoa > Chordata > Lepidosauria > Squamata > Dipsadidae > Diadophis > Diadophis punctatus. Next base: position 8,481,039 of record JALIGW010000022.1, on the reverse strand, counting down.
CTGGGTCCTCATTTTACCGACTTTGGAAGGATGGATGGCTGAGTCAACCTTGAGCCAGTCAGGATCAAACTCCTGGCAGTGGGCAGAGTTTAGCCTGAATAGCCATAGCACTTAGACTTATATACCGCTTCATAGTGCTTTACAGCCCTCTCTAAGGGGTTTACAGAGTCAGCCTATTGCCCCCAACAATCTGGGTCCTCATTTTACCGACCTCGGAAGGATGGAAGGCTGAGTCAACCTTCAGCCAGTGAGATTTGAACAGCTGAACTGCAGCTAGCAGTCAGCTGAAGTAGCCTGAAGTGCTGCACTCTAACCACTGCACCACCTTGGCGCACCTCTGCCTCCCATGCTATGTTAACTGTGCCCTTTTCAACCTTCCTACTTGCCAGTGAGAGGAGGTTCTCACTGCCGTTCTTCGGTGATTCTCCTCCTACCTCTCCGACAGGACGCAGTCGGTGTTGACAGGAGGGCAGAGGTCAGCTCCTAGGCCCCTGGTTTGCGGGGTGCCACAGGGTCCCGTCAGCCAAACAATGTCGGTTGGCGGGCCCACGGGGGAGGGCTTTCTCTGTGGGAGCCCCATCTCTCTGGAACCAACTCCCACCGGAGATCCGGACTATCCCCACCCTACTGGCCTTCCGCAAGGCAGTAAAAACATGGCTTTTCCGGCAGGCGGGGTGAAGAAACGATTCCCCCATGTATGTATGGTTTTTAAATTGTAATAAAATGTTTTTAGATGTTATTTTACTGTTAGTTTTAATCTCTGTTGTAAGCCGCCCTGAGTCCCATGGGATTGGGCGGCCTATAAGAACTCTTATAAATAAATAAAATAAATAAAATGTCACTGAAGAGCTATATTTAGAAAGTTGGCATTGCATGGAAAAAACACATTGTTTTACTACAGATGCTGCATTGTCTAGAGTAGAGAATTGGTCTTGAGGATAATGAGGTACGCTGTGAGTGTTTTGAAGCAACTGCCTCCACTGGGAATTCCTTTTGAATAATTAATTATTTTTTTAAAAAAGAGGGAAATGCTGGATGTCTCCCCCCCTTTCATGGCAAAAAAATAGTGAAGTCCTTAAAGATTAATTTGACTCTGTATCTGGGGAATTCATTGACTATGAATGGTTGACAAACATGTCATGTACATAGTGTACAGCCCAGTAGCACAACAATTATCCCTGACCTATCACTTATCACCCGATTTGACCCTTAACCCCAGTGTTGTTGCATCACATTGAAGAAAGAATGGAGGGAGGGCATAAGAGGGATTAGAGCAGTGTTTCTCAACCTTGGCAGTTTGAAGATGTGTGGACATCAACTCCCAGAATTTCACAGCCAGCAACGCTGGCTGGGGAATTCTGGGAGTTGAAGTCCACACATCTTCAAACTGCCAAGGTTGAGAAACACTGGATTAGAGCTTATGTTCATTACCCATGGTTCCAGGTAATTTGTTTCCAGATCCTAACTGAAATTCAATGCAGAGTAATCAAGCGTTATGTCTTTTGGGCTAAAGATTAACAATCAAGGAAACAAAATTAAAACTTCTGGAGATGTCAACACCACAGTTCGAATAACCAACCAAGCAAAACTTGGCAGATGATCTTCAAGGATCTCTGCAGATTTAGGGGGCTTCTTGATGCTTCTTGGTTTTGGGGAGAAAAGAGATCCAGACTACTTTGGGGAGGGGGTCTGAAAGACAAGGCATCTGGTTTCCAATGTGGTTATTGGGCACCAAGTTTATTTACAAGTTAATGTTGTTCCTTGCGTCACTGAAAATCCCTGTTACATTGTCCCTCTGCATTGAGGTGTGGTTTGTGAGATGAGACAATAAGGAAAAATACAACAGGATGTTTCTGTCTCTGGACAAAGTCCATTGTGTGCTGGATGCTTTATTTATCTTTGTTGTCCTCTGTTCAATGTTTACCATCCACAGAGATGCAGATAATGGTTTTCCAACCTGACCTGGCTTCCATATCAGAGCAAGGGAGCGAGCGAGCGGGAGGGAGAGACCCCTCCCCTCCACCTGGGAGGGATGAGTCAGGATCCTTGCATCACAATAAACAGCCATTGTTTTCCAAGTGGTTGGCTCTAATCATTTGCACTCCCTGAGGATTTCATAAGGAATCATCCTACGTGTCTTCCAGTGAGTAGGACTGTGGTTGTTTTCCCCACCCTGTGGCACTCCTTGGCTGGCATCCGGAACGTATCCTAGCAGACAATTCTCCATCTATAAAACAGACCAATAGTTTTTACAAGGAGAGACAGCAACAGTTCTTAACAGAATGTTTGCTGCGTGATTTACCCTGCGTTGTAAAGGGATCTATTAGAACATGACCATGGCTGCCAGCAAGATAAACAACTCATGATAAATCAGTTTGGTCAGAGGCCGATATTCTCCATTCATAATTTGCTTTAACCATGTTTTGTGGAAGAAACCATAGTTCATGCTAAAATCTGGTTTTTCAATCATATTGGGTAGTTGAGCTTATCCAAATGAAACAAACTGATAGTTCGGCAGGATGATTACCAGATTCTGTTTTTCTCACCATAAACATGTATACATCTGAATTAGAGTGTGTTGTTTCTCTGTGTCATGTAATATATGTGGGTATATGCATAATTATCTATCTATCTATCTATCTATCTATCTATCTATCTATCTATCTATCTATCTATCTATCTATCTATCTACTCTCTCTCCCCCCTCTCATCTATCTATCTATCTATCTATCTATCTATCTATCTATCTATCTATCTATCTATCTATCTATCTATCTCTCTATCCATCCATCCATCCATCCATCTGTCATCTATCTATCATCTATCTATATTGTCATGTTTATGTAGTGTAAAATTGGAGGTGGTGACCCTTTAAGAGCTGTATGCAATGAAATTTCATTTTTAATATATGCCAATTAGTGTACATTCAAAGTGACAATAAAGTTATCCTATCCTATCCTATCCTATCCTATCCTATCCTATCCTATCCTATCCTATCCTATCCTATCCTATCCTATCCTATCCTATCCTATCCTATCCTAAAATCCAGTTGTGGGTTATATCAAGGGAGGAAAAAGTAAACAGTAGTAGCATTGCCTTAAGGTGCCTTAAAGCAGGTGGTTAAAAGTCTATGGAGATTCTCAGTCATCCTGATCATGGTTGTCCAAAGGTGCTTTTTCAGGAGGCAACTGGATTTTTCTTGCTTTTTCTTTGAAGACATTTTGCTTCTCATCCAAGTAGCTTCTTCAGCTCTGACTCATCCCTCCATTCCCCACCATCCAGTCAGAGCTGAAGAAGCTTCTTGGATGAGAAGCGAAACGTCTTCAAAGAAAAAACAAGAAAAGTCCAGTTGCCTCCTGAAAAAACACCTTTGGGGTTAAAACAGGTGGCTGCATCCAGATCAGTGGTGGCCGGTTCACACCGGTTCAGGCGAACCGGTTGTTAAATTACCTCCCCCCCCACTATCAAAGTGGATCCTGGGTGCTGCGCTGCCCTGCAATGGAGAAACGGACAACAGAGCAGCTGGCGTGAGGGAAGGAGAAGGCCGCTTTCCCTCTTCCTTCTCCCTGCTCTTCCTCCTTCCCTCGTGCTGGCTGCTCCATTGCCCGTTTCTCCATTGCAGCGCAGCGCCCAGGATCCACTTTGATAGCGGCGGGGGGGGGAATTAACAACCGGTTTGCTCAGGTTGGCTGTTGTGGGAGGCTCGTCAAACATGTGCAGTGGAACTGGAGGACGGGGATGGGCCATGCCTCCTACAACAGCCAACCTGACCTTGGACGAACCGGTTGTTAAATTATTTGAATCCAGGTCCCTATGTGTTTTGGAACATCTTTTGGAAACTGCATTTGAAGTCTGTTCAGGGGCATCCATGTGATTGCAGCCTCACTGCACTCATTGCTTGCCACACATGTAAAAAAAAGGAGGTACAATCTCACCATTGTGGTGAGAAACCTATGACTCATCGAAGACATCAAATACAGCCTTCCCCCTTGAGGCACAAATGACCAGGTTAAAATGGTCATACTTTGGAGAGTAAAACCTAACATCTTTGGAAGTTTATAACACTGGGAAAAATACAGGTAATCCTCAACTTACAACAGTTCATTTAGTGACTGTTCAAAGTTGCAACGGCATGGAAAAAAGTGACTTATGACCATTTTTCACGCGACCATTGCAGCATCTCCATGATCACATGATCAAAATCCAGACACTTGGCAACTGACTCACATTTATGACGGTTGCAGTGTCCCAGGGTCATGTGATCACTTTTTGCAACCTTCTGACAAGCAAAGTCAATGGGGAAGCCAGATTCATTTAACAACCGTTAACTTAAGAACTGTGGTAATTCACTTAACAACCATGGCAAGAAACATTGTAAAATGGGGCAAAATTCACTTGACAAATGTCTTACTTAGCGATATAAATTTTGGGGTTAAATAGTGATAGTAAGTTGAGGACTACTGTAGAAGGAAAGAGAAGAGAATCACTGGAGGCTTTTTAAAAAAGACTGGACAGCCACCTGTCTGAAATGATATAGGGTCTTCTGCTTCAGCAAGGGGCTGGACTAGAAGACCTTCCAGCTCTATTCTGATTGAACCAACCCATCAACCAAGGGACAATGGGTGTACTGTTGGGAGACCTGAAACACCAGGTTGGGATAGATTCCCCTGGAGAAAATCTACCGTATTTTTTCGGAGTATAAGACGCACCGGAGTATAAGACGCACCTTAGTTTTGGGGGAGGAAAACAAGGGAAAAAGGCCTCTGCCTCCAAGCAATTTGCCAAACAGCAAACAGCACAGATGATATACATTGTTTGCTATGTATTTCTGTGCATGTGTGCCTGACCCATAAAAATAGCAAAGAATTGGAGAAATGTACATTATGCCAGAAAGTTTTCTTAAATGTAGTCACACTAACTCCTCCCAATTATTTAAATAGATCTACTCCAAGGTAAGTCAGGATTTAACTCTAATACTAAACAGGACACTGTTACATTTTAGACTATACTTGTACAGAGCTGTTAAAATTAATTAAAATTTCTGGAAGTATACGTTATTCTCTATTATTTAAAAGAAGATACAATAGCACTGGGCCTCTTCAGAGCAAGCATTTATTTTAAAAGTCTTCTTTATTTTGTTAAGTTGTCTAGATTTACAGGGGTCTCCAACCTTGGCAACTTTAAGACTTGTGGACTTCAACTCACAGAATTCCACAGCCAGCAAAGCTAACAAAATTGGCTGTGGAATTCTGGGAGTGGAAGTCCACAAGTCTTAAAATTGCCAAGGTTGGAGACCCCTGGCTAGAACAATAATAAAGCAGTCTTTAAAAAATAAGTCTAATAATTTGAACATTCTACAGACATTTATAGTTATTCACTTACCCCCTTGAATCCAGTTCAGCAGAAAATAAAAACCTGTGTGTCTCTCCCAGCTATTTGCCTCTTTGCAGTTTCAGTTTCAGTTTCATTTTAGCACGTGGCAAATCAGCTGGGGATTGGGAAGCTGCTAAGGACTTGCTTGTCTTAACAGGCTCTTCCCTGTTTGCTGCAAACAGGTAAATTGCTGGAAGACAGAGGCCAAAGGGTGGGGGTGGGTGGGTGGGGCTATATTCGGTGTATAAGACGCACCCAAGTTTTCACCCTCTTTTGGGGGGTAAAAAGGTGTGTCTTATACTCCGAAAAATACAGTATGTCATTCCTAAACAAATTATCAAATAAGGACATAATTTATCAATATGTAAATAAAGTGAGAGGCAGTAGACAAATATTTAAAATAGCAACTTTCAGTACCATGCTTTGGGGTTGTTTTGTAGGATTTGAAGGGTTTTCTTTTGTGGAAATAGAAATAAGTTTGCCTCTGAGAACCCCCAACTCCAATTTCCATCCTAATTTTGGAAAAAGAAAAGAAAATCAAATATTGGCTAATTTAAATTGCCTTGAGCTCATTGTCTTCGGGAGGTGGCTTCATGGGGGCTATGGCTTGATTTAGTATGGTGTGTGACTCACTCAGGTAATAAATCCTTGTTCAGACTAAGGGAGGGAGAAATGAACCTCTTGCTGTGCTATAATTCAGCCCTTTGCAGGAACATCCAAGTGAAAGGGGATCAGATGGTATCTATGAGTGTGTCCTGCTTTTGAAAAAAACATGCACAGAACCTTTTGTTTGCAGCTTAATGTATATTATACCTATGTGGCTTCTCTCTTCTGGTGGATCCTGTCATTCTCCATGGTTTATGGAAGAGTTGAGGGAGATGAAATGGATTAAGAGATAGCAATAGCACTTAAACTTATGTACTGCTTCATAGTGCTTTCACAGCCCTCTCTAAGCGGTTTACAGAGTCAACATATTGCCCCTAACAATCTGGGTCCTTATTTTACCCACCTTGGAAGGATGGAAGGCTGAGTCAACCTTGAGCCGGTGGGATTTGAACTGCTGAACTGCAGCTAGCAGTCAGTTGAGGTAGCCTGCAGCACTGCACTCTAACCACTGCGCTACCTCGGCTGGAGATGCTTGTAGTATTGCTGGAAATCAATGAAGAACGAACTCAACTGAATACAGTTGCTATTGAGGCCTACCTTATGGTGGCAAGGATGGTGAAGCATCAGTACTTCTCTGCACTTATTGCATTTGTGAATAGTCAACCAGCAATCTTATTTAGGGTGATGCAAGCGCTCTTGGTATGGGAGAACGTGGCATGCACCTATAAAGTCACACATACTTTATAGGAATATGCAGAGCATTGTTAGACAGAATAGCTCACATTCACTCCCAGATGGATGGCAACTTTGGCACAGGTCCTGTGGAGATGCCTGAGCTGTAGCCTTGCTGTGTTATCTGGGAGAAGTTTGAATCTAGTGGGTCTGAGGTTCTCATAATTATGAGGTTGGGCACCTGTTTATTAGATCTACATAGCAATAGTAATAGCACTTATATACAGCTTCATAGTGCTTTACAGCCCTCTCTAAGCGGTTTACAGAGTTCAGCATATTGCCCCCAACAATCTGGGTCCTCATTTTACCCACCTCAGAAGGATGGAAGGCTGAGTCAATCTTGAGCCGGTGAGATTTGAACAGCTGAACAGCTGAATTAGCAGTCAGCTGAAGTAGCCTGCAGTGCTGCACTCTACCACTGCGCCACCTCGGCTCATGCGGTGGCGCAGTGGTTAGAGTGCAGTACTGCAGGCTACTTCTGCTGATCACCGGCTGCCAGCAGTTTGGCAGATTGAATCTGCCTTTATGTTCTGTGTGACACCTAGACTTCAGTAAGTGTTCAAAAAGTGAATGAGTGTCTTTTCGAACAGTGAGAATGAAAACTTGAAAGTAAAGAAGAAACTAAACTTCTTTGAGTAGATAAGAAACCATTAAAGAGTCTTTCTTTCTTACTAGGGGAAAAAAGTCAAGATTATTACATCAGTCGTGTGATATGAGCCATGGTGGCGCAGTGGTTAGAAAGTAGTACTGCAGGCTACTTCTGCTGACTGCCGGCTGTTTGCAATTTGGCAGTTTGAATCTCACCAGGCTCAAGGCTGACTCAGCCTTCCATCCTTCCGAGGTGGGTAAAATGAGGACCCAGATTATTGGGGGCAATATGCTGACTCTGTAAACCGCTTAGAGAGGGCTGTAAAGCACTATGAAGCGGTATATACGTCTATGTGCTATTGCTATTGCTATCCTTCCTTGGTGGCGAAAGCCCTCCAGAGAGGTGATGCATGGTTGGGTTTTGGCAGTGGTAAATTCTTCTTTGAGAGAGGGGGTGGTTCTTCTGTCCTTTAAAGAAGTGTGTCTCCTCAAGAAGTCATCACTAGATCCTACTGAAGATTACAAGATCCTACTGAACTGGACAATTTTCATCCAGCATCCAACTTTTTCCTGTTAGAGAAGGTTGTAGAGAAGGTGGCTTCCATGTAGCTGGAGAGAATTTTGGACAAAGTGGATTATCTAGATTGGTTGGTTCTGGACGGAGTGGCACTATCCCAGATATACTGGTGCACAATCATCTGGAATCACAAAATCTGCTCAGTGAGGAGGTGCCAGATGTGGCTAGGAAGTCCTTTGTGCAACTTTGGACTGGGCGCCAGTTGTACCCATTCCTGGATTGGGAAGGCCTACTCTCAGACATTCATGCCCTGGTCACTTCCCACATGGATTACTGTAATGTGCTCTACATGGGGCTGCCTTTGAAGAGCATCCAGAAGCTTCAGTTGATCAAAAAGCAGTGGCAAGCACAGTTATGTCTAACTAGACAACTGACATTATATCTTGGCTAATAGGCTGCATTGGCTGCCAATTTTGGGGGGGAGGACCCCTACACAAGTGGATAGCCTCATTCCTATCTAACAGGCAACAAATGGTCAAAATTGGGAGGGCCCTATCAAAACGAGCACCAGTTAATAGCGGTGTCCCCCAAGGCAGCAAATGTATATGAGAAGTAAATAAATGCAGAAGTAGGGAGTATGCAACAGGCACACACCCATGACACAAATACATCCATGGAGAGACACACCCACCTATAGACACACAGATGTATAGACCTTCCTTTCCTCTGTCTTTCCCCAACCCCAGCTTAATTTCCTCTTTCCTTTTCCTCCCCTGCAGACACAGAGATACAGGACAGGGAGGAGGGGAGACAGAGAGGGAGGTCAGAGGGAGGAGGGTCTCTTTATAAAGTTGCCAGGGTCGAGGAATCCTTTCAGATTGCTGGTGCCAAGGAAGAAGTCCCAATTGTGAATCCTAGCCCCCTCTGAGATGGGAGCAGAACATTTTCTCATTTTCATTTTGGCAGCAGGTAAGATGCATAAGATCAAGACTTTTGGAGGAGCACTAGGGAGGCATTTTGGTAGGGGCACGTCTAAAATCCAGCATCTCAGTGTGTGGAGAAAATGGTCTGAACCTACTTCATTCTCAGTTGATTAAGCCTGTCTAGACCAGGTTCCTGGCAGATGTGTTTGAACTATAACTCCTATGTTCCTCAAGCAACAAACTCCATGTTGCCTGGAAAGGTGATGGGAGCTGTAGTACAACCCCTCTGGTTACATCAGGGTCAAAGAAGACTGATGTAAAGACATAAGGAGGTTGTGCAGTCAAAAGAGTAGCTGTGGGGCATACACCTACAACGACTTCATCCAGCAGTATCATTTTTCTGTGGTTCCAGGTTCCTTATGTTAACTGTTTTTTTTTAAACTCCTGTTCTTAAGAGTTTGCTTAAAGGTTGTTGAGGAGTTCCAAAGGTGATTTTTCAGGAGGCAACTGGACTTTTCTTGTTTTTTTCTTTGAAGACATTTTCGCTTCTCATCCAAGAACCTTCTTCAGCTCTGACTGGATGGTGGGGAATGGAAGGATTTATATTCCTTGCAGACAGCTGGTCATTTGCATCCTTTTAGAGGGTCGTTGAAGCACTTGGAGGTTTATCTGTGTTCTCAGGGTCATCTGAGTAGTGCTCCTGGTTCCTGGAGCCTGCAATTTTGGGACAACCATGACCTCGATGACTGAGAATCTCTACAGATGACCAGTTGTCTGCAAGGAAGATAAATCCTTCTATTCCCCACCATCCAGTCAGAGCTGAAGAAGCTGCTTGGATGAGAAGCGAAACATCTTCAAAGAAAAAAAAACATTTTCAGTTTCCTCCTGAAAAAGCACCTTTGGGTCAACTAGGACCTGGATGACTAAGAATCTCTACAGACGATTGGTTTTTTTTTATTTATTTTTTTATTTTTTAAAAAAAAATAGTTTTATTGAGTTGTTTTAAAATATACAAAAATACAAAAAGACATAATACATAAACAAAAGTGAAAAAGGAAAAAACATACAAAAACAACATGTAAAAAGAAGGCGTATGCATATATATATACTTATATAGGTATCTATACATAAATCAAGCTTATTTATTACTGTATATTTTCATATTTAATGATATTCTAGATATATAAATACAGAAAAAAAAGGCTATACATCGACACATGCACACCCACACGCACACACACATACACACACAAAGAAAGAAAAATATATATATATACATACATATAAATACAGTAAAAAAAAGAAAAAAAAGTTGTATATATTTGTTACAGCATTTGCGTATCGTGTCATTTCAATATCTGGTTTGTTGTGTCCCTAACTTATCATCAGTCTTTCTCAATTTGATTATTATCACCCTTATTATCACAAATTGATTTGTTTATTCTATTGTTTATTTTCCATCCACTTATACCAGTTATCCCAAATTTTGTAATATTCTGAGTCTTCTTTATCTTGTATTTTCATTGTTAATCTACACATTTCTGCGCAGTCTAAGATCTTAGTTATTAACATTGTGTTAGTGGGTATTAAATCGGTTTTCCAGTGTTGTGCGTATAATATTCTGGCTGCTGTGATTATATGAAGTATGAGGTAGTGAGTCGGTTTATCTGTTTTTGTTTTCGTTATTCCTAGTAAAAATGTTTCCGGTTTAAGCTCTATCTTTTGTTTTGTTATCTCCTCAATCCAATTCTGTATTTTTTTCCAGTATTTTTTGATTTCTGAACATGTCCACCACATGTGATAATACGTTCCGTACTCCTGCTTACACTTCCAACATTTCGGTGATAAATGTGGAAACATTTTTGCCAATCTTGCCGGGGGCAGGTGCCACCTGTAAAACATTTTGTACGTATTTTCTTTGTAGGATGCGGCCATCGTCTACAGACGATTGTTGAGGAGGTTGGTATATCTCTGAATCTTTGGATCTTCTCATTTGGATTCGTCCATGATAGCTAGGGCATCCTGAGACAGTCAGATACTTCCACCCAACTAAACTAATTTCTGGAGGAAAAAGTAACTTTGGAGAACACAAATGTTGACATCAGAATCTGCTATAATCAGGAGAGTTCCCAAGTGTTTAGAGAGAAGCCATAGTTAATACAGGGTGTGCTACCTTTAAAGATACAATACCTGGATTTTGAAAAAAAAAATCTTCAATTTCCCATTACTTATCAGATTTGTTAGTCTGTCCCCCTTTTTGGTTTCCCTCCTCTTCCCTAAAGCACATTGGTTCCAAAATGGTCATTTCTGTGGAATGCAATTTCTGTAGGAGAGATTTCCACATTAAACGTATAATCCTATAGACACCATCAAAGGTATTTTTGTGTTGGCATGTAGAGCATTCTGCAACACCTGATAATATATATTTTGTTTGGCTTCAAAATATTTTGAGTCCAAAATTTATTCTATAATCTAATAAAAATGTTTAAAAAAATGTTTTGAGTCAAAAAAGACACCTGTAAATATTGTGCAAAGTTAGAATGACATTCACCTCTGGTCACACTAGATCAGTGATGGCGAACCTTTTTTGGTTCGCGTGCCAAAAGGGGGGGGAATGCGGGGGATCACGTGTGTGCGTGCCCACACTCATAATTCCATGCACCCCCGCACATGCACGCATGACCCCCCTGCTCCCAGCATGCAATGGCACGCCCATTTTTCGCTCTGCCCAGGCTCCAGAACCTTTCTAGGAGCCTGGGGAGGGCGAAAACGGCCTTCCCCACCCCCTCTGGAGGCTGGAAACAGCCTGTTTCCCGACTCCCAGTGGGCCCAGAAGGCCCGAAAATCAGCCGGCTGGTGCACACATGCACGCCGGATCTGAGCTCGCGTGCCCACCGATATGGCTCCGCGTGCCACTTGTGGCACCCGTGCCATAGGTTCGCCATCACGGCACTAGATACATTCCAAACCATAGGGGCTACCATACACAGATAAATGCTTAATTTCATTTTCTCATATTAAAAAAATGGCTAATAATAATAGATTTAAAATATGGGGACTATGCCCAGTAACAAAAATCCAGTGGTAATCTAGGTTGATTCTGTAATCCTAACTGTATTTATAATCTTTTTTAAAAAATAGTTTTTATTAAATTATTTACATTTAAAAACATACAAAAAAGAACATGACAATCACAAATACATTACGAACATATACAAAAACATAAAAAGCACATACAGCTATTTATATTTATAAATATTTATAATGTATAAATGTATACATTATACATGCATTTATAATCTTAATTGCATTGATATGATGTTTTTATATTTGTGCTAAAAGCTTAATTTTTTGTTATACCTAGGGAGGTTAGACAGAGGGAACAATGGGAGGGCTTTAACAGCAGCACTGGATACAGATTTTGTTGGTCAATTAATAATGATAGAGATGGTTTTCTGGATTTCTGCTGCCTTATTATATGATCATTATATTGCAAAATATAATTATATTTTATTTTCAACCACTCTGACCTTTCTACTGTTGTTCTCATTTTTGTTTGATTGATTGCATTCTGACTAGGGAAAATGACAAGGGAAGGATGGAAGAAGTATCCAGTATATTATGGTTGGTAACGAGAGCCCTGAATTTAGAAGTGTATAAAACTCATGCAGTTCATCAGCTAAAGTTTCCTAAACCTTCAACTCCTCATTTTTTTTCAAGCAACTGGAGACTTGCACTCATCATCAAATATGAAACAACCAAGATCATTTAAGACATAGTGCTTCTGGTCTTCCTAGTTGTGGGGTCTATGGTGTTCTCTGAGCTTGGGTGAGCAACCAAGATCAGAGAGCACCCAAAACATCACAGTTCATTCCTGAAGGACAAATATTCTTGGCCATCAGTGATTTCATAGCTCCAATAAAGGAGAATATTTGTAGCTCAGGGTTGAAATGAATGATCCTTGGTGCTCTCTGAGCTGGCTTGTTCTCTTACAGATGTTTCATTCATATATATGTACACTGAGAGCATATGCACCAATGACAAATTCCTTGTGTGTCCAATCACACTTGGCCAATAAAGAATTCTATTCTATTCTATTCTATTCTATTCTATTCTATTCTATTCTATTCTATTCTATTCTATTCTATTCTATTCTATTCTATTCTATTCTATTCTATTCCCCTAATTAGGTAACATCACGAGACACTGATGATGTTACCTAGTTAGGGTAATGAAACATCTGCAAGAAAACAAGCCAGCTCAGAGAGCACCAAGGACCCCGATTTCATAGTTGTTGTAAATGTTATTGCTACCCCAAATGATGGCTTGGTTGCAAAGTTTGCTTAGTACAGATTGCAGATCACAGCTTACAACCAGCTGCAAAACATCAGGCCTCCAGAACACCTGGATCTCTGAAAGCTTGGTGTAGTCCTCAGGAACAATTGCTGAGCTGTACTTTTTAAAGTGATTGTGCAGAATTACTCCACATTGCACAAATCACCTGAATGGTTTTTCATTTAAGTCCAATTTCTGTTGGACTGCCTGACTCTTGTCCATTTCTCTGTATGTCCCCATCTGCTTTATGGAGTTGAGATCCTAGAAGATTACTTTAGTGCCAAGTGTGGTCTTCAGTGGCAGTCCTTTGGATATATTTAGAAGAAAATATTGCCTGGATTATTATTGAGATGGTTTTGCTCATTATTATCAGAAAAATAAATAAGACTTTCATGGAAGTTTTTCCACGGATGCATATTTTCTCTCTCTCCCAAGGGGCTGTATTGGGTGCCAAGGAATCTCTGGAAATTATTCCTATAAATGGGAACGTGGAATTGAACACACAGACATATTTTTTATGCAAAGGTAAGTACAGAAAAATGACCTCTACATATATAAAAGTGTCATTAAGGCAGTATTTTACCTGGGGGGGGAGGAGAGAGAGAATGGATTGAGTGGGGAAGCTCAGTTTATGCATTGTAACCCAAATGCACAATTTGTCCTGTAACGTCTGTACATTGGTCAGATAAAGAGAGAAAAGATCCTTGAATAAAACTGAATCACATTGTCCTACTTAGACCAAGACTGTCCAAGGCAAGACCTTAGAATAGAATAAGAGAGTCGGAAAGGACCTTGTAGGTCATCTAGTTCAACCCCCTGCTCAAGCAGGGGACCCTATTCCATTTTTGACAAGCAATTTACAATTAGGAATATATTCAGTGTGATTTTGTTATGTCCAAAACATTGATCACACTTTGCTTTAACAGAATAACAGAATTGGAAGAGACCTTGTAGGTCATCTAGCCCAATCCCCTGCCCAAGCAGGAGACTACCATTTCTGACAGATGGCAGTCCAATCTCTTCTTGAAAGCTTCCAGTGATGAAGCTCCCACAACTTCTGAAAGCAAACTGTTCCATTGGTTGATTGCTCTCACTGTCAGAAAATTTCTCCTCATTTCCAGGTTGAATCTCTCTTTGTTCAGTTTCCATCCATTATTCCTTGTCCTGCCATTGGGTGCTTCGGAAAATAGCTTGACACCCTCCTCTCTGTGGCAGCCCCTCAAATATTGGAACACTGCTATCATGTCTTCCCTGGTCCTTCTCTTCTCTTCTCTTCTCTTCTCTTCTCTTCTCTTCTCTTCTCTTCTCTTCTCTTCTCTTCTCTTCTCTTCTCTTCTCTTCTCTTCTCTTCTCTTCTCTTCTCTTCTCTTCTCTTCTCTTCACTAGACTAGCCGTGTCCTGTTCCTGCAACCGTTCTTCATATGTTTTAGCCTCCAGTCCACTAATCCTCTTTGTTGCTCTTCTCTGCACTCATTCTAAAGTCTAAACATCTTTTCCCAGGCTGCCTCTTTCCTCCCCACCCCTCCCCTCAATTTATAGGTTTAAAATATTATTTGAATGAAAATTATTAATGCATATCTGGGGGCTTTGAAGTTGCTGGGCTCCTGCTCATTTGTTTCTGATATTGGCCACATCAACTGAAGCGGATGTGGATTGATATTATACAGCACCAGCCAACCAAAATTTCTCTAGCACAGATTTGAACAACCAACAGTTTTAGTTTGAAGTTTAAAATTGCTATGGAGAGATGGAGAAAGGTGCTTAAGTTGTCATAATTCCTAGGGAGTTTCCCATGACTTGGCTCTCTGCAGAGTTTCAAACTGGTGGGTTGCTGGGATTTTTTGGAACTCGATGGCCTGGTGAAAATTAGACCTATAATAGTGGCTCCTGTTTTTATGTGCGTCTAGACCAGGGGTGTCCAAACTATGGTTCTTTGAGGACCTGTGGACTTCAACTCCCAGAATTCCTGAGCTAGCCATGCATCCACTTAAGAGCACAAATTCCTTAACAGGGAAGCTACACACATTCCTTCTTTTTGTCTCCCTTCTGAGGTCTCCTCTACTTGTACGCACTGCACAGGTGCAGAAACATTTTCTTTTGGAAGCACCGAGACAAACTTCTATAGCTTTGAGGGAAGGTCAAGTACCTCCTTGAAGTGACATGAAGCAATATTACCTTCACCTCCCATCAATGATGGGATTCCAAATCTTTTCCTACCAGTTCTATGAGAGAGCGCTTTGCGTGCGCAGCACTCAAAGACCGCCCTCAGTGGCAGCTCTGGTGAACTGAGCTGTTGTTTAGCTCAGCTGAGGCATGGCAATCCACTCTGCCGCGAGAATTCAGCTGAGGTAAAAAACAAGGGAATATAGGACAGGGAATGGTGGGGATGGGAGGGCGGCCCCAGCCAGAGGTGGTATTTGCCTGTTCTCCGAACTACTCAAAATTTCTGCTACCGGTTCACCAAAACCAGTCCGAACAGCTGAATAGCAATAGCAATAGCAATAAATTAAAAGAACAATAAATTAAATTGCACTTAGACTTATATACCGCTTTGCTGTGCTTTACAGCCCTCTCTAAGTGGTTTACAGAGTCAGCATATTGCCCCCAACAATCTGGCTCCTCATTTTACCGACCTCAGAAGGATGGAAGGCTGAGTCAACCTTCAGCCAGTGAGATTTGAACAGCTGAACTGCAGCTAGCAGTCAGCTGAAGTAGCCTGAAGTGCTGCACTCTAACCACTGCACCACCTTGGCGCACCTCTGCCTCCCATGCTATGTTAACTGTGCCCTTTTCAACCTTCCTACTTGCCAGTGAGAGGAGGTGGGGAAGCCGCTCTGACTTGGACCGATCCAGACGGGAAAGAAGTTGAAGAGGATTCAGAGCCTTACCGGGTGCAGGTGATTGATGAATTGTCCAAGGGGCTGGCGATGACCCTCACTCACCCAGATCAGGGTGGGATTTTCAAGTGTGATGGAGAATTTGACTCCGGAAAAACTGCTACTCATCAAATTGAAATCCGCGTGATCCGTAAGTAATATTTATTTGAGCATCCAGGAAGAGGTTTCAGTGGAATATAGAATACACCTGCAGAATGAAACCCAAAATGGATGAGTAGCTGAGACCCAAAATGGGAAAGTGGACAAAATGGTGGAGAGAGCAAAGCTGAAAAAAAACATTAACATGCAGCACAGTTCATTAATTGTGCTTTCAAAATCTGCCTCACCCATGGACACCAGTGTCTTAACTTCTCTAGAACCCCAGAACATATTAAGAACATTTTTATTTTGATGCATTTCCAGAGCATGCCAAAGAGTGGTGCGATGGCCTAGAGGGGGAGCTCTCGCCTCACAATCAGAAGGCTGTGAGTTTGACCCTAGGTAGAGGCAGATATTTCTCTCTCTGGGCACAATAAGAATATATCTGCTGAATATAACTCTGCATTGGAGACAGGAAGGGCATTCCGGCCAGTAATCATTCAGCTCCATTCAGTTGCCCAGACTCCACCCTTCAAAAGTTTATGGGGTCAATAAATGATGATGATGATGATGAAGATGATTTCCAGAGCATGCCAAGGAAGAAAACTACATCAGACCTTGCAAATTCAAGATTCAAGGAGATTCAAGGAAAATGTTTAGCTCACCTCTTTCCGTATTTCTATTTCTTTTCCTACAGCAAGTGTGGACCACACCCAGTGTCCTCTTCCTAGCTAAATTGTTGGCATGCCCTGCCAACTTTTATTTATTTTCTGTTTTAATCTATAAAAAATCCATTACTATATAAAGTTATTAAGTTTTGTGTTACTTTCAAAGATTACAGTTTGCTCAGGGGTAAATATAGTTAGCGGGTTGTCCCAAAACTTTCTTCTTCATTTTGAATTCAGTTCTAATGTTTTATTTCATTTCTTTTCTCTTAAGAATTGTTTGAGTCAGGTGGTATATCAAACAAATAAACAAAGGACTGAATGCATCTTTAATATTTCTTGTCTCGTGACAGTAATACAATTAAATGAAATGCATTGATTTGATTCAGAATGTTGTGCAAACACTAGGGCACCCATCGGAGGTGGGGTTGAAAAAATCAAGATGATTGCTGTAATGGCATTAGCAGACATATATACTGCTTCACAGTGCTTTACAACCCTCTCTAAGCAGTTTACAGAGACAGCATATTGCCCCCAATAACAATCTCGGTCCTCATTTTACTGACTTCGGAAGGATGGAAGACTGAGTCAACCTTGAGCTTGGTGAGATTCAAACTGCCAAATTGCAGACAGCCGGCAGTCAGCAGAAGTAGCCTGCAGTACTACATTCTAACCACTGCTCCACCATGGCTCATATCACATGACTGATGTAATAATCTTGACTTTATTCCCCTAGTAAGAAAGAAAGACTCTTTAATGGTTTCTTATCTACTCAAGGAAGTTTAGTTTCTTCTTTACTTTCAAGTTTTCACTCTCACTCTCATTCACTTTTTGAACACTTACTGAAGTCTAGGTGTCACACAGAACATAAAGGAACACTTTCGAAATAGGGTGTCAGTTCATTGTGGTTTAAGGGTCATTGTTGCATTCCAAAACGATGGACTGCCTTAAGGTGAAGCACCTTGTTGAAGTAGATCATCCCTAGCAATTCGTCACTGCTTTTTGTTTTCTAATCTCTGCCTTTGATTCGCAGAGAGACCTACGTTTGTGAACACAATGGATCTTGTGAAGGAAGTTCACGAGGGCCAAAATGTAGAATTCAGCTGCCTGGTCAAAGGAATACCACTACCAACTATTAGATGGATTTTTGGAAACCAGGACATCAGAAATATTAAGGAAAGTGAGTATGAGATTATTTATGGAGATCTCTATTTAACAGAAGGGACAACTTTTTTGTAGTGGGGGACAACAAGTAATATCTTTTTGGAGAGGGTAAAGACTATATTGAATTTGATGAAGCTAGAAAATGTCCAGGGCTACTCTACATTATATGAAACCAGGATTTTCTACATTTTCTCATATTTTGGAGGATGAATTTTGTCTCTTCTTCTTCTTCTTCTTCTTCTTCTTCTTCTTCTTCTTCTTCTTCTTCTTCTTCTTCTTCTTCTTCTTCTTCTTCTTCTTCTTCTTCTTCTTCTTCTTCCTCCTCCTCCTCCTCCTCCTCCTCCTCCTCCTCCTCCTCCTCCTCCTCCTCCTCCTCCTCCTCCTCCTCCTTTAAAAAACCTGTAGCCATTTTTTATTTATTTCATTATTTATACTTAGCTTCTCCCCATTCAGATCCTCTCAGCTGGAGTAGAGATTTTCACTGCATTACACATTTGCCCCAGGCTGGGGAATGTATAGTTGGGTAACAGCAACATACTGATGTACCAATCTCTGGGATATCAGAAGATTTTGCCCTACATCTCCATGTAAATGCTAAATGAAATAGAGAAAGGATTGAGCTTATGAACTACTGAAACACTATTATTACCGGGTATTATAAAAACAATTTTGAAAGTCTGATCTTCTCCCTTTCCTCCCTTCCCCTACATGAAAGACAATCAAAGCGGGGCAATCTTGAGTTTTTTCTTCACCTTTTCCTGTCTCTCCAGGTTAAATGGATGTTTCCATAGTAATCACTAAATTCCCTTTTCAAGGCCACATCTGTACTTCTCTATATTGAGGGCCCAACTGTGATGGACTGTGCACCTGAAGAAGCAGTGGAGGAAGTCTTGGCAGCAAAGAACTTTTGCAGGAAGAAGGCAGTATATTCCATAGAGATGCCCAAATTCAGAAACTGCACAGCTCTGTGCTGGACAGGGGAAGGGGGAAGAGGTTCGGGATAGGCACACCATAGAATCTTTCAAGATATATCTGGTCAGTTAAAAAGCTTTCATTTGGAAGATTTTGTCCATTAGGTCAGGGGTCCTCAACCTCCAGTCTGTGGACCAGCAGTGGTTCATGACATGCCAGCAACTGGACTGCACAAACAAGCGAAGCCCCATCCATGGGATCCAGGCAGCATGCAAAATCTTGTCCTCTCCGGTCCACGGAAAAACCTTTCTCCATGGAACTGGTCCCTGGTCCCCAACAGGTTGGGGGCTGCTGCATTAGGTGTAAGCAAGTAAAGGATTGGACTTGTTTGGATTTTGCTGTGTTGTTTTTGTGCCTGACATCAGCTTCTGCTTCCTTACACAAGCTGATTGAAACTACCAACTCAAGAAGTGGGGGCGGGGGGCAGAAGGAATCACTGCAAAATGCAAATGTTGTCGAGGATACGGCACATATAATATTTGAATGTAGGATGTATGAGGAAGTAAGAAAACAATACCTGTCCCCAATTATAAATAAATTTTCCCACTGGAATGTAAGGCATAAATTAACATTTCTATTGAAGGCAGGGAAGTAGGGTTGCACAGATCCCTTTCAAGTTCTGCCATAGGTCATTCACAAAAATGACTAATCCCACCCCATTCCTAAACCTGAAAACTGGCTGAAATGGATTCAGAAAGCACATACCGTATGTTATATAGTTGTTGTGTTTTGGGGAGTCCTCAAAATGAAGGAAACTTGTTCTTGTTTCTAATTAGTTGTGGTTACATAAAGTTTGATGGGTTTCATTTAGCCTCAAGACTAAATTTACTATTACTATTAGTCTTCTCATCGTTCCTTCCACTTATGACTGTATGACTGTAACTTGTTGCTTGTATCCTTATGATTTATATTAATATTGAATGTTTCCTGATTGCTTATTTGTACCCTATGACAATCATTAAGTGTTGTACCTCATGATTCTTGACAAATGTATCTTTTCTTTTATGTACACTGAGAGCATATGCACCAAAGACAAATCCCTTGTGTGTCCAATCACACTTGGCCAATAAAGAATTCTAATTCTATTCTATAGACTGCCTGGGGCTGCAAATTGCATTAGAGACAGATTTAATTATCATAGCCATTTCTTTTGGGTTTACAGGGCAACTACTATTTGTTGAAAATGGGACGCTGCTGATAGAGAACACCCAATTATCCGATGCTGGTATTTACATTTGTGAGGCAACCATTGAAGAACGCAATGAAGTAGCTTTTGCAAACTTTACGCTCAACATTAAATGTAAGTTCTCTTTTTTCTGTCTCATGGCACTGTACTACATTAGGGAGCACTGATTTTTCTATTGGTGGGTGATTTTTTTTTTGCTGCTTTCAAATCAGTGTTGACTCATAGAGAATGGCTGGACAATCCCTGCAGATATTTCGGAAGTGCCTTCTTCCTAGGGCTGAGAGAGATTGACTGGCTCAAGGTCACCCAGCTAACTTTGTGTAGTGGTGGGATTCAATTTTTTTACTACTGGTTCTGTGGGCGTGGCTTGGTGGGCATGGCTTGGTGGGCGTGGCAGGGGAAGGTTGCTGCAAAATCCCCATTTCCTCCCCATCAGCTGGGACTTGGGAGGCAGAGAATAGATAGGGGCAGGGCCAGTCAGAGGTGGTATTTACTGGTTCTCTGAACTACTCTAATTTTTTGCTACCGGTTCTCTGAACTACTCAAAATTTTCGCTACCAGTTCTCCAGAACTGTTCAGAACCTGCTGAAACCCACCTCTGCTTTGTGCCCAAGTGGGCTAGAACTCATGATCTCCTGAATTTCTAGCCTGATGCCTTAACAACTACATCAAACTGGCTTTGACAATTAGGCTGGCATGCTATGAATCTTATTTTGAGAAGGGGGCATGGATCACATTCAGGATGAAGTCTGGGAAACTTCGAATGGACATGTGTATCGATTTGATAGTGAAATCTTTCTTCTAGCTGAATTTATAGGCATAGAGAATTATGTAATGGTCATTTTTCAAAATTGATATTGAACCAGAATACATGTGAATACCAAAGTCTGGACTTCTGAACATTTTGAATATGGGCCACAGTTCAGAATAAGTCTATATGATAATGAATTCTGGAGGAGAAGGCTTTGCAAAGTAAACATGCTAAGATAAAAGTCTATAAAAACCTCACGTTTTTGTGCAAGCTCTATTTTGTTGAAATTAGTAACGTCAAATGAAAATTGAGAAACCTGATTTTGCATTAGAATATAGTGGAAGTTGTAATCGCACGAAAGAAAACCATTCTTCTTCTTTTTATTATAAAAATGATTCAATATGCTCTGCTTGGTATGGCTAATCTTTTATCAATGTCATATTGAGCATGAATTGCTTAACTCTAATAAATCTCTGCTCATTTATTGATGGTATCTCTTTTAAAAAAAAGAAACCACTGCTTGAAATGAATAAACACAATGGCTACACTTAGAACAACCGGAAATTATTTTCATTCCTTTGAGAGAAGTTGGCTATAAATTAGTGAGTTAGTGAGACGGTTTTCATTTTCATTTTCGTTGTCATGTATTTTGAAAGCCAGAAAAGTCTACAGAATAGTTCGGCTGCCAGCGATTGCTAGTTCATTTCATTCACACTGTTGTGTGATCTAGCATGTGCCATGAGGACTAGTTACACCTCCTTTCCCAAAAAGATGCCTAGCTTTGAACTACCTCATCAGCAATGGACAATCCTGAACAGGATTCGCACCTCAGATGGGATTCTGCTGGGATTCTTTGTATAAATGGGGCCTAGTATTCTCCCCTTAGTGTGACTGTGGGGTCCCATGTCAAACTGAAGATCACATTATGACCAGCTGTAAGCTGAGGGCATATACCGGTCCAGTAAATATATATTTAAATATTAGTGATCCTGCATTTCAATGGTTACATGGCATAGACATTGGTATTTGAACATAGATCTTTTTAACATTTATATTTTACTGGACTCTACTAATCAAGAAGAAATGCTAATATATATTGCTAGTCCATGTATGATAGGCCATACACTAAAAACGCACCACTCTTTGACATGCTCTGCCTGAGGTAACGACTCTGAGATGGGTGGCTATATAAACATGACAAATAAATAAATAAAATTATGGCAGGAGATAGAAGTCACTCGGGCCAGTTTATGCAACCTGTGAGGCTCTCTTTTGTTGGAATGGAATTCCTAAATGCAGTAGAGTATTGTATGGGGTGTTCAGGGAGGGATAGCACCTATGGTGTAGGGGCATGTCGTGTCCTTTCAGGGCAGCTCATTTTAGGGCAGCTTTTAGGGCAGCTCGTTCACCTTTGGTTCCCACCTGTCACTCAGCTCTCACCTGTGGCTCCCAGCAGCTGTAGCATGTGCAGCGGCCACACCCCGGGCAACAGCTTTGACAGGCTGGCCAAACCAGGTTGAGAGTAGCCGTTGGGTCATCGACCTTCGGTGAGATAGGGACTTGTCTATCCGGAGCATGTGAAGACAGATTCTGGTGGACTGAGTGGATGAAACCTATTAGAAAAGGACAACAGTCATGAAGGCAGTCTCTGCAAGCGATATGGTATGCTAAGAGCACGGCAAGACACGAAAGACGCCCTGGTCAACCAGTGCACCCAGCCCATCTCCAACTGTCTCGACTCTTGTCCTGCTCTTTGGAGCAAGATGGAATCTGGGAAGAGAAAGTGAGGCTGACTATGCGCACCTCTCCCTCACTTTAATCCAATTCACACGTAAGTCTTGACATCCCCCCCAATTAATAGATGTCAAGGTCCTCTTCGAATACGATGGATGAACATCATCAGAGTATTGGCAATATAATCAAAGCCGTATCTTTTCATGTTGAAATCAAAACCATCAAGTTTCGGTTTCAACCACTTTCTGCTAAATACATGCTGTGCCAGTAAGGTATGAATATGTGTGCTTAGAATTAGACTTGGACTCCAGCTTAATCTTAGTTGCAGCCTGCATTGAATTGACGCAGAGAGATGGCCCACCATCACTCTCACTTTGACAACACTTCCTCTGTGTTGTGGTTGGCTTCTTGTGGGGAAACTTGCCAGCATCACCCAGCCTCCCTCATTCTCACAGGAAGATTGCTTCCTCTGAATCTTTGAAGATTGTTCTGAATATTGCAGGCAGATTTTAAAAACCCCAGAAGTGAAAAGTTTACACCTGCCCCTGACTTGCCCTACTTTTTAAAAATTGAAAACAGATTTTTTTTAAAAAAATAGGTCATAGCTACAGATAATTTCTGAAATTTTACCATTTATGCTCAGTATAACACCAAGAACGGATTCTGAGCAGAGTACAGGAAACACTGAGTTGTTTTCATGATAAGAAGTGTAAATTTTTGAGCTTAATGTCCAAATCTCCACAATATTATTTATCAAGGTTAAAAAAGACCACCACCCCTGAAATGATAAAGATAAAGATTTGGTTTATGACTACTCCATTCCTTTTACTACAACCGATTTGAAATTCTTCTTGTTGTACACTTTAGAAACCATACTCTAAGCGGCTCGTAAACCATAATTTGTTGCCTAAGGCAATGTGTAAACCCAAATATAAAATTCATGACATATTACAATATACTTTTCTGTCCTCCCATTCAGTTGCTCCTAAAATAGAGCTCCTTACAAGTGTACCTTTGGTCACACAGACTGGGAATCCCATTCAAGTCAACTTCACCATCCTAGCCAACCCCTCACCTTCTGTCTCCATTGCTTGGAAGGAGAAGATTTTTGAAGATGATACCATCAAAAAGATAGCGCAGGACCAAAACAGATATTTGTTCCTCTTTGAGGTGAGATATGACATTGGGTGAACTTGCCAAGACTTGAGTCATCTTTATATTGCCAAACTAAATTCTTTGAATTGGAGAAGAAATGAAAAACATTGTTCATGATCCTTTTTATGATTAGGTTGTCTCTTCCGCTTCCCATGATGACTTTTTCAAGACTCTTTATTTCAACACTTCCCAAATTCTGACAAAATTTGTACTATTTTCTTAGCATGTATCCTGATTACAGGCTGCTTCTTGCTTTCTAAACTGTTCCCAATCTCTGGAATCACCTTCTTTTTCCTTCCTTCCTTCCTTCCTTCCTTCCTTCCTTCCTTCCTTCCTTCCTTCCTTCCTTCCTTCCTTCCTTCCTTCCTTCCTTCCTTCCTTCCTTCCTTCCTTCCCTCCGTCCCTCCCTCCCTCCCTCCCTCCCTCCCTCTATCATTGTTTTTCTGTGGTTAGCATACCTAATTTCATAGCCTTCTCTCTCTCCATTTTGCATTCCGAAATGTTTATTCTTTCGTTGCTCTAACTGGATTTGGAAAACTTGTGGTCTTGCCAGCCTGATGCTCTCGTTCGTTAATTATAATCCAATTTTCTGAATTAACAAAGTTTTCTATATAATCAGCTTTTGCCACCACCAGTGGCAGTTGTTTGTTGGGTCTCTGATCCTGCTGGCTAGATGCCAATGATCAAACTTACTTTTTTAGCATTTAGTTGACCAACCTGATCTGTAGCTCTGAACCATCAGGACTTAAATAAAAACTAGGAACTCTGGCAACTGTAATTCTGTGAGAACATCACGGTGTCTCTACAGAATTTTTAACTTAGACATCAGTCTATTAAAATCTATTGAGAAGGCTGAATTCTATAAGTGTAAAATGAAAACTCAGGAGGTTCACCAGAAGCTCTCTCTAAAGAATCGGTGAACACAGAGTAGAGCACTTGTAAGAGATGGTGGTGAAAGTGAGAAACCAGTGACTGTTAGAGAACCAATTTCACCCTCCCTTCAAGACATGTGGTACTATTTGAAGCTACGGTTCCTAGGAACTTGCTTCTTCTGCTTCTATCTCTTGGTAGGCAACACCTTAAAGTGCTGAGAAACTAAGATATTTGGAGGGTGGGGTACCAGATATGAGACCTACTATGTCAGGTGGCAAAGGACAGATTTAGTTCTGGTCTGTAACCACGAAGAAGTTTGTTTTTGAAAGGTTTGACTTGTGGGCAGAAGGTTCCCTATCTCTGTTGTATGCAAAGTCCTAAATTGGCCTCTCTGAATTTGGTGAAGAATTTTTCTAATAGCAGATTGGGTGGTTTTAAGAAGGGAGATTAATTTTTAAAATTTATTTTGATGTTAGGTTACACCAACATCACAAGAGGACATTCCAGAACTCGTTATAACTGCTGCTAATGAAGTGGGCACCACCAAGAAAATCGTTCCCTTTGAAAAAGGTGAAGGATCAATATTTACTCTTGAACAGTTGAATTGGATTCAGGGTACTTATTCAACAAATGTAAAATAAACTTAACTTTCCTCCTGTCCTCACTAGGAACTCTGGCAACTGTAATTCTGTGAGAACATCACGGTGTCTCTACAGAATTCTTAACTACGGCCCCAGAATTCTTTGGGAAAAATCACCCTAATTAAATAGTGGTGTTATACAATTTTATAAAATGCATTGTGTTGGAATGCATTGCCCTGCACTGTACTGCAATACACTGAGTTGTGTATTGCTCTGACAGATTGGCTTTTCTCTGTGAACGTTAAAGTGGCTTATGTGAAGATGTAAAAACGACTACCATATTTTCTTGTAGATAAGATGTTACTAGGCAGTGGTCAGATAAAAGGCAGTTGAGCGTGCAGAAGAAAGGAGGGCATGGCAAACATCTCAGAAGGAACCCTCCCTAGTTTCTTAGTCTGTAAAAGTGAGGGGGGGAGATATATTTTCAGAGTTGCAAGATTCTGTTACTGTAAACTTATGATAAAAATAGTGCTAATTCTCATGCTTGGTTCTTCTTGTCTGGACTATCTCAAAGGGATGGCATTGGCTTATCCACATGTATATATGATAATATTTTTTTTTAAAAAAATACCCATATATCCCACCTATACTCACAGGTAAGCCAATGTAAGCCACGTAACACCCATACTCCACCAGTTGCATTGTCTGCCCATTGGTCTCTGGGTACAATTCAAGGTGTTGATCATCATCTTTAAAGCCCTACATGGCTTAGGACCAGGTTACCTCCGGGACCGCATTCTACCTCATACTTCCCTTCGACCGGTTAGGTCCCACAGAGTGGGTCTCCTACAGGTCCCGTCAGCCAAACAATGCCGACTGGCGGGGCCTAGGGGGAGGGCCTTCTCTGTAGGGGCCCCTGTTCTCTGGCACCAACTCCCCCCCAGAGATCCGGATTATCCCCACCCTGCTGGCCTTCCGAAAAGCCATTAAGACATGGCTCTTCCTGCAGGCGGGGCTTTGAGACAATTTCACATCTGTGGTCTCCCCCATGTATGCATGGTGTTGTATGTCCTTTTTAAACTTTTTTTAAAATTGATTTTAAATGATTTTATTGTTTAGTGTTCTTTAAAATGCTGTATGCCGCCCTGAGTCCTTAGGGAGTAGGGCGGCATAGAAGAATTTCCAAATAAATAAATAAATAAATAAATAAATAAATAAATAAATAAATAAATAAATAAATAAATAAATAAATAAATAAATAAATAAATAAATAAATAAATAAACAAATAAACAAATAAACAAATAAACAAATAAATAATAAACAAACAAATAAATAAATTTCTAACCAAAATATCAAGGAAAAACGTGTCTCTCCCAGATAAGCCTGTTGTGAAAATTAAAGCATATGAAAACATTAAGGGTTGCCTTACCTATGAATGGGCTTATCCATGAGTGTACATGGTATCCTCAATTCACAGTAAGCTTTGTGGTGCAAGATTTATAACAAGAGTCTTTTTAGTGAAAGTTTGAGAGAATGTCTTGTTTCAAGAGCCACTTAAAATAGGAGTCATTTTGCAGAGTATTTGTCATTTTTTCCTACTGTTTTTGGATGGATGTTGCTGCCATTTGAATTTACATGTTTTTTCTTCCTGCCTCTGCATTCCCCCCCCCCCCCTTGGGCTATGTTTGAGGTATAGATGATGACATTTAGATGAGCCACTGGTGGGGAATTATGTCACATCCTGGAGAATATTAATCAAAATGCACGTTCTTCTAATTTTACTGTCACTGAATTAGCCAATAGGTGACCTATTTTCCATATAGGGAATAACCCCAAACTACCAGTATATATTTAATGAAATCATCAACTTTAAAAACAAAAAACAAAAAAAGGTAATGTAAATCTGTAAATTTACAAAGCACAGATTTAAAGTTGAAAACTTTCTGAGTCAATTAAATAAACTGGTCTTTGTTTTGTTTTGGGGAAAGGAAGAAAAACTCAGAAAGTTAGCAAATGCTGTGTTATTTCCTCATTAAACCTAACTTTATTTTATGTCTGCTGACCCTTAAAATGTATAGGACTCAGTATTATTTAGCAAATGAAATTCTTTTCGGTGTTTTGGGTGCATGGATTACAGAGTGCTAGTGGTACCTTTATTGTCTCTAGTTTTGGAAGAAAATTTTGATGTTTCAATCATCTTTCCATCTGTTGGTTCAAGCAGAAATTCTTCTTTTCTTCCAGATGGAGGTTTGGGATGGGGCAGCATTTTGGCAATTGTGTTGGCAATTCTGGTGCTCCTCTTGCTGATAGATGCCTTGTGTTATTACAAGCGCCGGTGTGGCGTCTTGATGTTCTGCAAAAAGAATATTCTGTGTAAAAGGTCTACAACAGGAGTTGAGAACAATGGGTAAGTTGGTATGTAGGAGTCAAAGATGAGTGTTAGAACACAAAACCCAAAAGAAATGTGGTGAGACAGGAATCCTAGTTCTACCCTTCTTCTAAGGTGCCTTCTACAACTCACTTGTGGAGCCCTCACTTGGGTTGGTTCCATTCCACCAGTTTGGTTCATACATAGATGGTTTTCTTTCACCCTGGTTGAGTTTGATGGTTCCTTTGGGGTGGCCAATCTCTTTTGTTAGCTCAGGTGATACAAGTCAGAGAGTCCAGTTGCCTCTTGAGAAAAACCCCTTTGAGACAACCCTGAACTGGATCACTGAGAATCTCCATAGACATTCAACATAGAATGTCCAATGTTCCAAGATGGAAACTAATCAAGGAGGGAAGCAGCCTAGAACTAAGAAGAAATTTCCTGACAATGAGAACAGTGGAAGAGAATCAGTAGAAGAGGTTAACTCCAGAAGTTGTGGGGGGGGGGGGTTTAAGAAGAGGCTGAACAACCATGTGTCTGAAAAGTCATTTTTATTTAACATCATACATGCCTTGCACAGTTTTGTTGATTGCCACAGTTTTTAGGAATTCCTCAGCAAGCAAATGTGGAATATCTGTGCAAATAATTAAATGTTCCATGTTCCAAATGTCCCATTTAATTATGTTCCATTTAATTATGGAAGAGTTCACAGGGTCAAATGCTTTTTCTTCTTTTTAAGAAATACCTTGCTCAGAAACTCATAGCATTTGTTTCCTTGTTGACTATAGGAAAATAATTTTTGCGGTGTGTCTGTGTTAGATTCAGAAAATAAGGGTGAGGCAAGGGGTTAAGTGACTCTTCCTGAATAATGGTCAAATCCTGAAGGACTAGTAAAAAAAAGAGGGGGAAAGTTCTGATTATGGATCACTTGCCAATTATGTTAGTTGGATCTCTGAGGTTTTAACTAAGACCTCTTTGTTGATCTCATTTTAGGACCAAACTCATTTACTAGTTTAAAAATGAAAAGGTTGAAAAAAAGAGACAAATCAAACTCTGAACTGCAACTGTATCACCTCCACAGATAGAAATTGAAGAAGGAAGGTCAAGCAAGTCTTCATTTTTGTTTGTTTCTTTCCACAGGAAAATTCTCTCAAAATCAGGAAAAAGCCCTGTAGTAAACATCTCCGGTTCGGAAGCCTGATTGGACGATATCAATGAGATCAGATGATGAAATGTTGACTTTCTGCATCAATGTTTGGAAACACTGGGCATAGAAAAAGGAGTTTCTCCTCTTTATTACATCTCCCGCTATTCTTCTACCCTTATTATCACCTTTAATGGAGCCGTTGCTCTAAATTTAGTGGCAGGTAACATCCATGATGGGATGAAATCCTGCGCCCACAATTTAGAGTTTTCCTTTCTTCTATAGATAGGACCAAAATACATTATTACATTGATGCAACATTATATCAATACATTACATCCAGAACAATTTTGCTTTTCAGCTATGATTTTTTTAAAGTTTACCTTTAATATATAGGAGGTTTATGATACTTTGCTACTCCACTTTGTATTTATTGGTGTAGCCAAAGTTGTGGTCACATTATTTGTACATATGGCGCTAACTTTTTATTGATGTAGCCTTTTTCCAAGTTTTCAGAGTTTTTGAATGGCATTGAAATAATCCATAACAGAGCAAATAAAATAGTTGTTATTTCCAATTAAACATCAATATGAGTTGAGTTGGTGCTCAGTTAAATACCTGGAAATGTATGTATATCCACTTGACATACAATTGGTATGGGGAATGATACCAGAGAACCTCTCAAAATAAGATAAAGTTGAAACATTTTGTTAACAGAACATCAAACCAAGAAGAGAGTAGCTCTAATTTTGGCATTTGGTAATAGCAAATACTAGATAACCTGTGACTCATTGGGCCATAATTTCAGAGATATTTCTTATCTAAACAGAGAAACAGAATGACCACGGGTGGGCAAAACAGCAATGGGAGTGGAAGCAACTTCCTATTTCCTGCTGGCTTCCCCATTGACTTTCCTTGCGGGAAGCTGCAAGAAAGCATTGAAAATGACAATCAGGTGACCATGGCTGAGTGTGGCAATGTGATGTCATGGCAGCGTAGCAACACTGAAGTGCCCACAACTTTGCCAAATTTCAATCCTACAACCCTACATGCATCCTGGATTTTGGATGCATTCTTTAAGTTAGCTCATTTGAGATACATTAATTCAAAAATTGTTGCCCTATGATGCACCATTTTACCCAATCAAAGGTTGCAAACAGACACGGGAGTTTTACTGGTATATAGATTCACCATAAAATCATTCCCTATAAGTTCATGCCAACCAACTATTCTCCAATGGTCTGAGCTTCTACAGATTGCACGAGTCACACAAGGTTTTGTATGCTGACTTCTGCATGAGAAAGAATGTTAGTAATATTGGATGCTTCTTTACCTGGAAGATAATACTTTACTCCATTACTCCTGTGACCTTCATAATGAGGAGAACAATGCTGTATTGTTTGTCACTGAGCTTCATGTTAGGGCGTGGCCCATAATGACCCAATTACAATTCCTGTAACTTACAGTATTTGTCCATTTATTGATTCTATTATTTCTGCATCAATTTAAAAAAATGCTGTATTTTGCACTAGCTAACAGTTATGGTTCTAGAGTGCCTTGGATAAGTGTTCTTAATAAATCCTCTTCACTCATTGGTTGCCTTCTGACAAACTCTTAATCTGATCAGTCATTAATTCCAGGCAAATTCCCTTGCAAGTGGTTCTGGCACCCCCACAGTCAGGTTGCAGGGATCAATAATCATTGTTTTGAAAATGGCCACTTTCCCCAGAAAACAATGGACATTCCATAAGCTCACGCACCAGGATAATCCTGACAAAGGTTCATTATTTCACTTGCCCCTTCCTCATTGGCCAGTCAGGCAGAAGTGGGAGTGGGATTGCCACAAAGTTGTTAATCAGTGTTGGAGGCTGCATTCAAGGATACCTATAATGAGAAGTATACGGTGCAATGCTAGTTTGCCTCCTTGTGGTGCACCCTGGATAGCACGGTAGTGTGAACCAAATGACTAGCAAAAGTGGCAGCCAGACTACATTGAATCATTGGCAGTTAACGATAGTTGGCAGCCAGACATCTTTGTAGAACAACTGGCTCTCTAAATACATGGCAACAGATAAACACCGGCTTTTGTCATAATCGTAGTTGATCAGGTGCTGAGCCTAACAGGACATATCGAGGCTGGTTTCCAGCGAGGCTTACAAACCACAGCTGTGTTCATCGACCTTACTGCAGCATACGATACCGTGTGGAAGAAGGGTCTGCTAGGTTTTGATCTTCCTCTCCAGCCCTGGTCAACTCTGAACAGGCTCCATACCAGTACTACTACTGGTATGGATCCTGTTCAGAGTTGACCAGGGCTGGAGAGGAAGATCAAAACCTAG
The DNA here is from genome assembly GCA_023053685.1 of Diadophis punctatus similis. Lineage (NCBI taxonomy): Eukaryota > Metazoa > Chordata > Lepidosauria > Squamata > Dipsadidae > Diadophis > Diadophis punctatus. The sequence goes on along the minus strand of JALIGW010000022.1, from coordinate 8,450,057 downwards.
CAGACCCTTCTTCCACACGGTATTGCTACTGGTTCCACATTGCTACTGGTTCACGCGCACGACGCTTCTGCGCATGCGCAGAAACATCCCGAGCGGGTGGACGGAGCCTCCTGCCACTGCAGCTGTCGGTTTGCAGAACCGTGCCAAACCGGGAGCAACCCACTGCTGATCCGTACCCAACATGTTGTCTGCCAGGACTCATTGTTTAAGTGGAATCTTGTCTCTACCCCCCAGAGTGACTGTGGTGCTCCTCGACAAAATATCCCCAATTGGGTCTGAATGTCCATCAAGAGCTCACACCAGCCCAATGTCTGATTTTTTTCAACATAGACCACCCTGTCCTTGAATGGCTGGGTGGACTGGACATTAACATTTGAACTACTATAAGTCCATGTATTTGCCATGCGCTAAATAAATAAATGAGAAGTATGTCCATGAAAATTCTCAGTCTTCCAGGAAAAAGGAGTCTGAAGGTCGCATCTTGGAAACTGGACTGCTTTTTTTTTCCTTTGTTAACTTTATTATTTATTTTTATTTTATTAGTGAGACTTACTGTATATACCGCCTCATAGTGCAAGCGCTCTCTAAGCGGTTTACACCAGTAAGCAATGTATATTTATATTGCCCCCAACAATCTGGGTCCTCATTTTACCGACCTCGGAAGGATGGAAGGCTGAGTCAACCTTGAGCCGGTGAGATTTGAACCACTGACCTGCGGATCACCATCAGCTAAAGTAGCCTGCAGTACTACACTCTAACTGCTGCACCACCTCAGCTCCTTAAACTTGAGACATTTCGCTGCTCATCCAAACAGCTTCATCAGTCAGAACAGATAAGTTAGGCAGACAGTTGTTGGAATGTACCAACTCTTGTCACGTCGACCTAAGGGGCTTCCTCCCCAAAATGCATTGCCATATGTCGATGAATTTGCAAAATTTCAAGCCCATTGGAGTCATTGGTTTTGAACTCTGTAAGTTACCATTTGAGGTACATGGGCTGAAAAAATTGTTGCATTATGATGCACGGTTTCACCCAATTGAAGATTACAGACAAAGTTTTAGTAGTAGTAAACAAACATAAAATGTAAAAAGTAAAGAACAAAAAAATGACAAAAAAAGAACAAAAAGAAGAAAAAAAGACAGAAGAAAAGACAGAAAAAGAAAAAAGTCATAAAGAAGTGACTTTCAAGCTTCATCCCGAGTATAAGACAAATTTAGTAACTCTTCCCCCCTTTATAAGATTACAGATCTTACTGTATTACAAATCCATCCCATTTCCCATCCCTTCTCTATGTGCAAATCAATAAAACATCAACTTTCAATCCTGGTTGTCCCAAAGGTGCTTTTTTCAAGAGGCAACTGGACTTGCTGGTTTTTCTTTGAAGACGTTTCGCTTCTCATCCAAGAAGCTTCTTCAGCTCTGACTGGAAGAAGCTTCTTGGATGAGAAGCGAAACGTCTTCAAAGAAAAGCAAGAAAATAATACTAATACTGTGGCCTGGATAAATAAATCATGATAGAACAACCTATGAATCACACAGTTTTTCACGCGCTTCTTTGGGTGCTACTCGCATTCAGATAGCACCATCTAGTGTACAATATTGAGAGCATTGAGAACAGCAGCCAGAAGTCTTGATGTCTCATTTTTTTTTGGACAAGACAAGACATTTTTGGGGGTCAAGACAATCAGTGAAATGCTTTCACTTTTTATCTTTTAAAAAAGAAACAAGGAACCACCCAATAAACCTGGGGCAAAATGCAAAGTCCCAACCCCATCCAATATAACTGCCCCATCCATTTCTCACTTTTGCGTCATCTTCTCTAGCCCTTGGTCTCTCTCACTCTCCAACGGTGGGATTGACCCTTGGCTATCTCTGGTGTAACATGTATACATGTACAGAACATCTTGGCAGCAGAAGCAGTACATACTTTCAAGAGGGCCTGTGGCTATTTCAGGTCAACCGGTGTCTCTTTGATTCTGATGTTTTGTTTTGTTTTTGTTAATGATAACTCCACTGTTTGGTTTGTCAGGATTCCAAAGAAGTTTGGGTTGAGGTAAGGAAGACTGCAAGAGCTGTTTCATGGAGAAGAGGCAACAGGATGTTCTAGAGTGGAAGAGGGATTGACCAGAGGTGGGTTCCTGCCTGTTTTTGCCGGTGCGGTTAATAGCTGTTGTTTGGCGCAGAGCCGAAGACGCTGCTGCCGTTCGTGGCGCGGGAGCTTTCCCCGGGCGCTTTCCCCACCCGCATGGAAGCCGCCAATTGCGTTCTTTTGCCCTCTGCGCATGCAGAATGCTTTGCGCATCCGCAGAGGGCAAAAGAACGCAATTGGCGGCTTCCATGCGGGCGGGGAAAGCGCCCGGGAAAAGCTCCTGCACCGCGAATGGCAGCAGCGTCTTCGGCTCTGCGCCGAACAACAGCTATTAACCGCACCGGCAGGAACCCAACTCTGGGATTGACCACAAATGGCCATAAAGGTAAAGAATGGACACAGGGTAAACCAGCACCCAAATTATGCAAGCAGCATAAGTTTGCAAAGTGCAATATGAAATCCAGAATCTCTGGTCCCCCTTTCCCCCACCTTTGTGCTATCGTGGGGTCAGAGCTGGCTGCTTAAAGCGAAACCAGGAGTTGTGGTAAAGAGGCAAAACATGGAAAGAAGATAATGTTTATTTAGTTATTAAATCTATTTATTTATTAAACCCATATGCCTCCCACCCAGGGGTGAAATGCTACCGGTTCGGTCCGGTTCGGGTGTACCGGTAGCGGAGGCCGCTGGTGGTTTGGAGAACCGGCAGCGGTGGCAGCGCAAGGCTCCGCCCACCTGCCTGGATGCCGCCATTTTCTTTTTTAAACTCGCTGCACATGCGCAAAGCCTACTGCGCATGCGCAGAGGGTGAAAAAGCGCACATGAAGGTGGTGCGTGCGCGAGCAAATCGTGCACTTCTGAACCAGTAGGCAAGGTAAGTACATTTCACTGCTGCTCCCACCTTGCTGTTTGAGGTGACTCTGAGCAACTTACAATACAATAAAAAACAGAGATATTAAAAACAACTGTAAGTATAAAAACAGATTAAAATGACAAAATATTAAGTGCAGACTAAATGACCATGGGTTTAGAGCAGAGCAGTGGTGGTGCCTTCTCTGTTACTAAGACATGGCTCTTCCTGCAGGCGGGGTGACCTTGAGACTACTTTCCCCCATGTATACATGTTATTGTATGTTGTTTTTGATACTTTTTAAAATTGTTTTTAATAATTTTAAAGTTTAGTTGTTCTTTAAAACATTGTACGCCGCTCTGAGTCCTCAGGGAGTAGGGCAGCATAGAACAGCATATAAATAAATAAATAAATAAATAAATAAATAAATAAATAAATAAATAAATAAATAAATAAATAAATAAATAAATAAATAAATAAATAAATAAATAAATAAATAAATAAATAAATAAATAAATACTGCATCAACCACCTCCAGCCTACAGCTTCTCCATTCAGGGCCCCAAACCACCGGCAGAGGCAGTTTTGGGACTCTTTTAACAGATTAACGGAGTTGGAAGGGACCTTGCAGGTCATCTAGTCCACCTCCCTGCCCAAGCAGGAGACCCTACATCTGCTTCTACCTAGGATCGAACTCACAACCTGCTGATTGTGAGGCAATCACTCCTCAAAAGTGAGAGAAGATCTCATCTCCAGAAGCAAGATGTTCCAAAGGGAAGGGACCATGGCAGAAAAGGCTCTTCTATATCCCACCAGCCACAATCTTTGGCTGATGTGGGCCACAGTAGGCCCTTCTATTAGAACAAGTGGGGCGGGACCAGTTCCATTGGGGCAAGACAGTTCCTCAAATATCCTGTACCCATATCAATAGAGCTGAGGAGTGGTGTGGTGGCCTAGAGGTGGAGCTCTCGCCTCACAATCAGGAGGCTGTGAGTTCGATCCTAGGTAGAGGCAGATATTTCTCTCTCTGGGCACAGTGAGAATATATCTGCTGAACAAAACTCCACATTGGCAACAGGAAGGGCATCCGGCCATTAAAACACTCTGCTAGCTCCATTCAGTTGCCCGGACTCCACCCCGCAAGGGATTATGATGGGGTCATTAAAAGATGATGATGATGATGATGATGATGATGATGATGATGATGATGATGATGATGATGATGATATCAGTAGAGCTGAGCTGGACTCCTGGTAACAACATGGACATTCCAGGTACAATGTTCTAATACTAGGCTACTTTGTTCTTTTAGAAATTTTATGACCCCAATCATGTTCGTGCTGATCTGGGCAGCTGTGATATGGAGTCTCAAACATCCGTAGAACTCTACCTTGAAAGAAAGAATCATAGCCTTTCCTATCTAGAGACTAGCCAATCAGAAAAGACAAGAATGGTTCAGGGTCCAAGAACACTGCTTTGCCTGGGAGAAATGCCAAGCTACAGTGAGAACTGAAAGATCTTGGTGATTTTTTATTACACATATTTTAGAAGCAGAATTCAGCATTATGTGTGCAACACCATATAAATCAAGCTTCTAACTCCATGATGGCGAACCTATAGCATGCGTGCCACAAGTGGCACGCAGAACACTCTCTGCTGGCACGCGAGCCGTTGTCCAGCTCACCTCCACCACAAATGCGTGCGCACCTCCCACCGGCCAGCTGATTTTTGGGTATCTGCTGCGCATGCGTGGAGGGCAGGGCGCATGCGGAAGATGTGTGTGCATGTAGGGGGTTGCATGCACACGTGTGGGGGAGGGGGAAGTGCAGGGGGTGTGGCCCACCCGCATCCTGTTTTTGGTCCCAGGAGGCTGCAGGGAGGTCGTTTTCGCCCCCCTGGAGGCTTAAGGAAAGCCTCCAGAGCCCAGGGAGGGCGAAAAACGGGCCTCCCGGAAGTTCTGGATTTTTGAATCCCACCCCTGGTCCACATGTATGTGTAGGGTGGAGCGTGGGGGGGGGTTGTGTGTGGATGCATGGGGGGCAGGGCAGTGCAGGGTGTGTGTGTCACATGCGCATTGCATTATGGGTGCTGGCACGCACACGCGCTTTTGCGCGCACATGCACTTTCGGCACGCGACAAGAAAATGGTTAGCCATCACTATTCTAATTTTTTCCTCTTCCATTTGAAAATATAATGGTCAGATATAATGTCAGCTATTTAGTTGCCAATAACCGTCCTTGACTTATTCCGTTATCGCACTTCAATGTTCCCCAGATATACAAACATTTGATTTGGGGAAAAAACACGCAGGTGTAAACACACCGCAGAACTTTCCTCTGCTTTTCTGTCCTATTTGCTAAATCTTCATTTCCAGAAAAGAACAGTGAATCTGAAATTCTATTTCACTGGTGAGTTAGTTCACCTTTATTTTATTTTGCTTTCCTCCAGATAATCCAGTGTCCCAGTAAATTATAAAAATAATATAATATGATTGGGAGGGCAAAGGTGGATTTGAGTTGTAGATATGTTCTCAGCATTTTCTTTTAACTGATCTTATTGGATGGGATGGATTAGATAGCATCAGGGTATTCAATACTATCCTATACTGTAAAATAGTTCATTCGTAGAAAATAATTTGAGAGTGTTTTATAGTAGATCTGGTGAATAATTCTCAGGCTGTGTTGCAGTTGAAGTTTTCTAAATCTTGTGTCTATCTTATCTAGTGTAGATGAGAAGCCTGTAGATCAATGTTCCTCAACCGTAGTAACATTAAAACACGTGGACTTCGATTCCCAAGATTCCCTAGCCACCCATGCCAGCTGAGGAATTCTGGTAGTTGAAGTTCACATGACTTAGCCAAGTTTGAGAAACACTACTTTAGACCTTGATATATTGGATTCCAACTCTCATTATCCCTGATCATTGGCCACAATCAACATAGCTTCTGCTTGTTTATGAGTGTACATGCAAAGTTTCTTTTTTTCTTTCTCTTAATCGCAGAAACAAGAGTGGAGACAAATGGCAAAATTCCTAGATTTTTGTAGATCAGGACTTCCAGTTTAGCTCATAAGATGATTGCTTCACCTTGCAACATGAAGCATTCATTGGTTAGGTTCATAAATCACATTAGGTTGCAATATGATTTCTTTGCTTGGAATCTGGAACAATTTCAGAACTCAACTGTGATCATTTGTAAATCATGAAGTAGGGCTTATGTAGTTAAGGTCATTCTTGTTTTCTTTATAGCATTTTCTTGAGACATTGAGACATATAGCTATTGTTGTGCTAAGACAATAGCAACGTGTTTTATAATAGGCAGGTTTTATATCACTTCAGCAAGATATTATAGATATTATAAATCACTAGGGTGGAAATGATTCTAATTCTAAGAGCTGCGAGGAGTAACATGATAATAAAGAAACCCAGATATGCTTTCCCCCAACTAACATTTTACAGAAAACCTGCATAATTCTTCCCATCAGCATCACGGAGTTGCTCAGTTTACAGCATTCATTGAAAATATTATTAATAGATTGTATAGATCAGGACTAATGGAATACATGTGCTTGTTTAATGACTTTTCTTGTGAAGGTTCCAGCAGAATTGCTGCTGTAGCAGACCACACTTTGTTAATTAGATTTCCTTTTTAGCTAAACTTATGTGTTGGACAAAATCACCTATCAGTGTATTCATCATGAATGATGAAGGCCATTGTCAACCATATACTTTTCTTTTCCCAGAATTGGGAATTACATGATCTGACAATGAGGCATTTCCTTTGGATGTTGTTCTTTCAAGGTAAGGAAGCAGGTTTGATTTGCTACAATCAATATGATTTAAAATACATCACACTCCATTGCCCTGTCGATCTATGGCAAAACAGGGTTTAGAATTTAGGTTAATAGGGGTAGAGGTAAGATTAGAGCAAAATACTTGGAGTCAACTGGGTAGATGATATTTTTTTTCATGTTTGCTCAGGATCTGAAGCAACCTGAACATTCTGAGACTGGGATACTTAAAGATCACATTGCTATTACACATTGGGACAGTAGCTCCTGTGTTTGCCAGGATCCCACTATTCATAGATGGCAGTGGTTCTCAACCTTCCTAATGCCGCGACCCTTTAATACAGTTCCTCATGTTGTGGTGACCCCCAACCATAAAAAAAGTAAAATTATTAGGAAACTCAGGGGTGGGTTCTAATTTACCTTGCTGCCGGTTCGCTTCCTCCTGTGCTGCGTGGCCGCGCCTCATGGGTGCACGTGTGCTTTGTGCGCACATGCATGCGCAGTGCCGTTTAAAAAAAATTCAAAAAAAAGAAGAAGCCGAAAACAAGATGGCAACGCATGCGCAGTGCCGGAAATTTGGCTTCTGCGCATGCTCAAGAGTTCCTATGGTACAGATTTTTTTTTGCAGTAGTCTATTTGCATGTGGGTGGACCCGCCTGGAGACGGATAGAGGAGCGGTGTCTCGGTACCTAAGACCATCGGAAATATGTGTTTTTCGATGGTCTTAGGTGACCCCTGTGAAAGGGTCGTTTGACCCCCAAAGGGGTCGTGACCCATAGGTTGAGAACCACTGATAGATGGTGATGAGATGTCACAGTGGTGGGATTCAATTTTTTTTACTAGCGGTTCTGTGGGCATATCTTGGCTTGGTGGGCATGCCTTGGTGGATGTGGCAGGGGAAGGATACTGTAAAATCTCCATTCCCTCCCCACTCCAGGGGAAGGTTTTTGCAAAATCCCCATTTCCTCCCTATCAGCTGGGACTCAGGAGGCAGAGAATAGATGGGGCTGGGACCAGTCAGAGGTGGTATTTACCGGTTCTCCGAACTACTCAAAATTTCCGCTACCGGTTCTCCAGAACTGGTCAGAACCTGCTGAATCCCAGCTCTGACGTGTCATCCCCTTTATGTAGACCAAACCTACATCAATTCTACATGGAGGCTGAAACTACATTTATTAATACTGGCTGTAATAACAGAACCTTGCAAGTCTGATTCTGCATTCTCCTTCTACTCTGGCATCGATACTCCTGTGAATTAGGACACTGTCTGTTGGTTTCCCCCCTTGTTGCTGTGGTAATAGATCCTGCCTTATTTCTCCCAGGGTAATCTTCTTTATTGTCTACATAGCACTTGCATTCTGGAATGCTCTTCACTTTGAACTTCATGAAGACCCCATGATTGATCTTTCAGGCATTATGAGGCCTTTTCTGGGTGCATATATTATATATTGGATTTCTGTGTCAATACCAAAAAGTGGAACATGATTTCTCCTGTGCTTCTCCATTGTAGGGCTTTGGTGTTATGACTCCCCGCTGAGGATAAATCCCAGTTCCTTGGTGGCCTGGACAGGATCCTGTGTCTTAATCCCATGTCAAATTGAGGAAAGAATATATTCTAAGAAAATTGTTGCCACCTCTGTGGTTTGGTATTTTCAGCCTATTTTGAATATGACTTTATTTGACTATGTTGGCAGCGTCTTATACAATAATTCCAGAATCCCAAACGAGCATGCAAACCTACCAAGTCTTGATTTTCAGGGGCGAGTGAGGTTTGTTGGAGATTTAACAAAAGGAAATTGCAGCTTGATGATTACTCAGCTCCAGAAAAAAGACCAAGGCACATATGGGATAAAAGTGGCTGCGTCTGTGGAAAATCAAGCTACTCCACAGATACTTTATACTTCAGCTACACTGAAAGTTTCTGGTAAGAACTTTGCAGAATGCTTTTCATTTCTTCTCTGACCTGTATAGATATTGCTCCTTAATTTGGATATAATCTCCATCATCTTGAAGACCTTGTTTGCAAGGTCTCCATTGAAGGTTTTCCATTCAGAAATGACGTGGAATTGCTATCATCAAGCAGAGAATAGGCATAGAGGGCTACTCATAGAATGATGTTCGTCCATCGTATTTGAAGAGGACCTTGACATCTATAATTGGGGAGGATGTCAAGACTTGCGCATGAATTGGATTAAAGTGAGGGAGAGGTGCGCATAGCCACCTCTTTGGGGTGTATGGGGTGCTCAGGGAGGGGTAGCATCTCTGGTGTAGGGGCATGTCGTGTCCTTCTATGGCAGCTCATTTTAGGGCAGCTTTTAGGGCAGCTCGTTCACCTTTGGTCCCCACCTGTCACTCAGCTCTCACCTGTGGCTCCTAGCAGCTGTAGCATGCGCAGCGGCCACACCCCGGGCAACAGCTTCGACAGGCTGGCCAAACCAGGTTGAGAGTAGATGTTGGGTCATCGACCTTCGGTGAGATAGGGACTTGTCTATCCTGAGCACATGAAGACAGATTCTGGTGGACTGAGCGGATGAAATCTACTAGAATAGGACAACAGTCATGAAGGCGGTCTCTGCAAGCGATGTGGTACGCTAAGAGCACGGCAAGACATAAAAGACACCCTGGTCAACCACTGCGCCCAGCCCATCTCCAACTGTCTCGACTCTTGTCCTGTTATTTGGAGCAAGATGGAATCTGGGAAGAGAGAGTGAGGCTGACTCATAGAATAGAAATGCATTGGTCTACATCTTGCTGCAGACTGGCAGAAGGATGTGACTTATGGAGTTGCTGATGTTCAATGAATTTCTTCTTGTCTAAGAGCAGAGCAAGAACTTGAAGTCAATAAAGCAAATCCTAAAATACCTTGTTGTACTGGCTTTGAGTCTTTCCGACCCTTTCAACCTGATTACATTATTCTGTTGCATTAATAAACACGCCATTTAGCATGTTGTGTCCCATACGGTACCAGAATTCTTATTTATCAGGCCAGAGGTTTTCTTCCTATTTGTATCCCTTTTTATTTTCTGGATACAGATTTGTTTCCAAGTCCCAAATTGGAAATCTTGAAATGCCAAGAAAGGTGGGCCCTGCAAGTGGTTTGTTCTGTGCCTTCCCATTGCCCAGAAGAGCCAATAACAATGCATTTCAAAGGCCTAGAGAAGTATTATTTGGCTCCAGAAACGATGATGATGGACGATGGAGTACTGAGGAAGATAGTCACCATTCAACCAACTGCGAGACCTCGGAGGAAAGCAATAACCTGCCAACTGAGCAACAAGGACATGTCACAGAAATCATCCATCACTCAGGAGCTAGACATTAAAAGTGAGTGTGAAGTTGGGAAGCAATGAGCGACCTTGGGTGGGTTTTTCTGACAAGAGTAGACAATTCAAGGCACATCTCACCAAGCTTGATTCCTGGTTATGAATATGGTCATGAAGTTATTTTTTTAATAACAGCTGAGATACCATTTGACATGGTCTCTTTCAAGGACATTAAAAAAAATTACAGAATGACTGCATTTTCTTAAAAATGTCTAGTGTTGGGAATATACATAATGTATATTCCCAACACTAGACATTTTTAAGAAGATGTTGGATAACCATCTGTCTGAAGTAGTATAGGGTTTCCTGCGTAAGCAGGGGGTTGGACTAGAAGACCTCCAAGGTCCCTTCCAACTCTGTTGTTATTATTATTATTATTATTATTATTATTATTATTATTATTATTATTATTATTATTATTATTATTATTATTATTATTATTATTATTATTATTATTATTATTATTATTATTATTATTATTATTATGTTCTGAAATATTATCGCTGTTTTATTTTCTATACAAAATCCCCCTCTCTGACCTGTTGGCTTTCCCCCCTCCCAGATTGTCCCAATGATGTCCAGGTTTTCGTTGTGAATGATCTGCCCATAAAAGAAGGAGATAGTGTCACTTTGAACTGCTCTGTGGGTGGTAGCAGCTCTAGTTCCATCTGGTTCAACTGGTGGAAGATGGATCTCCATGTAGCTCATTATAAATACAGCAGTTTAAAGCTGTTGACCTTCCCTGCAAGGTTTGGTCCAGCGACATCTTTCAAATGTGAAGCATGCAATACTTATGGCTGCACTTCATCTCCACTGCTCATTTTGGATATCTTCTGTGAGTATTGCCAATTAGTTAATTAGCGGAAAGTCCTGAAACGTCAATTACTGGCAAATACAGCATGTTCAGGAGATGAAGCCGCTAGAAGAGGGAGATTGTAGGTACTTCTCAATCAGTGTGAGTCAACTAGCACCCAAGTGCAATGGGATTTTCCTCAATCTATTTAGATATCAGAAAAATCACAACATATCATGGGTCAAAAAATAAAGGTTTATTGTCCTGCCTGGAGAGACTCACCTGGCACCTGTACTCTCTCTGTGTGTATGTGTGCTTTTGACTTATTGTTGACGCCTGGTCTCTACCTGGACTACTCCTTGCATTTTTCTTGACAAAATTTCAGAAGTGTCTTGCCATTACCTTCATCCTAGGGCTACGAGAGAGTAACTGGCCCAAACTGGCCCAAAGATGATTAGGGGACTGGAGGCTAAAACATGTAAAGAATGGCTGCTGGAACTGGGTATGTCTAGTCTGATGAAAAGAAGGACTAGAGGTGACATGAGAACAGTGTTCCAATATCTCAGGGGCTGCCACAAAGAAGAGGGAGTCAAGCTATTCTCCAAAGCACCTGAAGACAGGACAAGAAGCAATGGGTGGAAACTAATCAAGGAGAGAAGCACCTTAGAACTAAGGAGAAATGAACCGGTCCGAACCGGCTGAATCCCAACCCTGGTCAGGTCCAACTCATCTTTGGTTCCAACGCATGAAACCCAAGTGAAAGCAAATGTTTTTGCAGTTGGTGATGCTAATCTTATGACTTTTTATCTTGTTGCAGTTGCTCCCAGGGAAGTCAGCATTCAGAAAAACCCAGGAGGCCAGATTGATGAAGGCATGAATGTTGTGTTGCATTGCAAAGTGGGTGAAGCAAATCCCACAAATCTCACTTATACGTGGTATAAAGATGGGGAAATGATTTTATTGGATTCTCCCCATGCATACTTGAACCTTACAAACATAGATCCAGCACAATCTGGCAACTACTGGTGTGAAGCCAGGAACAGTGTGGGCAAAACACTTTCTCCAACAATCACACTTCACGTTATCTGTGAGTAAAAGCATTGTATGGCAATGGATGTATGATCAAACCTGGTTCCTGTTACTAATCTCTACTGATGGATTTTTGTGTAGCTTTAGTGGGAGTTGGAGGTGAAGTTTCCCTTTCTTGGCCACTAAGACAGGAATCATAACTTGTTGCTTAAAAATTGGCAGCTGGTGGATGGAAGTCACATTTATCACAAATGAAATGCTTGTATTTTCAGATATATACATGTCATCATCAGGGGTGGGCTTTAAAAATTTAGCAAGGGGTTCTCTGCCTGGTTGCTGGGTGGGCATGGCCATGGTGGGCGTCGTCTAGTTGGCGTCCTGCACCACGGTGGCAGGGGGCGGGGTTGCCCTCCCCGGGCTCCAGAGGCTTTCCTTGAGATTCCGGGAGGGCGAAAATGGCCTCCCCAGGCTCTGGAGGCCCTCTGGAGGCTGGAAATGGCCCGTTTCTGGCCTTCCCAAACTTCCAGTAGGTCCATTTTTCGCCCTGCCCGAGCCTCCCTGCGCGCCTTGCACTTACATGCATCCAAAATGGGCCGCACGTGGACTCCTGGGAGAGGCAGGGCGGGGTGGGCGGGGCCAGTCAGGAGTGGGATTTGGGGGTGCTCCGAACTGCACAGAATCTTAGCTAGAGGTTCTCCTGAACCCCTGCCAACCCCCAGCAGCCCACCCCTGGTCATGATTTGAAGAACCTTTTCAGTTTGTGATTTTCAAAGGCAGAGAAAGCCATACAAAGAGAGATTTCAGAACCCGTGCATTGTAGTATTCCCTACCGTGAGAAAATGCTAACATTGGCTCTATCATAAACAATAAGCATAGAACACCATTGGACTGTGTCTGGCATGAGAAATAGGTATCTTCCAGATTTGGGCTACATTAATTATACCATGAAGTTGTTTCTGATTCCTAGCTAGTACACAGGTATTCTCTATGAGATGTTTCATCTAACATGTTATGAATTTTGGCCAAGGATACTAAAAATGTCACTAAAAAAATTAGGACACATCATGTTTTCAAAAGTTGCCTCCTCTTAATGTGCAACATTTAGATGGGCTACATAATTATTTGTAAATCATAATGATTTCTCTATTGCAGGTTTCCATTGTGATGAAAATCCAATAAGCATAGTTCCTAATTCTTTGTTTGCTTGGGAAAAATCCTGCGTGGTGATTCCATGCCACATCAATCAACTGCTCAGTTCTGGAACAGTCAATGTCACTGGCGTAGTGTGGAATTTTAAGCCTTTTGGAAACAATACCTTGAGTGAGGAGAAAACCATCCTGTTGTACAACAGTTCTCAAACCTCTGGAACCATCACAACTGTATCTGACGATGCTTTACCGAGCCGGACATGGTTCATTGGGAATTTAACAAATAGAGATTGCAGCTTGCTGATCAGTCCAGTGCGAATACTTGACAGTGGCACATATGAAGTGATGGTGACTGTTTCCGTTGACAAATACCAATGGCAATTCAAGCGGTTCCTTACTGCTACACTAAATGTTACAGGTAAGAAATGTTCATTCTGAGTCTCACCTGACAGAAAGCTCTGTTTTCTATGACTCCGTGTTTTCCTCCCCAAGTAGCATCTTTGGTAATTGGTAGCTTCTAGGCAGGGGTTGGGTTCCACTTCCCTTCACTTCGCATTGCGGAAGAGGTGCACGTTTTGTGCGTGTGTGTGTGCTCTTCTCGCGCAAGTGCCTATGTCACATCAGGGAAATGACCCTCTGCACATGCGCAGAAGCCTTTGAACATGCGCAGAGGGTTCATGGCCAGCTGCTTTCCAGAAGCGGCGACCGGAGGACCGGTTTGGGGGCGTGGACAGCCGGCAATCGCTGCTGGTTCAGTGAGCGGGGGCAAATTTCCGCCACTGGTTCGAGCAAACCGGTATGAACTGGCAGCAACCCGCCACTGCTTCTAGTATACAAATTAATGCAAGATTAAGGCCAGATTATGTGTTCTCGCTAAGTTTTTATACATCTTGGTTCCCATCAGGATTTCTATCCCTTGTTGGCTTTAAAAAAAAATCTCCCCTCACTTTTGTCTACATTTTGGATCATCTTCAAAGCTTCAGATCATAGGAAGGATAACAGAAACAGATTTCAATTTATCACAGAATCGTAGGGTGTTCATCCCAAAGTGCATAGCTAAAGGTCTATGGAGATTCTCAGTCATCCAGGTCATGGTTGTCCCAAAGGTGCTTTTTTCAAGAGGCAACTGGACTTTCTGGTTTTTCTTCGAAGACGTTCTGCTTCTCATCCAGGAAGCTTCTTTCTTTCTTTCTTTCTTTCTTTCTTTCTTTCTTTCTTTCTTTCTTTCTTTCTTTCTTTCTTTCTTTCTTTCTTTCTTTCTTTCTTTCTTTCTTTCTTTCTTTCTTTCTTTCTTTCTTTCTCTCTTTCTCTCTTTCTCTCTCTTTCTCTCTTTCTCTCTCTCTCTCTTTCTTTCTTCCTCCTCCTCCTCCTCCTCCTCCTCTTCCTTCTCCTCCTCCTCCTCCTCCTCCTCCTCCTCCCCTTCCCCCTCCTGCTCCCTTCTCCTTTCTTCCCTCTCCCCTCTCCCCTCCTGGGGGGGGAGAGGGGGAAGGCCACGGAGCAACAGCACAGTGGAGATGGCGACCAGAGCGACGGGCGAGACTGCAGCTGTGGTGGTGGGACTGCCGGTGACTGCGCCGACAAGCCACTCATCAGCTGATCACTCTTGTGGACGGGCCTCCGGGAAGGCAACGGAGTAGAACGCAGCAGGGAGAGTGACCGGAGTGACAGGCGTGGCTGTGGTGGTGGGACTTCTGGTGACTGTGCCAAACAGCCACTCGCCAGTGGATCACTCTCCTGCATGGGCCTCCAGTCAGGAAGGAGTGCCACTGCCACAGATGTGCAAGGCCCCGAATCATGCCTCCGGTTGGAGGCTGTGCAGCTGCTGCCGGATGTGAGAGGAGGCCGACACCGCAGGCTACTGGATGTTGGTTGACTGGTAGGTGTGTCCAATCAGCTGGAGGGTGTGGTCCCTGGAGTATAAATAGCAATAGCAACAGCACTTAGACTTATATACCGCTTCACAGTGCTTTTACAGCCCTCTCTAAGAGGTTTACAGAGTCAGCATATTGCCCACAACAATCTGGGTGCTCATTTTACCCACCTCGGAAGGATGGAAGGCTGAGTCAACCTTGAGCCGGTGACATTTGAACTGCCGAACTGCAGCTAGCAGTCAGCTGAAGTAGCCTGCAGTGCTGCACTCTAACCACTGCACCACCTCCGCTCCTAAAGTGCACTGGGAGGTGAGATCTCCCAGTGCTGACTTTGCAAGGGACTTTGTTTCCTACTCATCATGTACCAAGGCTCCGGCTGCTTTTGAGGATTAAAGTCTGGGTTACTAAATTTCTCGGTTTCCTGAGTGTGTTTGCTTTTATCCTAACCCAGTCAGGCTTTGGACCTCTGTTTGAACAGATACAGGAAAGGACCAGAGGTGGGTTCTTGCCGGAGCTGCCCAGTGCGCAGCTCTGGTAGGGGGCGGCAGATTGCACAACCGCTCCGGAGCCCTCTCTGCCGGTCCACCGTGCGCGTCGCCATTTTTTTCGGTGATTTCGGGTTGATTTTGCTTCTGCGCATGTGCAGAAGCAAAATCATGCCGAAATCTTGCGAGGGGACGGTGCGAGATTTCGGTGCGATTTTGCTTCCGCGCATGCACAGAAGCAAAATCGCGCAAGGGGGCACACGTGCATAGCGAGCGCACCCCCCCGAAGCATGGAGATGCGCGCGCATGGCTCCGGCAGCGAGGTAAGCGAGCAACCTGCCCCTGGAAAGGACCATCGATTGTGCTCTTTATTGATAAGTACCATTGTTGAATAGCTGTTACTATTGAGAGGTTTTTCCAAATCTGAAATATTGGAGGTAACCCAACTCATGACTTTTTCCTTGGTAATAACGGTTTCATTTTCAGTTTTATAGCCTCCTCCTTTATATTCTCTTCTTCTGATTCTAATTTCAGCATCTTTTGTGCTCAGTCTAAAAGAACGCTATTGATTTTTCTTTTCCATTTGCAGAGTTACCTCCAGAGCCCACCCTGGAAACTGTTCCTGTGAACACCCAGGAGAAGAAGATAACCCAAGTGATATGTTCGGTACCTTACCATTGCCCTCATAAGATAGTAAACTTGACTTTCAGTGGTTTAGAAGAGGAACACTTTCCACCACAAAAAAGGACAGTTGGAAGTGGAGTGATTCAGACTGCTCTGAGCTTTGAACCAACGTGGGAGGACAATGGGAAAATGCTGAGCTGTTTATTCAAGTCAGGGGCAGAAGTGTTATCTCAAAGCACTGTGAAGTTGGATGTGAAATGTAAGTGTACAGTGAAGAAGGAAATTGCCCTTTTGCACGATGATGCTATGAGGACAGGATTTGGGACTAGAAGCTTAGGAATCCACTCAGCAAATGAACAAAAGGCCTCCAAGCATAGCATGGTTAGTTCTGAAATGAATGTAGTCATATGCATGTGAAGAGGGGTCAACCAATAAAGACCATAGTTTTGAACTATGCAACTGACTGATTTGGGGACTGAGAAAGTTCTACTCAAGATGAGTTACATTCCATGGCTTTAACAAACTTAGGAAAGTAGTAAGTCTCTTTTAAATTGAGTTGACTCCAGTTGACTTAATGGACATATTCGCCCACTTTTCTAATCAGCACTATGGAAATAG
Source organism: Diadophis punctatus similis (assembly GCA_023053685.1). Lineage (NCBI taxonomy): Eukaryota > Metazoa > Chordata > Lepidosauria > Squamata > Dipsadidae > Diadophis > Diadophis punctatus. Next base: position 8,433,442 of record JALIGW010000022.1, on the reverse strand, counting down.
TTTGTTAATTCTTCATCGTAGTACAAGATTGTTGTTTGTTTTGAGTTCTCAGTCTAGTGCACAATCCCGATATTTCAAGATGATCTCCCATCAAAATTCTAAACAAGCCTGACACAGCTTAGTTTTTCAAGATCTGCTAAGGTCAATAAGCATTACTTTCTGCCAGGACTTCACAGAGCTTGCATGAAAGCCGAAAGCTATGAAGCTCCAGGAATGAATCTTGTGAAGCTCAATGATATTGATATTTCTGTGTATATATAAAAGAGCCCATGCATATGCTATGCTGGATGTTCTGTTACAATTTAGTTCTTTCCAAAAAGGGGAAATAGCATAGAAAGTGAGACGGTTTTTAAATACACAATTTAAACATAGTTCTCTTTTCCCATAATCTCAACACGGTTCTCTTTTCCTGTACCGTAATCTCATCATATGTGTGCTTTGCACTGGGCCATTTTTTTGATGGATGTAGACCATAGAAGTTACAGTGTAGAAGGCAATGTGGATTAAAGGGAGGAATTAGACCAAAGTTTCTCAATCTCGGCAACTCCCTTCAACCACAATAATACACTGGCAAACAACAGATACAAACTTAAGGTAAACCGCTCCAAACTCGATTGCAGAAAATACGACTTCAGCAACAGAGTGGTCAATGCCTGGAATACACTACCTGGCTCTGTTGTTACATCCTCAAACCCCCAAAACTTTAACCTAAAACTGACTACCATTGACCTCACTCCATTCCTAAGAGGTCTGTAAGGGGGCGTGCATAATCGCACCAACGTGCCTACCGTCCCTGTCCTACTGTTCCCATTATTCGTACTCATTTCTTATGCATATACTTTACCTGTTTATACTTACATGTTTATATGTTATGTTCATATTTATAATTGTTTTCTCATACATGCTTGACAAACTAAATAACTAAATAAAAATAAATAAAATAAAACTCAGCTGATCTTCAACTCCAACAAGTCTGCTGGGAAATTCTGGGAGTTAAGATCCCAGATATTTTAAATATGTGGATTTAATCGGGGACTGTTTCAACTAGTTTATTTTTGCCAGGCAATGCGTATGATTCTATACATACACATTCCTTATTATTATAATATACTCGTAACAAACTGATGTTACGAGTCCTTAGGGCAGTGATGGCGAACCTATGGCACGGGTGCCACAGGTGGCACGCGGAGCCATATCTGCCGGCACGCGAGCCGTTGCCCTAGCTCAGCTCCAGTGCGCATGTGCGTGCCCGCCAGCTGATTTTTGGCTCGCACGGAGGCTCTGGGAGGGCGATTTTGGCCTCTGGAGGGCCTCCAGGGTGGCGGGGGTGGAGCGTTTTTGCCCTCCCCAAGCTCCAGGAAAGCCTCTGGAGCCTGGGGAGGGCGAAAAACGGGCCTACCGGGTCCACTTGAAGTCGGGAAACGGGGGAGTGGGATGGGTTGTGCACGCATGCGCAGGGGGGGTGGGGCGAGTGAGGGGCTTTGAATTATGGGTGTGGGCACGCATGCGCGTGTGATAGCGTGTGCGTGCACTATTTCGGCACCCGAGGAAAAAAAGGTTCGCCATCACTGCCTTAGGGAGTAGGGCGGCATAGAAGAACCTAATAATAAATAATAAATAAATAAATAAATAAATAAATGTCTATTTCCTCTACCAAGAGATGTTTTGATTTGATTTTCCAGATGCTCCCAAGGATGTCCAGCTTGTTATTTTAAATGATCTGCCCATTAAGGAAGGAGATACCATCACGATGAACTGCTCTTTTGGCAGTAGTAAGCCCAACGATAATTGGTACAACTGGTTTAAGTCAGATCCCTCTATGATTGAATATAAATATAGTGGTCCAAATTTATTGACCTACCCTGCAACATCTGGACCTTACAACACCTCTTATGAATGTGAAGTATGCAACAGGATTGGCTGCACTGCATCTCCAGTAATCACATTGGAGGTCTTCTGTGAGTAAAACACTAATTAATTGACAGGTTTGAAAACTTGAATCACCAAAGAAAGGAAATACAATAATGCTCCCTAGAAGACATGGGGTTTTGCAGGGAGGAGAGCTAAACCATTTAGAGAATGCATACTTAAGGTCAGGAGATCGCAGAGGTGAAATCCAGCAGGTTCTGACAGGTTCTGGAGAACAGGTAGCGGAAATTTTGAGTAGTTCGGAGAACCGGCAAATACCACCTCTGGCTGGCCCCAGAGTGGGGTGGGAATGGAGATTTTGCAGTATCCTTCCCCTGCCACACCCACCAAGCCACACCACGCCCACCAAGCCACGCCCACAGAACTGGTAGTAAAAAAATTAGATTTCACCACTGAGGAGATGTGATGGGTGGTGGCATGAAAGTTGGTGTTCTCTATAGCAATGTTTTCAAGCTTGACAGCTGGAAGATGTGTGGACTTGAATTCTGGGAGTTGAGGTCCATAACCTTTAAATGGCCATGGTTGAGAAATACTGATCTGTGGGGATTCCTTCCTATGGAAATGGCCTCCTATGGAACAGAAGGGATGAACCCCTCCCCCCACTCACTCGCATGGATTTTCCAGAGTCTCTTTTAAGGAACATTGAGGTAAGATGTCATTTTACTGTATTATATTATAACAATTTGAATTCCTAAGAGCGGTGGTAGTGCAGTGGTTAGAATGCAGTACTGCAGGCTAACTCACTGCTCACTCCAGGAGTTCGATCCTGACAAGGCTCAAAGGTTGACTCAGCCTTCTATCCTTCTGAGGTCAGTAAAACAAGGACCCAGATTGTTGGGGGGCAAGATGCTGACTGTGTAAACCGCTGTAGAGAGGGCTGTGAAGCTCTATGAAGCGATATATACCGTATTTTTCGGAGTATAAGACGCACCGGAATATAAGACGCACCTTAGTTTTGGGGGAGGAAAATAGGGGAAAACAATCTGCCTACCAGGTATTCATCTGGCTAGCATCCTTAGTCTGGTCAGCTTCAGCACATTATTTTATCCCCTGGTTAGGACTTAAAAAAACCTTCTTCTGAGAGAGTAACAATGAAAGAGCCTGCAAGCCGGTAAGAGCTGGGAAGATCGTTAGCACCTGGTAAGGGTAGAAAAAAACTTCTTTGGAGCAAGTAGAGCAATGAAAAAAAAACCTGCAAAGACTTAGGGCTGGAAAAACATTCTTCTGAGAGAGTAACAATGAAAGAGCCTGCAAGGTAAGAGCTGGGAAGATCCGTTAGCACCTAGTTAGGGCTGGGGAAAAAAAGCTACATTCGAAGTATAAGACGCACCTAAATTTTCAGCCACTTTTAGGGAGGAAAAAGGTGCGTCTTATACTCCAAAAAATACGGTAAGTCTAAGTGCTATTGTTATTGCTATTTTATACAATCGGACTTTTCTGCAGTGGAATTAACATGGGTTATAAGGTGGCATCATTTTCCAGTGCTCAGTCCCAGATGGTGATGTGGAAGGGGCAAGTCATTTTTCCATGTGAATCTTTTCTTTTATTCTGTCTTCTAGCTGCTCCCAAGGAGGTGAAAATTCTGCAAAAGCCAGAAGGGCGCATCCATGAATCTGCCTCGGTTGATCTGAAATGTGAAGTGGAAACGGCAAAGCCCATGGATCTGACTTTCCAATGGTATAAAAATGAAGAACTGCTGGATTTTACAGCCCATGTCCTGACCATCTTAAAAACAAACCCCAGCCATTCAGGCACTTATCACTGTGAAGCCAAAAACAGTGTGGGCAGATCACGCTCCCCGGCTTTTACACTGCATGTACTTTGTGAGTAATCGTTGTTCATACATCTAGTTGCTATGCTTGAGATATATTCAGTCATGAATCTGTTCCATCTCTCTTTAAAACATACTTTTTGTATTTTTTCTTCTGGAAAAAGGGAACAATTGCAATGAGTTTGCATGCGTTTCCTCTTAAAATGTGCAATTTCCCCTTAATTTCCTCCTAAAATATGCATTCTCCTCATAACCTATTCATAATCATAATTTTTCTGGTGGTGCCCTGAAAAATGCCTCTGGGTATAACTGCCATTTTAGGGTGCCACTGATACTCTGGTCTTGGGGAGTAGCTAGCTTAAGGTGACCAGACGTCCCACTTTTGGCAGGATAGACACGCTTTTCAAGCGTGTGTCCCGCGTCCCGCATTCTTTTCAAAAAGTCCCGCTTTTTTGAAAAGAATGCCAAAACGTCTGGTCACCTTAAAAGGGGAAGCAAAAGAGGTACCGGAAGCAAGTCGGGCGGAATTTCAGCGAGGCGGCTGCCTGCTGGGGAGAGGGGGAAGGGGGGCTGCTCCTCCTCTCCTTCCCCCGCCCCACCCCTAGCCCCGCCCTCGGAGGCGCCGCTGCTGTTGGGATGCGGGTGGAGGGGTGAGGGACGAGGAGCGGCCCCTCCGGCGGCGCAAACAGCCCTTCCTCGTCCCCCTCCCCTTCCTTCCCCCCGTCGCCTCGCTGCCGCCGTCGCCCTGGGGCCGGGCGGGCGACCGGGAGACCGCGGCGCTTGGATGGCTGGAGCTCACGACAGAGCGCCGCCTCGCAGGTAAGCTGCCGGCTGCCTCCTTTCCCTTCTCCCGCCTCCCGTTCGTTGCTTGCCAGCCCGGCCCCAGGACAGCTCCTGGGGGAGGCGGGAGGCGAGGAAAGGCCTCCCGCCTCTCCCCCACCTGGACGCTGACATTTGCTGTGTTTTGCCCTCTGCGCATGCGCAGCGTTCTGCACATGCGCAGAGGGCAAAACAAATGGCGGCGCCCAGGCGGCCCCCCCCGTCCCGCTTAAAAAAAAAAATCTGGTCACTTTAAGCTAGCTACTAAACCTAATTTAACTGGTGCCTTTTTCAAATGCCTCTCTTTAAGTCCTGATCTTGTGGTAGTAACTGATAATCTGTTGCTCTTTGAGGTTGTAAAATCTAACTGGCACTATCTTAATGGCTCACAAGATAGCATTTACTTCTTTCTTTCCATTATATTTAAAGCTTCAAAGCATTAACCTTGGAGGAACAGAAGAATGGATAAAGACTCTGACATGGAGAATGAACGGGCCCCATTGGAAGACCTGGAAGAAGTGAAATGGAGAAGAGAGGAAAAGAAAGAGAATTCATACTATTTTCTTGTGAATTTGGATTTATTTTACTTTACTTTCTTTGTCCATTTTAACTGTTACTTGAAGATGTTTTTAAAGAAAGAAGACTATAATTTTTTTAAATAAAAAAGGACATTCTTAGAATCACTGTCGGTGTGCTCCTTATTTTTAATTTTATTTTATATACATGAAAACATGACACAACATACAAACATACAATTTTAGGAATCTTAGCACCAGTCAGTGATATTTGTGACACTTTTTAAAATGTTCAGTTGACTGAGTTTCATGTTTAATGAATAAAAGAGAGAAAAAAGAAAAAAGAAAAGAACAAAAAAGTGCAAGGAAAAGAAAGCTAAAGTTAAGAAATACAGAAATGATTTCCAAACTTCTTTTGCAACAGATAATTATTCCTAAAGCGGCAGCAGATCAGCTCTTTCGCAGAGGCGCATTCAGCAGTTCTTGTCACGCAGTGATTTTTTATTGCCTGTTACATGTATATGCAGGGAGAAGCATCCCTATCTAATATAATGGTTTATTCCTGAGCACGTGATTGATATGTTCTAGTACGCATGTGTGCATTCCTTTCTCCAATCTCTCCTTCTGTTTCTGGCTTCCATCGAAGGAAGACCTACTTTTATATCAGAGATGTAAACTAATGAGGTTTTATTGTTTTTGTACCGAAATAAATATTTTTACTTAGACTTTAAACTGCGGTTTCTTTTCTAATGTCAGATGTCCAGGAAAAGATCAAACTTCTTCTTTGTGAGATTAATTTTCACCTCTGACAGTTCTCCCCTCCTCTTTCCCCCCTCCCCTCCTCCCCTCATGTCGCATTACTGCAAGCAACCAAAGGAAATGGCTGCCACCAACTGCTCAGGCATTTAAATAGGTCTTATTTTGGGGATAGGCTTATATTCAGTGCATGCACAAATGATGTGATAGGGCTACTTTCAGGGTAAGTCCTATTTTCGGGGAAACATGGTATAATCTGATTAAAATTATAATATAATCTGGGGGTTAATAGTGAACGCTTTGGGGAACTCGGATTTAGTCATAGCTTTTCCCCAGCTTGGTCATTGTTTGTCACAAACAGGTTTAAGCTATTTGAAAATCCAACCCAATCCAGAAAATTTTCATTGTTAAACTGCAGTTGTCAAACAATAATTTTCTGAACAGATATTAATCATGCCGTTAATTCAAATTATCAAGCATCAATTCAGAATTTTTGAATTGCGCCATTTTGCAGCTTCAGCCTTTCTGGTATTTTCTGTCTAAAATAGATATGGGAAGTGGGTGAAATTAAATGAAAGAAAACTATTTGTACCCCCAGAAGCTTCTCTTCCATTCACTGAATGAACCTGCTAAATCTAACAGATGGTTTGCACATCTGTATGGAAAGAAGAACTGCTTCTGAACATCATTTGTAGATAGTTTATTTTTGTGTTGAAGCAATCAGATTTTTTGTAAACGTGAAAGAATCCTAAAATCGAAGGTCACTGAAACTAGCACTCTGTCAATGGTCAAGCATCTCAGAGAGATGGCCTTCCAGCTTCTCTTTGAAGACCTCTAGCAAAGAAGAAAACTAAGATCATGGCATCTGGCCCTCTCAATTCATGGCAAATAGTTGGGGAAGAAATGGAGGTAGTGACTGATTTTATTTTCTTGGGCTCCAAGATCACCGCAGATGGGGACTGCAGCCAAGAAATTAAAAGACGCTTGCTCCTGGGGAGGAAAGCTATGGCAAATCTAGACAGCATACTAAAAAGCAGAGACATCACCCTGCCAACAAAAGTGTGTATGGTCAAGGCTATGGCTTTCCCAGTTGCAATGTATGGCTGTGAAAGTTGGACAGTAAGAAAGGCTGAGCGCCAAAGAATTGAGGCCTTTGAACTATGGTGCTGGAGAAGACTCCTGCGAGTCCCTTGGACTGCAAGGCGATCAAACCGGTCAGTCCTAGAGGAGATCAACCCTGACTGCTCTTTAGAAGGCCAGATCCTGAAGATGAAACTCAAATACTTTGGCCACCTAATGAGAAGGAAGGACTCACTGGAGAAGAGCCTAATACTGGGAACGATTGAGAGCAAAAGAAGAAGAGGACGGCAGAGAATGAGGTGGCTGGATGGAGTCACTGAAGCAGTCAGCGTGAGCTTACATGGACTCTGGGGGATGGTAGAGGACAGGAAGGCCTGGAGGAACATTGTCCATGGGGTCACAATGGGTCGGACAAAACTTCACAACTAACAACAACAAGCAAAGGAGAACTCATCATTTCATGTGGCAGCTGATAGGGACAGCCAGATATCTCTCTCTTAGGTTCACTCCTGTTCCGTGGTGCCCGACCCACCTTTTAAATTTCTGGCAACCACTAAACAGGATGAGTAAACGCTCTTAAACTGCTTGAGCTACCAAGATGAAACCAAGCTTGACCTTAGCGGATGCACGCAGATCTTGTGTCACTCGAGGGTGGAAAGAAGGAAGTAACAGTGACAGATGTGTGGACCCTGGAGACACAAACTTTTTGACCATCACAGAGAAGGGATTGCTGTGGTCTCTTTTTCTCAGACCTCACTACTGAGACAACAAGGAGCGGATTCTTCAGGAGCAAGCCACCTTCCAGAACCTCAATCTTGCAAGATCCAGTATGATCTACAAGGCAAGTAATGATCTGTGGATGGGGCGTGCCTGTTTTGTTTTCTAACATCATTTTAGTGGCATGAAAAAAATCAGCCTGAATATAAGAGGATTAACAAACTAGAAATAAATACAGATACAAAGATATAGATAAGAATATACATTGCAAGCAATAGTACCATTGGACTGTACGCAACTGTAAATAAAAAAAAAACATAGAGTGATAAATGTATAGATTGTAATGGTATAACCATGCAAATAATGGATATAATTATGATGTACAATATTATGTATGTAAAAAGAGACTATACTATATGATTAAGAGAAAAAAGGGATGTGTTTAGGGTGTATAACATCATGTATATTTAAAAAGGATTTGATACAACCAGTATACTGCTGCTGCAAAATTGAAACTTTGATGTAGAATAAAGGAAAATGTACAATAAAAACATAAAAAAACAACAATCAGCCTGATAGACACAAATATCACCTCGACTTTTGATTTATGGGATTGCTAGCAAATAGTTCCCAAAAGAAACAGCTAAGAAATTGGAAATTAAACTGTAACAGAATCACCCACAGAGTGAAAAACCATTCCTAATTGGCATATTTCCATAAACACCCATTTTTTAAAAAATAATCCGGTGTTGCCAACTTTATTAATGACCTATCGTATCAGTTAGTGGTACCTACAGTCTAAACTCTGCTCTCTTTCCCTAGGCTTAAACTTACAATGAGGTGTTTCTTATGGCTGCTCTTCCTTCCCGGTAACTGTTTAAATTTTTTTATATTTGTATTTGTTTTATTTGTCAAGCATATATGATTATAAGCAAAGTATGAACAGTAAAACATGATTGAATATATATGTAATAGTACAAGCATGAATAAGAGTAAAAGAGGTATGAATATATGGGTACATTAGGACAGGAACGGTAGGCACGATTGTGCACTTATGCACGCCCCTTACCGACCTCTTAGGAATGGGGTGAGGTCGATGGTAGATAATCTGAGGTTGAAGTTTTTGGGGTTTGGGGAAGAAACTACTGAGTCAGATAAAGTGTTCCAGGCATTGACCACTCTGTTGTTGAAGTCAAATTTTTTGCAATCAAGTTTGGAGCAGTTTACATTAAGTTTGTATCTATTGTGAGCTCGAGTATTATTGCGGTTGAAGCTGAAGTAGTCGTTAACAGGTAGCACATTGTGGCAGATAATTTTGTGAGCTACACTTAGGTCAGAATGAAGGCGGCGGAGTTTTAAATTTTCAAGTCCCAAAATTCCAAGTCTGGTTTCATAAGGTATTCTGTTGTGAACAGAGGAATGTAATACTCTTCTTGTGAAGTATCTCTGGACATTCTCAATCGTGTTAATGTCTGATATGTAGTGTGGGTTCCAGACAGATGAGCTGTATTCAAGAATCGGACTAGCAAATGTTTTGTATGCTCTGGTTAAGAGTACAATGTTACCAGAGAAGAAACTGCGCAAGATTAGGTTTACCACTCTTAATGCCTTCTTAGCTATGTTGTTGCAGTGGGCTCTGGCACTTAGATCGTTTGAGATGAGTACTCCAAGGTCCTTTACTGAGTGAGGATCATCATCAAGGTTATGATCATCAAGTTTGTATTTTGTGTTTTGATTATTTTTGCCAATGTGTAGAACAAGTGGGGGGGGGGGCGGGGGGGAGGGTCAGGTTTCTGTCAAGGGAGAAAAGGGAATCTGAATTATATTAGATTGTAACAGCAGAGAGGGGGTTTTTTTTGTGTGTGAAGGCTGTCAAAAATAGATTGCTCTGCTTCTTTGGGCTTTAGGGATGTAATAACAGGGATCATTCCAGGTTCAGAATTGAAACTCCTTGGAATGCCGAATTGCCGAATGGATGGGTAGAAATAAAGCTATGACTTCTTACCCTGGGATATAACGTTCAGTATATTTACCGGTTGCATTTTCCAGTTCTGCTTTATGAGTTCACTGTAAAATATTCTTTGCAAAAGATTTTGTTTCTATGGGTTTTGGGTTTTTTTTAGAACAGAAGAAGAATAGTAGAGTTGGAAGGGAACTTGGAGATCTTCTAGTAGTTCAACCCACTGCTCAAGCAGGCAAGCCTATACCATTTCAGAGAAATGGTTGTCCAATCTCTTCTTAAAATCCTCTTAGAATCCACAACTTCTGGAGGCAAGTCGTTCCACTGATTAATTGTTCTGACTGTCAGGAAATTTCTCCATAGTTCTAGGTTGCTTGTCTCCTTGATTAGTTTCCATCCATTGCTTCTGGTCCTGCCTTCAGGTGCTTTGGAGAATAGCTTGACCCCCGTCTTCTTTGTGGCAGCCCCTCAAATATTGGAAGACTGCTACCATGTCACCCCTAGTCCTTCTTCTTTTAAATTCAGCCTCTTCTATAACTAGGAAAGTTGGTGTAGATTTTAACTTCCTGGACTTAATCAGCTGCATTCAGATGCTTAGTGGGTAGGGGAAAAATACATTCAATTTGTTCCATAGGGCTATTCTGTGATATTTTCATAATTTAATTACCGGATAGAAGTTTAGATTGTTAAGATTTTTTTTTCTGTTTGCTATCTAAATAAACAGTAATGAAGTTCAGGTAACTTCTGGACCATGGAGAGAAATTTAATAATTTTCAAAATCTTTCCAACGGAGTGTGGACAAAAACAATACCTTTGGGAATATTATTGATATATCACATGCTTTTGCAAACAGTAGCTTCCCTTGAAAATCTCCCACACTAATGGTTTCAAGATTGCACAAGTGTCAAAACAACTATAAAATGTGCTTGTTCTTACATTACATGACTAATGTATGTATGTATCAGGGGCGGGTTCCTAATTTTTTTACTACCACTCTGTAGGCGTGGCTTATTTTGTGGGTGTGGCTTGCCAGCCATGTGACCTGGTGGGCGTGGGCCTTGGGAACTTGGCAGCGGCTGGAGAAGTGGGGGGCATTGCCCACCCGCAACGCAGCCCCCCACAGCGGGAGCAGCAAGACTGTGGCAGTGGTTCTTCTAGGAGGCTCTGTCCGGCCTGAATGCTTTTCCCCATTCGATGATCCTAGGCTCCTGCCGCCTGTTCCCCCTCCCCTCAGCAGCTCACGAAGCCTCGAATGTGCAAAAATGCCTGGGATCATCACCGCGTGTTCGTGGCTTCTCGGATTGCTGAAGGGAGGGGAATGGAGATAGCTCCTGCCATCCGTTCTTTCAGCATCTCACGCGCTCCCTCAACCATCCTCCCCTGCTTGGACTCACTGTGGGGTAGGAAGGCAGCGCATGCGCAGTGCCGGAAGCTCGGCTTCTGGGCATGCGCAGAAGAAATTTTTTTTAAATTTAAAATTATTTTTTTTAAAATGGCGGTGCTCAGGCACCAGCAACCGACCGCACCGGTACTGTGATGTCACCAGCAGGCCGCTACCGGTGCTATAGAGTGGACTGCACTGGTAGGAACCCACCACTGGTATGTATGTAATGTTGTAAAAAGGATGTTGAGACTCTAGAAAGAGTGCAGAGAAGAGCAACAAAAATGATTAGGGGACTGGAGGCTAAAACATATGAAGATCGGTTGCAGGAACTGGGTATGTCTAGTTTAATGAAAAAAAGGACCAGGGGAGACATGATAGCAGTGTTCCAATATCTCAGGGGTTGCCACAAAGAAGAGGGAGTCAAACTATTCTCCAAAGCACCTGAGGGTAGAACAAGAAGCAATGGATGGAAACTAAACAAGGAGAGAAGCAACTTAGAACTAAGGAGACATTTCCCGACAGTGAGAACAATTAATCAGTGGAACAGCTTGCCTCCAGAAGTTGTGAATGCTCCAACACTGGAAGTTTTTAAGAAGATGTTGGATAACTATCTGTCTGAAGTAGTGTAGGGTTTCCTGCGTAAGCAGGGGGTTGGACTAGAAGACCTCCAAGGTCCCTTCCAACTCTGTTGTTGTTGTTGTTGTTGTTGTTGTTGTTGTTGTTGTTGTTGTTGTTGTTGTTGTTATTATTATTATTATTATTATTATTATTATTATTATTATTATTATTATTATTATTTCATGGCAAGTTCGGCTCTTCCTTTCTAAGAGGGGTGGTAATGGCAAGTAAACCCGCTAAAAATAGTAAAAGTTAAATAAATAGGAACAACCCGAAATCAAACAAAAATAATATTTTGTAATCTTAATTGAAATAAGTCCAAGAGTTTATTCATACTTACAGTTCCCCTTTTAAAATATCATAATTATTACTGAGTTTGATTTAAACATTATGAGTGAGAAAACCTACCGGTAAATATAATACTTATATGTTTCATACTGTTCAAACCAAACTATATGCTAAAAGGCAATTAAGCAGTAAAATTCAAAAAAAGAAGCAAATAAAAACTAACAAAAAACCCCAAAATAATCATTTGTTATATGACAAATCAATACAATAAGCCTAAGTCTATTTAGCTAATAATAAAGTCATATTTATACAATTATCAGAATAAAAATTTCAACATCAAACTGAACAGATCATAGAGAATCGTATTCATTGACTGACCTGGCTGATAACATAAAGCCAATTCAAAAGCTAATTGTTGACAGATTTTGTGTAGTCAACCTCTAGCGTTTGGTGCATCCTTGCTTTGGAGCTTATGTACAGGTAGTCTCACTTAGTGACCACAATTGAGACTGGCAACTTGGTCACTAAATAACACAGTTGTACATGTGTCCTGGTTGAAAAATACAGTGTGCCAATGGTGACCACATGACTGAGGGATACTGCAACGGTTATACATGTGAGGATTAGTTGCAAACAATGGTGGGTTCCTACCAGTGCGGTCCACTCTATAGCACCGGTAGCGGCCCGCTGGTGACGTCACAGTACCGGTGCAGTCGGTTGCCAGTGCCTGGGTGCCGCCATTTTTTTAAAATGTAAATTTTTTAAAAAAATTTCTTCTGCGCATGCCCAGAAGCTGAACTTCCGGCACTGCACATGTGCTGCCTTCCTACCCCACAGTGAATCCAAGCAGGGGAGGATGGCTGAGGGAGCGCGTGAGACGCTGAAAGAACGGGCGGCAGGAGCTATCTCCATTCCCCTCCCTTCAGCAGTCCAAGAAGCCACGAACGTGCGGTGATGAGCCTAGGCATTTTCGCCCGTTTGAGGCTTCTCGAGCTGCTGAGGGGAGGGGGAATGGGCGGCAGGACCTATCTCAGTTCCCCTCCCTTCAGCAGTCCGAGAAGCCACGCCCACCCAGTCACATGACCAGCAAGCCACACCCACAAAATAAGCCACGCCCACAGAGTGGTAGTAAAAAAATTAGGAACCCGCCCCTGGTTGCAAAGTACTAACTTTGAATGGTCATTGCACACAGCAGTGGTTACGTATGATCTACACAGAAATACAGCTGACTCTACTGTACCTTTAGGAAGAATGTGATAGTTGCTGTAGGCAGCTGATACTGGAAGCTGGTGGTAAGAAGACCTTCATTTTTTAAAGTAGCCTAATCTCCTGTTGTATAATGGAAGATAGGTTTCCATCAACAGGTCAAGGAAAGCCAGAACAGTTTGGGTTTTATGCAGGGAATGAGAGGGGAGAGATTTTGATATTTCTTTCAAGCAGCACTGTCTTCTGCTCAAAGGTATTTACCCATGTAGTAGGCTGTATTGCTGTGCTTCTCATCTTTCACACCTCTCATCTTTCCTACTACCTTCTCCTATTGATATGTTATGATTTGTCAATTGTTGTTGTATCTTATGATTTATGATCTATGATGGTATCACTTTGTTGTTTGTGTGTACACTGAGAGCTTATGTACTGGAGACAAATTCCTTGTGTGCCCAATCACCCTTGGATTCTATTCTATTCTATTCTGTTCTATTCCGTTCCGTTCCGTTCCGTTCCATTCCATTCCGTTCCGTTCCGTTCCGTTCCGTTCTGCTCTGCTCTGCTCTGCCCTGCCCTGCCCTGTCCTGCCCTACCCTACCCTACCATTCTATTTCCATTTCCATTTCCATTTCCATTTCCATTTCCATTTCCATTTCTATTTCTTCTATTATTTCTATTATTTCTATTATTTCTATTATTTCTATTATTTCTATTATTTCTATTATTTCTATTATTTCTATTATTTCTATTTCTATTCTTTATTCTCGTAAATTGGTGTGCTTTGGGATTGTTGCATTTTTCTCTCTCTTTGTAATGCAACTCCCTCTGAGCCTATCAACAGCTTCTTGGAAACTCTTTTCAACTTTGTGATGAAGGAACAGTGACAAGGATGGAAATGGAAAGACCTCCTTGAAGGAACCAAGCTATGGCTCGATCATTGCATTTCTTTATGATAGTGTCACTTTTTATCCACTTCCAAACCGTGAGTAAAATCTGGGATGGGATGGAGGGTTTTCACTGTGGAAGTAAGAAAACACTACTGACTTGTTGCTCTCTCAGTGCATTTTGTTTTGAGAGGTAAGGAGATGGATCTTAACCAAATATCATTATTTGATTCTCTTTTCAGGTTCTCTAGGTGATCCATTATCTATGATACCCCAAACCCTAAGTGTTTGGGAGGGATCTTGTGTGATCATTTCATGCAACATCAAAGAGGAGTATGATAATCGACTTATCAGCCATGCGTCCTTTGCTTGGTATTTTGACCCTTCATATGATAATACCCTAAAAGATTACAGTGGAAAGCTCTTATACAACAGCAACCAGACAGCAGCTGAAGTCAGTTCTGAGTTTAGTAATCGAGTGAAATTTATGGGTGATTTAGAAAGCAAAAACTGCAGTTTGAAAATTTCCCAACTCCGCCAAAGTGATGCAGGCATTTATGGGATCAGATTTTATTGGATAGCTGGAGAATTGCGTCCCCAAAAGAAATGGATATCTACAGTTAAAGTTGAAGTTCGTGGTAAGTTTTTCCTGAGATCTCTCTTTCTCTTTCTCTTTCTCTTTCTCTATCTCTGTCTCTTTCTCTTTCTCTGTCTCTTTCTCTTTCTCTGTCTCTCTTCTATCTCTTTTCCTATCTCTATCAGTACAAAATCTTCCTTTTCAAAACATCACTAACAAGCTTTGAACTTGCAACTTCCAGTCTACAAATGATTCCAGGCTATTACCGTATTTTTCGGAGTATAAGACGCACCTTAGTTTTTGGGGAGGAAAATAGGGGAAAACAATCTGCCTACCAGGTATTCATCTGGCTAGCATCCTTAGTCTGTTCAGCTTCAGCACATTATTTTATCTCCTGGTTAGGACTTAAAAAAACCTTCTTCTGAGAGTAACAATGAAAGAGCCTGCAAGCCAGTAAGAGCTGGGAAGATCGTTAGCACCTGGTTAGGGCTAGAAGAAAACTTATTCGGAGCAAGTAGAGCAATGAAAAAACCCTGCAAAGACTTAGGGCTGGAAAAACATTCTTCTGAGAGAGTAACAGTGAAAGAGCCTGCAAGGCGGTAAGAGCTGGGAAGATAGTTAGCACCTGGTTAGGGCTAGAAAAAAACTTATTCGGAGCAGCTTCAGCACATTATTTTATCTCCTGGTTAGGACTTAAAAAAACCTTCTGAGAGAATAACAATGAAAGAGCCTGCAAGCCGGTAAGAGCTGGGAAGATAGTAAGCACCTGGTTAGGGCTATAAAAAAAACTTACTCGGAGCAAGTAGAGCAATGAAAAAAAATTCTGCAAATACTTAGGGCTGGAAAAACATTCTTTGGAGAGAGTAACAATGAAAAAGCCTGCAAGGTAAAAGCTGGGAAGATCTGTTAGCACCTAGTTAGGGCTGGAAAAAAAAGCTGCATTCGAAGTATAAGACACACCCAAATTTTCAGCCACTTTTAGGGAGGAAAAAGGTGCGTCTTATACTCCGAAAAATACGGTAATTAGGACATAACTTTCAAAGGTTGCAACAAGAAAATGGTGCTTTCCATCTATGGGTGCTTCACATACTCTGTTTTCCTAATTCATCAGAAGGATGTATTCAATAGGTTGGCCAGATTTTTTTTTCAAATGGGGATGAAAGATTGTCCAGAAACCTATTTTCTTCTTTACCTGTGACTGCTCGACTGAAGCATAATTATAATATATTTGGTTTCTTGCTCTTCCATCTTTCCAATCAGCAGTGCTCAACCTGAGCCTTACTGCCACTGTGTGCTTCCCCAAAATACTTTGGATTCAGAATCCAAAATCCCTTTAGATATTGCTTCTGAATTATAATTTTTTATATGGTAGTGGGGGAGGGGGTAAATTAAATATACATTAAATGTAAAAGGGGTGGGGTGGGTTTTTTTTTTTTTTTTTGGCTTTTCTTTCTCCACTCCAGAGTTCAGTCTGTGAGTATATGATAAAATACTGGTTTGAACAGGGTAGATTTCTAAATGAATAAATTTTCATTTAATGAAATTGCTTTCAATTCAACTGTATTCAACATCTGTGTAAAATATTTTCTTCCTTCAATTATTTGATTGCAGAAACCCCTTCAGAACTGATACAAAAGGTGCCCCAACAAATGAAAGAAAGCAGCAAGTATACAGTGGAATGTTCAACACCTTATCCTTGCTTTGATGAGCCTATAAAATTGTCTATCCAAGGATTAGATCGTGTGTTGTCCCAAAAAATGACCACTGAAACCCAAACAGTAAAGTATGGGGTTCCACTACAAGACCGCCACGGTCCCATCCAACTCTTTTATTCTATTCTAAAGACTGAACAGTCTTTCATGGCCACTTGGGAGGACCACGAGAAACAATTGACATGCTTGCTAAAAACCCACGATGGGAGAGAAATAAAGAAACCATTTGAAAATCTGATGGTGGAATGTGAGTGTACAATGGGATAAAAGCTGATGCAGGGGTCAAGGGTATACCTAGGATATGGCCAAATTGGCAAGATGGTGGACACAATTGGGTTGATCAAAGATTTGTCTATTTTTAAGTGCATCCTATGTGGACCACACTCTGAGGCCATCCATGGCAATGGTGACATATGGAAAGAATACTTTGTCTAATATGAATAATGAAGGGTGGACAATTCACGTTGTTTCCTTCTGTACACAGAAGAATCTCTATGTGTAAAATAAAGACCTTTTGCAATCATAACTGTTAAGAAGGTATTGTGCTGTTGAGCACATACACAGCGAAATGTGATTGTGGTTGTGGTGTTGCAGTTTGATATGAGTTGCTATTCAGTCAATAAACAGATACGTTTTATATATACAAATAGTTTACTTAAAGTAGTAGCAAAGTTCAATAGGAAGTCCAAGTCATACACAGTAATTCAGAATCTTCTTCTTGCCTATCTTTGTTTTAACTAGCAAACAAAGATCACAGCTAACAAACAAATCCATTCTATCACAGATAGTTACTCTTTTCCCAGTATCTCTTCACACGGACACAAAGTCAATTACTCAACAGTGAAGCAGCAGAGATAATCAGCAGAGAGAGTCAGCACTCCGGAACATACTATCACATCTCACATCGCATATTGCACAGTCATTCTGAGCATGCTCTCTTGCTTCCTTTTATAGTAATCAGCCTACAATGCATTTAAAGCAATATACACATAAACATTGATTTGTGGCTTGTTCATATATTAGCAAACCCAATCGTTTGAATAGAGTTCTAACAATGACCTTCAAAAATTTCTGTCTCTGTTTTCTAGAAATTTCATGGAAAGGATTAGATTCCATACAGTGGCTGTGTACACACACATCACAACCAATTATGTAACAATCTAGGACAGGGGTGTCAAACTCATGGCATCACAGCAGCATCACATGACTTATCGCGACTTTGCCCCCCCCCTTGCTAAACCAAGCGTGGCCAGTGCGTGACGCATCCGATCCGCGGGCTGCGAGTTTGACAGCCCTGATCTAGGAACTGCATTCAGAAAACAAACAAACTAGTTTGTTTGGTTTTAATCTCAGTTAGTTATAGTTTGGGCAGGAGAGAGACCTGCTCTGATGATAAAATGTATGTTTAGGTCTAGCTTGCTGTGTGAGTTCAGAAAAACTGGTTTAATACAATATCTAAATTAAATACCATATTTTTCGGAGTATAAGACGCACCTTTTTCCCCCTAAAAGAGGGTGAAAATCTGGGTACGTCTTATACACCGAATGTAGCCCCGCCCAGCCTCTGAAATGGATCTTTGCAAGGCTAAAACAACCTCTCAAATGGAGCTTTGCAAGGCTAATATACCTGTTCCAGGCTGTTTGCTAAGGACGCTAGCCAGATGGATGCTGGTAGGCAGAATTTTTTCCCCTTATTTTCCTCCCCAAAAACTAAGGTGCGTTTTATACTCTGGTGCGTCTTATACTCCGAAAAATACGGTATGTTGTTTATACCAAACTAATGGCTGTTGAGAAGGCTAAACTGCATGGCTCAATATTTTGATGCTTCATACAATAATTTCATTCTTCTGTGAGAGACAATATTCCAAATTAGGCACAAGGCTAAAAACATTTCGCAGACAAAAAGGGGAACAATGCTAGGCATTTTTTGCTGAGTAAAAAGTATTGTTTTTAAAAATTCTTTAGTGCTGACTCATCCTTGGCTCTGGGAATCTCTCTGAGATTGAAATGAGTTGTCTCTATGAGGTAACTATAATTCTGAGGCCTGCAATTTGAATTCCGGAACATTTGATCTTAATTGTGTCAATCATTTTTCTCAAGCATTTTTGTTTTGTTTTAATTCTGAATCTTGTTTGCTTTTAGATGCTCCCAAAGGAGTTAAAGTGAATGCTTACCCTGGAGACCCAGTCAGAGAGGGAAAGAAGCTCACACTGGAATGTATAGTTGGCAGCAGTAATCCGGCTGTGGTTTCTTATCAGTGGTTTAAGAATGGTCAAAGTTGGGACAATACGCAATGGGGCCCCAGAAGAGAGTTTCATAGTTTAAAAGAAACAGATTCTGGCATTTACACATGTAAAGTTAAAAACTCGATTGGAAGTATCAATTCTGAAAATCTGAAGATCGACGTCCAGTGTGAGTTGATTAATTGGTGCTGCTGAGCACCAGTTCTCTCTTAAAGCCTCTTCACTGTCCAGTTCTTCTGAAGACACTTTCATCTTCCAAAGGGAAGGTCATGTACACTCATCTGCCAATAAGCCAACCTAAATACCATGAAAAATATGTCAGCTACAGATACAGTAAGCTAATCCTAGAAATGTCTGTATGTTTTAATTTTCAAAAGTGGTTTATCTGTGGACAATCCATGGATTATCCCTTTTTCATGGTACTTTGGTTAAAAATGTGAGGGTCAGCTTATCCACGGATGGGCTTGAATGTAAGTAGATACAGAATATATGGGTACTTTAAAAAAGTATTATTGTATATACTTGTAGATAAGCCCGTCTGTAGATAAACCAAACCCAATTTTTAGTGCCCACAGCTAGCAGTTCGATTCTCACCGGCTCAAGCTTGATTTAGCCTTCCATCCTTCTGAGGTCGGTAAAACGAGGACCCAGATTGTTAGGGGAAATATGCTGACTTTGCAAACAGCTTAGAGAGGGCTGTGAAGCATTGTGAAGTGATATATATATAAGAGCCGAGGTGGCACAGTGATTAGAGGCAGGTACTGCAGGCCACTTTAGCTGACACTGATCCGCAGGTCAGCGGTTCAAATCTCACAGGCTCAAGGTTGACTCAGTCTTCCATCCTTCCGAGGTAGGTAAAATGAGGACCCAGATTGTTGGGGGCAATGTAAATATACATTGCTTACTGGTGTAAACCGCTTAGAGAGTGCTTGCACTGTGAGGCGGTATATAAATCTCACAAAATAAATAAATTATATATATATAATTTATTTATATATAATTATATATATATAGCTATTTTTCCAGAAACCAACTTTCCTGGTTTTTGGCAAAAAATGCTGATACTAAACAATGGTTTGCTTAACCACTATGGTGTTTGTTTAATGACCACCTCAAAAAAGATCATTAAATCAGGGAGGGAGGGAGGGAGGGAGGGAGGGAGGGAGGGAGAGAGAGAGAGAGAGAGAGAGAGAGAGAGAGAGAGAGAGAGAGAGAGAGAGAGAGAGAGAGAGAGAGAGAGAGAGAGAGAGAGAGAGAGATACAATGATGCAATGATGCAACAAAAATGGCAGGCTCAGTTACAATACTCAGCTTTGTTATCATCTTCGTGTCCACATCAAATTGATTTATTCCCTTGGCCCTTCAGGAGAAAGAAATTGCCAAACATCTGCCTTACAAAAACCTGAAATCAATTTTGTTTTCAATCCCCCAGTTCCGCCAAAAGTCAACATTCAAATGCCACCATCACCCATCCATGAAAAGGACAATGTGGTTTTGAGATGTTCAGCCACCGGCAACCCTCGCATCCTTCGTTATGAATGGTACAAAAGCAGCACATCTGGTACTATCGCAGTTGGAAGGGAACTGCGATTTGTGGCAATTGAACCCAGGAATTCTGATACCTATCATTGTGTGGTCCACAACAAGATTGGCCGTTCAAGCGCCTCTGTCACACTGAATGTTCACTGTAAGTAGAAACAGATTCTGTCACTGGAAGTTGTACAAAAAAACCAGAAGGCTGTTTAATCCACAACGGCTGTATATTACTTATAGATTAGCAGGAGATCTTTTCCATTGTCTGCTCCCCAGTGTTGCTGGGGATGTTGAGAAAAAGACACAGTTGTTTTAAACCACCGTGGAAAGCTGCTCCATTCAAGCTCCCAAGAGCCACTTGGAGACTAAGCGCTGCACAGCCCCAGTCCCATATCTCCTCTCCTCCAATGAGGCACACTTCAGAAAAGCAGAACTGAGATCCATATAATGTCCACTATATGGAAGGGTAAAATACAGATTTCCAGATTCCATTGCAGTTGAATTGGTGGCAAATCTTTCATTCTAAAAGTATCAAAGTTATGGAACTCTTCCTTCAATACTAAAGTCCTGGAGATGAAACTCACAGGTCCCTCGAATGGTACAATTTGTCTTCCCTACCTAACACTGGCAACAAATGATAACATTCTGGAGTAGCTCTAATTATGAGTTGGCGAGCGTGCAAAATCTCGGTCTGGAACTGTTGTTTATATGTACTTTTTATTTATTGAGATTTTCTCCCAATTCGCAGCACTGCAATATTTTGTGGGCCGTAGCCCATTGCACACTGCACCATCTCAGCGAAGAAGTAAATAGGGGTTGCTGGATTTCTGCTACCAACCTGCCTCGGGAACCAGTGCCTCTGTTAATTAAAAGTGAGGTACAATTTTGCAGAGATGGTTCAAAGCAGGGGTCTCCAACCTTGGCAACTTTAAGACTTGTGGACTTCAACTTTGCTGGCTGAGGAACTCTGGGAGTTGAAGTCCACAAGTCTTAAAGTTGCCAAGGTTGGAGACCCCTGCCTTAGAGAACTCTGAATCATCACCTCAAATAACCTTTTTCAAAAGCCGGAGAACTCTATAGTTTATCTACTGCGTAAAAAACAACAACACCCTATTGATTTTGTTTTGCAGATTGTCCCAAGGATGTCCAACTTTTCCACTTAAATCGTTTGCCCATAAAGGAAGGAGACAAAGTCATTTTGAACTGCTCCGTGGGCAGTAGTTACCCCAGCAACAACAATTATACTTTTTTTGGGGGATCAAGCGGTGACATACACAGAAGTCTGTACTCAACACTGACGCTCTTCGTAAAACCTGCACCAGTCACTTCTTACAGATGCAAAGCATGCAATAGTGTTGGCTGCACTTTCTCCCCAACCATCACTTTGGATGTCCTCTGTAAGTAAGAATGATTATACGATGAGCTGGAAGCCTTTAAGTAGCTAATTTGTTCCCAGGGAGACCCACAAGAGTATTGGCCATTCCAGTCTTCGATATAGCAAGTATAAGAAATTGAACGTGGAAGAAATTATTTTAGGAAACTCAAGTTATAAATCTTTCTATTTATTTATTTATTGATTGATTGATTGATTGATTGATTGATTGATTGATTGATTGATTGATTGATTGATTTAGTTAGTTAGTTAGTTAGTTAGTTAGTTAGTTAGTTAGTTAGTTAGTTAGTTATTAAATTTCTAAGCCTCCCAACTCCCTAGGGACTCTGGGCGGCGTAGAATAAAAAACACATAATTGATATAAAGCATCTAAAAACAAATTAAAAAACACATCTTCAGTTAAAAAATACTTTCAGTTTAGACTGAAAGAGCACAATTTTGCTTGGGTTCAGAGCTACACCACATTTTTGGACAGCCCACCAACTCTAAAAAAAAGGGTGTGACTAGATTAGTTAATTAACTTTTGACTGAATTTAAATTTAAATGTTAAAATGGATATATTCAAATGCTCAAAACATTTCTCCTTTTTGGTGTGTTAGAATTAGAATTTCAGCTGTAACTTTGGGAGTTGTTCTTTTTTTTTTGAAAAAGTTTTTTATTTTTATTCCCATACAGACATTTTTACATATTTATCATCTCATTCCTTATTTCATTCTTTTACAAAATCTTTACACATATATTCTATTTTTATCTTATTGCTTTATTAGTTCAAGGTTGCTTTTTTACCATCCTCCCTTCCTATCCCATACAGCTCTTCCTTCTCTTTCTTCTTTCTTTCCCTTCCTCTTTCTCCTTCTAAACCTACTTCCCCTTCCCTCTCTCCTTCTCCTCTTCCTTACTTCCCCTCCTGCCCTCTCTCCTAACTCTCTTCTCCCCTCTTCTCTTCTTTCCTCCTCCTCTTTCTTCCTTCCTTCTTCTTACTCCTCTCTTTCCTTCCTCCTTCCTTTACTGTACTTTCTCCATTTTTCTGGGATGGTATTCCAGTAACCTTGAATTCTTTTACACAATCTTACATTTTTCATATTTTATTCCATATATATTCCTTTAATCTATTTCTTTTATCTGTGTTTGTCTATTAATACCCTTCAAATTTAAGATTTTCTTTTTCTCCCCTTCCCTATCCCCTCATCTCTTTCAAGTGTTACATCTGGATTACATCATTCACTTATATTCTTTATTTATATTCATTTTCTAACCACCTATAAAACTTCCCCCAAGTCTTGTAATACAATGAATCCTCTTTATCTTTTAATCTTAATGTTAATCTGTTCATTTCAGCGCAGTCCAAAATTTTCTTTATTATCTGCTGGATTTCAGAACAGCTTTGGATCACAAGGACCCCCAATGATGGTGCGATTCAGCATTTATTTCGGAGCCCCGAAATTTACGCTGTGGCTGAGACCACGCCCTCCCCCAGGTGTTCTGAGGGAGATATAGCAGAAGACCCTGCTATGGGCACCCTGGCTTTATTTTATTGATTCATTATTCTTTTAATCTTTCCTATTACCTATTTCCTTATCTTCTTATGGCTATAACGTTGTTGTTTGTATCTTACAAGTATATTGTTTTATTTAGTATCCTAGCATGATTTATGCTGATTGCTTATTTAGTATCCTATGACTATCACCAAGTATTGTATCTTATGATTTATAATGAATGTATTTTTATAATGACTTTGATCATGATTTATCACTTATTGCTTGTATGTACACTGAGACAATTTTCTTGTGCATGCAATCACACTTGGCCAATAAAGAATTCTATTCTATTCTATTCTATTCTATTCTATTCTATTCTATTCTATTCTATTCTATTCTATTCTATTCTATTCTATTCTATTCTATTCTATTCTATTCTTTGATAGAATTATAAACCTGCCTTACTCCAAGGAGTCCCAGGTGCACTCTCACCTCTAATTATAATAATATAATTATTATTATTCTGGGAGAATAATTCCAAAGTCACTCAATTAGCATCTGTAGCTGAAGATGTACTTGAACCTGCCTCTCCTTGTCCAAGTTCAATATTTCAACCACAATCTCATATTGACAAAGCTCTGGGCATAATAAAATCATTGTGGGAGCATTGCCACCTACGGTTTGTACAAGCAAACAAATTGAGTAAAAAATGTTTTAGAGTGGTTCGGGGGTATGTCAAAAGTTGAGAATGGTTTAATTAAAGAGTATATAGGTTTGGGTTCAAAAAGGAAAGTGGATGCTATTAGTTGAATTGTTCAGTGTATCTAATGTGTGCCTCTGATGCTGGTCACTCTGGGCAGATGTTCAAGAGCAATAGGATATCACTTTCTGTGCTTGCATTTCTCCTTTTGTCCTACAGATGGCCCCAAAGATGTCACGCTCAATCGAAAACCTTCAGGGTTGGTCCTCGAAGGCAATTCTGTTCACCTGATTTGTAATGTGAGTATGGCCAACCCCAAGAAACTCAGCTACACCTGGTATAAAGATGGGCAACTTCTGCCACTGAACTCTACCGAAGATATTCTATTCATCCAGAATGCCCAGCCAATGGATTCTGGCATCTACCATTGTGTATCAAAAAACATCATAAGAAATGCCGAGTCTCCAACTATTAGGCTGGAAGTGAATTGTGAGTACAGATTCAGTGTATAGCAGGGGTGAAATGCTCCTGGTTCGGGCGTGCCTGCTGGTCATTGTAGAGCCAGTAGCGATCGCAGCATGAGGCTTCACCCACCCGCCCGGACGCCGCCATTTGGGTTCTTTTACCCTCTGCACATGTGCTGAACGCTTTGTGCATGTGCAGAGGGTAAAAGAACCCAAATGGCGGCATCCGGGCTGGTGGGCAAAGCCTCGCGCTGCGATCGCTACCAGCTCTACGACGACCGGCAGGCACGCCTGAAACGGGAGCATTTCACTCCTGTAAGTTATGATATTCTTGCTGTGCTCAATGAGCTTTCTCTCCTAGGTGAAGTCATTGTGGACTCAAGTTTGATTCTTGGTTACTGCTTTAGGCACAAAGCCATCTGGGTGATCTTGGGCCAATCCCTATTTTTCAGACTTAGGAAAGAGACAAAAGGAAACTACCGTATTTTTCAGAGTATAAGACGCACCTTTTCCCCACCTAATAGAGGCTGAAAATTTGGGTGCGTCTTATACTCCGAATGTAGCTTTTCCGAAGCTTTTTTCCTAACCCTAACGAGGTGCTAACGATCTTCCCATTTTTTCATTCTTACTCCCTCCAAAGAAGTTTTTCCAGCCCTAAGTATTTGCAGGCTTGTTTTCATTGCTACTCCCTCCAAAGAAGATTTTTTTCAGCCCTAACCAGGGGATAAAATAATGTGCTGAAGCTGACCAGACTAAGGATGCTAGCCAGATGAATACCTGGTAGGTAGATTTTTTTCCCCTATTTACCTCCCCCAACACTAAGGTGCGTCTTATACTCCGGTGCATCTTATACTCCGAAAAATACGGTACTTTTGAAATTTTGTTAAAAAAATGCCAGGACTTGTCCAGGCATTTGGCAGGAGTCAACAACAACAACAAAATGGAAAAGCTACCATAGTGGTCATAGAAGTCTTCTTTCTCCTTTGAAAAATGAAAGCTGTACTTCACGGAACATGGGGTAGTCTGCCATATTGGGTATGATTTGAGTGGAATTTAGTGGAATTTACTGCTGTCAGATGCGATCTTGACCCCATAAGTGATTTTAAAAACGGACAAGACATATTCAAGATGTCCTCACTGGAGGATCTATTATATTTGTTGTCTGATTACTCCCTTGTCAGTCATAGATTGCAGTTCTAAACAAAAGTGAAAGTTGATTAACTTCCTCTCTAAGGTTCTCAGATCAGTGGTGGCATTCAAAATTTTTTTTACTACTGGTTCTGTGGGCATGGCTTGATGGACATGGTGTGGCTTTGTGGGCGTGGCTTTGTGGGCGTGGCAGGGGAAGGATACTGTAAAATCTCCATTTCCTCCCAATCAGCTGGGACTCAGGAGGCAGAGAATAGATGGGGGCGGGGCCAGTCAAAAGTGGTATTTACCGGTTCTCCGAACTATTCAAAATTTCCGCTACCGGTTCTCCAGAACTGGTGAGAACCTGCTGAATCCCACCTCCGCCTCAGATGCTTTTAGATGATTGCTATATGAGCAAAGACCATGGACTTGTCAAAACAATGTTTTGCAATCTTGATAACTTTGAGATGTGTGGACTTCAACTCCTAGAATTCCACAACCAACATGACCACTACTAATAATTCTAGAAGTGGAAATATCAGGAAGTTACCAAGGTTGAGAAATAATGGATATAGAAGCCTATTTCTCCATCTATGTCTCTTCCTGAGTCCTTATAAATTCCTTTTAGCACTTAGACTTATATACCGCTTCATAGTGCTTTACAGCCCTCTCTAAGCGGTTTTACAGAGTTCAGCATATTTCCCCCAACAATCTGGGTCCTCATTTTACCCACCTCGGAAGGATGGAAGGCTGAGTCAACCTTGGGCCTGGTGAGATTTGAACAGCTGAACTGCTGAACTAGCAGTCAGCTGGAGTAGCCTGCAGTAGCTGCATTTAACCACTGCGCCACCTTGGCTCCTTTGTCTTGCAACAGATGCTGAGAATCAAATATATAAATGCTGGATTAAATTGAGTTACTCTTTCTTTTTCTGACAGATGGGCCTCGTAATGTTCATCTATCTCTAGACAAGAAAGCTGTTACTGAAGGCATGGATGTCTATTTGATATGTGATAATGATGCTTACCCATCAGTGGATACTTACAAGTGGTACTGGAAAGGAGAAGAAATCTTTATGAAGAGTTCCAAAATCTTAGTACTCAGGAAAATTAAGGTTGAGCAGTCAGGAGAATATCTTTGCAACGCATTCAATTCTATCTCTAATAAGGAATCACAGCTCATCACCATTAGTGTATCCTGTGAGTATTTCCCTTGAAAAACATTGTTACAGTTCCTAGGTGACTATCCTTGATTAAGAAATTCTTGGCAATGGAAAGACAATCAAACAGAACCAGGCAACTTCATGTTCTGAAAATACTTTGGAGAACAGCTCCAAATATTCTTGTTGGCTTGAAGATTCATGAGGATAGAAATCAGGCTGGCTGATGCTAAAGTTCAATTTTTTGAATGAGCAACTCAAGACGGAAGAATTCTCTATGAAGTTTAGTCTGTTTTCAGAGTTGGATTTATGTCTTCGTACTTGGATTGAGGAGATAAATAGCAATAGCACTTAGACTTATTCTATTCTATTCTATTCTATTCTATTCTATTCTATTCTATTCTATTCTATTCTATTCTATTCTATTCTATTCTATTCTATTCTATTCTATTCCATTCCATTCCATTCCATTCCATTCCATTCCATTCTATTCTATTCTATTTTTATATACTGCTTTACAGTCCTCTCTAAGTAGTTTACAGAGTCAGCTTTATTGCCCCAACAATCTGAGTCCTCATTTTACCAACCTCGGAAGAACGAGTCAACCTTGAACTGGTGAGACTCGAACTACCAAACTTCTGGCAGTCAGCAGAAATAGCCTGGAGTTGTGCATTCTAACCACTGTGCCACCATGGCTCAAAGCTCATAAGAAAACTATAGATCAGAGGTGTCAAACTCGATTTCATTGAGTGGCCAGGGTGGGCGTGGCCAGCTCGACATCACTTGTGTCTGGGGCGCCTATGGTCGCCTGAGCACTCTACCAGCAAAAATGGGCTCCCAGGTTCTTTTTTCACTGGCCGAGGCACCGCAGGCTGGTCCTTCACTGTTTCCAGGGTGGCTCTGCGGGTCAGATCTAAGCACCCTGCGGGCCAGATTTGGCCCACGGGCCTTGAGTTTGACACCCCTGCTGTAGATTATTCCTTTTAAAAAAAAGCAAAAATGAAAACATAAAAGACAAAACCGAATGAAAAATCAGATTCCTCAATGCAATTTAATTCATATATTTTGGAAATTGTATTTCTCTCTCTCTCTCTCTCTCTCTCTCTCTCTCTCTCTCTCTCTCTCACTCTCTCTCTCTCTCTCTCTCTCTCTCTCTCTCTCTCTCTCTCTCTCTCTCTCTCTCTCTCTCTCTCTCTCTCTCTCTCTCTCATATTTATACTAACATTCCCTAATATATGGATTTTCAGTAAACCAGCTTCCATAGTATGATCTATTACTGCTATACATTTTTGTACACAACTTCCCCAAATATATCCAACTATTCCTGTGCAGCTTTCCCCCCCCCCCCCAGTGTATACATTTGTCTCAGTGGTGGGATTCAATTTTTTTACTACCGGTTCTGTGGGCGTGGCTTGGTGGGCATGGCTTGGTGGGCGTGGCAGGGGAAGGATACTGTAAAATCTCCATTCCCTCCCCACTCCAGGGGAAGGTTACTGAAAAATCCCCATTTCCTCCCGATCAGCTGGGACTCAGGAGGCAGAGAATAGATGGGGGCGGGGCCAGTCAGAGGTGGTATTTACCGGTTCTCCAGAACTGGTCAGAACCTGCTGAAACCCACCTCTGATTTGTCCCGATTATACACATTTTTCCCCTATGTGTTTGTGCATTCACATGTAGGCGTGAATGTTTAAGCAGCTTCATTAGAGGAATTCAGAATTCAGAGAACATTGCACGTTAAATACCATTAATTTTGTGTCTAGTTGAATTGAGCAAATAAGATTTAAGCTTTAAGCCTTTTTTAAAAAAAACTATTATCCTTACTTAGAATTGAGTCTCTTCAAAGTTATGTCCAGAATAAAAGCAAATAAATGGCAGTCGCTGAATGTTGTTCTATCATTTACCGCTTTTGGGTTCCTCTGAGCATGCAAGCTATAGGAATAGAAATATGATGGGGCATTGATTGGCATAGGTTTGTTGAGCAAATAAGGTCATGGACTCAAGCTGGCACAAAATCAAATTGAGATCCTGCTAATCTTTGTTATTTTTCATTTGTACTGTGCAGACAGCAGAGCTACGGTGATAAAACAAACTTTGATTAGCCTTGGCATTGTTCTTGCCTTTGTTATCTTACTGGGGTTGCTGCTTTATGGCTTGAAGAAATGGTAAGTGAGAGTCAATGGCCTGCAGGCAATGATCAACCATAGCCATGATGGTCACCATCCTACTGATAGAATAGGGTGCCCTGCAGATATGAAGGATAGAATAGAATAGAATAGAATAGAATAGAATAGAATAGAATAGAATAGAATAGAATAGAATAGAATAGAATAGAATAGAATAGAATTCTTTATTGGCCAAGTGTGATTGGACACACAAGGGATTTGTCTTTGGTGCATATGCTCTCAGTGTACATAAAAGAAAAGATACATTTGTCAAGAATCATGAGGTACAACACTTAATGATTGTCATAGGGTTCAAATAAGCAATATTAATATAAATCGTAAGGATACAAGCAACAAAGTTACAGTCATACAGTCATTAGTGGGAGGAGATGGGTGATGGGAACAATGAGAGGATTAATAGTAGTGCAGACTTAGTAAATAGTTTGACAGTGTTGAGGGAATTATTTGTTTAGCAGAGTGATGGCGTTCGGGGGAAAAACTGTTCGTGTGTCTAGTTGTCTTGGTGTGCAGTGCTCTATAGCGTCGTTTTGAGGGTAGGAGTTGAAACAATTTATGTCCAGGATGCGAGGGGTCTGTAAATATTTTCACAGCCCTCTTTTTGACTCGTGCAGTATACAGGTCCTCAATGGAAGGCAGGTTGGCAGTAATTCTTTTTTCTGCAGTTCTGATTAGTGGGGAATTATAGATAGTGGGAAAAGTCACTTTTTCTAAGGCAGACTTTTGCTTAGTAATATTTTCAAGATTCTTTGCTCCATAATTGGCTGATGGGGGAACACTTCAAAAGAAAGCCATATGATGAGAAGTGAAGTACCATCAAAACCAAATCAAACATTTATTGCAATCTTTAGGCCAGAGCAGCGGTAGGTTGCTCCCGGTTCGGACCAGTTCTTAGAACCGGTAGCGGCGGCGGGGGGAGGTTCCGCCCACCCACCTGGGATGCTTCTGCGCATGCGCAGAGGTTTTGCGCATGCACACAAGCGCAAGGATGAACCAGTGGTGATTGAATTTAGAACCTACTACTGGGCCAGAGAAATTAAAATCAAATTTGAATCAAAGGCTGAAATAAGACTCAGCAAACCAAATGTCCTATTCAACGTGAATCTTAGAAGGGCAACTTACTAGTGGTGTTCAGCATGACACTGAGGTACTATGGTCTACATTGGGTGTTGCCAATTTGGCAGGAATCACTATAGTTTTGAAGAAGCAATCCGCACTTCGGGTAGGACTGGGTCCATCTCACGGCAACAGCAGCATGTTCCCAGTGGCATCACAGCATCCATCCTGTGAACTGGTTCCAAAACCATGACCTGGAGGTGATCTAATTCTGTTTCTCTCCTCTTGCAGGAAGAAAACAATACGCTCAGACATTGGCACTACACAGAGGACAGGCTCATTTTTTTTGAGGAAGGTTAAGAATCACTTTCTATTGTTTTCTATGGTACAGTAGATGTGGAGAGGGCATTAAGGAGGATTCATAGGCCTTTTAGCTCCCTTCCAGTTCTAATACCCTAAATGTTCCTCCTTCTTTCAAATCCAGTGATCATGTTATTAGTCTATAATACTTCTTCTCTATTTAGTGACTGAGAACGAGATGTAGTGGAAGATGGCATCCCTGTAACCTGCAATAGTTGGGTAGGAAAGAAAGAGGGAGGAAAAAGAGAAGGGAAGGGGAAGGAAAAAGAGGAGAAGGGGAAGGGGAAGGGGAAGGAGAGGGAGGGAGAGAGGGAGAGGGAGAGGGAGAGGGAGAGGGAGAGGGAGAGAGAGAGAGAGAGGAGAGAGAGAGAGAGAGAGAGAGAGAGAGAGAGAGAGAGAGAGAGAGAGAGAGAGAGAGAGCATAGTGGCTCCTAGATTGGAACTGTACTGTGGATGTAATGAAGGAAATTGAGGATGATCGCTCTTTCTCATCTAACTTATAGAGTTCTTGTAGAATTGAAACGTGAGAAGAAGAGATATTTATATATCATCTTGAGCTTTCAAAAGAATCAAAGGGGGACATCCGTGCAACAAATAGGTCATGAATGGATACAATTTGGCCAGCACCCAGATTTTCATTTGCCAACAAGCTGCATTGATCAAATTCTTTCTCTTTACTGCAGCTATGAAAGTTGGAGATTTAGTAGCCTTCCCGGGCTAGAATATTGAGATTTTCCCCTCCCCTTTCCCTTAGGCCAAGCGAGAAGTACCACCTAATAACAACTCCAGACCAAGTGGAGGTAGAACGAGGCGAGAAGTACCACCTAATAACAACTCCAGACCAAATGGAGGTAGAACGAGGCGAGAAGTACCACCTAATAACAACTCCAGACCAAATGGAGGTCAGAACGAGGAACAAGATGGCACCATTTCATATGCAACACTCCAGTTCACCCACAGTGGGTTACAGGACCGTACTATTTATTCCAGGTATGATGATGAAGTGATAAAGGATCTAAGAAATCACAAGGGATACACTGCTGGCTTCAGCTCTTAGAAGATTCTTGATAAGTTCTGCCCCTTCCCTTACTTTGCCTACTGCTTCCTCTTCATCATGGTCCCACGGTCCATCTATTTGCCACTCCCTTTGGATCTCCAGCATCTTCTGGGAGACAGACTAGCACTAGCACTTTTCTTATATACCGCTTCATAGTGCTTTACAGCCCTCTCTAAGCGGTTTACAGAGTTCAGCATATTGCCCCCAACAATCTGGGTCCTCATTTTACCGACCTCGGAAGGATGGAAGGCTGAGTCAACCTTGAGCCTAGTGAGATTTGAACAGCTGAACTGCTGAACTAGCAGTCACCTGCAATGGCTGCATTTAACCACTGCACCACTTCAGCTCAGAGAAGATGGACAAGCTGGGTTTCTCCTTGCTCATTTGGAGAGAGAATGTGAAGAGCAGGAAGGAGAAAAAAAGAACAGCCCACAAGATCAGGGACTTATATGGATTGATAATGCCCTCCCCACCCCACAACTGATGCCACTGGGCCTGGACAACCCTTGGTATTAATTCTGATTCAATGCAGGGTGTAAGGTCCGGCCTCTCCCCCTTATTCAAGAAAGTAAAGACTCTTGAAACTTGGCATTTCAAAAGGAACCTTTTATTGAAAAGGGGTTATAGCAGGACAGAATCAAAGCAGGCTCTGAGGGCCCTCAGGCAATACA
Organism: Diadophis punctatus similis; assembly: GCA_023053685.1. Lineage (NCBI taxonomy): Eukaryota > Metazoa > Chordata > Lepidosauria > Squamata > Dipsadidae > Diadophis > Diadophis punctatus. The sequence goes on along the minus strand of JALIGW010000022.1, from coordinate 8,401,804 downwards.
CGTAGAATAAAAGAAATTAGAAACCCCTCCCAACAGTCCAGTGTGGATTCAGCCAATCCGCAGGTGTGAAGATGTTATTGTACTGGCCGCTCTGAGAAAGTGATAAGGAAACTTTCTCAGGGCCATACTCTGCCGGCCTTCTGGCAATGTAACCCACATGGCCCACCCTCCCCTTACATTCCCCAAAAGGTGAGAAATTTCCAGGCGCTTCGGCGGCAGGGCAATGGTTATAAATCAGGTTAAAGGTTATAAAGGAATGCAAGGCAGGGAAAAGGGTACACATCAGGGGTGAAATGCTCCCGGTTTGGGCGGGCCGGTCGGTCGTTGTAGAGCCGATAGAGCCAATAGTGATCGCAGCGCGAGGCTTCCCCCACCTGCTTCCCCCACCCGCCTGGACGCCGCCATTTGGGTTATTTTACCCTCTCTCTCTCTCTCTCTCTCTCTCTCTCTCTCTCTCTCTCTCTGTGTGTGTGTGTGTGTGTGTGTGTGTGTTAAAAAAGTTATTTTGAAGAGAAGAAACAAATGATAACAAGGCCATCAAATAATCTCACGCAGTTAATGTCTTCTTGATTACAGTGTCATGCAGCCAAAAGTGGGGCTAGATTCCTCAGAGAACAGTGTGATCTACAGTGTAATAAAGAAACCTGCATTCCACCCCAAGGTACATATCCTTTGAACCAGATCCCTGTGGGTTATGAACAGGGGGCGGGCGGGATTTTTGATCCTATAGCTCAGATATTGCTGGGGGTGCAGATCTCAGAATGCTTCCCCAATCTATTTGGGGAAGGCAGAAGGTCCTTTTTCTTTCCTGTTTTCATTCCAGAGATGGAAAGGTTTGAGTAGATCATACAGATGAACAGAGAGAAGTCTCCTACAAAGTGATCCATTCCTAATGCCATTTTTGTTGATAATACTCAATATTATTTTCTACCGATCTTCTATTTCTACCGATTTTCTATTTCAAAGACCAGGGCTAGGTATATAGCAATGACCAGATGGGACCCTCACCAGATATGTTTGGACTACAACTTCCATCACCACTAGGCAGCCTGTCAGGAGACGTGCTGGCTTGAGATGAAGAAATCTGAAATCCAGCTTATGAGAAAGTCATGGTTTTTTGATTCAGCTTCTTCTTTTCAGATTTTTTTTGTTTTGTTATTATTGGTACAATTCATGAGAAATGATCGCCCTTGAAATAGCAATCTATTTCTTTTTAAAAAGACAAAGATGTGCTTCCCCTTTTCTGGGCTGAGTTTCTCTACTCTTTGGGGTCGTCCCAAGGGCGTTTGCTGTTGATGCTCTTCCCTCTTGGGCTTGGCAGCTTTTATTTTCATAAAGTCCCTGTAGCTTTTTTTAGCAACATGTAAAAGCAGAAATTGAGTCATGAACAAGGATGGGCAGTTTGAGCTGATTTCCCATGTTCCCAGCATGAAATCTTCTTCAGTCCATTTCTGCATGAGCGTGTAGATGAAAAATGGAAGGTTGGCAAAGATCTTTGCTTGCAATGGACATGCACCTTTTCCATATGTTTTTGTGTTGACATATGTACTTTTTGCAAGCCAATTTCCTTTTATTTTTAAAGGTGCCAAACACATTTTAAAGAGGTGTGAGAGAGAGATGACAGAGCTTTTAAATCTGTAATCATGAGAGTATGGGACTTTTTCAGTTTAAGTGTAACTTTCTTGCAGTTTAGGAAGTGTGGCCATCTAAGCAGCCTTCAGAATAACGAAAAGCTGTACAATAGAAAACAGCAGTGTCGGCAGTGTTCATTCCCTTTCCATCCATAAATGTAAGCTGACAAACATGCCACCACACAAAGAAAAATTAAAAAAAGAGCTATTCATTATTATTATTATTATTATTATTATTATTATTATTATTATTATTATTATTATTATTATTATTATTATTATTATTATTATTATCCCATAATCACCTTCTAGAACCTTCTGACAAGCAAAGTCAATGGGAAAAACCGATTCACTTAGCAACTGGGTTACTAACTTATCAACTGCAGTGATTCACTGAACAACGGTGGCAGGAAAGGTCGTAAAATGGGGCACAACTCCCTTAACAAATGTCTCGCTTAATGATAAAAATTTGGGGGCTCAATTGTGGTCTTAAGTTGAGGACTACCTGCATAACGTTCACCCGAATCTAATATCCTTTGCCTAAACAAATCCCTTCTCCTGTTTTAGAATGACACCAAGATGGATTATGAGAATGTGATGAAGAAAGAAGAAGAGGAACTGCACTATTCTTCCTTGGTGAACCTAGCATCACACCGCCGCCCCATCAACGTTGACTTAGAAACAGATTCTGAATCGGAAGATAGCATCCAGTATGCAGCTCTGAAGCACTGACCTACTCAAGCTTGCAGAGATTAAGACTCTCCGGCTAGGGAGTGGAAAGGGATTAGAGTTGGATGTGTCTAAAAAGCTTTCTTTTTATAGCCAAGAATATCAGAGTTCTGCGGGTAAAAGAAGAAAGATCGAATAGGATAAAGGGCTAATAAAGCCAGTATTTATGTTTACATTGTGTGTCCAAGTCAACAACAGGAGGTATATGGATGGTATAATGGTCAGCTTTCAACATATAAACCTAATTCACTGCTCTTTTTCCGTGACTGCGAAAGCTTGCTCTTCTCTGTCTGATATTCAATCCACCCCTTAGAAACTATTATAGAGCAGCTCAAACTTGTTCATATACATGCTTTTTTTTTTCAAGAGGCAACTGGACTTTCTTGTTTTTCTTTGAAGACGTTTCGCTTCTCATCCCAGAAGCTTCTTCAGCTCAAAAAGCACATTTGGGACAACTATGACTTGGATGACTGAGCATCCCCGTAATCTTGTTCATATAGTTTGGTTCTTTCAATTCTGACAAATAGGACTTTTTCAGGCCAGAGATCTTCCCGACTAAACAAGCCTAATTTGCTACCTAGGCCATCAAATTGTCTTGCGTTGTATCTTCTGCCATGGCACAGTTACTTCTAGCTTACCGGTTCCAACCATGTGAGATCTATTACCAATCAGTTCTTCAAAATAAATCAAGCCATAATCCCAGGTACAGTTTTCCTTCTGTGCTTCTCAGAATAGAGTTTGATATGTTCAGCCAAATACGTTAAATCCAGCAATCTCAGCTTGATTAGTAGCTGTGTTTTTGTGAATGTGACTTAATGTGTTGGGCAAACTGAGCCATTCGGTTAGTGTATTGTTAAAAAAAAAAGCTCATAAAATTGGGTATGACTCACTTAACAACTGCCTTCTCAGCAACGGAACTTCAGGTCCCAATTGTCATTGCAATTCCAAAATGTATGACGGCACATTTTTATATATTAGGGACAAGCTCATTCTGGGTTGTCCTTCAATGTTCACAAGGTTTACTTCCCTGCTGAAACAGCTTTCTGTTTTTCTACCTCATTCCCAAGATTTGTTGGGGTTTTTATTGTTGTTGTTGTTGTTATTTGTTTTCTGGACAATAGATGGAGTCAAGTTGGTTTTCTCCTTGCCTGATGTTCTTCCAGGGAGGCTGTGGGTATAATCCAGGGGTGGCCAAACTATGGCTCTTTGAGGACCTGTGGACTTCAACTCCCAGAATTCCCGAGCCAGCCATGTATGCATGGCTGGCTCAGGAATTCTGGGAGTTGAAGTCCACAGGTCCTCAAAGAGCCATAGTTTGGCCACCCCTGGTATAATCTCTCATAGAATTCATTTTCCTACTACCCATGTTTCCCTCAAAATAAGACCCTGTCTTATTTTTTTGCCACCAAAAAAGATAACAGGTCTTATTTTTGAGGATGGTGGATGTCATCCACCAGACTCACCTCACTTGCGCGTGTGGCCCCTGGCCTCCTTTTCGCTGCCAGAGGCCTTCAGGAACTTCTGCAGCCAGCAAGGCCTTCAGGAAAGCTTGCCAGCTGCAGAAGAAATGGGCCCAGGTGTGTGAGGCCTGGCTGCAACTGTCTGAAGGTAAGTAGTAGGGCAGCTCCACCCCCCCATCCCCACCCTAGCTTAATTTTTACCGGTGCACCCTGGAGTGGGTGGGGTCTTAATTAGAGTTTATTTTGGAGGTGGAGCTTTTGGGGTAGGTCGTATTTTCGGGGAAACACGATAATAGCAGAATGTGTTTCCCATGACTGAAGGCTCCTTTGCATAAAAATCAACTTGCTAGAAATGTAGAAAAGAAGAGGAATACGCTGGGTCGGAGATTTTTTCCCCCCTCCTTGCTGGGTAGAGAGGTTGTTTTTAAGGAAAGGAAGTGTCCATAAGAGCTGAAGTGGTGCAGTGGTTAAATGCTGCGACTGCAGGCTGACTGCTAGTTCAGCAGTTCAGCTGTTCAAATCTCACCAGGCTCAAGATTGACTCAGACTTCCATCCTTCCGAGGTGGGTAAAATGAGGACCCAGATTGTTGGGGGCAATATGCTGAACTCTGTAAACCGCTTAGAGAGTGCTGTAAAGCACTATGAAACGGTATATAAGTAAAGTGCTATTGCTATATACCCTTGTCGTAATGCTATAATACAGATAATCCATGCCAATTTGGAAATCTGCTTCCCCTTCAGCCAATTTATGAAGTCCCAGAGAAAGTTATAATTTGAAGAATGCAGGTAGAGTTGGTACCTGTTTCCTTGTCAAATGCTAGGCATGCAAATGGGATTGCTTTATAAGTAATTCTTACACCCTCTCCCTGGGTAAAGCATCCTACATCAACTAGTTTTAGTGGCACTTAAAGATACCAGCCATCAGCAAATCAACAAACATCACTGGAGGAAGGAATTGGGGTGAGGAGAGTAAACCATGCCCGCCACTTAGAGGGAAGGTAAACAACAGCTGTAGGCAGGGGAGGTCAAACAGAAATTCGGTCAATATTCTTCTTTCATTGGCTAGATAACTGTCAGAGAAGTCATTATGGGCCCCATTTCCCCTCTAACCAATCCTGACCTTTGGGACATTTTATCAGGTAACATCACTCTGTTTGCTTTTGCGCCACGCAACTCTGCAACAGGTTGATCTACGGTGGAAGTCTGGCTGATTGACGAGGCTGTTTTTGTTGACAGAATAGAGTCCACACAGTTAAATGTAGTGTAGCAAAATGCTCAGCTATCTGGGGGAAGACACACCTAAGGGCTGGATGCTTCCAGAAGATGCTGACTCCCATGCCTTCAGAAACTCCGGAGCTTCATGTACTGTACCAAAATAGCAATAGCGCTTAGACTTAAATACCACTTTACAGGGCTTTCCAGACCTCTCTACGCAGTTTTACAGAGTCGGCGTATTGCCCCCCCCAACAATCCAGGTCCTCATTTTACTGACCTCGGAAGGATGGAAGGCTGATAAAAGGAAGAACTTTCCCAGCCCCCACCTCCCCAAACACAACAGTTTCTTGCAATTGCGTTGGGAATCAGTAGATAGTATTAGTGACTCTTCGGTATAATAAATAGAGGGTTGATTTTTGGTCCCAGTGCATGGATCATACATGTAATCAAAATGGCTGCTCCTCCAAGAATGAATGAAGCTGGTGATGGCTTTGGAACAGTGGTGGGTTCCTACCGGTGCGGTCCACTCTATAGCACCGGTAGCGGCCCGCTGATGACATCACAGTACTGGTGCAGTCAGTTGCTGGTGCCTGGGCACCGCCATTTTTTAAAAAAGATTTTTTTAAAAAAAAATTTACATTATCTTCTGTGCATGCCCAGAAGCCGAGCTTCTGGCACTGTGCATGCGCTGCCTTCCTACCCCACAGTGAGTCCAAGGAGGGGAGGATGGCTGAGGGAGCGCGCGAGATGCTGAAAGAACAGGTGACAGGAGCTATCTCCATTCCCCTCCATTCAGCAGTCCGAGAAGTCGCGAACATGTGGTGATGATCCCAGACATTTTTGCACGTTTGAGGCTTCTCGAGCTGCTCAGGGGAGGGGGAATGGGTGGCAGGACCTATCTCAGTTCCCCTCCCTTCAGCAGTCTGAGAAGCCACGAACGTGCAGTGATGATCCCAGGCATTTTCGCATGTTCGAGGCTTCTCGAGCTGCTGAGGGGAGGGGGAACAGGCGGCAGGAGCCTAGGATCATCGAATGGGAGAAGCATTCAGGCCGGATGGAGCCTCCTAGAAGAACTGCTGCCGCGGTCCTGCTGCTCCTGCTGCGGGGGGCTGCGTTGCGGGTGGGCAATGCCCCCCCACTTCTCCGGCCGCTGCCAAGCTCTCGAGGCCCATGCCCACCCGGTCACATGGCTGGCAAGCCACACCCACAAAATAAGCCACACTCACAGAGTGGTAGTAAAAAAATTAGGAACCCGCCCCTGGTTTGGAAGGATGCTTTCTTGATTAATTGCTTTGTTATATAGACCTATAACTCAAGGACATGGTAGGGGCCCTTGGACACTGTTTTCCAGTCTTCTGAGTGTATACCGAAGGCCCTTCTGATGGAATAGTTGGCAAAGCCTGAATGTACTACCACCATTGCTGCCTGCAAATCATAAATGATGATTCTCCAAATCTATTTTGCCTTTTTTTCTTTTTGAAGAAGAAAGAAAGCCAATAACATATATGGGTCATCCTCAACTTACAACAGTTCATTTAGGTACCGTTCAAAGTTACCACAGCACTGAAAAAGGGGGTCTTATGACTGTTTTTCACAGTTAGAACATTTGCAGCATCCCCATGATCACGTGATCAAAATTCGAACGCTTGGCATCTGGTTCGTATTTATGACCATTGTTGTGTCCTAACGTTATACGATCACCTTTTGTGACCTTCCCCACTATTACAGGTGGTCCTCGACTTACAGCAGTTCATTTAGTGACAATTCAAAGTTACAACGGCAATGATTTTTTTTTCACACTTACAACCATTGCAGCTTCCCCATGGTCATGTGGTTTACATTTGGATGCTTGGCAACCAACTCCCATTTATGACGGTTGCAGTGTCCCAGGGTCATGTGATCCCCTTTTGCGACCTTCTGACAAGCAATGTTAATGGGGAAGCCAGATTCATTGAACAACCGGGTTTCTAACTTGTCAACTTAACAACTGAGGCAAGAAAGGTGGTAAAATGGGGCAAAACTCACTTAACAAATGTCTCATTTAAACATGATCTCATTTAACATCAGAAATTTGGGCTCAGTTGTGGCCATAAGTCAAGGACTATCTGTATCTATCTGGCTCACCGTCCAGAGATGGGCTGCTGGGGGTTCGCAGGGGTTTGTTAGAACCTCTAGTTAAGATTCTGTGCAGTTCGGAGAATCCCCAAATCCCACTCCTGGCTGGGACCGCCCACCCTGCCCCTCCACTCCCAGGAGTCCCCACATGGCCCATTTTGGATGTAGGTAAGTGCAAGGTGCACGCAGAGGCTCGGGGAAAGCAAAATATGGGCCTACTGGAAGTTCAGAAAGGCCAGAAACGGGCCTGTTTCCGGCCTCCAGAGGGCCTCCGGAGCATGGGGATGCCATTTTCGCCCTCCCGGAGGCTCGAGAAAAGCCTCTGGAGCCTGGGGAGGGCAAAAACGTCCCCCCCACCATGGTGCAGGAGGCTCACTATGCCACGCCTACCATGGCCACACCCACCCAGCAACCGGGTAGAGAACCCCTTGCTAAAATTTTTGAAGCCCACTCCTGTCAACATCTTCTCAATTAGGAAATAAATCTTGGAGATAAATGCTATCAAAAAAAGCTCCCCAGATCATTTCACTTTTGAAAAGAAGAGTTTCTCTCTTCGATAGTGCTTACTTGCCAATTAAAATTGATGCGCCTATCATCAACCAGCCAGAGTTATATTTATGGATTCAAGTGTGTGATACGTTAAAGAGACAATTTTGTCCTTCCTGATTGACTCAGTTTAGAGAATAAACTTTCCACCAGTCATCGGAGCATGTTTCCTTCCTGAAGAACTCAATCTATTTTCACGCTCAGGCAGAATTAATATAATACGACATGTTACTTAAAGTGTGTGTGTGTGTGTGTGTGTGTGTGTGTGTGTGTGTGTGTGTGTGTGTGTGTGTGTGTGTGTAATAGTTAAAAAGGCATTGGTCATTATCTGATAGTAATTTACAGAGGTTGAATATGTAATGAAGATACACACATACCCTGTTTCTCCGAAAATAAGACCCAACCAAAAAATAAGCCCTAGCATGATTTTTCACGATGCTCTTAATATAAGCCCTACCCCAGAAATAAGCCCCAGTTAAGATCGTCAGCCAGGTTATGACCTAACCAGAAAATAAGACCTAATGCAGCTTTTGGAGCAAAAAATAATATAAGACCTGATCTTATTTTCGGGGAAACACGGTACATACAGAGGATCAATATATCTGAATCTATTGTATATCATCAATATCTATATCTAATATCAGTATCTGTTTTTGTGTCTGCCTCCCTCAAAGATTCCAGGCCACAGAGAAACAGGTTATACTTTTTTTTTAAACTTGGCTGATTGATATCCTGCTTTAATTCAACATTAAAAATATTGTTCATGTAATGTGCTGATAAGAACACAACATAAAACCAACAGGAATTGTTTACAGTGTAAGCTTTATCCACAGGGTGTTGGTGATTAAACAAAAAGTACAAATATTGGCCACAATGATGTGTGATGGTTTGTCTCATTTTTTACACTTGGCACAATGTACATAAAGAGGTGTGAGGTTTGGATTTCATAATTATGGTTGCCATTCTTGCCTTTTTTTTTGACCCTCTCCCTTTCGACACCCCGCAATTGTTCAGGATCGGTTTAAAAGGAAGAATTGGTCCTTGGGTAACAACCCTAATGGCGTTGTTGTAATCCATCATGGTCATAAAAAGTGGCAGTCAGTAAGTGAACACTGTGGTTGTAAGGGTTAACACTATGGCCATGAAGCAAACCAATTGTTCCCTCTGGCATAGTTTTGCCAAAAAATCAAAAGTGCCCATTATAAAAAAAAATCATGTAAAATACTGTCATGATAACTGCAGGACACGGCAAATGGCCATATATGTGGCCAAGCAACGAGTGGTGACATGACCAGTGGATGGGGGGGGGGCAACCGGAACTTTGCTTCCGGGTCATAAGTCCCCTTTTAAAGTTAGGTTTTAACTACTTCCTGTAACTATCTGTACTTTCACCCAATATATTGTGCCCGTGTATATGTTATGATCTTAATTCAGGGGGAATCATAAGATATGATGCAAAAATAAAACCCCATTAGTGTTTAAGGTTTTGGATATTAGAGAATTCCAGTATCGGATGACTTATTCCTCATTTCCAGAGTTGCAGGTGTGCAGCAACGGGCCAGCTTCTAAAAGATTCGGACTTCTTTCTTCATCACTTGTTCCGTCTTCCGGTTCCCCGGATTACCCAGGCATACTGAGAAGCCCAGTGGGCCATGAGAAACTTCGTATGGCTTTCTGAGGTTTATGGCTTTATTGACCTGGCTCACAGTCACTTTCACTGAACAATTTTTCACGGTCCATTTCACCAAAGAGCTGCCTTGTTCCATGCTTCTTGCATCTGCTCTTACTCACTCACTCACTCACTCACTCTCACACACACACAACTATTTAACAGCTAAACAGCTGAGACCTTCTCAGCACTCCTTACGCTGTTTGAAAATAGACGGGAGAAATAAGTAGACAAGCGAAGCTTTGCTCCTTCCCACTCATTGATGCTGGATAGAATGGCAATCTGGGAGATCATCTCTTTGGTTGTCTACGGGGCAACCATCCTCTTGGGATTGCCCTCCAATATCCTGGCCCTTTACGTCTTCTATTGCCGTGCCAGGGTTCGCTTGACCCCCAACCTCATCTACATGATCAACCTTTGCCTCTCTGACTTGGTCTTCATCCTTTTCCTACCTCTTAAGATGCTGGAGAAAGGAAAGATGGACTGGACGATGCCAGGCTTCCTGTGTCCTCTTTACAATCTGATTCATTTCGGCACAATTTACACCAGTGCCTGTTTCCTAACGGCGGTGAGCGCAGGGCGATTTTTGGGAGCCGTTTATCCCCTCCATTATCAAGCTTACAAAAAGCCTTGCTACTCCTGCCTGGTTTCCATGGGCATCTGGAGCTTGGTGGGATTCCACGGTGTTCTCCTCTTTGCTCTCGAGACCTCCAGGGGCACCAACTCGAGCCTTTTCGCTGGTAACAGCTCTTCCTGCTACCGCAACTTCAGCGAAGACCAGCTGGCTTTATTGGTCCCTGTGCGGCTGGAGCTCTCTGTCGTCTTGTTCTTTCTCCCTTTGCTAATCACAGCTTTTTGTTACGTTGGATGTATCCGTGTCCTGGTTGGGTCGCATCTCCATCTGCGGAAGAAACGCCGTGCAGTACGGGTGGCCGTGGCCACTTTGTCTGTTTTTGTCCTCTGTTTTGGCCCTTATAACATATCCCATGTTGTAGGCTTCGTCAATGGGGAGGATGTTTGGTGGCGCACTGTGGCTCTGCTTCCAACTGCGTGCAACGCTTTTCTGGATCCCCTCATCTTCTACTTCCTCTCCTCTGCCATGGATGATGGGATTGTTCAAGTTTGGCGCTCGCTGAGAGACAAATATAGCTCCATCCGGATGAAGATTGTCTTGGCTCATGGAAAAGCAAAAACCCAACAGGGAGACAGTGGTATTGCCTGAATTCTTCCTTTTCCATAATGTCTTCTGTCCTGTGATCTCTAACATATGGGATTAGAGTGTCCTACTTTAACCATTCAGGAAAGGAGTAGGTCTTCTCAGCATTCATGAGGAAGAACAAATGTGAGCTGTGCTGTAGGTACTGTATGCAGCATATAGAATTTATACAGGGGAGGGACCAGCTACAGAAATGTTGTCTTAGGTCTGTACCTTTTTAATTCTCAGTGCCTTTACCTGGCACGGAGAAGACAGCAGTTGAATTCAACATCTCTAAGTGAGGGATCTGCATCTGCCCCACCCAAGTGGAAACCGGTCTTGCAAAGCTTTTGATGACATTAATAGCAGAAACAGTGGAGAAGTGAGACCATTCAACGGCAACCTCCTGTTCACATTTTTGGAATTAGAGTGGAAAGATGAATTGGACAACAGACTTGGTGTAAACAATCCAGAAGAGTTATACAGTCTGAGATCTTTTATTTTCTCTGGGCAATAGTCTGCAGAAACCGAGCTCACCACTGGGGTGTAGGCATGCATTTCTCAAGGGCTAAGTGGCTCACAACCTTGAATGTGATCAAATGTATTTTATCTGCGCCAGCAGGGCACAAATAATTGTTTATTTAAAATATATTGAGAAACAAAAAAACTGTCAGAGGATCCTTAACTTTTATATATTAATAATATGTCTTATGTAAACGAAGATTTTGTCCTTTTTTGAGTAGTAGGGAAGTTGTATCTTGTATGCTCTTTTAGTACCTTGGAAATAATATTTCAAGTGCTTCCTTACAGCCAATGTTAACAGCAAAAAGAATAGAGGGATGAATAGAATCTTTCTTTTTTCATTCTTTCTTAGATGCCTTCTTCCTAATATTTGGTGCTGGAGGCAATCTTACCCTTCCTGCATAGTTGGGTTTATGTAGAGCAGAGGTCTTCAAACTTGGCAACTTTAAGACTTGTGGACTTCAACTCCCAGAATTCTCCAGCCAGCATAGCTGGGAGTTGAAGTCCACAAGTCTTAAAGTTGCCAAGTTTGGGGGACCCCTGATGTAGAGGAAAAACAGGGCAACCTTTCAACCCATTCCTTCTCAGTTTAACCTATCTCAGAATTATGGGGGGGAAACAGAAGGAGGAAACTGTGTCCTTCACCTTGAGTTCCTGAATGAAAGGAACTAATACATAACAAAAGAATAGTATGGAGCAGTCAGAGCACTCATGCGGATGTTTGCACAGACATGAGCTTTCCCACACAAAAGATTTCCCTTTTTGAAAATGGAAGGCCAGCTTGCTGTTAATGAGTGAAGTTGCAAAAGGGGTTGGAATGAGGCCCAGGGAAGCTAAATGTACCGTATTTTTCAGAGTATAAGACGCACCGGAGTATAAGACGCACCTTAGTTTTTAGGGGGGAAAATAGGGGGGGGGGAAATCTGCCTACCAGGTATTCATCTGGCTAGCGTCCTTAGTCTGTTCAGCGTCAGCACATTATTTTATCCCCTGGTTAGGACTTAAAAAAACCTTCTTTGGAGAGAGTAACAATGAAAAAGCCTGCAAGGTAAGAGCTGGGAAGATCTGTTAGCAAGTAGTTAGGGCTGGGAAAAAAAAGCTACATTCGAAGTATAAGACGCGCCCAAATTTTCAGCCACTTTTAGGGAGGAAAAAGGTGCGTCTTATACTCCGAAAAATACGGTATTCTCACTTATAGCTTTAGCTGCATCAGTATCACAGGAGAAAGGGAACCAGATGTCTTCTACTCACTTGATTCCACTCTCAAACTGCTCTTGTATTATGAGTTATCTTGAGGGAAGATGGGCAATTTGTAAATGTAATTAATTAATGAATGACCACATGATTCATTTAACAAATGCAGTGACACACTTAACAACTGTGGCAAAAAAATGTCATAAAATTGGGTGCGACTCACTTAATAACCCTTTTGCTTAACGATGGAAATTCTGATCCTAATGCGGTTGTAGATAGGGGATTACTTGTATGTAAAACTAGAAAGATTTGTCAAACTTTTTTTTTTCTTGGCATATTCTAGTCCAGTACTCTGGTGTTCAGGGTGAAGAGGGAACTGATGCTTCACACTTTTATTTCAAACAAATATTTTAGACTTCTTCTTTGGACTGATAATTTATTTAAATCTGCTGTGATTGTCCCAGTAACGGAGATGCTTCTATATTTATAATGAAGGTTCATGTTAGTCCAGATACCAATGAAACTAAACGAAGTATTGGGGCCAGTTTGGTTTTATATTCACAGATTAGACCTTAGATTTGTGAAATTAAATGTATTTGGGACCAAGACTAAAGTGTGTACATATAATTTATTAAGAGGGCTGCTTTATAAAAGTCAACATTGAGCAATCTCTTGCCAAGTTCATTTGGTGACTTCATGGATATATTTCTTGGTAACAACATGGAAGTGGCTTTCTTATTGTCTTTCTGCCTGGTTTATTTTCCCTCCTAAAATTTCCCAATATAATCTTATTCTCTTCAACTTGGAATTTCTTAGAGAGCCGCATCCAAGATCTGACTCTGCTTATGTCAAGCATGAAAGATCAGGTCCACATGTAAAGGTCCAGTTAAACTTGGGATTTATTGGTAATCACACCGATGCACAAGAATCTTCTTAACTAATAATTAAAACCTGCTTGGGGTTAAATAAGGGTCAATGGAATGCAAAGGAGGTTGGACTTAGTTCAGGGGTGAGCGGCTGGGGATTCGGGAGAACCTCTAGTTAAGATTCTGTGCAGTTTGGAGAACCCCCAAATCCCACTCCTGGCTGGCCCCGCCCATTCTGCCCCGCCCTTCCCAGGAGTCCCCACACGGCCTGTTTTGGATGCAGGTAAATGCAGGGTGCGCACGGAGGCTCAGGAGGGCAAAAGACGGGCCTACTGGAAGTTCGGGAAGGCCAGAAATGGGCCCGTTTCCAGTCTCTAGAGGGCCTCCAAAGCCTGGGGAGGCAGTTTTTGCCCTCTCTCCCCCACCATGGTGTAGGAGGCCGACTAGGCCACGGCCACCATGGCCATGCCCACCCAGCAACCGGGCAGAGAACCCCTTGCTAAAAATTTTGAAGCCCATCCTTGACTTAGTTTGCTTGTGGCTACCTAGAGTTTCTAGGCTTATCCCTCTTTTAACTCCTCCACTAGGTTCTGCCATCCTTTTACAGCTTAGCTTTTAAAATATTGGCTTGAAAAAGCCACAAAATAGGTACAGCTTTCTCCAAAGCCCATTCTTCCATCAATAAACCTTCAGACCAAGCCTAAACACAGACCTTCCTAAATAAATATATCTCTCCTTTATCTAATTTTTCCTATTTTTGTGGCTTTTTAAGACAATATTTTAAAAGCTAAGCAGAGTTGGATGTGCTTAATATTTGGATGAGATTTTGGGCCCACTTCAATTTTAGCTATCCGTTAGAAGATTAAAATTCAATAAATGTACTTCATGACAATAAATAATAGAGTGAAATAATAGAAGTAAACTGTATCCTTTCACAAATCAGCTCTTTCTATTAGATAATGATCTGTCCAAATACTTGGATGTTTTTTTTTAAAATATTATTATTATTCCTCCACCTTTGATTTTTGTTCCTCCTAACATGAAGGTACATCAAATTAAGCCTAGGTCTTAACATCTAGACACAACAGATCAGGAGACCAAACTAGAAAACAAGGAACTTCCATCATGACCATTAACCATACTGTCTGGGTTTGATGTGAATTGGAGTCCAACAGTGTTTGGAGTACTGCATTTCTTGGAATACCCGAATCATACAGTTAGAGCAATACCATATCAATCATCACGTTCTAGCGAATTTCCTGAGAATTTAAATTACTTTTCTTGGTTTCAACTGCTTCCTCATTTGGTCAAAAACTTAACTTGGGTGAATAGAGATTCCTTTTTCGGCCAGTCCTATTTCTCAACTATGTCTGATAGTAACTCATCCTTATGCATGTACGTGTTTGGGATTGGGTGGAAGAAGCATTGGATTGATTTTTTTAAAAAAAATTAATTTACCATATTAAAGTTCTTTCTTTCTTTCTTTCTTTCTTTCTTTCTTTCTTTCTTTCTTTCTTTCTTTCTTTCTTTCTTTCTTTCTTTCTTTCTTTCTTTCTTTCTTTCTTTCTTTCTTTCTTTCCATATCATCAAATTCCATGTTATCTTTGATAGTTCACAATGAACCACATACCATTAATACCTTCTGTTTGTTTCAAGAAAAGATTAGCTAAAGAAAGTTGATTGCTTTTGGCCCGTAAGATTGAAAAGTCTGTTACATAGCGTTTTTCTTTCTTGTCCCATTCCCTCTGTCATTTTTGGAACATGACTAGTTGAAAAGCTATTAGGTATACTGGTAATCGAGGTGCAGTGAGGTGGCGCAGCGGTTAGAGGCAGTACTGCAGGCCACTTTAGCTGACTGTGATCCACAGGTCAGCGGTTCAAATCTCACCGGCTCAAGGTTGACTCAGCCTTCCATCCTTCCGAGGTAGGTAAAATGAGGACCCAGATTGTTGGGGGCAATATAAATGTACATTGCTTACTGGTGTAAACCGCTTAGAGAGTGCTTGCACTGTGAGGCGGTATACAAATCTCACAAATAAATAAAAAAAATAAATAATCTGTTCATTACCCTGGGTTTAACAGTCTCCTCAAATTCTCAGGAAGTTACCTTCCTGAGTATTATAAGAATACAGGGTCAGCAATATCAGGCTGGGTGGAATAGTAATCTATGTGGCAAGTCAGATAGTATTAAAAATGCATATATTTGTGAAATTAAATGTATTTGGGACCATATATATACACACACACACATTTTTAATACTATCTGACTTGCCATATAGATTACTATTCCACCCAGCCTGATATTGATGACCCTGTATATATATATTCTTTGAGTTTTATGTAGGTTGAGCTAATATCACATCAGTTCTCAAGATAGTTCTAAATTTTTGGCATTCTGTATTTGCCTTACTTTAAACATTGCTCCTTTACATCAGAAACCCCACTATGATAGATTGAGAAATTACAGGAACAGTTTTCACAAAAATCTCATGTGTTTCCTTTTCAGGACATCTTCCCTCGTTGTCTGCAGAATATGAGCCACTGAATGCAGTTTCACAATGTTTTATTTGGGTTTCTTAACAATCATAATAAGACTATGGGGGCAAGTTTTGGATAGATATCAAACAAATCTGGCCTATTTCACAACAATCCTGATCTGGAGCATTAAGCAGGACTTGAAAAGAAGAACTTTGAATACATGTCTATGTTATTTATCTTTACCCAAACTTGCATGGTTAATATCTCTATATTAGGTTCCAGTGGCCATTCCTTACATTGCTGAAAGTGTGGTTTACCAATTGAGAAAGAGGATATTGTTATGCAAACAAGCAGCTGCAAGCTTCCCCATTGTGAGTGGGGAAGACAAGTAGAAAGAAATTCAGAAAGTCTCCATGGATAACACTTCAGTTGCTACAGAGAACACTGCAAGAACTGTAGGAAGTTAGCACCTACCCACCTCCTGGAGGAATATTTTAGGAAATATTAAAAAGGCAGAATATTATATAGAATATCCATGGATGAGAAAATGGAGAAACATGCTTTTAGGCAGGAAACAGACTCACTCCTAGTAGCCCCCCATCTTTGTCAATGTGCCATCAAGGAATGGGCCCAGCTCGCTCATTCCCCCCACCTTTGTTAATAGTCTGGGCCAGTCTATTCTACATAACAAAGATCTACCCACTTCAGGCAGACCCATCTTACAAACAGAAACTCACCACCTGGCACCTGGGACACAGACAAAGCCTACAGTTAGCTAAGACCCCCGCCCCCTGGGAGTCTGACAGCCAATGGGATACATTTCTTACAAAGGAACAGGAAACTCTTAAGGTGGGGCCCAACAGAGGGTATAAAACCAAGGGACTCTCAGCATCTCAGCCCTTCTCTTCTTCTTCAGCATCTTCAAGGCATGTGATCCCCCTTTCCCCAGGACCTCAGACCATGTGGTCCTGCTGTCCACCATTAAACCATCTTTCCAAGCAGTCACCATGCTTCCAGTGTCTTTTTCCCCACTTGGAACTGAACCCAGAAGGATATTCCTTACAGCAGAACCATGCTTGGAAACAAAATAATATTTTGATTGAAAAAGCTGCCCAAAAGCCAAAAATCACCCCTTCTCTCCAGGTTTGGTTTTCATGATCCATCACCACCACTACATGAATTGGCATCATCACCCAGTAAGGATGGGGTATCTACTGTGAGTTTCTTTAAGGATCTACCAATTGCAAGACGGCAACACTGCCTTGTTCTTCCTGCTGCCACCCCAGTGGCCATACTCATCAGCCTAGATCAAGGTGACACTTTCATATTTGCTGCAGGAGGCCTTTGTGTATGGGAGTGGGGTGGGAAACTGCAGAAAAAACAATTGCTGCCAACCTGCCTTCAATTGAGGACCTGTATACTGCACAGTCAAAAAGAGGGCTGTGAAAATATTTATTGACCCCTCGCATCCTGGACATAAATTATTTCAACTCCTACCCTCAAAACGACTCTATAGAGCACTGCACACCGAGACAACTAGACACAAGAACAGTTTTTTCCCCAACACCATCCCTCTGCTAAACAAATAATTCCCTCACCATTGTCTAACTATTCACTAAGGCTGCATTACTATTACTATTAGTCTTCTCATTGTTCCTATCACCCATCTCCTCCCACTTATAACTTGTTGCTTGTATCCTTACGATTTATATTAATATTGATTGTTTCCCGATTGCTTATTTGAACCCCATGACAATCATTAGGTGTTGTACCTCATGATTCTTGACAAATGTATCTTTTCTTTTATGTACACTGAGAGCATATGCACCAAAGACAAATTCCTTGTGTGTTCAATCACACTTGGCCAATAAAGAATTCTATTCTATTCTATTCTATTCTATTCTATTCTATTCTATTCTATTCTATTCTATTCTATTCCATTCCATTCCATTCCATTCCATTCTTTCCCTATTCTATTCCATTCCATTCCATTTTTTCCCTATTCTATTCCACTCCATTCCATTCTTTCCCTATTCTATTCTATTCTATTCTATTCTATTCTATTCTATTCTATTCTATTCTATTCTATTCTATTCTATTCTATTCTATTCTATTCTATTCTATTCCATTCTTTCCCTATTCTATTCTATTCTATTCTATTCTATTCTATTCTATTCTATTCTATTCTATTCTATTCTATTCTATTCTATTCCACTCCATTCCATTCTTTCCCTATTCTATTCTATTCTATTCTATTCTATTCTATTCTATTCTATTCTATTCTATTCTATTCTATTCTATTCTATTCTATTCTATTCTATTCCACTCCATTCCATTCTTTCCCTATTCTATTCTATTCTATTCTATTCTATTCTATTCTATTCTATTCTATTCTATTCTATTCTATTCTATTCTATTCCACTCCATTCCATTCTTTCCCTATTCTATTCTATTCTATTCTATTCTATTCTATTCTATTCTATTCTATTCTATTCTATTCTATTCTATTCTATTCTATTCTATTCTATTCTATTCCACTCCATTCCATTCTTTCCCTATTCTATTCTATTCTATTCTATTCTATTCTATTCTATTCTATTCTATTCTATTCTATTCTATTCTATTCTATTCTATTCTATTCTATTCTATTCCACTCCATTCCATTCTTTCCCTATTCTATTCTATTCTATTCTATTCTATTCTATTCTATTCTATTCTATTCTATTCTATTCTATTCTATGCTATGCTATGCTATGCTATTCTATTCTATTCTATTCTATTCTATTCTATTCTATTCTATTCTATTCTATTCTATTCTATTCTATTCTAAACATGCTTAAAACCATGAGAAATAGGACAGTCAAACGGGAACAAGCGTACAAGGTATATGATGTACAAGATGTGTTTGCCAAAACCCATCCCTGAAGGTAATCTCAGAGTCAAAACATTGGTTTTCAATAAGAACGAACACAGCCGCTAAGAAAAATAACCGAACCATTTATTTCAGCATAGAAAAATACACATCCGAGGCCTAGAGCTTTTGTATACAGGCATCTACTTCAACAGTAATCACTCAGAAAAGCACAAAGATCTTTCTTTCCCTATGGTGTCAGGCAGATGGCTTCTTCTGAATCTCTACAGGTTTTATCTACCACAATCTAGTTGCATACAATGTCCCACCAAAACCAACAAGGTGAAATACGATATGTTGGTTCCAGAATGATATATGTGAACGTTGCAATTGATGCTTCTCACAAAACTGAAAATTGGATTCTGGAGATTCAAAGTAATTTCACATCAGTGTTCATTTCAGGCCCTACTAAAAAAACAAAACCAAACCAAAAGTAGATCTAGGCTAGTGAAACTTCTAGGCAGACGTGACCTTCTGGAGATGTTGTTTTCTGCTGGCAGAATGGTGCCACTGTCCCATTCCTTCCCTGTCTTACTCTGAGATTTAAAAGTTGGGATAGCTGTCTCTAAGGCCAAAGAACTAAACAGCTGAACAGAAATATAATTAAGGCTAAGAACCCTTGAGTTTCAGAGGAGCTTACCCAAACAATTCCTTCAAACAAAGATATCATATTAGAGAAATATTTTTAAGAAATACTGGTCAGGGGTGAAATTCAATTTTTTTCCCCTATTAGTTCTGTGGCCGTGGCTTGGTGGGCGTGGCAGGGAAAGGTTACCGCAAAATCCCCATTCCCTCCCCACTCCTGTGGGGAGGATATTGCAGAATCTCCATTCCCACCCCACTCTGGGGCCAGCCAGAGGTGGTATTTGCCGGTTCTCCGAACTACTCAAAATTTCCGCTACCGGGTTCTCCATAACCTGTCAGAACCTGCTGAATTTCACCCCTGATACTGGTCCATCACAAGCTTTGTGGCTATCAGAGGAGTGGAGCTGCAGCTACCAAGTGCTAAAAGAAAAGAATGATCTAACTAGTCTTGGGCTATGAACAGTACCAGCTCATTATGACAAAAAAAGCACCTAGTGAAATTTTTTTTAAAGAGATGGGCATCATAAAAGCTGCTATGAGAAAATAATTATTGCATTATCAATGTGTACCCTTGTATCCATTCAGCTGATGGGGGCAAAAATCTGTCACAGTGACCCAGCTGGCTATCCATATGTATTATTGTTTACTTGTGACAAAGTCTCAAATAGTCTTCGTGAAGTCTGGAGTCTTTGGCAAAAAAGCGAACATGGAATTCTCTGAAAGTGTTGAAAGTCTGAGAACTATAAGCAGATGTCATCTTATCTTTGATGATAGTCAAAATAACTCAAAGTTGCTACAAGCAAGTCAGGAGCAGCAGGCAAGTTTTCCAAACATGATTTGAACATTAGTTGTTGCCACTCAAAATGAAATTTCTTCAGGCATTATTTCAAATGTCACACTCGCTTGGTTATATTTGGTGTTGTGATCATTGTTTAGCTCAGGTGTTCTTGAGAGTCAGAAATTTCTGCTCTGTCTAATGAGACTTTTCTGAGTGATCACTCGTCTAATGTCACAGATGGTTCCAGGGTTCCAGGGGTGGGGGTACTAGATCCTGCCAGTATACTGGGGAGGTTTCCAAGAGATAACTCACCAGCTTTTCTTTTTTTGGCATTGTCCCTACAAGACCTGCAGCAACATGGACAGCAGAGTGATGTATGGTTCCAGAGATTCTTGCAGATGCCAAGCCAACATTCTGTAAATGTCCTACGGATGGTGGAGGAAGAGAAGAAGAAGATTACAGGATCCAACACCGTATTGAGGGAAGTCAGGCAGAACGTCTCTGTTCTCCAGGGAGGGCTTTCTTTCATCACAAAGCCCACAACGTGGGAGATATTGTAGGGAGCAAAGGCCAGAGTGAAATTGAGCAAGGTAGCCACAGCTAAGCCCATGGCCCTTTGCCTCTTCTGGGGCTTAATGTTTGGCATGGCGTTCAAGATGCGGATCACGTTGACATAGCAGGAAACGGTGACAAGGAAAGGAAGTAAGAAGAGGACAAAGAAGAGCTCCAGGCGGAAAGGGAGGACAATGGCACGCTGTTCAGGGGAGAAGTCATGGTAGCAAGTGACGTTATCCATTTGACTCCACGAAGTTCCAGGGAGATAGTGAACAATGAAGACAATGCAACCACAATGGGAACAAGCCAAAAACCAGAAGAGAAGGCTGGCAATTTTTGCGTAGGTTGGTCTGCGGTTCAACTTGTGCTTAACAGGGTAGGCAATGCACAGATAGCGCTCTATGCTGATTCCCATGAGGAACAGGGTGCTGATATAAATGCTGCTGTAGAAGAAGAAGTTTGCCAGTGGGCAAAGAATGGAAGGAAGAGGCCATGTGAAACCTTGAGCAACTTCTGCCATCTTGAAGGGCAAAAAGATCAGAAGGAAAAGGTCAGAAATGGTCAAGTTGAGCAACAGGATATCTATGGGGACCGGCTTGTGACACACTTTCCTCAGAAAAGAGTAGCAGGCCAGAAGATTGCAAGGCAGACCAACGATGAAGGCAATGATATAGATAGTAAGGACCACGATATTGTACTCCATCTTCTCAGATTCTGTAAAGGAATTTGACATAATAAGATGTTTTAAAAAAACCAACAAAGGTGTTTATTTATTTATTTATTTATTTATTAAAATTTCTATGCCGCCCAACTCCCGGGGGACTCTGGGCGGCTAACAGCAGGGATAGAAATATAATCAATAAAAAACAATATTAAAAACATATTAAAATACTATAAATCTTTTAAAAGAACTTTCACTCATACCCCGCCTGCCGGAAGAGCCAAGTTTTTATTGCTTTACGGAAAGCCAGCAGGGTGGGGATAGTCCTGATCTCTGGAGGGAGTTGGTTCCAAAGGGAGGGGGCTCCCACAGAGAAGGCTCTCCCCCTCGGCCCCGCCAACCGGCATTGCTTGGTCGATGGGGCCTGGAAGAGACCAACTCTGTGGGACCTAACCAGTCGTAGGGAGGTATGCGGCAGGATGCGGTCCCGAAGATAACCTGGCCCTGAGCCATGTAGGGCTTTAAAGGTAACGACCAACACCTTAAATTGGATCCGGAGACTAATGGGCAGCCAATGCAGCTGGCGGAGGATCGGTGTTACGTGGGTGCATCTAGGTACACCCACCACAGCTCGCGCAGCTGCATTTTGCACCAATTGCAGTCGCCGGACACTCTTCAAGGGTAGCCCCATGTAGAGCGCATTGCAGTAATCCAGCCGTGAGGTGTTTCTTATTCCTCAAGGCTGAAGGATATTTTTCTGTCTCTAAGGATAGTTTCAGTTGGCCCTTTGGGGAAGGATGAATCAGTTTCCTCAATGGTCCTAAAACAGATTTTCCAATGCTCTAGTGGTGCTCAGATCTTATCCATGGATAGATCATCTTCCTTCTTCTGCTCATCTGACTACATAGAGCAGTGTTTCTCAACCTTGGCAGTTTGAAGATGTGTGGACTTCAACTCCCAGAATTCCACAGCCAGCAACGCTGGCTGGGGAATTCTGGGAGTTGAAGTCCACACATCTTCAAACTGCCAAGGTTGAGAAACACTGACATAGAGGCAAGTTTAGTTCATCTCTTTTTCTCCCTGATTCTCTAACCCGACGTCATCTCGCAGCTTCTCATACTTGTATATTCTTGTATACCAAACAGTTCCAAATTCTTGCATTTTTGGAAGGTGTTTGGAATACTTTTCAACATATGGTATCTTCACACAGGTAAGATGGAGAAAATGATCAGACTGGATATTGATAATTTGTAAAAATTGTAGTGTAAAACATCAGACTATTATTATTTAATAGATTTATTAAGGTGTCCTGACTTCTAAAAAAAAGATTTAATTAAAGATCTTGTATTTTTTTAAAAAAATATTACATTGGATTCCTATGATTTTAAAGTGTGACTAATTCATCCAAAAATAATATGATGTTGTATTACATGCCAAGAACACATCTAAAGTATGGTTTGCAAAATGCTCAAAATTCATTTTGTCCAAATAATTCATGGAAGACCAGCATCTTGGAATGATCTATTAGACAGTTGGGTCAATTCTAGTCGGAGCAGATGGTTCCGGAAATATTTGGCACCAAACCATCAAAGGCTTTATAGATCAATTCCAGCACCTTAAATTATACTTGGAAGTCAATCACTAATGCATACAGGGCTTGCATAATTAGTATTATAAGTTCCCAACACCAAGAACCAATTTGTGCATGGGCTGCTGTATTCTGGACCAATTGCAGTTTCCAAGTAGTCTTCAAGGGCAGTCCCATGTTAAGGGTATTGCAGTAACTCAATTGTGTGGCAATGAAGATGTGAGTTACAGTAGCTAAGCTCTCCTTAGTTGACAAGATCAAAACTGATACATAGCAAAAGCTAGGCAAAGAATCCTCTAGTTATAACCTTTACATCCTGTTTATGGAGGAGCCATCCAGAAGGACTTTCAAATTGTAAACCTGTTCTGTTCAAATGTGTACAGACCATTCCATGTACTTAAACGGGTTTAGCTTCCATCTATTTGCTTCCACACAAACCTTTACAACCTCCATGCATGAGGCAAGCGTGCTGACAACATGCCCTTTATTGGCCAAAGTGTTGATTTATAGAACTTGGTATCATCAAGATCTCTCTATCTCTCTATCTCTCTATCTCTATCTCTATCTCTATCTCTATCTCTATCTCTATCTCTATCTCTATCTCTATCTCTATCTCTATCTCTATCTCTATCTCTATCACTATCACTATCTCTATCTATCTATCTATCTATCTATCTATCTATCTATCTATCTATCTATCTATCTATCTATCTATCTATCTATCTATCTATCTATCTAACCATCCATCCATCCATCCATCCATCCAGATATGTTACATATATATATATAGTCTCCCTTTATTTTCATTTATCAGCAAAAAATGTTACACACACACACACACACACACACACACACACACACACACACACACACACACACACACACACACACACACACACACACACACACACACACACACACACACACATATATATATATATATATATATATATATATATATATATATATATATATATATATATATATATATATATATATATATATATATATAAAGGGGTGGAGATTAAGAATGTAATCTGTGTTGTTAAGCAAATTAAATAACACAGACAACACAATGTTTATTAAGCACTAACAAAATGTACCCTGTTTCCTCCAAAATAAGACATCCCCTGATAATAAGCCCAATTGGGCTTTTGAGTGCATGGCAATAAGGCCAAGCACTTATTTCAGGGTTCAAAAAAAAATAAGACAGGGTCTTATTTTTGGGAAAACACAGTAAACAACAGAAAATCAATAAAATCTTTTTTTTAAAGTACCTCTCTAATCCCCAGCCCCAAGTGAACTGTGGACAATGGTACTAAGAGCCACTGAAAAATCAGGAGGGATATACCAGCCACACCTAAGTTTTGCCTTAAGTAATCCAAGAGAATACCAATGCAATCTCTGTCCTCATTCTAAATCTTCTTCAGGACCTATTGTCAGATGACAATGAGACAGACATTCTCTAAACAACTTGAAATGTTGTTGTTACCTGTTGAATTCATACAGAGCTAATAGTCTAGTATTAAATGTTTTGTTAATATCACTTGGTGTTCTAATTTGTATATTTTTGGGGGTTTGACCCCTATTAACCTGTATTACTGCTACTAAAATTTAAATGCAAATAATATATCACTGAATCACCATTAGCTGTTCCGCAGCAAAAAGCCTATTTGGTTTCTCTGTTCGGTACCAACACTGTTCATGTTATCAGTATCAATCAGCCATTCATACCAGAGAATTCCTCCTACTGAATTTCAAATGTTCCATTAGAGAATAGAAGAAACTTTATTCTCCAATTTTTGGCTTGGAATTCTGAACTCTTCAGAATAAAATTTGAGTCCCCCACATCCCATTGCATGATTCAAAAGGAAGACTGTTTGATACCATTGCAAAGAAAAGAGGAGAATCTTATTAGCATATAGTATACAAATATTTATTCTGGCCTCTTTCACACATTCTTATAATCCCAAATAATTCCTATCAGCTTCTAGTAATTTCAGTGCCAACCCTTTCTTTGACTATATCTCATTTTATCCATATGTTTGCTTTTCTATTTAATTCCCACCACATTTTTATTTAAAATCTTACCTGTATTCTAGTGAAATGAGATCACAAACCTCTAATACTGATCCAGTTGAAGGATATCGATGCCTACATGAGAAAGTGAAAGCATCTGTCAGTGACAGCAGAGAAATGAAGTTATATTTGCAGAAACTGTGGTCATTAGTAAAAAAAAGGAACTTTTTACCAAGAATAATTTGAAATATCTGGTATGCTCTGGAGGAAGTTTTAAATGATGCTGCAAAACTCCTCAATTGCACAATTTACAGCCCTTTATTTATTCCTTGTTTAGTTGGGGGTGAAAATCACACTTTGGTGAGAATGAAAGCCTTCTCAGGTTGACGTACAAGTGGGAGGGGTGTGTCCACAAAAGTTGCTCAAAAAAGTTAAGATGGGGGGTACCATCATTTATTGAAACCCCTCCTATTTTTTTGTATGTACTGTAAATGTCATAAGAGAGGATAAAAGTGGGATCAACAGTTTATAATTGTTTACTGAATGTCAAGATGGAAGAGGAAATAGTTAAAGAAGTAATGGTTATTTGGGCTCAAAATTTTGGATACACGATCAAATTGGAATATTGGGAAAAAAATTGGGAGCAAAATTACAAACTGACGATGGCAGCATCATACAAAGAAAACATTTACAAAATGTTCTATAGATGGCACCTACCTCCAGCAAGATTGGCAAAAATATCAGCAAATATATCAGCAAAATGTTGGAAGTGTAAACATGATCAAGGGACATTCTACCACATGTGGTGGACGTGTCCAGAGGCGAAGAAGTATTGGGGGAAAATTAAAAGATGGTTAGAGGAAATTATAGAACAAAAACTAGAATTGAAACTGGAATTATTTTTGTTGGGAATCATAAGAGGAAATATAAATGAAAACAATCAATATATTATACTTCACATAACAACAGCAGCCAGGATTATCTTTGCCCAGAATTGGAAACCAGAAAATGTTCCCACAAGCACAATGATAGTTTAAAAAGTGTTAGAATGTGCAGAGATGGACAAACTAACAATGAAGGATACAGATGATTACAAAGTATGGAACAAATGGTATAATTGGTTGGAACACAAAAGCAAAATCAATGTATGAAAAGTATGATGAATACAAATATATATATATATATATACACACACACACACATATATACACACGTGTGTGTGTGTGTGTGTGTGTATGTATGTATGTATGTGTGTGTAACATTTTTTGCTGATAAATGAAAACGAAGGGAGACTATTATAGATCTATTTCGAGCTATTTAGCTCTCATCAGATAGCCATACCCTTACTGGGATTTGAACCTGGGCAGTCTGCCTGTAAGGCAGCAGCTTAACCTATGTATGTATGTATGTATGTATGTATGTATGTGTATATGTATATGTAAATATTTTAAACATGGTGATAGGTTGATAGTTTAAATAGAGGACATAAATTATTGGTATATTAAGATGGATGTAAAGGTGTAAATGCAAGTAGAAATTATGAAATTTATGAACATCATAAGTTAAAAGAAGAAATGAAATAAGTTTTGTCCCTGATAATGGACAGCTGTAAAAGTGAATTTATGATTTTAAATGTATAAAATTCAATAAAAACTATTTTATTAGGAGTCGCAAAAAAAAAGTCAAGATGGGGAATACTGTCATTTATTGAAACCCCTTCTATTTTTTGTATGTATTGTAAATGTCATAAGAGAGGATAAAAGTGGGATCAAAAAGAATCCTTATATCAACAGGAATTTTCCAAAGCTTCAAGTTATTCTATGGTTTCAGCACAACATCAATTCTATAGAATGGCAGATAGGTTTGCACAATGCTAGACTAAGCTATTTTAGGATTGGGGAATTCACAGTAGGCGTGCCCTAGGAACCAAATCATTGTCTTAGTATGCTGTGGGAAACTGTCCGTCCTCTGAACCTACAATATGGATTATTTGTTGAGACATACAGTAGTCTATGAGGCAACCATAGCAACAATATCTGCATATGGCAGAACCTCATTCACCTTAGTTGATCTCAGAAAAGTTAAGCAGGATCAGACTTTTTTTAGGATGGAAGATCCAAGGGCTCTGGACTAGAATGAGAACTTTAAAAAACACCCAAAAGTGAGCCATAACAAAACACTTCCATATTGTGCCTAATAAAACAAGATGAGCATAGATATATTTCCTAATGTATTCATATCCAAGGTTCCAGGTTTTGATGTATTAGATGTCAGTATGTAGGGGGTTTTTTTGTTTCAAGTTTTTTGTTTTGTTTTATATATACATATCAATGCATGTACTGAGGTGGCGCAGCAGTTAGAGGCAGGTACTGCAGGCCACTTTAGCTGACACTGATTCACAGGTCAGCAGTTCAAATCTCACCGGCTCAAGGTTGACTCAGACTTCCATCCTTCCGAGGTAGGTAAAATGAGGACTCAGATTGTTGAGGGCAATATAAATATACATTGCTTAATGGTGTAAACTGCTTAGAGAGTGCTTGCACTGTGAGGCGATATATAAATCTCACAAAATAAATAAATAAATGAATGAACAGTGTGGCACCTGGGTGTCATACATTCTAATACAAATAAAACTAACAAAATTAATCATAGTTATTACATTCAACCAACTTATATATTTCTAATAATAATACACATTTATATTAAATTATAGTCTATCATTATTTAATTATTCCATGTTTTAATATATTGCTCTAATGCCACTCACCATATTATTTAATCATACATATTAATACCTCCATTCCATTTCTAAGCTTCCCTCTTGTTATTGCTTTTATTTTATTATGTAAAAATGTATACACTAATATTCCCCCTTTCTCTTATTTCTATCTCTTATTCTAACTTTTAATCATGTCACCCTTTTATTAAAAGATGTTTTCTTTCTATCTTACCTAACTTCTAATCATGCCACCAATCTAAAAAAGAAGGGAAAGAAAGAGAGAAAAAAAACCCAAATCAGAACAACAAAAAAGACAAATCTTTTCCTTTTTATCCATCGTCTCTTGTCCACTTCGATACTTTAATTGCTATACTTTTTTTTTATTTGTCTCCCATATTCCTCTCTTGGACCTTTATCTCTGCATCTACTTCTTGGCTATTCAATCTAAGTATTTCTCCCATCTCTACCCTTTTCCACTGCCTGGTTTCCAAAATTTCTGCAAAAGCCCCTATCTTCCTTTCAAAAGTATCTTCCTGTATCTCCAATTCTCTTTTTAACTCTCTGAAGATATTTTCCCCCTGGTTTAATTCATCAATCACTGTCATTTTTATTATTATCTCCTCCTTGTCTTCTTCTTTTGTTTGCTGGTTCTTCGGTTCAATCTTTTCCTCCATTTCTTCTGTTAGTTTCTGCCTTTTCTGAGTGTCTCTTTTCTGAAGAGAATTTTATATTTATATATAATGTGAAATAGAATGAGAACTTCAAAACACATCTACCATGGATGTCACAATGCATGTTTCATTGCTAGCATCCCTTTGTAGCCCCAAGGGGAGCTATTTGCTTGCAGACAATTTAATAGTGGCTTGAGTATTGAAGGATATATGCAGTATATGATATTTCAGAATGAAAGATGTGAAGCCTGGGAGAATGTCAGTATTAAGCAAGCAGGCAGCTTCCTGTAGTCTAAACCAGAAATACATAGAATAATGTACAATGCAGGCAGGTTTTGGCGAATCAGTTACTTTTTCTGAGTTTTCAAATAAAAGGAGAAGTAGCTGTTGTTTCCAAACTGTTTTAAGAAGCAAAATAGGAGGAAATCATGACTACCCAGTCAAAAAAACCAAAAGACTGAAAAATGATGCATTTAGTAATCTTAGTTTAAATCAGTGATTTACTGTGTTACTGTCAACACAGAAATGACTCATACATAACATCCTTCCTTTGTAAGCTACTAGGGCTTGTAGATCTGTTTGTAATCTACATCTTATGGTTTAAACCAGTGATGGCGAACCTATGGCACGCGTGCCACAGGTGGCACACAGAGCCATATCTGCCGGCACGCGAGCCGTAGCCCTAGCTTAGCTCCAACGCGCATGTGCATGCCGGCCAGCTGATTTTCGGCTGATGTGGAGGCTCTGGGAGGGTGTTTTTGGCTTCTGGAGGGCCTCTGGGGGGCGGGAGAGGGCATTTTTGCCTTCCCCAGGTTCCAGGGAAGCCTACTGGGCCCACCGGAAGTCAGGAAATGGGCCATTTCCAGCCTCCAGAGGGCTTCCGGAGGGGCGGGGGAGGCAGTTTTCTCCCTCCCCAGGCATTGAATTATGGGTGTGGGCACTCGTGCGTGTGCGATAGCGTGCGCACACACGCTTTCGGCACCCGAGGAAAAAAAGGTTCTCCATCACTGGTTTAAACAGTACAAACAATCTGAAAAACCTGCTGTACAGAGCCACCAATATCCATTCCCACAACTTTCTGCAAACATGAGTGTTATGTGACTGCTCATATGCGACATACGTCGCTGCTAATCACACTCGGCAAAGAATCCTGGGGGTGGTTGCCAGCTTTCTAAAAGGAATAACCTGGGCTGCTCTTGGGCTTTTTGCCTTGCCTTTATAAAAAAAGGGGAAAAAAGTAAGATGGGGACGATAGTGCCATTAGGTAACGTGTATTCAAACCAATTTCATATCATAGAACAGTGGATTAAAGTCACAAGAAGGCAGTCTGCAACTGAATATTGGAAAAAGCTTCTAAGAATCGATAGGCAGTGAAACCAATTATCCAGAAATTTTTCATTAGACAGAGACACAGAGAAGGCAGCCATCCATCTAGATGCTTAAATTAAATCAAATCCCATCGAACCTGCCAAAAAAGCCAACACAGTTCTAGGCTGCATAAACAGAGGGATAGAATCAAGATCACGCGAAGTGTTAATACCACTTTATAATGCCTTGGTAAGGCCACACTTGGAATACTGCATCCAACTTTGGTCGCCACGATGTGAAAAAGATGTGGAGACTCTAGAAAGAGTGCAGAGAAGAGCGAAAAAGATGATTAGGGGACTGGTGGCTAAGACATATAAAGAACGGCTGCAGGATTTGGGTATGTCTAGTCTGATGAAAAGAAGGACTAGGGAAGACATGATAGAAGTGTTCCAATATCTCAGGGGCTGCCATAAAGAAGAGGGAGTCAAACTATTCTCCCTCTTGTCCCTGAGGGCAGGACAAGAATCCAAGATGGTGGACAGGCTGCAACGGCTGTAACGAACTCTTCCATAATTTAAAGAGGTTTTCCCTTTCCCTTTACATTTTTAATTCACTTTTGACCCATTTCTAATCCATATCTGATTTTTTACATGAGCACATATAGTGAGGCTACCAATCTGTTTTTAGCTACATTTTACAAGCCAAGAGGCCTCTTACAAAAAGTAGAGAAAGTTCCAAGTGGTCAAATTCCTGAGAGAAACTTCAAGCGCATCGCCCTAAACTGAGTTAAACAGCCGCCCTCCACAGCCCAGAACCATTGGCATAGCCCAGGTGATTGAAGAAGGTGAGGAGGGAAACCAGAGGTGATCTGCTACCGCCATCTTGAATAGCGAGTAACAACCACCCTCTGCAGCCCAAATCCTTCGGCAAAGACCAGGAGATTGACGGAAGTGAGGAGAGAGATCCGAGGTGCTGCATCCCCACACCCAATTTTGTGCAAATACAATTCTTGCTTCCGTCAAAACATATAGTATTAAATATACATTTCCTTTATTATATTTCTCTGGAAAAATACCTAACAAAAATATTTCTGGCATTAAATCTATATGTTGCTTTATCATTTTCTCTAACTATGTGTGCATTTTCATCCAAATTTTTTTTTGCCTCTGGGCAAGTCCACCACATATGATATGTGCCACCACCATTTCTAAGATGAGGTGATTCCATATGCATATTGCCATCTGATGAGACCTTACAGGTACATCTTCTTGTCCACCCCAACCCTTTAGAACAGCCTCCCATATGAGATCAGAGAGAGACCAACCTTTTAGCCTTCCAGAGGGCTGTGAAGACTTGGCTCTTCACCCAAGCATTGACCTACGATGGGATGTGGTCCAGCTGTGAGGATGTTTGGTCTGGTTCCTCGAGGGAAACATACCTTGGTTTTTAATCATGCTTTATAAATTGTTGCAAGCCACTCAAGTATTCGTATGAGATAAATAGCCATCCAAACTGGTCAGTATGTAACTGTTTATGGAGGCTGCTTCTCTCCAGTTTAAGTACTGAGTTCCCTGTTCGATATGAAGATGCAAGATGACCACAGCAAGTACTCTTATTAAATACAAGAGGGGAACAAAGAGGGCGAAATGATTACCACTCCTTTAAACATATTGATTATTTGGAGTTTCATAACAGTAGAAAATATAGCATTTTCCAGTAGAAAAACAGTAGAAAATATAGCAATTTCCAAGGTCTGAATGCAACCAGATACAACCAGTTTCCAAACTCATTTACTCCTTGATTTTTCCCCCCTCCTCTACAATGTTAGCTGAATTTCCCAGGGCTCAAATCAATATTACAAGTACAATTGAGAGAATGTCCCCGCTGAACATCAAATTGAAAACCTTCCACTTATACATAATTGCATTCAATAAAGTACACACTGTTGATTTGTCCTGCCTGATGGTTGATGAAAAGTTGAGAAAAAGCTTTGCCATGGCGCATTGAAGGGAAAGGCTTAAGGACATATTTCAAAGAAGGAGTGAAGAGCGTCTCTCAGGACAATGGATGGATTCTCCTTGCTCTGGCAAATGAATGAGTTGACAAGCAATAGCAACATGTGAAAAATTGGAAAGAGGAGGAAAACAGTGCATATTCGGGGATAGAGACTTCTTTCCTTCACTTTGCTAGGGTTTCAACTGAAAGGTAAGGATGCCATAAAACTTTATTCTTGGTGCTTAAGAAAATATCTATGCTGTTTACTTGGAAAGAACATGGAAGATGTCAGTACTATGTTTAAAACTGATTGGGTTACTAATGTATAAAAAAACCACTAATCTGTTTATATAAAAAAGTGGTATTGCTTTAAATTGTAAGCATTGTAGGCTTGCTGATAATTATAAAAGAGAACAGGTTAGCTTGAGTAATTTGTGCGTCCGTGTGCTGTGTGCTTAGTGACTGAGAGATTGCTTCTACTCATTGCTCCTGTATCTGTTTGAAGACACTATGAAAGAAGTTCAAGGTTTTTGCTATACTGTTTGATAAAAGAACTTTATCTACAAAAGATTAATAGCTAAGTGCTAAGAGTTTGACTTTGTGTCTGTATATTAAATAGCTACAATAACTGTTTGCTATTTCAAAGGAAGATAAGATCAAGAAAGATTCTTCGTGGACTGTTTGTTTTGAAGTTTTACAAGTTTATTTAAGTAAATTATATTTAACGCTTTGAAGACTTCTGTTTATTGACTCTATAGTATAGATAGCAATGCCACATTCCGTTGCATATATTCATTTCATAAACCACATAACCTCAACATAAGAGATAAGCTATTGTTTTTTTCTAGGTTGCCTTTCTAACTTTGCAATTTAGTCTATAATTCTGGGCAGGGGTGTTGCCACAAAGAAGAGGGAGTCAGATTGTTCTCCAAAGTACCTGAGGATAGGACAAGAAGCAATGGATGGAAACTAAACAAGGAGAGAAGTAATTTAGAACTAAGGAGAAATTTCCTGACAGTTAGAACAATTAATCAGTGGAACAGCTTGCCTCCAGAAGTTGTGAATGCTCCAACACTGGAAGTTTTTAAGATGTTGGACAACCATTTGTCTGAAGTGGTGTATTTATGTACTGAAGTAGAGTACATTTTCCCAACATAATATCACACATTTGATCTTAATTATGGAAATTTTTGAGGCCAAGGGTCACAAGGAGTCTTGTGTGGTGTGCTAAGGATTCTATACAAAGATAGGAGGAGAAAGGACAAAGAAGTGATAAGGCACAATGGTAAACTCAATTGGATTTTATTAAAACCATCAGTATAGTTCCTATGATTACAACTTTACTTTTTTTTTGTGACAATCACAAGACAATTGTCTACTTCTTGATCTCTTGGTCCATCACCCTCTTTAAGAAACAGCTGGCCTATATCCTTGTGCCATTCTGTTTAACTTGGTAGCATGTGTCTTTCTCACAAATAAATATAGCGAGCCATAAAATTAATCCAGAGAGTCGAACGCCAACGTTTTCTGCAAAGATTTGGATAACCATTTGTCTGAAGTAGTGTAGGGTTTCCTGCCTAAGCAGGGGGTTAGACTAGAAGACCTCCAAAGTCCCTTCCAACTCTGTTATTATTATTATTTAAGATTTCCTTCAACCAACTCCTGGAGTGGGACAAAAACATTCTCTTGGACGTAGTATAGTTCCCCCTTCCCAGTGGAAGTCCTCTCCCTGGTTTTTTTTTTTTTTGGTTTTTTGTTTTGAGAAAGGAAGGCATGAAAAAAATAATAAAGAAAAGGGAGGTACTGTCTTATTTGGAGCAGAATGTGTGCAGTTTGCTTGATCATTGCATGACACATTTTGTTGTTTTTGATAATGTTGGAAGAAAAGGAGAACGAGGAAGACAAAGCAGTTAGAATCTACTAGTTAGTAGTCTTATGTCCAGCTGCCAGTAGGTGGAACCAGCAACATTTAAAATGATGAGATTCCAGTAAGAATTTTGATTTTGGAGGGAAAAAATTCCATCCAGCTGATATCTTGGAATAAAATAAGTTATTTTGTTATTCAGATTAGTAGCAGTGGTGGATTCTTTGCCATGGACCAGGGTTTTTTTTTATGGCTAGCCTTATAAGAACATGCAAGACAGCTTTGATTAATACTCCCAGTGTCAGGCTCCAAGTAATGCACCCATCACAAATCGAACTCCGAGGCATTGCTTTTCCTCAAAGGAAAAGTTTATTTAGATACACCATTTTGACGCTACTGGTGAAAAGCCAGTACTAAAGTTCCTGGGCTTTTCACCCCAATATAAGTTTCAGTTTTTCAAGTTTTCAAAACAACTGTCACATTTCCAATCAAGATGGGAGCTGGTTGCCTGGCGACATATCTCCTCCTCCTCCTCCTCCTCCTCCTCCTCCTCCTCCTCCTCCTCCTCCTCCTGTCAGTCAGGTGTTGGAATGTGGTTGACTCATCAGTTAGGGATGATGTTTGGACTGAAAGCTCCATTCCCCCCCCTTCAGCTTCAAACTGTGTCAAGCTGAATGCATGTCAGAATGCCCAAGGATAACAAACAATCCCACACCCCAATCAAATTCAGACTTGACAGGCTTGTTGAGGTGAGAATAAATCTCATAGAGGCGATTTTGATTTTTTACTTGGAATTCAGACAGTTAGAAATAAAGCCGAGTTTAAAAGTCTAATAGAAAATATTTATTTCGGTACAAAAACAATAAATCCTGAATAATTACATTTTTGCTAAGAAAACGCGACTGTTCAGGTCAAGAGCCAAATCAAAAGTGATCAATGGTGGATCAGGAATGTGGACATGCATACAAGATCATATCACATGTTCTGCTTGTATTGGAATGTACCATAATATTAGGATAGGGGTGCATCATCCTACATAGACATACAACTGACAATATTCACTACATGACAAGGCTGCCTCAACAAAAGGAACAACCCTGCAAAGAGAAGATGACAAACCCTCCTTAGCATGAGGCTGTTATTGGGCACGTGTCCCACTTAGTCTGACGATTGGAAGGAGGAGGTCAAAAAACGCTTCTTCCTTGCTGGAAGTATAGAAAGATGCTAAATTCTCCTGAGGAGGAAAAGGCCTGATTCTTCAACAGAGAGCGAGAGAAGAGAAGGACAATAAGGTTCGGCTGATGAAGGAAGGAAGGATCTATGCGCTATTAATTTGGTGAACTTTTTAAAGAATTCAAATAGGAGGTTTGAAGTACTTTATGGTCAGAGGAATAGGTTATATATCCTGAGGTGAAAGGCTGGTAGATTTTTATCACAGGAGTACAGTTTTTAAGCTACATGGAGATCCACCATTGGCCATATACCGAAATGGAAAGTTACTTTAAGAATGTACATATCTTGTATGTCTCTTGGGGTTCATAGATAGATAGAATGCTCATAGAATTCTTTATTGGCCAAGTGTGATTGGACACATAAGGAATTTGTCTTTGGTGCATATGCTCTCAGTGTACATAAAAGAAAAGATAAATTTGTCAGGAATCATGAGGTACAACACTTAATGATTGTCATAGGGTACAAATAAACAATCAGGGTACTTAATGTACTTGCTTAAATAAAAGCAAGAATGTATTGGGGAATGTAGGTGAAACATGGTGGGGTGATAAGAGTATAGGAAGGGGAAGTGTCATTATGTGAAAAGTGTTAAACCTTTCACATAATGACACTAGTTAAGATGCCCTCACTGACCTAACAGAAAGACTATCAGACAACAAGCAAGCATTTAGGAGGATGGATGTTATAACTATATCTGTCTATCTGTCCAACCAACCACAAAGAGACACATTTTTTCCTGTGCTTTAGAGAAAACTAATATGAACATAGGATGTGATTAAAGTGCCTCAGACAGGGAGAAGAAGTTGCAATGCTTATTCTGCCATTTAGCCTAAGAGTAACTCTCTCATTTTTTGCGGTTAAGAAGATAAACATTCCTTGGAGCAACAGTGGAAAATACCCACACCCCAATAAAGAACCAGGAAAAGAAAATTCACTCACTTGATCCATTACAGCTGATGGGGGAAATCTCTAGAACAGCTGATCTGTGCCTCTGGAACAGCAGGTGAAAATGAAGGATGGCAGATTAAAAGAGAACAAGATTTTCTGACAAAAATCATTTAAAAAATAGGGGCCATGTACTCATGAAGCTTTACAAGCTGGAATGGAAAGTTAAAACTAAGCAAGGATGGTCTGTGATTTGTCTGTTTACATTCAGGCTCCTGGGTTTTTAT
The DNA here is from genome assembly GCA_023053685.1 of Diadophis punctatus similis. Taxonomy (NCBI): domain Eukaryota; kingdom Metazoa; phylum Chordata; class Lepidosauria; order Squamata; family Dipsadidae; genus Diadophis; species Diadophis punctatus. Next base: position 8,366,124 of record JALIGW010000022.1, on the reverse strand, counting down.
CTCTCCTACACTGTGTGATTATACTGAGCTTCTTTCCCATGATTTATTACTTGGAGATACAAATAAATAATATTCTCACTAGGATGGTAACCCCACCTCCTACACACACACACACACACACACACACACACACACACACACACACACACACACACACACACACACTTTGTTTCTGAACCATGGCAACTTTAAGATAGGTGAACTTCAACTCCCAGCATCCCACAGCCAGCATGCTGGTGAGAAATGCTGGGAATTGAAGTCCACAAATAGGGCAACAATTTCTGAACCAATGTATCTTAAATTGGGTTAACTTTTGAATGCATGCTACATCCAGGACCCATGATCCTTGTGGGATTGAAATTTGCCAAAGTTGTGGTCACTTCACTGATTGTCATTTCCAAAGATCCCTGCCACCTTCCTTACATGGAAAGTCAACGGAGAAGCCAGCAGGAAGTTTGTTTGTTTGTTTGTTTTGGTTTATTTATTTATTTATTTAATTTTGTCAACAAGTACAATGAAACAAGTATCAGTATAGACATAGACATGGACACATGAAAAAATGACACAAATAAATGAATATAAATAGCAAAACATAGCCATAAACTCATAAAATGAGTACATATAAATGGGGACAGTAGGACAGGGATGGTAGGCACGGTGGTGCGTTTATGCACGGCCCCTTAGGGACCTCTTAAGAAATGTGTAAGGTCCACGGTAGACGGTTTAAGGTAAAAGGTATGGGGGTTAGAGAAACTAACAACAGGGTCAGGTAAAGTGTTCCAGACATTTACTACTCTATTGCTGAAGTCGTATTTTCTGCAATCAAGATTAGAGCGGATTACATTTAGTTTGTATCTATTGATAGCCCTAGTGTTCCTGCTGTTGAAATTAAAGTAGTCGTTAACAGGTAGGATGTTAAGGTAGATGATCTTGTGTACTAAGCTTAGGTCGGAACGTAGACGGCATAGTTCAAGGTTATCCAGGCCTAAAATTTCAAGTCTACTGGAATAAGGAATCTTATTGTGAGAAGAGGAGTTGAGTACTCTTCTTGTAAAATACCTCTGGACCCTCTCTAATGTATTAATGTCCGAAATACAGTGTGGGTTCCAGGCAGGTGAGCACTATTCAAGGATAGGTCTGGCAAAGATTTTGTATGCCCTAGTTAGCAGTATAGCATTACTAGAGAGAAAACTTCGTAAAATAAGGTTGACAACTCTTAATACCTTTTTGGCAATGTTGTTACAGTGAGCTCTAGGACTTAGATCTTTTGAAATGTGTACTCCTAGGTCCTTGAAAGAGTGTGGGTCATCTTTTAGATGGTTTCCGTCCAGCTTGTATTTGATATTCTGATTTTTATTGCCAATGTGTAGGACTGAGCATTTGTTAGCAGAGATTTGGAGTTGCCAATTGTTTGACCATTCAGATACATAATCTAGGTCATTTTGTAGGGTAGTAGAATTGTCTATGGTGTTAAATAGTTTTACATCGTCAGCAAAGAGGACGCAGCTGCTTATAATATGATCACAAAGGTTGTTTATATAAAGCAGAAAGAGTGATGGTTCTAGAACGCTGCCTTGGGGAACACCACTGTTAACTGGTGCAGGGTTTGATATAGCGTTTCCAATTTTGACTACTTGTTGCCTGTTTGATAGGAATGCAGCTATCCACGTGTGCAAAGATCCAGAAATGCTGTAAGAACTTAGTTTTTACAGAAGTTTGTCATGTACTACAGAATCAAAGGCTTTGCAGAAGTCTATGTAGATTGCATCTATTGCTTTACCCTGGTCAAGTTGAGAGGTCCAAATGTTTTTGCAGTGTATGAGTTGCAGATTACAGGACAAATTTTTCCTGAAACCAAATTGCTTATTAGAGAGTAGGTTGTTTGTCTCTAAGTGGAGGGTGATGGATTGGTTTATGATGGATTCCATGACTTTACAGGTGACGCAGCAAAGAGAGATTGGTCTGTAATTCTCAACAAGGTCGGGGTCTCCTTTTTTGAAGATAGGTATGACAGTTACTAATGACCATAGATCAGGCAAGGAGTTCATTCTAAAAGATACTTCATAGATGGTGCTTAGAGGTTCAGCTATAGCGGTGGAGAGCTTTTTTTTAGAAAATAGGCACATATTCCATCAGGACCAATAGATAGAGATGGCTTTAGGTTGTGTAGTGCCCTTTTGACGGTATCTTCAGTAAAATCAATGTGGATTAGATCATTGCAATTGGTTGAGGTACGACTAGGACAGGGATGGATTCTAACTTACCTCGCTGCCGGTTCACTTCCTCCCGCGCCTCATGGGCGTGTCTCATGGGCGTGCCTCATGGGCACGCACGCTTTGAGCGTGTGCACATGCGCAGTGCCAAAAATTCACAAAAAATTCCCCCCAAACTCCCCAAAAACAAGATGGTTGCGCATGTGCAGTGCATACGCAGAAGAAAAAAAATCAGAAAAAATTCCCTCCCCCATAAAAATAACCGAAAAAAAAATATTCCAAAAAAGAGAGATGGTGACAGAATTGGTTTGGTGATGTCATCATGACATCACCAGCGGCTTGCTGGTAATGGTAAGTTGGAAGTCCTCCTGCTTTTGTGCCTGCCTGTGATCAATCTATTTCTCTAGACAAGGAAATATCTCTAAAATGACCAAAAAGTTCAAGGATTGTCTAGTAGGGATCTACAATCCTCAGCCACATTTCTTCCTGGGCTTTCGTTTAAATCATCTCCTCTTATTTCTGGCCTGGAGTCTGGATATTAAAATTCCTGCAGTTCGAAGAATCTATATTAGACTTTGTCACTATTGTTCATTCCTTCATGCCTTGCTCCCTCTCTGCTTTAGTCTTTCACCAAATATGGCTTCAGGGAGGTTTACAAGTTTTAACTTTAAAAACACAAAATATCACAGGCAAGGCAGACTTCAAATTTATGAGATCCGCTTGCTTTTAAAAATATCTTAATCAGAGGCCCACCAGTGAGAGACCTGAGCACAATAATGATATATTTATTTATTTTTATTTATTTTATGAGATTTATATACTGCCTCACAGTGCAAGCACTCTCTAAGCGGTTTACACCAGTAAGCAATGTATATTTATATTGCCCCCAACAAGCTGGATCCTCATTTTACCTACCTCGGAAGGATGGAAGGCTGAGTCAACCTTGAGCCGGTGAGATTTGAACCGCTGACCTGCGGATCAGTGTCAGCTAAAGTGGCCTGCAGTACCTGCCTCTAACCGCTGTGCCACCTCAGCTCTTAACCATATATTGAAATTGATATAACAATCCCAGGCAAAAAATTGCTGTTAAAAGGTACTACATATCAGAGGGGCCAAATAGAAGGACAAGAGAGAGCTTTGTGTAAGAATATGCTTGGTACAAAAAAAAAGTGAATGAAAATGGAAAAATCAACAAAATTTAAATAATAGCAAGGTGTACTGATAAAACAATAAAATGCATTGTTAATGGATCAATGCATATGGACTCTATTTGTGGAGTGTTTCCTGGAAACAAGTAAACTTTCATATCTAAGTAAATTTGTTGCATTTATGTATAATTTTTTTCAGGGTTGCTCAATGCATTTGTACCCACATTGGTAACCTAGTAAGAAATGAGTTCCAAATTATGAAACGGAAGGGGAAAAAAATCTGTACCCCACACGTTGTTGTACAACATGAAACACCTCTCATGTTGTACAATAAAGATCACAAATTCATCCAGGTAGGACAAAGAAAGGTCTCAGATTCTGAATTTTGCCGCTCACAGTTGTTCCCATGCTCAAAATCTGATATTAATATGTTTCTATCTTTTAAATGAGCTGAGGGGGAGCAGAATCACAGGGTAGAGAGCACCGATTTCCCAATAAGAGAACACAACTGAGAATTGTATCCACCTTAATTAGTAGTTTTATGCAAAGTGTAAAGTTGACTTAGATATTGAATTCCATGGATTAAAGTTGGTTGCCTGTTATGTGTCCTCTTGATATTTGTATTTGTATTTGTATTTTGTATTTGTTTATTTGTCAAGCATATATGATTATAAGCAAAGTATAAATAGTAAAACATGATATGTCACGATGTGAATATTGTCAGTTTGTGCATCTCTATGTTTTCTACTGTTTCTTGTATTTATGGTCAAGCAGACGTGTGATATATTCTACTACGCATGCCTGCATTCCAGAAGTCAACTCCTTCCTTCTCTTCCTCCATTTCTGCCGAAGGTAGACGTGACTTTTTCATTAGCCGATAAGATGTAGTTTATTAAGGATTCTTTTTATTATTTTTCTACTGAAATAAATATTTTGTTAATTAGATTTGAATCTCGGTTTTATTTTCTAATGAGAATGACTTCAAAAGGAAGCAAAGATCCATCGACCTCCAGGGGGGATTGCCCCCCTCTTAACATGATAGAATATATATGTAATAGTACAAGCATGAATTAGTTTCAGCTGGCATGGTCTGTGGTTACTATCAGATGTTTTGAGGGCCTCCTTGGCAGGGAGGGGGGAAAAAGTAGAATATAGAGAGGGATGAGAAGTTCCTTATCATTTGGTTGCATGGGGAAGTCTCTCTTTAAAAAGGCATAGGTATGGCATCACTTGCTTAAAATGGGACAAGCCATTTTAAGCAAGTAGTTTGGGGTACCCATGTGCTCGTTTTGCTCAATGGAGTCCTGAATATCTGGCTCAGGGTGCAACCCTCCTGGCTCCTTTCTAAATAATGGCTTTCTAAATGGTGTTACCTAGTTAGGGTAATGAAATCCCTGCAAGAAAACAAGCAAGCTCAGAGAGCACCAAGGACCCTTCACAATGACTCTTGATCCACAAATCTGTGGGTCACAATTTGGCCAGGCTCCAAATTGCAAAGCTGTTTCCCAGCCTGATGATATTTCTGTAGGCATATTCCTTGCAATAATATTTACTGTCTGGCATGTTTCTAAATATTTGCATTGGTGGTAAGAGTCTGATAGTATATTGCCACCTCTCTGTCCCTTGTGCCTGTTGTATCCTCCTCCATGCCTTTTTCCTCTTCAAGTAACTGCCTAGATTTCCAACCAGGGGAAACCAAAGGTTTGAATAGGGAGGTCAGGAAGAGGACAACAGATGTTATCTTAGTATTTCTCCCTTCTGCTCACGCTAGGAATGCAAACACGTTGTCAAAATAGAGACAATTGTTCACTACTCTCAAGAACCACACATTTGCATGGACATAAACCCCAAGCTGGCTCAACAAGCCACAGCTGGTTTGTGCAGCTTATTCTGCACAGCTAGGCCAGCTGACTTAACTAGATGGCAGGATAGAGGCGTAACTCTATATCACATGATATGCAAAGAGTTTCATCATGCCTTTTGACTGCTAGTTGGTGTTCATGGATGTGTTCTGCCAGTCAGTCTTCTGCTTGTTTGTGGTGCATAGTGGCTGTTGTAGTCATTACACTGTATGTTGTAATATGGCCCTTGTTTTTTTTTCCCCCTCTGGGGCTGCCGGGTCTTTTGGTTTACTTAGGATGTTCTGAAGGGCTTAATAGCTCTGCTTTTTTTTTTTTTTTGCCCATGATTAATTCTTTGTTTTCATATTGCAGTACAGATCTTTTCCCCATCTGTATTTTTCCCCCTGTTCCTTCTGCAAATAAGTAATAAGAGACTGATGAGGAAATAGAGCTAAATAAATAGAGATAAATGTTCAGGCCAGCTATCTACATTTCAGCCAAAGCTTCATCACTAATGGCTTAAGACACAACTCGCAAAGTGAACTGATTTCAAAACCTGAAAACGGTGTTTCGGTGTTATATCTTTCAGATGTAAACTGCATCTCCTGGGCCTTTCTCCTTCCCTATTAAGTAGTTTGTCTAGAGATTTGATAACAGGTTAATTAAAATTTTATTTGTTTATATGGTAAATTTATATGAGAGACTGTGTGTTGTAGAGTTAAGGTGCTGGACTAAAAATCTATTAAAACCACTAAAAACCCCATAATCTTTGGGAGAGCACAATCACACCCTCTTTACATGGCTTCCCACTGGTCAGATAAAGAACAGATAAGAAATGCCTTCCATTCTGGAGAAATTTCCACCCACAACTGCCCATTGGTCTGAAATGGAACATTGACCTATTTTTTTTTTACCATTGGTATCTCAACATCTTGGCTTTTATTGGGTACAATTTTTAAGGCAACATAACTGACAGTTCCAATGAAGCGTCTAGGACAGTGATGGCGAACCTATGGCACAGGTGCCACAGGTGGCACGCAGAGCCATATTTGCCGGCACACGAGCCATTGCCTAGCTCAGCTCCAGTGCGTATGTGCGCGCCGGCCAGCTGATTTTTGGCTCACACGGAGGCTCTGGGAGGGCATTTTAGGCTTCTGGAGGGCCTCCGGGGGGACTGGGAAGGGTGTTTTTGCCCTCCCCAGGCTCCAGGGAAGCCTCTGGAGCCTGGGGAGGATGAAAAATGGGCCTACCAGGCCCACCAGAAGTTGGGAAATGGGCCATTTCCGGCCTCCAGAGGGCCTCCAGGGGAGCGGGGGAGGCCGTTTTCGCCCTCCCCAGGCATTGAGTTATGGGCACCCGAGGGAAAAAAGATTTGCCATCACTGATCTAGGATATTTTAAAGCCCAGCTGATGATTGGCTCAGAAGATCAGCAGCACACAGTGAAGGGCTCAAGCCATTTTACTTACAATGCTGGGCTTCTTCCCTTTTAGAGAAGAACACAAAAGACTCATTTTCTGAGCCAATGGAAGAAGATGGTATTTACTATATAAATTAATGTGGGCTCATTATCTTTCAGATATATTGCACAAACATATGTCTTCCAGCCAATTAATGTGATTTTCATAGCCAAGACAAGGCAATATATTGTTTTTCCTGCAGATTTAATACAGGAGGTATTTTATTGCGAGGTTTCAATACGTTTACAAACACATCTTTGATATCGTATGTTTGTGATGACTGATTGTTTGTTTTAATCCCAGAAACATTAATAGAGGTTTCTTTATCCTCCCTGTGTTATAATTTGATTAATGGTTTATTTGCCACAAGTAGACTATGATATCCACCTGCTGTCAGTGACATTTATGGACTCCACATATTTCCGGAGCTTGGTGAATGAAAACAGATAGAATACTTTTATTGTGGGCTATTTGTCCATATTTTGTAGGCTACTTCTTCCAGTTAGAAATGGTGATTAAAGAATAGTCATTTGAATTATATTTGGGTGCTATATTAGCTTCAAGGTTGTTAGGGGAAGCTTCACGTTGCTAACTCTCTACAATGTTTAGCTACAACTTTAACACTGTTTTCTAGGGGTGTACTTAAAACAATGTGGCTTAAATATCCATGGTTATAATGTAATGGCTCATGTTTGTATTGTAGTCTAAATCTGTTTTTGTTAATGTTGCAATGTACCCCCAATTTTTTCCCTGTGAACTAAACAGAGAAAGAGAAAGGGAGGGAGGGAAATCCACCTTCACTATCATTTTATAATTTGCCCAGAGTTAAACAAGCAATTTTCCCAAGTATGCAGAATGTGTATAAAAATTCTTCTTTCCCTACTTCGGCCTCTTCCTCCTTCCATACAAAAGTGGGCATGTATCTAAGATACCATTAAACACAATAACCACAAACAGGTGGGGTTTTTTTAATGTAGCATTCCAAAATATATTCTTTTGAATCTTTTGGGATGCCTCACCTGGGCACCTGCTGAACTGTGAAAAAGCAGTACTGAAGCCAGAAGATAGCTCTTCAACCTTGGTATCTTTCTTCCATCATCCCATCAAAAACATCTTTACCCTCAAAACATTTTGCCCTTATGAATCAATCACATTAAATAGAGGCTAAGTCTGTCAATCATCCAAAGAAGCCCAAGTTTGTTTGTTTGTTTGTTTGTTTGTGATATTTATATACCGCCTCACAGTGCAAGCACTCTCTAAGCAGTTTACACCAGTAAGCAATGTATATTTATATTGCCCCCAACAATCTGGGTCCTCATTTTACCTACCTTGGAAGGATGGAAGGCTGAGTCAACCTTGAGCCGGTGAGATTTGAACTGCTGACCTGCGGATCAGTGTCAGTTAATGTGGCCTGCAGTACCTGCCTCTAACCGCTGTGCCACCTCGGCTCATTTTAAGGTTAACCTATGTCCCCCATCCTCCCATGAAACCTGAGCAAGTCCATTCACAATAAAGCCTCATCTGGAAGTAGGAACAAATGACAAGAGTAGGTCCTGTCCTTAGACCACAATGTACTTTTGGGGTATGGGAGGGGGGAAGACAGAAATTGAACATGCAAGATTTTCCTTTGATATGATTTGGGAACCCCTTCCTTAGGGTACTGGACGTTAAAACGTATCAAGAATGGTTGCTGGAACTGGGTATGTCTAGTTTAATGAAAAGAAGGACTAGGGGTGACATGATAGCAATGTTCCGATATCTCAAGGGTTGCCACAAAGAAGAGGGAGCCAAAAGCACTCAAAGGCAGAACAAGAAGCAATGGATGGAAATTAATCAAGCAGAGAAGCAACCTAGAACTAAGGAGAAATTTCCTGACAGTTAGAACAATTAGAATGGAATGGAATGGAATGGAATGGAGTGGAATGGAGTGGAGTGGAGTGGAGTGGAGTGGAGTGGAGTGGAGTGGAGTGGAGTGGAGTGGAGTAGAGTAGAGTAGAGTAGAGTAGAGTAGAGTAGAATAGAATAGAATAGAATAGAATAGAATAGAATAGAATAGAATTGAATTGAATTGAATTGAATTGAATTGAATAACAGAGTTGGAAGGGACCTTGGAGGTCTTCTAGTCCAACCCCGCTGCCTGAGCAGGAGACCCTATACCATTTCAGACAAATGGCTGTCCAATCTCTTCTTAAAAGCTTCTAGTGTTGGAGCATTTACAACTTCTGGAGGCAAGCTGTTCCACTGATTAATTGTTCTCACTGTCAGGAAATTTCTCCTTAGTTCTAGGTTGCTTCTCTCCTTGTTTAGTTTCCACCCATTGCTTCTTGTTCTACCCTCAGGAGCTTTGGAGAATAGCTTGACTCTCTCTTCTTTGTGGCAACCCCTGAGATATTGGAACACTGCTATCATGTCTCCCCTAGTCCTTCTTGTCATTAAACTAGACATACCCAGTTCCTGCAACCATTAATCAGACTTGCCTCCAGAAGTTGTGGATGATCCAACACTGGAAGTGTTTAAGAAGAGATTGCACAACCAGTTGTCTGAAATAGCATAGGGTTTCCTGTCTGAGCAGGGGGTTGGACTAGAAGGCCTCCAAGGTCCTTTTCAACTCTGTTATTCTGCTCTTATTCCAACAGGGGAATGATGGTCCAGCTTCTTCTTTCTAAAGGTACTCTAATTTTAGCTGCTTAAGGTTGCCATTCAACAGCTCCTGTATCTAACAGATATCACTGTTTGAAAAACTAGTTTTAAAAAAAAAAATTTAGAAAGTTGATTAAAAATCACCATGAAAGCAATGACAGAAATGAAATATATGAAAACCTCTGAAAACATAGATAGTTGCAATTGAAAAAGTATTGGCAAAAAACGTATTAGCAGTCTCTACATTAGTTGAAATGCCTCCTATCCTCCTAATTAAAACTTTCCTTTGCTAAGCTAACATGGGAACAACATGGGAAGTCGAAAGAGAATCTAAGAAAGATTACTTTTGGTACAGTTTGTAGGGAGTGAGCGGGCTCTGTGTTTATATGTTTAACGTTGGTCTGCTATCACTTGGGAATTATCTTTGGGTTCAAATACACACAGTGATAAACATTTTAAAGATTAGCGTTCAACCAAAACAAACATTTTTCTTGTTGGACGAATAGGCAGACCATTAGAAAATATTGTCTTTGTGTATGGTATTTGTGAGATTATAGTATGAACAAAAACAGAAAGACTCTGAAAAATGAATATGAAGAACGGTTTTTATTAAAGAATTTTTTTAACAAAGTAAAAATTACGATTTTAAGGAAAGGAAAAAAATAGAGAAAATGTCAGTTGGGTAAGAACGAAAATGGGGGAAAAGGTAAAGAAACAACTTCACATCTTCTATCAGCATTTATATCTTGTTCATTCTCTGTATGGACACAATATCCAATATCTCAGGGGTTGGCTCAAAGAAGAGGGAGTCAAACCAGTGCCTCTTTTCTTAATGTAAAAAAGCCCAATGAGAGAAGATCCCTTCCATTATGTACTGTTGGTCTTCAACAGAAACACGGTGTAGGAAGTTAGCACCCACCCCTCTCCTAGGAAAATGAGAAATTCTAGGAAATATTAAAAAGGCAGAATATTATATTTCCCTGGATGAGAAATGGAGAAACATGGTTTTTTTTAAGGCAGGAAGCAGACTCACTCTTACTAGCCCCCACCCTCCTCAATAGCTCACAACAGATGTCAGCACTTAAGACAGTGGTTCCCAACCTTTCTAATGCCGCGACCCCTTAATATAGTTCTTCATGTTGTGGTGACCCCCAACCATAAAATTATTTTGGAGACCCAGCGAACAAAGAGGCAAACAGGGAGGGAGGGAAGAGAGAGACTGAGAGATATTAGCACAGGGCTAGCCTGATCATATGGAGCAGGGCGGCAGCGATGGACCATGCTCCGGCACCACCTCCTTCTCCAGTTCCCTCCGGCTTAGCTCCTCCTGCCCCCGGCGGTGGCGCCCTCAGCACCAAGGCTGTATGATCAGGCTAGCCCTGCGCTAATATCTCTCAGTCTCTCTCTTCCCTCCCTCCCTGTTTGCCTCTTTCTTCGCTGGGTCTCCATGCCAGCCGAGGGCGTGAGGGCAGACAGATGATTCCGACCCAGCTGTCCTCCTTCCCACCATCATGCGCTGTGAAACTTAAGTGGTCGTTGGCTGGCCTTTCCCTCCTGTCACTCCCTTTCCCTTCGACACCAGCGGGAAGAAATTGCCGCTGCGAGCAGGAGACAGGGGCGGCCACAGATGTCTTAAACACCACCTTGTACTCTCCAGCTCGCAATCTTGCGATGCCCCGCCCCTTAGCTGATGCCGTCAAAGCTCGGCTGCCAGGCGTCACAATCGCCTCTCACTGAATGGCACCTCTCCTGACCAATTGGAGGGCTCGGGCAAGTTGAGCCGATATGGCCAGGCTTGTGGCGGGGGGGGGAGCTGAGGATGCCGGGGCGACCCCTGGGAAATGGTCATTCGACCCCCAAAGGGGTCCCGACCCCCAGGTTGGGAACCACTGACTTAAGAGATAAAGAGATTGCTAGGTCTATTCATAAGCAAATGCCCTCACCCAAGATCCAACAAAGGTAGGATTATCCCTCAGCCATAATAGGAATTGTCCCAAACCCTCTTCATTACATCATCACCCAGCAAGAGTCAACCAAGTCTGGGACTCAAAAGACAACCTACAAAGTATTTTTATTTACTTATTCATTCAGATTTGTATGCCGCCCAACTCAGGGGACTCTGGGTGGCTTACAGCAAAGTTACCCCTGCATGGACCCATGGGAATCTGACAATCAATCAGAACACAAGCTCAAATTCAAAGCCCAACAATGGGCATAAAATCCAGGCATTCTCAGAATCTCTGCCTTTTTTTGCCCAGGATCTCAAGCCATGTGATCCTGTTCATCAATTAGCCTTCTTTCCAAGCAACTTCCATGAATCCAGTATTTTTTTCCCACTTGGAACTGAACCCAGATGGACATTTCTTCCAACAACGGAAAGCCAGGAAGGCTATAGACCACTGCAGAGAGGTATACTGTATGTAGTGAAAGACAGAATATTCATGCATCCCACCATCTATTCAGAAGAATTCACCTCAAAACCTTCTTCCTTTGAAAGGAACTTGAAAGCATGTTTTGAAAGCAACTTCCTTTTATTAAATTGAAAGAATAATCATGATTGCTGAAATGTGTTTCTCCGTTAGCTGTCTTGTTCTCTATTGTAAGCCCACCTAGCTGGCTGTGTCTGCTACTTGTTTCACAGAGCATGGTTTTACTATCCAGTAAAATATCAAATTACAGCCATCTTCAATATCTTAAGAGCAGTTATTAGGAATACCATTTCCAAGTGACCACCGAGCAACCTCATCTAGTGAGGTTTTGTAGCCAAATTAGCATCACCTGGAAAACTGCAGAAGATTCATTGCTTTATGCAACTACCTTATATTCATAAACCCTTTCTCCAATTGGACCAGATTTTTCATCCAAACAACAGCTCCTTAGTCAATATTTGTGCTGCTTCTTCCTCTCTTTTTTTGGTTACCTCTGCACTCTTCTAATTAAAGGACTTTCCGCAATTTAATCAATTCAACTTCCTTGGAACTTGTTGGCTTTATACAACAAATGTAATCAAGTCAGTTACCAACAAAAACTTATCAGTTGCGTTTTCATGTCATTTCATGCTTCGTTGGCTTTTTTCTTTCCTATTGCTTTTGTAGTTTTTGTGTGTTTGTTTTGTTTTGGCAGCCTGAATCCAGCCTCTCTTTGGTTACGTTTATGATTCAATGAACTATAATAATCCAGAAGTAGGTTAATATGGTACTTAAGCTATGTTGTGTGAACAGAGTCATTCTGTCCTAGCTATCTGAGGTCTTGCCCCTTCTCTGCATGTTTATGAGCAAATTAATGATGCTTCTGACATAGACAAAAAGAGTGTGTCATAAAGAAACCAATTATTTGCAAGACTATCTTGGTTTGATTGCCCATAATGCCTCAAGGATCAACCTCAGGAAGCAGTCAATCAGGTATTTATTGGTTCTGAGGAGCGTCAGAGAAAAGCGTCAGAGAAAAGCCCAGAAAGTGTAAGAACACACCTCCATATGAGAGGTGATAATTTTCAGAAGCCCTGCCTTCCCCAATTTGGTGAAGCCCAGCAGCTCCCAAAATCTCTAGCCATCACTGGGCCAACAAGCAATCTAGCAAGGAGTATTACAGGAATTAATGCAATACACAAAACCAGGGCAGTAGAATCATGCAGATTGATTATTGGAATGTTTTGTTCCAGAGTTTAGGATGAACAAAAACAAGAGTCAGCCGTTATTTAACTTGACGGACTCAGTGACATATGCCAATCCATATAGGGTGGGGTGATTTGTTTGTTTGTTTGTTTGTTTTTGGAAGAATGGGGCAAATTTCTATAGCATGGTTGTGCAAATTGGCGGGGCCATTTCTTTCTTTCTTTTTTAAATTTATTTCATTTTTATTTATTTGATTTCTATAGCTGCCCATCTCAACAAATGACTCTGGGTAACATTTGCTAGGTTTACTACAAGATATGGCCAAAAATTCCAATTTTAAAACTGTAGCATTAATGTGATGAAGGAAGAAAATCAATAGGTTTATGGGTGTAATATTACTTCGCCTTAAATTGTAACATTTTAATGCAAGACAACAACTTCATTTGCCACTGTGACTTTGTAAGGGAAGGGAGGAAAGGAAGACAAAAAAGAAGTAGGCTGTTAGTACAGAACATGCTTAAGTAGTAGTAAGGTATTATTAGGTTTCACCTTGTTATTTTTTTATTTTTTTATTTTAAATATTTTTATTAAACATTTTTATTAATTTTTTTATTATACACAAAAACATATAGACTATAGAAAAGAAGATAAATATTTATAGTATATGTGTATGAAATTTGATGAACTGATCTTCAACTGCATTTAAGATAGAAACTAAGATTCCTAAGATTCCATGTTTGTATGTTATGTTATGTTATGTTATGTTATGTTATGTTTTTGTGTATTTTATTAAACATTTTCCAACATTTATAAACACAAATACAAAATACAAATACAAAAAATAAAAATAAAAAATAAAAATAAAAATAAAAAATAATAAGACAAACATCAAATAGAACAAATACAAAATACAAACAATTATGAACATTTAGAGCACTATACCATATATTTTACAGTATTTCGTGTCAAAACATATATGCTACTTTCATACTTAACCATGTAGTATAGTACTTATTATAATATTGTAATACTATTTATATCGTTAATAACTTAACCTATAAATACATACATACATGGATACTTTTGTCATTCAAATTTTGATTTTTTTGTTTCTTATTTTGGTTCCTATTTTCTAACCAATTATAAAACCTATTCCAAATTCTATAGTAGTCCAATTCCTCTTTTTCTTTTAATTCCATAGTCATCCTGTCCATTTCAGCACATTCTAAAATCTTGCTAATCACCATTTCGTCCAGGGGGGGGACAGACGGACCTTTTTTTGCTTCCAATATTGGCGGGACCATTTTTATGAGTTTGAGCCCAGCATAACACAAGAAAACTTCTTGTCATGCAGAAAAGTTCTCCTTTTTTCCAGCCAGTTCTCATTCAGTCTGATGGCCAGCCTCATGTCTATATCAAGCTGCGTCTCCATGCACTAATATCTGCAAGGACAATGTGTGCTCTTCTGATCCATAATCATTTATTGAATTGGAATTATGAGCTGTCCAATTCCAATGGGACTCATTTTCCAGGATGCCCAGTTTTTCTTGGCAGGCAGGACACTAAGAAGTAGGAAATGCTCAAGAATCCAAGAAATTGTAATTATTAGCGGAAGTAAAGGTAGGTCGCTATCATGAAAGAATTCTAGCAACTGCACTATTTCAAGAGTGCAGTTAAGAGTACCCTCTTATCAGTACTCATCTTATGTATATAAACAATGTTATGTCTATGTATATTACCAATACGTACTTGACAAAAATAAATAAATAAAAAATAAAAAAAATAAAAGAGCAAACTCTGCTTCCATATTCAGTATTCCTTGGCCCTCTTTCTTTCCTACCTGATGTGAAGATGTGAAGGAAGGACCAATTGCCATCTCTCCCTGATTTGGGAAATGGTCAGCATTGTTATGGTGTTTTTCACTGGCTAGATGAGACTAACTCTCACACAAAACAAACATGGATGGGGACATTAGATCTGCTGCTGCATACCTTTAGCATGCGGAGGGTGAGTGGACACAATTTTTTTAAAAGAATCCCAGAGTGGATAAATAAGGCTTTACACCTTTTAACCCAAAGCATCAGTTTGAGGACAACACCATTCATTAGATTAGATTAGATTAGATTAGATTAGAATAGAATAGAATAGAATAGAATAGAATAGAATAGAATAGAATAGAATAGAACAGAACAGAACAGAACAGAACAGAACAGAACAGAACAGAACAGAATAGAATAGAATAGAATAGAATAGAATAGAATTCTTTATTGGCCAAGTGTGATTGAACACACAAGGAATTTGTCTTTGGTGCATATGCTCTCAGTGTACATAAAAGAAAAGATACATTTGTCAAGAATCATGAGGTACAACACTTAATGATTGTCATAGGGTACAAATAAGCAATAAGGAAACAATATTAATATAAATCGTAAGGATACAAGCAACACGTTACAGTCATACAGTCATAAGTGGGAGGAGATGGGTGATAGGAACGATGAGAAGACTAATAGTAATAGTAATGCAGCCTAGTGAAGAGTTTGACAGTGTTGAGGGAATTATTTGTTTAGCAGAGTGATGGCGTTCGGGAAAAAACTGTTCTTGTGTCTAGTTGTCTTGGTGTGCAGTGCTCTATAGCGATGTTTTGAGGGTAGGAGTTGAAACAATTTATGTCCAGGATGCGAGGGGTCAGTAAATATTTTCAGGGCCCTCTTTTTGACTCGTGCAGTATACAGGTCCTCAATGGAAGGCAGATTGGCAGCAATTGTTTTTCTGCAGTTCTAATTAACCTCTGAAATCTGTGTCTGACTTGTTGGGTTGCATAACCGAACCAGACAGTTATAGAGGTGCATCCTAGTGGGGACTGCTGAGAACTGTAGTGTGAGGGCCTCAGGAAAGCAATAGGGACTTTGCTTGTTGATAAGTTGCTGAGCTTTCTCAACAGACATTGGCTCTGGGCTCCACCGATAAGCAAGGTGGATCTGATTGATCCAGCAAGTGGGAGGGTGGGACACCACTAGGGAATGTCAGGACCGTAAGCTCAATTACAGATACAGATTAACCAGAGTTGGAAGGGACCTTGTAGGTCATCTAGTCCAACCCCCTGCCCAAGCAGGAGATCCTACCTACACCATTTCTGACAGATGGCAGTCCCCCCCCCAAAAAAATCTCAAAGGTGGCAGTGGCACCTTTATAAAGCCACCTGCGGTGTTGAACTACCCTGGGTCGTGAATGGGCTTCTGCTCAACTGCATGGCAGGCGGAAATTCAAGGGATCCTTTTGTCCCCGAGGGCTGAATCGTACCATATTCCTCTTCTACATTCCATGCAAAATGTTAGAGGTTTTGATCTCTGCCTGGGGAGGTTGCACTCTTAGCAGATTACACGATCTATTTAAGAAGTTCCAATTATGTCCATGGAAAGCATAATCAGGACATATTATCATCAGCCTCTATTTAAGAAGTTCCAATTATGTCCATGGAAAGCATAATCAGGACATATTATCATCAGCCTCACTCACCCTGCAATCAACCAAGTAGGGTTATGAACCCATTTCTATCACAGCTCACCCTTGGGAATATTTCATTTGAGGTTTTTGAACTTTTTTCTGTCTTTAAAAGCTACAGGGAACATGACGGAGCATGTTTCTTCATGTGTCTAATGCCTGCTTGCGCCTCCCACCCCACACACGCTCTCTTTCCCTCGGGCATTCCACCCCACGCCAACCCCCGGCATACCTAAGCCTTGTTTGCTAACTCGCGGGGAACTCCCGCTTGCCTTCCGGGAGGCGCCCGGTTCCTGAGTAGCCTAGCCGCCCCTAACCCTAATCCTTGCCCCGAGTCCACCCAGAAGATTACTTCTCTGAGTAAACAGAAACCTGCTGCTGGAAGCCAGGAAGGGCAGCGTGGGGCACCTGGCGAAATGAAACGAAGCAAACAAACGGAGGAAAGCCCCTTACACCCCCTAAACTTACCCAGCTAGGCAAATCAGCCTGTCTCTCTCCGAGCCCCGCCCCCTCCTTTCCTAGCCCTCCCTAAGACTGCGAAGGGAGCGCGACTCCTGGATCCTTTCAAGCGGGCGAGTCCATCGATTCTGGCTGCCGCTGTCCGTCTGGAGGAAAATGACATTTCAGGGCGCCCCGACCCGCCAAAGGACCCCAGGCAGGGAAGAACGGTGATCTTCCCCGAAGA
The DNA here is from genome assembly GCA_023053685.1 of Diadophis punctatus similis. NCBI lineage: Eukaryota > Metazoa > Chordata > Lepidosauria > Squamata > Dipsadidae > Diadophis > Diadophis punctatus. The sequence goes on along the minus strand of JALIGW010000022.1, from coordinate 8,349,024 downwards.
ACCGGGACGAAGCAGCCTGTTTCGCCCCATTGTGATTCCTCTTCCTTTCAAAGTACCCCGGGACGGAGTCCCACCATCACTTCCAGTCTAGAGAGGTAAGCGCCCCGCTAGAGGATGCTTTGTCGACACGTGTTGGAAGGCTCAGACGTACCGGGCTGGGAAGGAAGTTTGGGAACCAGCTCTCGAAGGGGAAAAGCTATTGAGATTGAGTTTCACAGATTGGGCTGAATTTATTTATTATTATTCATAATTATTATTTATTATTTCTATGCCGCCCAATTCCTGAAGGACGACTGAATTGCTTATGGATTCATTATTCGGTGGCTGTCTTGCTTTGGAGGCTTTTTAAACGAAACCGATGTGCCAGCCAGAGGCCCTGGATTTGTTGATGTGTATATCCATTCACTGCTTATAAATAATCTTCCAAGAATTCCTGAGATGGTTACAAGGCAAAGAAATCATCCTCACAACAGCCTTGCCAGGTAGCATTAAGTTGAGGTAAAGAGAAAGAAAGGGAGGAAGGGAGAGGTTAAAGAGAGAATAGCAATAGCAATAGCACTTTACTTATATACCGCTTCATAGTGCTTTACAGCCCTCTCTAAGCGGTTTACAGAGTTCAGCATATTGCCCCCAACAATCTGGGTCCTCATTTTACCCACCTCGGAAGGATGGAAGGCTGAGTCAATCTTGAGCCTAGTGAGATTTGAACAGCTGAACTGCTGAACTAGCAGTCAGCCTGCAGTCGCAGCATTTAACCACTGCACCACTTCAGCTCATTCAGGATACCAAGCGTTCGAGATTAGAGGAGATATTTGAACTGACAGTTCCCAGCTGTGCAAAACGGATCCCTATCGAAGGATACGTTGGGATTCACAATGAGTTTTGGGGAGATGCTTGAGTCTGGGCCGCATAACCCCAAAATAAGTGGTGCCCCTTATTACTGTCAACATTCTGTATTGAAAATGTTCCTCCTTATTAAGGAGTGTCATCAGACCAGAATATCAGTGATCTGGGATACTTCTGAAATAATCTTCCCCTTGTGGCTTTCCATTTTTGTCAGACTCCCCCTCCCCCCCAACACCCACTGCCTTTTGAAAATAGTGTTGGGCACAAGTTGGGAAAAAATATGTAAAAGGAATTGCAGGCAGGTGCTAACCAGGTATCTTTGCTGCCAGTATGGATTCTCACAGGCATCCATTCTGATGTGTATCAATGGTGGCAGTCTCTGCTCCCCCTTCCCCAATGTAATGCAACTCACAGTGTCTCCCCATATTGTTCAACCTGGAGGGCAGGGAATGTCTTCTGAATGCACATAATGGAGCCGAGGTGGCGCAGTGGTTAGTGCGCAGCACTGCAGGCTACTTCAACTGACTGCTAGCTGCAGTTCGGCAGTTCAAATCTCACCGGCTCAAGGTTGACTCAGCCTTCCATCCTTCCGAGGTGGGTAAAATGAGCACCCAGATTGTTAGGGGCAATAGGCTGACTCTGTAAACCGCTTAGAGAGGGCTGCAAAGCACTGTGAAGTGGTATATAAGTCTAAGTGCTATTGCTATTGCTATGCCCTGAAGAAGGGCATAAGAGCCGAGGTGGCGCAGCGGTTAGAGGCAGTACTGCAGGCCACTTTATCTGTGATCCACAGCTAAATCTCACCGGCTCAAGGTTGACTCAGCCTTCCATCCTTCCGAGGTGGGTAAAATGAGGACCCAGATTGTTGGGGGCAATATGCTGACTCTGTAAACCACTTAGAGAGGGCTTCAAGCATTGTGAAGTGGTATATAAGTCTAAGTGCTATTGCTATTGCTATGCCCTGAAGAAGGAACTCGTAGGTAAATATTGAACGGTGAAGTTTGTTTTCATAATTCTTGGGTGGAGTTATCTCACCGTAGAAAGCAACTGCCTTTCTTTGGAATTTTTTTCTTTTTGCTGTTGACCTTGTTAGACACCAATGAAATAGTTCAGATTCATATGAATCGTATCTTGGGTTCATTTGTTTTGTTCCTGCCTAATACTAAGACACAACAATGGCTGTTTATCATTTATCCCATTCTATATCCAGGAAACATAGACTAAGTAAGTGAACATTCCCAGTCTGATAGACTGAGAACACGGTTCCCAGAATTTCAAGCCAGAAATTGGCCAAGTTCAGGGGATTCTGGAAAGATCAGTCCCAATACATCAGCAAGAATGGAGCCGAGGTGGCGCAGCAGTTAGAGGCAGGTACTGCAGGCCACTTTAGCTGACACTGATCCACAGGTCAGCTGTTCAAATCTCACCGGCTCAAGGTTGACTCAGTCTTCCATCCTTCCGAGGTAGGTAAAATGAGGACCCAGACTGTTGGGGGCAATGTAAATATATACATTGCTTACTGGTGTAAACCGCTTAGAGAGTGCTTGCACTGTGAGGCGGTATGTAAATCTCACAAATAAATAAAAAAAAAATAAATGGGATTGAGGAAAATTGGTTTTGGCTTTGGAAGGCAGTAGAGTTGGGAAAGATTGCCTTCCTGATGTAATATATTTCTTCTTCTTGTGCCATATCCATCATCGGACGTTGGTGATCATGTTGGCGATTCCTATTTTTATCAACAGCCGCACGAAAAAGTGCTGCTGAGTTTTGTCCAAACCAGCCCCTTAGATTTTGAAGCCATGACGTTCTTCTTCTGCCTGGACCTCTTTGCCTTCAGTCTTTCCTTGGAGGATTAAGTGAAGTATGCCGTATTTTTCTAGGTGTCGCATCACATGTCCAGAAAATTCTAATTTTTGCTTTTTTTATGGTTTGGATGATTTCCCTTGGATTTCCCAGGCATCTTATCACCTCCTCATGAATATATAATTTGGTCTTTGCAAAATGACACTTGTGTCAAATGGATGTGAGTTGGATGCTTTTAATTCCTATCAGCTCATAGATGGCTCCCAATTTGAGGAGTCTCTTGCAATAATGTTTTGGGGATGTTGGGAATCTGGACTTTACCTGGCCCTGGTCATGTGAAGAAAGGGTGAGGGAGGTAACCCTAGAGGGCAAGCTATTTTTGCATAATGTCCTGAACAAATGCTATCTTCAGGTAGTTGCAAGATATTTAGTTAGTGGCTTAACATCCAGAGCTGGTGGAAGATTATGGGCAAAAATCAGTGTAGAACTCTATTTGATTGATGTGGTCCCAGCACATAACTCCCCACCCCCTCAAATGATGCAGACTTCCTCCAGGCTGAGTCCAAAAAGTGGATGACATCTTTTCCCCCCAGTACTGGATGAGTTGCTAACAATCCTGGAACATATGAAAGTTTAAATTAGACTTAGACTTAGAATAACTTTATTGTCACTTTGAATGTACACTAATCGGCACGTATTAAAATGAAATTCCGTTGCACACAGCTCTCAAATGGTCTCCACCTCCAATATACACTACATAAACGTGACAAAATAAATAAATAAATGCAAAATTATGCATATACCCACATATATGATATGACATGGAGAAACAACACAGCCTAGTTTGGATGTATACATGTACATGGCGAGAAAAATGAATCTTGCGAGTTTACCAGATGGATGGCATAGGGAACAAAGCGGTTACAGTTTTAAATGGGTGGAAACTAAACAAGGAGAGAAGCAACTTAGAACTGAGGAGAAATTTCCTGACAGTTAGAAAAATTAATCAGTGGAACAGCTTGCCTCCAGAAGTTGTGAATGCTCCAACACTGGAAGTTTTTAAGAAGATGTTGGATAACCATTTTGTCTGAAGTGGTGTAGGGTTTCCTGCCTAAGCAGGGGGTTGGACCCTTCCAACTCTGTTATTATTATTATTAAATTAATGGACCACTCCAGAGAATTTTCACACAAAAGGGATTAATTGGGAAAGGAAACTTAGAAAACATAACTAAGCACTTTTTGGCATCTTTAACAGAAATTTTTTTAACAGATGAACAGAGTTGGAAGGGACTTTGTAGGTCATCTAGTCCACCCCACATCCCCGGCCAAGCAGGAGACCCTACACCATTTTTGACAAATGACAGTCCAATCTCTTCTTGAAAGCCTCCAGTGATGAAGCTCCCACAACTTCCGAAGGCAACTTCTGTTCCATGGGTTGATTGCTCTCACTGTCTGTCAGAAATTTTCTCCTTATTTCCAGGTTGAATCTCTCCTTGATCAGTTTCCATCCATTGTTCCTTGTCTGGCCTTCAGGTGCTTTGGAAAGACTAACAGTCTTACTGTTGCGTAAATGTCAGGCATTGCAGGCCACTTTATTTGATGCATGGGGTACAATCCTGAAAGAGCAACTTTATATATAAACAGTGGTTGGGGAAAAAAAGGGAGGGGGGAAAGGGAGAAAGAATTTCCAAGTGGCCATTAGGAACTACTAAGTAATCTTACACAGGCATTTATAAACTGAGGAGCTGGGATATTATATCAAATGCAGATGTAAACAAATGAATGCACTTGCATGAAACATTTAACCTGGTCCTTTATTAACCCATAGTCTTGGTTTGTCTGATGGAGACTAAAGCCAGCTTCTAGTTTTGTTCATTTCCTACTGGCTATACCCGTGTTGTTTTCTTGGCACTATATAATGAACTATAAACAGACCAAAGAGGGCAAAATATGCTAAGCCACAAAGGTTTATATGAACTAACTTACATCGTCTGCTTGTGCAAACACAGCCACTGGAAATTGAACAGACCTGACTAATTTAGCCGTGAAGTTAAATCTCTTAATGAATTTTAACTTCACTAATGTCCCTGGAAACCTGTTTTCGTAATGCTTTCATTCAAGGCCATCTTGAGGATGGTGATGGGGCTAGCTGAATCTCCCCACCAATTTTGGGATACCGCTATGTCTGCTTATTCTTTGCCACAGCTTTGTCCAACCTGAGCCCTTTTCAAAGTGACGATTTCAGCTCCCAGAATTCCCCAGCCAGCAAGGATCACTGCCGAGAATCCTGGGAGCTGAATTCCATACACTGGAACAAAATTTCTCAAGCATCTTAAAGTTCTCAAGTTTGAGAAACACTGCAGTGGAAGATGTCCAGTTCATAAGAGTTTGGATCATTAATCCAATGTAAAGTGTAGCACACCTTAAGTCTGTAGAGATTCTCAGTCCTCCAGGTCACGGTTGTCCCAAAGGTGCTTTTTCAGGAGGCAACTGGACTATCTCGTTTTTTCTTTTGAAGACGTTTCGCTTCTCATCCAAGAAGCTTCTGGCCAGTAACCACTCTGCTAGCTCCATTCAGTTGCCCAGACTCCACCCCGCAAGGGATTATGGGGTCGTTAAAAGAAGATTTGATGAAACATACTTGCGTGCCTTTTCCATAGCATTCCTCTCAAGGATCCGCAGATCCTTACCTTCTGGAAAGCCATAAAGAGTTGGCTTTCCCCTCCAGGTACAGGATAGGTTGAAGTTGGAGCCTGAGAATTGTATGATCTGATGGACTGGTGATGATAAGTCAGAGGCATGGTGTTTCCTTGTTTCTGGGTTTTATCAGTATTGTGAGCTTGTTTTACCTGGGCAGACACATAAGTATTTTAAACCAACCACTTTTTAGGATTCTACTGTGTTTAGTTTTGCTGATTCAATCACTTTAAATCCTGAAATATACTTGATATGAAACTCACCCAATTCCAGTTTGGAACAATTGTCTCCAGTGGGATTGTCTTAAACAAACAAACATGCTTGAGCATATGGCTAATTCTTAGCTTAGTCCGGTAAATTCCCACTGACATCTTTCCAAGAAAAACTTTTGAGTGAATTGAGACCTTCTTTTTAATTAATGTTCTGGGATGGGGAGGAAACTCATTTGGATTTTCCCATCAGTCAACCAAAATAGGAAATAATTCATTAAAGCTTCTCCTTCTTCTATCTTGCTTTCATCAAATGCATCATAAATGGTCCTTTTCTCTAATTGAAGTACACCCATTGTCTTTACGTAATTTTGAAAAGAAATTATAAGCGAAGACATGACATTTTCCAAAGTCATTAGTTCTAATGATTTCCAGTATAGTGTAGGGACTTGGGGGGGCGGCGGCAAAGCAAGCAATTAAAAAACGTGGCTTGGTGATCATCCAACAATATGAATTAGTTCTGGGAAATATTACTATTGAGAGTGAAATGCCATGGGACGTAGGATAGAATTGCTTTCATCTGGACCATCATTTTTCTAGGAAAAAGTCTTCCCCCAACCACCATGCTTTCTCGGGATGATGGGTCTTGTAGTCCAATGCAGTTGGAAGACCCCAGGTTGAGGAGAAATATGAGAAAAGAGGCAGGTTTTGGCTCACTCCTCAATCTATGTCAGGGGTGTCAAACTCGATTTCATTGAGGGATGCATCAGGGTTGTGTTTGACCCAGGGGTGAAATGCTCCCGGTTTGGGTGGGCCGGTCGGTCGTCGTAGAGCCGATAGAGCCGATAGCGATTGCAGTGCGAGGCTTCCTCCACCCCGCTTCCCCCACCCGCCTGGACGCCGCCATTTGGGTTCTTTTACCCTCTGTGCATGCGCAGAATGCTTTGCGCATGCGCAGAGGGTAAAATAACCTAAATGGTGGCGTCCAGGTGGGTGGGGGAAGCGGGTGGGGGAAGCCTCACGCTGCGATCGCTATCAGCTCTATCGGCTCTACGACGACTGACTGGCCCGCCCGAACTGGTTTGACCTCGGAGAGCTGGGGTGGGCATGGCCAGGGTGGGCATGGCCAGCTCAATGTCACTTGTGTCGGGGGTGCCTGTGGTGGCCTGAGCGCTCTGCCAGTGAAAACGGGTTCCCGAGCTCCATTTTCACCTGTGACAGCCTCCTGCAACCCTCTGCCAGTGAAAACGGAGCTCGAGAGGGCTGCTCATGGCCCTTGCGAGCTCCGTTTTCATCTGCGACAGCCTCCTGCAACCTTGTGCCAGCAAAAACGGAGCTCGGGAGAGCTGTCCGCAGCCCTTGCAAGCTCCATTTTTGTTGGCAGAGGCACCGCGGACCGGTGCTTTGCTGTTTCCAGGGTGGCCCCACGGGCCAGATCTAAACACCCCGTGGCCTGGATCTGGCCCCCGGGCCTTGAGTTTGATCTATGTAGAGAAGCTTGATGAGTTGGCAAGTCAATACTATGGATGTTTTGAAGACAACCTGAACCACAAGCCAAACAAACACACTTTAACCTATTGCAATATACAAACCCCCATCAGTGTGGTTAGTTGATGATTCAGCATATTATGTGGAACTAGAAAAGAGGCTCATTTGGTAATCAAATGAAGAAAGTTATTGAATACAACAAAGACGACAGAAATGTCTTTTTCTGTCATTTCTTCTCCCTTTAATCAAGCGGAAACCAAAGAACCTCAAAATCTCCAGAAGTTCTAAAGAAAAGGTGAGCAATGCTGGTTGTAGATTGCAGGAGAGCCCATAGGTGAGTTGATCTTAGCAGGTCTCCCCTTATTGCCACTTCCATTATTTAGATACCCTCCTCTTTTGTCCCCAGTCTGCACAAAGCCCACTTAATGGGAGCCTCCATCATCTCACTGTTGCATGCTGAGAGGAAGATGATGCCCAAAAGGTGACTACAAAGAGGACCCGCCGAATTCTTGTAGCTGACTTGAGGAAGGAAACTATAGGGGGTGATCCATTGGAAAACTGGATCAAAAGCCATGAAAAAATGAAGTTTGTGCAACGTGCTTCACCTTGTAGCTTGTTGCACTATCAACTCTGCTTAGTTGAAGAGGAGTGGGTCTGAGGAGTTTACCGGTCAGTCCCACCCAGACAGAGGTAGGTTTCTCCTGCTTCAGACGGTTCGGCAAACGGGGCCAAATTTCTGCCACCAGCTCGCGCGAACCGGTCCGAACCAGTAGCAACCCACCACTGGTGGGGTTCCCCTGCAAAGTTATAAGAGGAAATGTGACAATTAGCTCAGTGCCTAATTTAGAAATCTGGTAGACTCGGTCTCCTGGATGGCTTACCTGTTCCGTTAACGGGCACTCATGAGAAGTTTAGTGAAGTATGGCAGTGGTTTTCATTAATCCAGCTGGTGATTTGAACAAAGAGAGCTGCTGATTCAGAGTAAGAATAAAAGAGAATCAACAGGGGGAATAACTGGTTATGCCAAGCATGAAACATTCCCTAACATTCTTTAAAGAGATTCCATGCGGCAAGTCTCAGATCATTTTTTTGTGTTCTTTCTAAACTCCAGGAATGAACACCAGAACACTTCTAAAATTGTACGGGTAGTCCCTGACTTAAAACAGTTCATTTAATGACTGTTGGAAGTTACGATGACACTGGAAAAAGTGACTTATGACCTTTTTTCACACTTAAGACCATTTCAGAATCCCCAATGTCACGTGATCAAAATTTGGATGCTTGGCAATTGGTTCATATTTATGATGGTTGCACTGTCCCGGGGTCATGAGATCACCTTTGTCCAACCTTCTGACAAGCAAAGTCAATGTGGAAGCCAGAGTCACTTAACAGCAGGGTTACTAACTTAACAACGGTGGCAAGAAAGGTTATTAAATGGGATAAAATTCACTTAACAAATGCTTCACGTATCCACCAAAATGTTGGGCTGAACTGTGGTCATAAGTTGAGGACTACCTATAATGTTTAGTTGGAAATACAGTAAATGTATAATAGTTTGTACTAACTGTGGGTGATGAATTCAATTTAATTTCAATAGCATCCAATTTTCTTCTGTCTTTACCTATGTTGATGACCCATTTATTTCATTTTTTTGGGCAGAGCAGAGCACAAAGTGTGCTATTCAGAAGTCAAATAATAATAATAATAATAATAATAATAATAATAATAATAATAACAGAGTTGGAAGGGACCTTGGAGGTCTTCTAGTCCAACCCCCTGCTTACGCAGGAAACCCTACACTACTTCAGACAGATGGTTATCCAACATCTTCTTAAAAATGTCTAGTGTTGGAGCATTCACAACTTCTGGAGGTAAGCTGTTCCACTGATTAATTGTTCTAACTGTCAGGAAATTTCTCCTTAGTTCTAAGTTGCTTCTCTCCTTGATTAGTTTCCACCCATTGCTTCTTTTCATTAAACTAGACGTACCCAGTTCCTGCAACCGTTCTTCATATGTTTTAGCCTCCAGTCCCCTAATCATTTTTGTTGCTCTTCTCCGATACCGATGCCGATGCCGCTAACCGCTAAATGCCGATACCACTAACCAAACATTTGGCAAACATTTGCATTTGGGTAATTTGTTTCCTTGCTACTGTCCTACCCTGGAAGAAAAGGAACATGTTATGTAGAAACCCATGATATAAAAACATAAAATGGTAATTGGGCCAGCAACTACATGACAGTTCTAAGCAGGCTCCCTTAAATATGAAATAATTCCAGATCAAAAGGCAATACTTCTCAAAAAAAAATTGAGAAAAATTCCATGGATTTTTGAATTCCCAGATATGGCCCAAAACCCTTATTGCAAAATTGCAATTTTCCCCTTTCTGTCTGCTCCCATATATTGTGGCTTGGAGAGAATCGAGCAGCTGTTTTTGCGAAGTTAAGCATTAGTGACAGATCTCTAAAAAACACAGATCCCAGTCATTTCATTAGCTGCATTTGATAACGTGTGATAATCCCTATTAGGTGATACTACTCTTTGCTAGGCAGTTATTAAGAGAGTCTGCCTGATATCCTGTATCAATAGATAAATCATTGCTTTCTTGGACCAGTAACCTAGGAGCAACTCTTCCGGCCCTGATCCAAGCCACCGAGGTGACATTTGAGGGTATTTTACATGGCAGTAGCAATGAGGCATAGGATTTTAATAAACTCCTGATATTTAAAGGAGCTAATTTTTAAAAAAGCAAAGATTAACAGAAGCAAGGGTAGTGGTAGTGAAAAATAAAGAAGAAGAAGAAATCAGTGGCATGCATTTCCAATACAATCTGTGATCAAAATACTCTGTCTTCTTATGACTGAATTTGGACATAAAAGCATGAGCTGTGGTGGTGCGATGGTTAGAATGCAGTATTGCAGGCTAACTCTGCTCACTGTCAGGAGTTCGATCCTGACCAGTTCAAGGTAGACTCAGCCTTCTACGCTTTCAATGTTAATAAAATGAAGACTCAGATTGTTGAGGGCACTATGCTAACTCTGTAAACTGTTTAGAGAGTGTTATAAAGTGCTGTGAAGCGGTATATAAGTTTAAATGCTGTTGCTATAAAAATGGTTAATGTCATTTACTGTACTTATTAAATTTATATGCTGCCCATCTCACTATCCAAAGTGAATGTGGGCAACATTTTACCCTCCTAAAAGCTATGTGAACATAGCATTCTAACCACTGTGTAGTGGCGCAGTGGCACAGTGGTTAGAATGCAGTACTGCAGGCTACTTCTGCTGACTGCCGGCTGCCTGCAATTTGGCAGTTCGAATCTCACCAGGCTCAAGGTTGAGTTAGCCTTCCATCCTTCCAAGGTTGATAAAATGACTACCCAGGTTGTTGGGGTCAATAGGCTGACTCTGTAAACAGTTTAGAGAGGGCTGTAAAAGCACTGTGAAGCGGTATATAAGTCTAAGTGCAATTGCTATTAGATGCAAATGTAAATTCTATACCCATTCATCTGGGAATCAGTCTTACTATGACTTATGCTTGAGTAGTTATGGAGAGTTGTTGTATGAATGAGTGGCCTGCTCTGAAAAAGAAGCAGCATCGCTCTTTCTCTAGCCTAGGTTTTGATGGGGTTGTGCGTCTGGTGCCAAAATAAAGACCTGGCTTATTGTTATCACAAGCCGAGCTATAATTCTGGAATCCTAGGGAGGAGGATTGTTTTAGGTTGTCTCTAAAACAGGGGTGTCAAACTCGATTTCATTGTGGGCCGCATCAGGGTTGTGTTTGACCTCAGGGGGCCAGGTGGGTGTAGCCAGGGTGGGTGTAGCAGCTCAACATCACTCCTGTCGGGGGTGCCTGTGGTGGCCCGAGCACTCTACCAGAAAAAACAGGCTCCAGAGCTCCATTTTCGGCTGTGATGGCCTCCTGCAACCCTCTGTTAGTGAAAATGGAGCTCGGGAGGGCCGCCTGCAGCCCTCCTGAGCTCCATTTTCACTGGCAGAGGCCTTGCGGGCCAGATTCCTTGGCCCACTCCTTGGGCCAGATTCAGCCCCCAGGCCTTGAGTTCGACACCCCTGCTCTAAAATGATCTAAAGAGAAGAAAACCTATGAGATGTCTAGTTTAGGAGTGGTGGACTCCTAGTTTTAGTTCTTTTCCACTCATTAGAAACAGCAATTGCAAATTTCCTCCCTGTTATCACAATGCAAATAGGGAGAAATAACAGAGGCAAACCAGGGGGGGAGAAATAACAGGGAGAAATAACAGAAGCAAATCAGCAGGATACTGGGCTTCTATTACCAAAGCAAACAATTGTGAGATGAACAGTTTTCTATGCTCCAAAAGACTTCTTGCCAAGTAATATTCTGTTATGGCAAATAGTTCTTTGTTCCTGTTGGAAGAAATATCCTTTTGGGTTCAGTTCCAAGTGGGGAGAAAGACACTAGAAACATGGAGACTGCTTGGAAAGATGGTTTAATGGTGGTCAGAACCACATGGTTTTGAGGTCCTGGACAGAAAAAAAGGGATTCTGGGAGTTCCTGGGTTTTATGCCCTCTGTTGGGCTTTGAATTTGAGCTTGTATTCTGATTGGTTGTCAGACTCCCATGGGCCATGAAGGGGTAACTTTGTAGGTTGTGTTTTGAGTCCCAAGCTTGGTTGAGCCTTGCTGGGTGATGTAATCTCCCCAGGTGCCATGTGGTGAGTTCTGTTGCTAGATGGGTAGAGGGCTAATCCTACCTTTGTTGGATCTTGGGTGAGGGCATTTGCCTATGAATAGACCTAGCCATCTTGTCCCCAACAATCTGGGTCTTCATTTGACCCACCTCAAAAGGATGGATTGCTGAGTCAACCATGAGCCTGGTGAGATTCGAACTGCCAAATTGCAGGCAGCCGGCAGGCAGCAGAAGTAGCCTGCAGTACTGCATTCTAACCACTGTGCCACTGCGCCACTACGCAGTGGTTAGAATGCTATGTTCACATAGCTTTTAGGAGGGTAAAAAGTTGCTCACGTTCACTTTGGATAGTGAGATGGGCAGCATATAAATGTAATAAGTACAGTAAATGGCAGCTGGCAGTGAACAGAAGTAGCCTGCAGTACTGCACTCTAACCACTGTGCCACCGCGGAATATAATTTCCATCCAGGGCATAAGGCGAAATGAGCTGGGTGGGTTTATGCCGACATGGTGATGAGAGAATCAGCAGCCAAATTGCTTTGTCAAAACACATGGTTCTTTTCTCTCATGCTTTGTAAACCGTAATCATCTTGTCAAAGTTTTCTGGAGGCTTTGCCAAAGTTGAAAAGATGGATGAAGATAATAAAACCTCTAAATTGAGCTTATTACCATGCCTGTGGGCAAAGGAAGAACAAACAGTGAAGAACAGGGTGCAGTGTTATAAATTCTCACTATCCCTTTGCAGACATCCTTTTTAGCAAGTCTGAGACACCCTATTTCTCCCTTTTAAATCTGGGTGACCTTTGGCCGGTCATTCTCTCTCTACCTTTGTGAAAATAAGGAAAGGGGTTTATTTATCCTATGGCACATTCACAGCACATTTTGATAAAAACAAACAAACCACAAGAAATAAAAATGCAAAATATGAAATACAAAACCCAAAAATATTATAAATGTATGTCTGGATTACAGATATAATTTTTTTTGCTTCATTTGGAAATGAAAATCAGCAAGGTCTCCATAATAGCAGAAGGGAGCGTTATGCATGATATCTTGATTTATCTATAATAACAGCAGGATATAAACCTAATAAATGAGCATTACTTATTTCATTAGAATAGAGCAGAACAGACTAGAATAGAATAGAATGGAATAGATTTACTGGCCAAGTGTGATTGTACACACAATTTTTCTCTCCTGTGCATAAGCTTATTATTAATTATTATATTAATTATAATTAATATTATATTAATTATTATTATATTACTAGTAACATTAACATTAATAATACAACCAATTAATTATATTCATTTTAATCATTAATAATGATAATAATAATATAAGCGGTTTACAGAGTTCAACATATTGCCCCCAACAATCTGGGTCCTCGTTTTACCGACCTCAGAAGGATGGAAGGCTGAGTCAACCTTGAGCCTGGTGAGATTTGAACAGCTGAACTGCTGAACTAGTAGGTTGCAGTGCTGCTTTTAACCACTGTGCCACCTCGCAGAAGTAATATACACCTCGCAGAAGTAATCAACAATGTGAAAAGGGGGAAAAAAGTGGGGGAATAAGGAAAAAATGCCTCTACCTTTTATCATTTAATTTTTCCTTCTCTCCATTTGAAAGCTTCCCAAGTTTTCTATTGTCTTTACCAAAATTACAGAGGAAATTCTTCTTGTTATGAATTATGAATATTGAGGTAGAAGGATATTTAATTGTCACCCATTATAGGCTACAAAGCTGGACAACAGTGAGGTAAAATAAATATAAAAAAACAGCTATATAAATAACATTTTATCCTCCCTTCTCTCACTCCAAACAGTGGAAAGAGAAAGGTGGAAGTATAAAGAAAAACAATTCAAGGGAACCAAAATGCTACACGAGGTAGAAATGATGTATTCGGAAAGGCCAAAGAAGAAAAAAACAGATTGAGTTTCGCAATTTTCCATGAGTCCACAATAGACCCTGGGAATTGAACAAACTGGTGTGGATATTTGTTCAAGGGATAAAGGTCTCCATGTTTGCTCAGGCCAAAGCATCTCTGTAGAACTTGTGTGTTTTGCAATAATAGTACTGTAATGAAGATGATAATACAGTGATGAAGATGATGATATAATCGGAACACTCTCCATGTCCCGCCCAATGTTCAAAGCTCTGTCTATCTTGCTTGCTTACAAAGGATCTTTCAGAAAAGGTAGGTTGAAGGAGACTAGCAGATTTGGTAGATTAAAGGAGGAAGTGAGTCTTAAGTTCATTTACTGATCAGCTACAGTCTTCGGTTTAACTGGTGCTGTTGCACCCTCGTGAGGAAGAAAACATCCATGCAGTGCATTTAATTCAAACGTTTGCTTGAGTTAACAAATAGCAAGAGCAGGCTAAAAAGCAGAGGTCCCAGGTTAACCCATGCTCAAGGCAGAAGAAACACGAGGAAGAAGAGAGAAGTACAGGGCTGAGGGCTGAATGGAATAGTCAGATGGTCCAAGATTGTGAACTGGTACAATCTGATATGAATTTAACAGATAATAACAGAATAATAGAGTTGGAAGGGACCTTGGAGTCCAACCCTCTGCTCAAGCAGGAAACCCTATACCCATGATGGCGAACCTATGGCACGCGTGCCAGAGGTGGCATGCAGCACCCTCTCCGTGGGCACGCAAGCCGTCGGCCCAGTTCAGCTCCACTGTGCATGAGCCTCCAGCCGACCAGCTGGTCTTTGGGTCTCTGCTGTGCATGCGCAGGGGGTGGGGCGCTTGTGGAGGGTGTCAAACATACATGCGTGGGCCCCATGCCTGCATTGCATTTTGGGGGTTTGGGCGCGTGCACACATGGACACTTTGGGCACTCGGTCCGGAAAAGGTTAGCCATCACTGCCCTATACAATTCCAGACAAGTGGCTATGCAGTGTCTTCCTAAAAGTACCACCCTCTTCAACTGGAAGGTTTCTAGATCTTTATTTCCAAAGCTTCTTCTTAGAGCCAATGGTTGCTCAACAACCATTGACTGGCCAGGAGAACTACCTGGGAGAAAGCATTTTTTTAAAAGAATAGAATAGAATAGAATAGAATAGAATAGAATAGAATAGAATAGAATAGAATAGAATAGAATAGAATAGAATAGAATAGAAAATAGAATTTTTTATTGGACAAGTGTGGTTGGACACACAAGGTATTTGTCTTTGGTGCATATGCTCTCAGTGTACATAAAAGAAAAGATAACGTTCGTCAAGAATCATAAGGTACAACACTTAATGATAGTTATAGAGTACAAATAAGCAATCAAATCATATCATATTTGCTCTTGATTGATTATTTCTAAGCTTTTCCTCATAGCTAAACATTTTACCTTTTTGACAATGTCACGGCTTTCCATGTTTTCAAAAGAAAAGGTTTGTGAGGAATATACAGGAGCAGGGTTTCCTTTCCCCCTTCTTCCTCTCTTGCTGAATCGATAGAATGCTCTTACGTCTCCTTTCTCCCCACAGGTGGAAATCTTCCAGCATGGCTTCCAACTCTGAAACCCGGAACACCTACATTACAGTTTACATGCTCACTGTCCTAATTGGCTTTCCCACCAACCTGTTGGCCCTGTATGCTTTCATCCAGAAGATTAGAGTCAAGGCCACGCCCAACTGCATCCTTCTCCTCAACCTGACCATTTCTGATCTCTGCTTCCTGGTTTTCCTCCTCTTCAAGATGGCAGAGCAGATCGCTGGCCGCTGGGCCTTCCCCAATTTTCTGTGCCCCCTTAGCGGTCTTGTCTACTTCAGCACCATTTATACTAGCACGCTCTTCCTCACTGCGGTAAGCGTGGAGCGCTACCTGGGCGTGGCTTATCCCATCCATTACAAGCTGAGGCGTCATACAGTCTATGCCCTAATTGCCAGCCTGAGCATTTGGATCTGCTCTTTTGGCCACTGCAGCATTGTGTATGTCACCGAGTTCAACCGGGAAAACTATTCCTTTCCAAATGAGCCCCCCAGTAATGTCTGTTATGACCAATTCACAGAGAAGCAACTCCGAGTCCTGCTTCCTGTTCGCCTGGAGCTCAGCATTGTACTTTTTCTGGTGCCATTCCTGATCACCTGCTTCTGCTATTTTGGCTTTGTAAGAATAGTGATCTCTTCACCGCATATCTGCAGGAGCAAAAAGCAACGAGCTGTGGGGTTGGTTGCAGCCACTTTAGCTGTCTTCATCATCTGTTTTTCACCCTACAACATCTCCCATGTGGTGGGTTATATTCAGTGGAAAAGTCCCGACTGGCGGATCAAAGTCTTGCTTCTCAGCACCTTCAATGCCTGCTTGGACCCCATCATCTTTTATTTTTCTTCTTCCGCCGTGAAGCATTCATGCTGTAGCTTCTGGACCAGAATAAAGCACATTTGCATGCTGCTGCCTTTGCTCCATAAGCTCTTCAACAGAGGGACCGAGAGAACAGGCTCTCAGGATCAGGTGTGCTCTTCCCGGCTATGACCTCCGGGTTTCTTGGAAAAGTCTGAAATCCTTCTTTGTAGGTCAAGTGGACTGGGAAAAATTGTTCTGGGAATTGCTGACTTTTCCAGCCAGGCCTCCAGACTTGAAGCTTTCACATTGTGAATGTTGTTAACTATAATTTCGGCAGCTTTGAGTTGAAGAACCTTAGCCAGACTTCTCATCTGTTTGTTCTTGAAACTTAGAAATAGTATTGCACAACTGCTGCCCCCATAGACTGAATGAGAATGGGTTTCATTAAAGCCAAAAAAGAAAATGGGGAAATATGTTGAGGACTTCAAATGTACATACTCAGGTACTCCAAGTCTAATTGTGAAATGCATTTTGGAGTTGTTCCATTCTATCATTTGAGTCTTAATGGCATCCAAGAGATTTTCCGTGCCTTCTTTCCATCTTCATCTAACTGGAGATACACATAATTTGCAAGAGAGCTTTTATTTCAGCTATTATTGTGATTCTCATGGCAATAGCAGGTGAATTGGGAATCCTGGGAAATGTAGAACCTGATGCCTGGATGTCACTACACAAGACAATACCATCATCTAGGAACTAGGATAGGTCCTTATATGAGATGTTCTAAGCTGTTATATCTGGTAGATAATTTTTAACAAACAAGAGGGGGCATATGTAGCAAGAATGTGAGGAAAAGAACATTTTTGAAATAAGCAGTATCTCATGAGGCTGTTCTGTATAAATAAGATGTTGAATTATTTGCATTTATGTTAACAGTGTAGCTCTTTTTGTAAAAAATCTGCATCAGAATAAGTAATATATTTTTGTGATTATTTAAAAAACTCTCTGAAGTTGTTTTTTTTTTGCACTTCGAATGGTCTCACCTGGTTTGTCATTGAAAAAAACACAAGGAAGAGCATATATTTAATAATGTAAGGGTTACTGGAAATAAATGGGAAATATTGTGTGAAATCCCCAAAATGGAGGCTACCCAGAAGTTCCATGGCACTCAGTAAGAGCAGCCATTGAAGCTTTGAGCCAAATCCAGATTTGGATCCACAACTACACAGCACATTTTGCATCAGAAGGGGGGGGGGGAAAGTCTGTTTGCCCCGATGAAAGTTTTTGTTAGTGAGAATTCCCAAGGACATGGAATGCAGCTTTAGTCCACAATGTGGTGGAGGGAAAATACTTCCCTGATCTTTTATAAGGACCCTATATTCGGCCTCCCAATTCAATTGAACAATAGCTACAAATAGAGTTATGTCTACTTAGTCGGTGTATAGAGCTGTGTTTCTCAACCTTAGCAATAGCACTTAGCAATAGCACTTAGACTTATATACCGCTTCATAGTGCTTTACAGCCCTCTCTAAGCGGTTTACAGAGTTCAGCCTATTGCCCCCAACAATCTGGGTCCTCATTTTACCAACCTCAGAAGGATGGAAGGCTGAGTCAACCTTGAGCCTGGTGAGATTTGAACAGCTGAACTGCTGAACTAGCAATCAGCTGAAGGTCGCAGTGCTGCTTTTAACCACTGCGCCACCTCGGCTCCTTTTTAAGATGTTTAGATTTCAACTCCTACAATCCCTTGGGAATTCACCCTTTGGCAATTCTGGTACAACACTGGTATAAAAAAAGGAGGGTGTATCTGGCCTTGAGTTCTTTCCCCAATAAATGCACACGTTTAGCCATATCACGCCAAAACGTTGTACAATGTGGTTTGAAGCTCAGCTAATAAACAGGAGAATGTTTCCCCCATAAAGCGACATGGAAAACTATGGCTTGTTTGGTTTTTCAAACTTTGTAAGGTGTAGGCCGTGCTGAGAAAAAAAAAAAAGCAAAGAGCCCCTGTGTAATACTGCAGGAAGATGGAAGTAGAAAACCTGATGCCTGGCAATTGCTTTTCACCCATGTCTCCAAAGCTTTCTGCAGAAAGTGCAAAGCATCGAAGGCGGGAGGTAGACTTTACATTAATTTCCCGGCAGAAAGCTGTCAGATAGGAATTTTCCTATCAAGAGGTGATATAGGGTCTTGCTTCCCTGAAGTCATTCGTACTTAGAAAATAAAACCGGGGTTCAATTCTAATTAACAAAATATTTATTTCAGTACAAAAGTAACAAAAAAATATAAACCTTATTAAGCTACATTATCTCAGCTAAGAAGTCATGTCTGCCCCGGGCGAGGCTTCGAAGGAGAAGGAGGTAGGAGGAGACAAAACTCACAGAATGCGCGCATGCGTAGTAAAACATATCACATGTTTGCTTGATTAGGAAATACAGTAAATCTAGAAATATTGCAGAGGTGCTCAACTGGCAATTATTCACATCGTGACAAAAGCATATCATAGATGGGAGCTTTTGAGATAAATGGGAGTGAGCTAACTGTTGCGATTGGAATACAAGCTTCCTTTTTACTGGGTTCCAACTGGACGTTTTGCTTTTCTTTTAACCCTCTCTGGGCACACCAATGGTCCTAAGGCAAAACGGAGCAGGAGAAAAAAAACTGGATGTTCCTGAAGCAAACTTGTTCCCCAGCAAGGACCACCACATATTTTGGAGAGCGATGGGTGGTGGTTTTCCCTGCTAGAAGATGATGCCGGGAGGGAGGAGAATCGGGGTCCTGAACCTGCCTTGCATTAAATCTGTAAGGACAGCAAACTTGCTGCAAGAGGCAGTGCTAAAGTGCAATAAAAGTCTGTTGTGAGAAGATTCTGTCAATCCTTTCTGTGTCCAGGGATAAAAATGCAATTTGATTAAGTGCCTCAGATCTGCCCTTCCCTGGTTTTCATGATGTCAGCCCTTCAAGATAGACCAAACTAAGATGCCAGAATTATGAATGCAAATACTACTTTATTATAAGGTTACCATAACAATAATCTTGCAAATCTAAATGTGCTTCCTCCTGCCGTCTCCTTATCTTCATGAGAGCTAGGGAGGGTCATATTAGTGTTCCAATATCTCAGGGGCTGCCACAAAGAAGAGGGAGTCAACCTATTCTCCAAAGCACCTGAGGGCATGACGGGATAGGAATTTATTCCTATCGAGGTGATGTATAGATCTTGTTCCCTTGAAGTCATTCTTACTTAGAAAATAAAACCGAGATTTAATTCTAATTAACAAAATATTTATTTCAGTATAAAAGTAACAAAATATGAATCTTAATAAGCTACATTGTTCCAGCTAAGAATTTACATCTGCCTCGGGTGAGGCTTGCAGGAGAAGAAGTTAAGGGAGGAGACAAGACTCCTGGAATGCACACATGCGTAGAAACGAAACACATATCACATGTCTGCTTGATTAGAAAATACAGTAGATCTAGAAATATAGTAGAGAGGCTCAACTGACAATATATTCACATCGTGACAGGGCAGGACAAGAAGCAATGGACAGAAACTAATCAAGGAGAGAAGCAACCTAGAACTAAGGAGAAATTTCCTGACAGCTAAAACCATTAATCAGTGGAACAACTTGCCTCCTGAAGTTGTGGGTGCTCCATCACTAAGGTTTTCAAGAAGAGGTTAGACAACCATTTGTCTGAAATGCTATAGGATTTCCTACTTGAGCAGGGGATTGGACTAGAAGACCTCCAAGGTCCCTTCCAACTCTGTTATTCTGTATTCTGAGATGCTTTCTCTGAATTAAATTTCTCTGATTTCTTTTGTCTGACCATAGCCTTGGTTGTGGCTCTTCCTCCTGTCTCTCAAGGTTATTTCTACTTCCCATTACAGCAGGACTTCCAGCCAGCTGTGGATACTCTGTTAATGATGATGTTCGTCCATCGTATTCGAAGAGGACCTTAACATCTATCATAGACCCGAGTCGCCTGTGTGCAGGTCCGCAACTACAGCTCCCAGTGTATCCACACCTGCTGCTTTGTCGCTCGCCCATCGCCACAGGACTTTTCACGGGAATTGGTGGGGATGTCAAGACTTGCGCGTGAATTGGATTAAAGTGTGGGAAAGGTGCGCATAGTCAGCTTCACTCTCTCTTCCCAGATTCCATCTTGCTCCAAATAGCAGGACAAGAGTCGAGGCAGTTGGAGATGGGCTGGGCGCAGTGGTTGACCAGGGCGTCTTTCGTGTCTTGCCGTGCTCTTAGCTTACCACATCACTTGCAGAGACCTCCTTCATGAATGTTGTCCTATTCTAGTAGATTTCATCCGCTCAATCCGCCGGAATCTGTCTTCACATGTTCGGGATAGACAAGTCCCTATCTCACCTACTCTGTTAATAATGTTAATAATGGTCCCTCAGATACCTGAATTATGGTACTGGGAAAGATTTATATTACAATAGGAATAACAGCCTTCCTTCCTTCCTAACACCTTATTGCACAACAACCTATTTTGAGGAGCTGAAGCAAAACCATGAAAGATGCTGGACATCTGATTCCCCCCTTCTCTTCCCTTTGTCTTAAAATGGGTAGAGGTGATTAAACAGGAAGAGCAATATGAGGCCTAGTGTAGATTTTCAGAACCTTTACCTTACCTCAACTTTTCTGTGCCTTGCTAAAAACAAAAAAGGCAATTTGCTGACTGGGAGCTCCAGGGAAGATGAAGAAAATATAATTATGTTACATTTGTGAAGCCCTTGTTGCTGTAAGATGAGATTGTAAAGCAATCAAAACTATACCTTAAAAAAAAACATTAGCACCCCAGGGGGAAACTAACCTAATAAAACACATCTACACTAAGGGTGAATGGCAAAAGGTACTCATAAGAATCAGATTAAGTGTCCTAGTCAAGGGGTTCAACCTGAAACCTAAATCCAGGTTTAAGCTTACCTTCAACCATGAAAACTTACTGGATCGGTTTGAGATGGTGGCACTCAACACAACCTATTTAAAGAAGTCATTGTGATTAGATATAGAATGAGAGAAGTTCCGAATGTGTGCTGCATTGAGCGCTTATAGAAAAAGAAGAATATCAATGTAATACTCAAGTCATCTATATAAAGGTGGTCCTCGATTTACAACAGTTTGTTTAGTGACCGTTCAAAGTTACTACGGTACTGAAAAAAAGTGATTTACGACCAGGGTCATGTGATCGCCATTTGCAGTTTCCCATCTGCTTTCTGACAAGTCAAGTCAATGGGAGAAGCCAGATTGACTTCATGACCTCATGATTCACTTAACAACTACAATGATTTGCTTAACAACTATGCAAGGGTGGGTTCTAACTTACCTCACCACCGGTTCGCTTCCTCCCACGCCTTCATGGGCGCACACACTTCTCTTGCATGTGCATGTGCAGTGCCAAAAATTCTCAAAAAATTCCCCTCCCAAATAAAGCTGAAAACAAGATGGCGGCACATGCGCATTCCGGAAACGCAGCTTCTGCGCATGCACAGAACAAAAAAATCAGATTTTTTTTAAAAAGCCAAAAACAAGATGGCGGTGCATGTGCAGTGCCGGAAACTTGACTTCTGTGCATGCACAGAATAACAACAACAAAAATCAGAAAAAAAAATCCAAAAAAAGATAGTGGTGTCCATGGACTGGCACCGACAGAACCGGTTCTGTGACATCATCGTGACATCACTAGTGGTTTGCTACCGGTTCGGGCGAACCCGTCTGAACCGGGAGGAACCCACGTTTGCAACCATGGTAAAAAAGATCATAAGATGGGGGGGGGGTAGGGCATGACTTACTTATCAACTGCCTTGCTTACTAATTGAAACTCCGGTCCCAATTTTGGTTGTAAGTTGAGAACTATCTGCAATAGCTAGTTGTCATCTAACTTCTTACTTCCTGTTTATTTGCCTAATTAATGTGCAATTTATTTAAACATGTAAGCCATCCTTGGAACTATTTTATTGCAAGCTATGATAAAACCAGGGGCGGGTTGCATTTACCTCGCTACCGGTGCGCTGCAATGTTGCGCCCCCTTCCGTGCTCGCTACATGTGTGCACCCCCCCTCGCATGATTTTGCTTCCTGCGCATGTGCGGAAGCAAAATCTTGCCGAAATCTCATGAGGGGACGCATGCGTGCACGCAATTTCGGCAATTTTTTGCTTTCACGCATGTGCAGAAGCGAAATGTCACTGAAATCTCACATGCTCGTATGTCCCCTTGCGAGATTTTGCTTCCGTGCATGCGCAGAAGCAAAAAAATCACTAAAAAATTCTTTTAAAAAGATAGCGGCATGCGATGGACCGGCGAAGACGGCACCCGAACCGTCGCACTCAAATTAGGCAATCGGCGGGTTCCTACCGGAGCGGCGCACTGGACCGCACCAGTAGGAACCTACCTCTGGATAAAACATTCTTTTTAAATTAAGTCTGCATTCAATTCTTTTTAAATAAAAATCAGCTTGGATAAGACCAACAAGGCAGAAACTACAGGTAGTCCTTGACTTATGACCACATATGAAAGCCAAAATTTCTGTTGTAGATTTCATTTTTTTTCCTCCTGACCTTTGCAGATTTTTAATTCTTTATCAGGTTTACTTGTCCTTTATACTTAGTTCCGCCTACGCCGATATCACCTGATAATTCTTCGGTCATGTGCTCTAAAACCTATTTCAGAAATCTTATTTTAGGTGTTGTTAGACCTCAAACAGGCAGTATCCTCTTATCGCCTTTAACCTCCTCCCTTGTTAAAGTCAAAATGGGTGGGAATGCTAATCATTTGGTATTTTATATTTGCTAGGATTACAAAGCAGTGATACACCCGGTGTGGCTCCTTATGGGACTAATAACAGAGGACATATATTGCTGATTAATTAAACAAACAAAATGGCAATTGGTATAGGAAAAATGTAGTTTCCTTTCCTCATTTCCTTAAATGATCTCAAAAAACTAAAGTGGAGTTAAACAGGAGAACCCCAGGAAATCCCAGGAAATCCCAGGAATATATTTGTGAAGGAGGAGGGGAAGGGTAGAAACACTTTGGAAAAAAATGTCTTTTCTTTCCCTTGCTCTTATTATTTTATTATTATTATTTTATTATTTATTTATTTGCCAAACATGTACAAGATAGCAGGTATAGGTATAAACATCAACATAAACAAAGGAAGTAAGTACAGATAATTGGGGACAGTAGGACAGGGACGGTAGGCACACTGGTGCGCTTATGCACGCCCCCTTTATGGACCTCTTAGGAATGGGGTGAGGTTCACGGTAGACAGTTTGAGGTTGAAGCTGTGAGGGTTTGAGGATGTAACAACGGAGTTGGGTAGAGCATTCCAGGCGTTGACCACTCTGTTACTGAAGTCGTATTTTCTGCAATTGTGTTTGGAGCGGTTTACCTTGATTTTTTTTTTGCCCCTGTCGAGTTAAAATCAGAAATTCTCAGAATAAGCCTATGCTTTTAACTTATAATAACAAGTTGATATTTGGACGGCATTCCTAAAAAAAAGCATCTGGAGTCACACTGTTTGATGAATTAGCCAAATGAAACTTGGATCACAATTTTGTACATGCTTGGTAGACATTTTCTGGCCTTCAACATATGACATAAAAGGTAAAGGTAAAGGTTCCCCCGCACATGGGTGCTAGTCGTTTCTGGCTCTAGGGGCAGTGCTCATCTCTGTTTCTAAGCCAAAGATGTCCAAAGATGTCTCCGTGGTCATGTGGCCGGCATGACTAAATGCCAAAGGCGCACGGAACGCTGTTACCTTCCCACCAAAGTGGTCCCTATTTTTCTACTTGCATTTTTTATGTGCTTTCAAACTGCTAGGTTGGCACAAGCTGGGACAAGTAATGGGAGCTCACTCCGTTACGCGACGCTAGGGATTCGAATCGCTGAACTGCCAACTAAACTAAAGTTTTTTGCTATAGTTGTTAAGGAAATTTAAGGCAGGGAAAAGAAGAAACAGAATGAAACTGAAGTCAACTGATGTAGCCTTAATGTTGTAAAATAGGGCTGTCAAACTCAAGGCCTGTGGGCTGGATCCAGCCTGGGGTGGGGGTTAGATCTGGCACATGGGGCCGCCCTGGAAACAGCAAAGGACTGGCCTGCAGTGCCTCTGCCAGCGAAAATGGAGCTCGCGATGGCCGCAGGCAGCCCTCCCGAGCTCCGTTTTCGCTGGCAGAGGGTTGCAGGAGGCCATGGGAGCTGAAAACAGAACTCGGAAGCCCATTTTCACCGGCAGAGCACTCAGGACCCCCGACATGAATGACATCGAGCTGGCCACGTCCACCCTGGTCACGCCCTCACCCCCCCAAGGTCAAACACAACCCTGATGTGGTTGTGGTGCTCAATGAAATCGAGATTGACACTCTTGTTGTAAAACATTACCAAAATATAATTTCACTCCTTTAGGCAAAAACTTCAGGGCATGATAATCTGAGGTTCAAAATGGGAGTAGATAAGAAATGCAGGGTCAAGAAGGAAGGGGAGACGGATGCGTGGTCAGCTGTAAGGAGCAAAGTATTTGTGGATCTTGGTCATGGTTGGAAAGGAGAGGAAGAAAGGGCTTGGTCATTCTATAGAGGAATCGGGTTGGGCTCACAGAAGCAAATTTGCTCATGATAACAGGAACTGATAGTTTAACATATCAGTGGCCACTGCCCATGATAACTCCCAGTATAAGTAGAGGCATCAGGTGGCCTTATCCCTATTCCTATTTCAGAGGGAAAGGGAGACAGAAGCAACACCAAGATGCAAGTCAAAGTTGTGGCTCTTTTCCTGGCTATCTGCCTGCTCACTTTTGAAGGCACCACAGCTAGACCTGGGGTAAGGAGAGGTTTGGGTGAAAGAATGTCCCTATGGGAATCTGTATGTTATCTGTACTGATGCCCATTTAAATGAATCAAGTCTTTGGAGCTCTAGCTTCACTGATCGAGCATGGAATATTCCAGGACTGGGGTTCCTGCATTCGCAACGGACTCCGCTGAGTGTTACTGTTTTTAAAAAGTTTGTAGCATGAGAGTTATCAGCCAATTGTTTCTTTCTTTCCTGGGAATTTGCAGCAGCTAATGGATGGTCATAGAAGGACCACTCATACCT
This sequence comes from Diadophis punctatus similis, assembly GCA_023053685.1. Taxonomy (NCBI): domain Eukaryota; kingdom Metazoa; phylum Chordata; class Lepidosauria; order Squamata; family Dipsadidae; genus Diadophis; species Diadophis punctatus. The sequence goes on along the minus strand of JALIGW010000022.1, from coordinate 8,323,921 downwards.
GGTGAGACTAAAGCCTACTTCAAGTATTTCAATAGCCAGAGATGGCGAGCTACAAGATGGCATTCCCATTGAGCCTTCTAGGTTTGTTGATGTGTTTGGGAAAGCTAGATAAATAATCAGCTGCTCTAAGAAGAAGGAGGAGACGGATCAATGTCCTGGAGGGATTTAAGTAGCACATCTGTCATGCATTGGGCCTTTCCTTTCCTTTCCTTTCCTTTCCTTTCCTTTCCTTTCCTTTCCTTTCCTTTCCTTTCCTTTCCCCCTTTCCCCTTTCCCCTTTCCCCTTTCCCCTTTCCCCTTTCCCCTTTCCCCTTTCCCCTTTCCCCTTTCCCTTCTTTTATACAGTATTATGATTGTGAGGTGCCCAGAGCTGTGGTTTTAAGCTGGATCATCATATAAGCATTTTAAATAAATAAATAGTGCTCAGCAAAATTTCTAAGTGTGACGCAAATAATCCTTGTGATGGCTTAGATGTTTGTTTACTTAGTTGTGCAGCCTTTTTCCTGATGAGCTCATTCTCCTTTCTTTAATATTTAAACCCTTTTCATTGGAAATGCCAAGAAATAATGAGTTTCTCTCTTTATGTAAATCAGAAACTTAACTTACGGGTGATGACCAAAACTCACTCAGAGTTTTAATGACCATTAACCTACATCACCATCTTTGAACATATACCTGGAGTCCACCTACCTTCTAGTCTCCTTTTCCCAACTTTGCCAATGTAATTTTACACTGAAATATATGAAAATGAGTATCTGAAATGCACACATGCATTTGGGAATTGATCGTGAAAAAGGTAGGTTGATCAGAAGAACTACGTTCAGATACAGTTAGGAGAAATATATATATATATATATAGGATAACACGACAGAAAAACATATATAACCCTTTCCTGGTGAAAGAGCTGATTAGGAACAGAGCCTATGGCCTAGTGGTTAAGTTGCTGCCCTGCAAGGCAGCCGGCCCAGGTTCAAATCCCAGTAAGGGGTATGGCTATCTGACGAGAGCAAAATAAGCTCGAAATAGATCTATAATAGTCTCCCTTTATTTTCATTTATCAGCAAAAAATCCTACACACACACACACACACACACACACACACACACACACACACACACACTTATTAGGAGTCGATGTGGCGCAGAGGTTAAAAGCAGCACTGCAACCTACTTTAGCTGACTGCTAGTTCAGCAGTTCAGCTGTTCAAATCTCACCAGCTCAAGGTTGACTCATCCTTCCCATCCTTCTGAGGTCGGTAAAATGAGGACCCAGATTGTTGGGGGCAATATGCTGAACTCTGTAAACCGTAAAGCACTATGAAGCGGTATATAAGTGCTATTGCTATTGCTACTAAAGTATACATGATGCAGAAATGATTCACCAGGCCTTCTTCTGGGATTGGTTTTAGTTTTCCAGTCTGGCTTTAAACTCAGATTTATCAGATTAACAGAGTTGGAAGGGATCTTGTACCGTAGGTCACCTAGTCCAACCTACTGCACAAGCAGGAGACCCTACACTATCTCTGACAAATGGCAGTTCAATCGCTTCTTAAAATCCTCCAGTGATGAAGCTCCCACAACTTCCGAGGGCAACTTTTGTTCCATTGGTTGAGTGTCCTCACTGACAGAAAAATTCTCCTTATTTCCAGGTTGAATCTCTCCTTGTTCAGTTTCCATCCATTATTCCTTGTCTGGCCTTCAGGTGCCTTGGAAAATAGCTTGACCCCCTCCTCTCTGTGGCAGCCCCTCAAATATTGGAACACTGCTATCATGTCTCCCCTGTCCTTCTCTTCTGACAACTCTGCTGGTCTCCCCTCCAGTCTGCTATCCTTTCTTCCTCCCCTGTAGTTTGTCAAATTCTTTGACATTTACAAAATGCCAGGATCTTTTTAGTGCTTTTTCTAATTCTTCAGCAAAAAGAAAATAACTAGCTCTCTTTATTTTCCTTTGCAGAATGTGGGCAGTTTTGACAATAACAATGTAGGATCTGACAGTTTCAATGATAATGGAGTAAGTATAAAATTTAACAATTAAAATTTTATAAATAAGTACCCAGAATAACTGTATGCTTGGAGCTAATTTGTCTTCTTCCTTCCTCAGTAAGAGATTAAAAACTATTTTTAAAAGCTGTATAGAAACTCTTAAATGTACTTCTTTCCTTTTGAGTCATCCAAAAGCTAAACGTATTCCTTTTTTGTCAAAAATACCAAATACAAAGTCATTTGTCAATGACTGAAGAAATGTATTTGCAGCACAGGCTTAACTCAGTTATGAGGGGGATGAAATATATGTCATGTAATGTAAATAATAAAATGGCATTAATCGGTTCGATCAACCACAAAAGGTCTAGATTTTGTCCCAAATAGCCAATCTCCTAGCCAATTGTTTATGTTTTATTTTTAAAATTGCAATATGCATTTTCCCATTCTGTTGGGCTTCTGCAAACAAAGCAAAGGTCTCTTTGTAAGTTTAGGGAGATGGTGGGACAACTGCTAATTGTCATAAAATTGAACCTTTAGGTTGCTCTAAATTTCAAATTGTGTTGTTTTCATTTTCTGTTTCAGAACAGCTATAATTCTGGAAGTTCTGGAGGGGTATGTATTAACAAACGTACAGATGCCCGTTTTGAGCAGAACTCAAAATTCAATCCTAAAATTCTAAAACGAGTCAATATTTGGAGGGGATGACATGTCTATTCCTCCTGAGTGAAATTTTCTTTGGAGGGAAGCCTTGCAAGAGGACAATATGGAGTTGGAAGTTGCAAGATGCTCACTCTAGTCCACATACTACAAGTGGTCCTCAACTTACGACCACAATTGAGCCCATAGTTTCTGTTGTTAAGTGAGACATTTGTTAAGTGAATTTTGCCCCATTTTATGAGCTTTCTTGCCCCAGTTGTTAAGTGAATCACTGCAGTTGTTAAGTTAGAAACACTGTTGTTAAGTGAATCTGGCTTCCCCATTGACTTTGCTTGTCGGAAGGTTGCAAAAGGGGAACATGTGACCCCAGGACACTGCAACCGTCATAAATATGAGTCAATTGCCAAGCATCTGAATTTTGATCATGTGACTACGTGGATGCTGCAATGGTTGTAAGTGTGAAAAATGGTCAAAAGTCTCTTCTTTCAGTGCCGTTGTAATTTTGAACGGTCATTAAACGAACTGTTGTAAGTTGCGGACTACCTCTACATGGCGTCTCAACTGCCTACTCTTTAGAGGGAAGAATCAACATTTAAAATCAGCATTAGAGTTCTGTTGGCTGCCTATATTTTGGCAGGTCTCAAAGGTATTGTGTGATTGTCCTATTCCTCTTTGCTCCTCTATGTTGAAATGTATAGGTAAATAAATATGATATTCCTCAAAGTCAGCCTACAGCAGATGACGGAACCCTAACATTGTGCTCTATTTTTAGAATGGCGGAAGCTTTGATAACAATAAGGTTGGCAGCGGCAGCTTCAATGACAATGGAGTAAGTGTTGGAGAATGCATTTTGTCTTCTTAGAGAGAGAGAGAGAGGAGAATCCAACCTGTCAAAGACCACCAAAACACGTCTTGTTATTTTAATGGAAAGATAGTTTATCTATAGTAAGGAGGAAGAACGTCTTAGTACCTGGAGCTACATCCTAGCAAGGCGATTCAAGAAGGCATGTGTGTTTGCTTAGGAGACAAAGGCAGGCAGGAGGAGACTAAGTTAGAGATAAACCGGGAACCTAGAGGGGATCTGAGCCTCTATCTAAATCTTTCTCAACCTTGGTAATTTTAAGATGCATAGCTTTTAATTCCCCAAATTCTCCAGTCAGCATGGCTTGCTGAAGAATTCTGGAAGTCCACACCTCTTAAAGTTGCTAAGGTTGAGAAACATTGCTCCCTATATACCATATTTTTCGGAGTATAAGACGCACCTTAGTTTTGGGGGAGGAAAACAAGGAAAAAAGGCCTCTGCCTCCAAGCAATTTGCCAAACAGCAAACAGCAAACAGCACAGATGATATACACTGTTTGTTGTGTATTTCTGTGCATGTGTGCTTGACTCATAGAAATAGCAAAGAATTGGAGAAATGTACATTATGCCAGAAAGTTTTCTTAAATGTCTCGGCCAAGCACCCAAATTGTGATCACGTGACTATGGGGATGCTACAACAGCCAAAACTAGAGGAACAATTGTAAGTTCCCCTTTGTTCAGTCCCTTTGTAACTTTGGATGGTCGTTGATCAAGTCGTTCGTTGACTTGCATGGTAAACTTATTTAGACTTATAATAAGACAATGGATGCCTTTCTCTCAGCATACTAAATCATAGTTCATTTCATTTTGGCCTGGACTGGCATGTTGTATAAATTCAGAATGAGTTATCTTTTATCCCTCTTGAGATACTCTGTAATTCAACATTCTCAAGAGGGTCTGTACTGCAGCTTAGATAAAACAGGATTTTTAAACCAACAAGTTAGTGTCGAAACTATGTCTTGATTCCCCACCCACCCACTTTTCTGTATTTGTTTTTGTATTGTAGAATACCTATAATGGACCCGAAATCCTGGTAAGTTTGTATAATTCTGAACCTTTCTGTTAAAGGCTTTAATTCTATTATGTGGCTTCCTACTGGTAAGATCTCAGTCCCCAGCTCTGGCCAAAGTCCCTTTCTCCTGTGGGATCAATCATGAATTAGGCAGCTGATTTTGCATAAAATAAAATTCATTTTGTTATGGAATCAGGACTGGGGAGCAGGGAGCAGCATAGACAAATATAACAACTTCCTTGTTGAAACCGATCAGGTTTCTTCCTGGTTTAGAATTCTGCTTCTAGTGGGAAGTTCCCAATCAGATATGGAGCCATTTGTCTCCAGCATCAACAATTTCAGGCTATATACTCTGCACAATTGTTATCTATAGGAAACCCCAGATGTTACCAAGTGCTTCCTTCTCTATAAATGAGAAATTAATCGTTTTGTGTAGATCTTCTTGATAATGATGATGAGTGCTTATTGAGAGTCTTATGATATTCAAACTCTTAAGAATGTTTTATTTTCTTCTTTATAGTACTAAAAACCTACCACCACCGGTCCAGATGGTCTCTGCCCAGACTTTTCATCAAGGATATCATTGCTCACTCAAATGATTCTTTTTACTTGGTGTTGAACCTTTGTCTGGTACCGACTGTACAAAAGCTTCTTCTTGCAAATAAAGTAACATTGACTTAACCAATGTACCTTGCAGAACAACAGTTGTGCCTCAGTGTGAATTTATTAACTACTTAATCTATCTACAATCCAATGGATTAAAAGGACCCTATGGATTAAAATTGTTTTATGGATTAATTCAAAAGGAGTGGAGTTGTGACCTAGAGGAAGAGCTCCTACCTCACAATCAGGAGACAGTGAGTTTGATCCTAGCTAGTGGCAGATATTTTTCTCTCTGAGCACAAAAGGAAAATATCTGATGTGAACTCCATGTAGGTGTCAGGGAGGGCATCCAGTCAGTAAATGCTCAGCTCCATTTAGTCACCCTGACTCCCGCCTGATGCAAGGGATTGGTCAAAAAGCCATCCATCAAAGATTTGGGGAACTCACTGGCCTTAATTGGCTTAGAGAGGGAGAAGAAAATTGGGTCAATTGACTATATCAATTAACTCCAAAGGATTAAGTTTAGTTTATTTAGACTCTTTTTAGTTTGGGATTAAACGAACACCTCCCAATCTGGTATATCATTCAACCATTTCCCAGAGTTTTGATTATCTGTTCTGACATCTGAGAGCAGGTCCAAATCCGAAAATACTTTTGTGGAACTGGAAGTCTCTGGAGATAATTTGGCTCTCTGGTTATTTTGCTTCTCAATGTTTCCAGTTATCCTTTGGGTAGGGATTTTAAAAAGAATGTGGGTGAAACGTAAGAGCAACAGGATCCAAATGTTTAAAGAACATTTAAACACAGGTAGTCCTCGGTTGTGAAAGTTGGACCATAAGGAAGTTGTGAAAGTTGGACCATAAGGAAGGCTGAGCGCCAAAGAATTGAGGCCTTTGAACTATGGTGCTTGAGAAGACTCCTGCGAGTCCCTTGGACTTCAAGGCAATCAAACCAGTCAGTCATAGAGGAGTTCAACCCTGATGCTCTTTAGAAGGCCAGATCCTGAAGATGAAACTCAAATACTTTGGCCACCTAATGAGAAGTTAGGACTCACTGGAGAAGAGCCTAATGCTGGGAAAGATTGAGGGCAAAAGAAGAAAGGGACAGCAGAGAATGAGGTGGCTGGATGGAGTCACTGAAGCAGTCGGTGTGAGCTTAAATGGACTCCGGGGGATGGTAGAGAACAGGAAGGCCTGGAGGAACATTGTCCATGGGGTCGCGATGGGTCGGACTTCGCAACTAACAACAACAAAGTTAATAGCCCTAACTGGGACTTGGAACTCCGTTGCTAGTGTGGCTTTTCCAAAGCTGTTGTCCTTCTTAACAACTCTATCATTTTCTGAACCAAATGCTTAGAAGAACTGCTTTGAAAAGTTTTTCAAAGCCAAAATGTAGAGCAGCTATTTGACCCAAGTTCGTGTAGTTCCCTTTTAAACGTTTTATAATGTTGTAGAAGCAGTCCTCGACTTACTACTACAATTGAGCCCAAAATGTCTGTTGCCAGGCGAGACAGTTATTAAGTGAGCTTTCCCCCCATTTAACGACCTTTCTTGCCACACTGGTTAAGTGAATCACTGCAGTTGTAAAGTTAGTAACACGACTGTTCAATTGAATGCGGCTTCCCCGTTGACTTTGCTTGTCAGAAGGTGGCAAAGGGGCATCAGGTGACCTCGGGGACACTGCTTATGCCATTGCCATAAGTATGAAACACTTGCCAAGTGCTCAAATTTTGAACACTGACCATGGGGATGCTGCAAGGGTCGTAAGTGTGAAACAATGGCCCTAAGTCACTTTTTCAATGCTGTTGTAATTTTACTACACAAATGGTTGTAAAAGTGAGGACTATCTGTGTCCTGCTGGAAATGGTCATAGCATGGCTGTTGCACTCCAGTGAGAAACAGCGAGAGTTTAATCTCACTGACAGGGAACGTGGCACTGCAATCTTCCTATGGCCCAAGGCTGACGCTAGGCTTACAAGACAGAGGAGGCTGATGGTCATGTAGATATTAGCTGCTGTGGCCTAGAGGTAGAGCTCTTGCCTCACAATCAGGAGGTTGTGAGTTCGATCCTAGGTAGAGGCAGATGTAAGGGTCTCCTGCTTGGGCAGGGGGTTGGACTAGATGACCTGCAAGGTCCCTTCCAACTCTATTAATCTGTCTGTTGCGATTGAGACACGATCCTTTTTAGGCCTTGAAATCATAAAAGGACAAGAATGGGTTATGCTCTTAGTTTATTGTCATTGAAAGCTCCTTACACCCAGCAGACAGAAGTAAATAGTCACTATTCCCACCACCAACCCTGCTTTTTGGTACATTTCATCAGGTGAGCGATTGCTTCTAATTAGGAGGAAAGGAGCAGCTTGTCTAACAGCTTGGTCTTCCTTCCGACATTGGCAGCACCTGGAAGAACAGAAGGATGAGATGACTGAGAGCACAACCAACACAGTTGCATTGTCCCGAAAACCACAATGTGACAGTGGCAGAGAGGTAATAGTCCAGGTGATGATTCCTGCAAGGTTGATCCAATCGACCCCCCAGACATGTCCACCATGGCTACTACCTTGAGCAGTGTCGAGGACATACCCCTTTCTATACGGGAAGCCCTCGCTACTGATCCGTGGTTCCAAGAGAACCAAACATGGCTTACACAGTTGCAGACAGCCCTGCAACTGCTGAGAAACAAGCCTCCACTGATTACAAGCCTAGCGAAGAGATTGGATAAGAATTAACCACTGGGGTGTGGCGTGGGTAGTATAAAGATGGCGGGGAGCACAGAGTCTGCAGCTCTGACAATAGTTACACTTTGAAGTTGATAGTGTTTGTCAGTTCATGCCGGAGGAGGAGTAAGGTTACCAGGTTACCTCCGGGACCGCATCCTACCTCATACTTCCCTTCGACCGGTTAGGTCCCACAGAGTGGGTCTCCTCCAGGTCCCGTCAGCCAAACAATGCCGACTGGTGGGGCCTAGGGGGAGGGCCTTCTCTGTAGGGGGCCCTGCTCTCTGGAACCAACTTCCCCCAGAGATGCGAATTATCCCCACCTTGCTGGCCTTCCGAAAAGCCATTAAGACATGGCTCTTCCTGCAGGCGGGGTGATTTTGAGACAACTTTCCCCCATGTATGCATGGTTTTGTATGTCTTTTTAAACTCTTTTAAAATTGTTTTTAAATGATTTTATTGTTTGGTGTGCTTTAAAATGCTATACGCTGCCCTGAGTCCTTAGGGAGTAGGGCGGCATAGAAGAATTCCCAAATAAATAAATAAATAAAGGAACTTGTTACAAGCCAGGATTGCATGGAAGCAAATTGGGTCCATGTCTGGCTCGCGATTCCAAAGAGCCAAAGGTCCTTTTCCATGAGCTCACAATTCCCCAGCTAAAAAGGTTCTCCTTGCATTTTGAAACATTTTGGTGGCAAGACGGTGTGGGCAACTCAGTCCATGTTTCTGAGAAACCTCAGAATACCCAGCGCAGATACCAAAGGAATGTGGTGGCTGGGCTTGCCATTAAAATGTTGAGTTTAATGTTCTTCTCCATTCATAAAGTTTCAGTGCTATGTGAGTGTTAAGGCTCAGTGGGACTTTGGCAGGAGGGAACAACGGAGAAGGGTGGCTTGTAGGTTTCTTCACATTTCTATCTAATTTTTGCCTGGTTTGGGTGTGTGTGTGGTTTGCCGGTGATTAACCAAGATGGCTCATGCTTTGAAAATGGTTGGTAATCTGGAAATGGGAGACTGCAATTCGAATTTAACCTTCAGTAAGAAAAGATAGAAACTCCTTGGACCTGACACTGTCAAGGACCTTGGAGTACTCATCTCTAATGATCTAAGTGCCAGAGCCCACTGTATCAACATTGCAAAAAAAGCATTAAGAGTTGTTAACCTAATCTTGCATAGTATCTTCTCTGGTAATACTGTACTGCTAACTAGAGCATACAAAACATTTGCTAAACCAGTTCTCAAATACAGCTCATCTGTCTGGAAACCGCACTGCATATCAGACATTAATACAATTGAGAGAGTCCAGAGATGTTTCACGAGAAGAGTCTTCCACTCCTCTGCTCGCAACAGAATACCTTATGCCACCAGGCTTGAAATTCTGGGCTTAGACAGCTTAAAACTACTCTGCCTTCGGTCTGACCTAAGCGTAGCACATAAAATTATCTGCTACAATGTCCTACCTGTCAATGACTACTTCAGCTTCAACCACAACAATACACGAGCACACAATAGATGCAAATTTAAGGTAAACTGCTCCAAACTTGATTGCAGAAAATACGACTTCAGCAACAGAGTGATCAATGCCTGGAATGCACTACCTGACTCTGTGGTTTCTTCCCCAAACCCCCAAAACTTCAACCTTAGACTGTCTACTGTTGACTTCATCCCATTCCTAAGAGGTCTGTAAGGGGCGTGCATAAGCGCACCAACATGCCTATTGTCCCTGTCCTACTATCCCCCATTATTCGTATCCATCTCCTGTATCCATAATCATGTTTATACTTATATCTGTTACCTTATACATGCTTGACAAAATAAATAAATAAATAAATAAATAAAATAAAATATTTGGAAACTGATATTGTATTAGAAAACTTACCAGTAGTGCTTACTCTTGGCCAGCCTGTGGCATTTGTTCATCCTAGAAAAATACAGATGTTAGTCCATCCTGATATTTATGCATGATCAGACAAACCTGACTTTCAATAACTGCGTAATAGCGGTTCAGTCATCCTCACTAGACAAGCTGAGAATTGTAATGCCCGCAAACCAGCATAATATTGAACTGGGGGAGGGGAATGCAATAAATTGCATCTGAAGCTTGCTGTCCAACTGGGTTTGCTCAACATATTTCACCAGGTCAGTTAAAGACCCAGTGGCTGCATTTACAGCATAAGCTACATTTGGGATTTTTTAAAAAACATTATTTCTGGGTTGTTTGTGGCACAGCAAAGTATCAAAGTTAGAAGATACGGGAATGATAGATAAATGAGTCATTTTTGGACTGAATTTCTTTTCTTACCTGACCGCCTCTTCCTTTTCCTTTTCCTTTTCCTTTTCCTTTTCCTTTTCCCTTTCCCTTTCCTTTTCCTTTTCCTTTTCCTTTTCCTTGCTCCTTTCCTTTTCCTTTTCCTTTCCCCTTTCCTTTTCCTTTTCCTTTTCCTTCTCCTGCTTCCTGGTTGTTTTCACTTTCTCCTTCTTCCGATTGCTCAGACTAAAAAATAAACAGGCAAGAGTATCCATTTGCAATGAGATTTGGACTTGTCTGAAATGAAAAGGTAATAATCTTTTTCCTCGGGCAAAAAGCCACATCTGGCCTTGCAAGCACGCACCAAGGATTGCATTCGAAAGAGAAATGGGCAGTTGGGCCAAGGCAAAAAGCAGAACCATTTTATTTACATTTATAAGTGAATAAAAATAAATAGAATCAACAACATTGCTCTCTAATCAGGGAATTTGACCACTTTCCCCTCTATAGTAAAAATGACCAAATAAGGCAAGTCAATTTGGAGAGCTCTGGGAACCATCTCCAAGACTCTTCGGGGGTGGGATTAAGATCCAATTAAGCACTTCTGTTTTATAGTCTTGTGAACCTTCTCCAACTTAACTTGTCTATGGATATTCTCAATCATCAAGGTCATGGTTGTGCCAAAGGTGCTTTTTCAAAAGGTAGCTGGACTTTCTTGTTTCCCTCCCCCCTCAAAAACATTTCGCTTCTCATCCAAGAACTGAAGAACCAGGAAAGTCCAGTTTCCTTTTGAAAAATCCTTCTAGGACTTCTCCAAATTATCATTTTCCAGTTGTGACAAACTACAAGTCCCATCAACCTCCACAGTGAACTCAGCTCATCAACACACTAGTAGATAAGCAGACTGGGAATGGCTGGTTTTCACTATCTAATGACTCAAAAATAAGCCTCGCCAGATGGAATTTTGGAGACTTGTATTCCTAGTACAGTTGGAAGGCATCAAGTAGGAGAAGGATGGCTTAATGGGTAAGAACATCAGAGTTGTGCCATTTTTCTCCTCTCCCCTGGCTGAGAAGCTTGTCTCATTTTACCTAATGACAGGGCTAAACATGTGTAGAAAGTTAGCACCCACCCACCTACTAGAAGAATGAAATATTTTAGGAAATATTAAAAAGGCAGAATATTATACCTCCCTGGATGAGAAAAGGAGAAACATGCTCTTGGAAATCAGCCCCCACCTTTGTTAATAGCCCCAGAAAGACTGGGCCATCCTACTACAAAACAAAAGGCCTCCAGCTCCAGGGTGATGTGATTAAGACATGACACTCCAGGGCATGATAGGATTATCTAGCAGCAGAGCTCAACTCATGACACCTGGGGATATTACATCAGCCAGCACAGTTCAATCAGATTTATCTCAGACAAACTCCTAGAATTTGCACATGACCCCTATAGCACCCAATAGAATATATGCCCTTGCCACAGGAACAGGAAGCTCTAGGGAAAGGCCCAAGAGAGGGTATAAATCCCCCCCTCTCTCTCCCTCCCTCCCTCCCTCCCTCCCTCTCTCTCTCTCTCTCTTTCCACTCCATGTGTTCAGCTACTCAGAATCAATGCTTGGTGGTTCTGCTTCACCATTAAACCATCCTTCCAATCAGTCTCCATGTTTCCAGTGTATTTCTTCCCACTTGGAACTGAACCCAGATGGACATGTCTTGCAACACATGTTTATCATTTGTCAATGTAACATCAACCAGCATACTTACAACATCTCTTTTCACCAAACGTGCATTATTCTGAATAAAAAATAATAAAAAAAACAGTTAATAAATTCTGGCTTTTCCCTCCTAAAACAGAGAAGAGTTTTGCTGCTGGTTGGTGGGAGTTTATCAGGTTTTTTTTTTAAAGGCCTTGCGGGAAAATTGTCCTTCTTTTCCCCTACTGTTTCGGTACAAAGGAAATTTGTTTCTTTGTCCAAGTTCCTTCAAAGGAAAAGAGATTTCTGGAGAAATTCTCATGAATTGAGTGAGGTCTTGAATTTCCTGTAGATCAAGGCTCTCCAAACTTGACAACTTTAAGATTTGTGAACTTCAACTCCCAGAATTTCTCAGCCAGCCATGCTAAGGAATTCTGGAAGTTGAAGTCCACAAGTCTAAAGTTGCTAAGTTTGGAGAGTCCTGCTTTAGATGAGCGGTGATGAAGTGGTTGTTGTTAACCTTCTGCCTTTTATTATACAACCATCCTTGTGGGGGGGCTTCCCTGACTCCTCATTATATTCCAGACTTTTTCACTTGTTTTTCTAGACTAGGAAGGAAAGAGCAGCAGGAAAGCATTGATAAAGTATTACAGAAGGCAATAAACACTTTGACCAGTCATCCTGAGTTCCCACCATGCTTTGTTACATCCTAGGCCAGTGATGGCGAACCTATGGCACGCGTGCCACAGGTGGCACACGGAGCCATATCTGCTGGCACGCGAGCCATTGCCTAGCTCAGCTCCAGTGCGCATGTGCGTGCCGGCCAGCTGATTTTTGGCTTGCACGGAGGCTCTGGGAGGGCGTTTTTGGCTTCTGGAGGGCCTCCGGGGGGACGGGGGAGGGCATTTTTGCTCTCCCCGTGCTTCAGGGAAGCCTCTGGAGCCTAGGGAGGGTGAAAAATGGCCCTACCGGGCCCACCAGAAGTTGAGAAATGGGCCATTTCCGGTCTCCAGAGGGCCTCTGGGGGGGGGGGCGGGGGAGGCCGTTTTTGCCCTTCCCAGGCAGTGAATTATGGGTGTTGGCACTCTCGCATGTGCGATAGCACACGCGCATGCACTTTCAGCACCTGAGGAAAAAAAGGTTCGCCATCACTGTCCTAGGCATTGAGGGATGTGGATGAGTTGCCTTGCAGAACAGACCAAAGGGTAAATACTAGTCTTGTAGCATCCGTCTACAAGTTGTGGACCCAGAAACCACCTTAGAGTAAAACTTCTTGGTTTGTACTCAATTGTAGAACTTAAAGAGATATTAGTATAAATTTTTTGACACTTACCTGAAAGTTATTTGCTGCTGCAACTTCCAAGGGTTTTACATCAGCAGCTGCCTGGAGTTGTGGGAAATGGACCAGAGAGTAAATATCAGCCTAGTGTCTGTCTGGCCCCAAATGCTATCTGAGAAGAATAGTCCAATTCCAATTCCAATTCAAACCTTTATTGTCAGAGTACAATATGTGTACTATGAGATTGGCTGAGCCTCCCTTCATGCACCCTCCCCAACACAATACAACTCACAGTGGGAGACAGAAAATCCCTATCCCAGTGAATCCTGCTAACAAACACACAATCCTATTGCACCATGTGATCTTACTGCGCGTGGCGCCGCAAGTCAATCATACTATGTTGTTGTAAAGTTATTTTTCATTCAGGAGTCTGACAGCCCACGGATAACAACTGTTCTTCAGCCTGGTTGTGCGGCTGCCTATGCTTCTATATCTCCTTCTGGATGGCAGGAGAGTAAAGAAGGGCTGACCAGGGTGTGAGTCATTCCTGAGGATTTTCCTCACTCTTCTAAGGCAGCGAGCCCTAATGATGTCATCTAGTGGTATCAGGGGACAGCCCACCATGTTTTTTGGGCTGTGCTCACCACCCTCTGTAATGTCTTTCTATCCGCGGCTGTCAAGCCAGCATACCACACCCTAATGGAATGAGTGAGGACCAGGGGCGGGTTCCTAATTTTTTTTACTACCACTCTGTGGGCGTGGCTTATTTTGTGGGTGTGGCTTGCCAGCGATGTGACCGGGTGGGTGTGGGCCTCGGGAGCTTGGCAGCGGCCGGAGAAGCAAGGGGGCATTGCCCACCCGCAACGCAGCCTCCCGCAGCAGGAGCAGCAAGACCGCGGCAGCGGTTCTTCTAGGAGGCTCCGTCCGGCCTGAATGCTTCTCCCCATTCGATGATCCTAGGCTCCTGCCACCTGTTCCCCCTCCCCTCAGCAGCTCGAGAAGCCTCGAACATGCGACAATGCCTGGGATCATCACCGCGCGTTTGTGGCTTCTCGGACTGCTGAAGACCGCCCATTCTTTCAGTCTCTCACGTGCTCCCTCAGCCATCCTCCCCTGCTTGGACTCACTGTGGGGTAGGAAGGCAGTGCATGCGCAGTGCCAGAAGCTCGGCTTCTGGGCATGTGCAGAAGAAAAGTTTAAAAAAAAATTAATTTTTTTTTTAAAAAATGGCGGCACCCAGGCACCGGCAACCGACCGCACCGGTACTGTGACGTCACCAGTGGGCCGCTACCGGTGCTATAGAGTGGACCGCACTGGTAGGAACCCACCACTGGTGAGGACGCTTTCTATTTAGTCCTTGGTGTGTGTCCAATGATAGAACTTCCATTAAAGGGATGTTAGTATAATATTTTCTGGCACTCACCTGAAGGTCCTTTGGTGCTGGAGCTTGCAACTGTTTTGCTTGATCCTTACCCTCCTCAACAGCAGCCTGTGAAAATGGGCAAGAGTGAAAACTGAAATTGTGACATGAAGCGAAGAGCAATGTTCGGCAATCTCTCCCATTTGGCCAAAGATGAAGCCTAGAATCACTATTGAAAGGAGGGAACCCCATGGGCTGGGGACGCTAGTCGGTGATGGAAAGAAAGAGGGAAGCACTGGAAATTTGTGCTAGCTAGAAGGAGGCAGCTCAGAAGCATGGAGCAATTTTGCATATTGTTACAAATCACTCTCCCTTCCTTCCTCTTTCTTTCTCTTCTTTCTCTTTCCTTCCCTCTTTCTTTCTCTCTTTTTCTTTCTCAGTCTCTTTTTCTTTTTCTTTCTCTGTCTTTCTTTTCTTTTTTACTTTACTTTTTTCTTTCTTGTGTCTCTCTCTCTCTCAAAATCTCTCTCTCTCTCTCTCTCTATATATATATATATATAGATAGATAGATAGATAGATAGATAGATAGATAGATAGATAGATAGATAGATAGATAGATAGATATAGATATAGATATAGATATAGATATAGATATAGATATAGATATAGATATAGATATAGATATAGATATAGATATAGATATAGATATAGATATAGATATAGATATAGATATAATACCTCTTATGGCTAGAGGTTAAAACTGCTGCCTTACAAGCAGACTGCCCAGGTTCAATTCTCAGTAAGGGTATGACTATCTGATGAGAGCAAAATAGCTCGAAATAGATCTATAACAGTCTCCCTTTATTTTCATTTATCAGCAAAAAATATTACACACACACACACACACACACACACACACGTGTGTGTGTGTGTGTGTGTTTGTGTGTAAATATAGAAAGAATAGAGAGGGATGGATGGAGGAAAGAAGGAAAGAAGGAAAGAAGGAAGGAAGGAAGGAAGGAAGGAAGGAAGGAAGGAAGGAAGGAAGGAAGGAAGGAAGGAAGGAAGGAAGACTTAACCATGATTTGGGGTCCTTATGAACAAATTTT
Source organism: Diadophis punctatus similis (assembly GCA_023053685.1). NCBI lineage: Eukaryota > Metazoa > Chordata > Lepidosauria > Squamata > Dipsadidae > Diadophis > Diadophis punctatus. The sequence continues at coordinate 8,308,399 of JALIGW010000022.1, read as the reverse complement.
ATTTTGTAATCTGTGTATTAATTTACCACCAGGCATATTGGTGGATATTGCTGCTTCTGGTTGTTATTTTTTTAAAAAAAATATTAGATTAGAATTGGGGACTGGGTTCTGCCATTATATGGATAGATAATCATCATCATCATTATGCTTCAAACCTTGTCATAATTAATTTAAAAAGGGACGCTAGAAAAATCGTGGTTCTGCAAATATAAATCTTAGTCTTGTGGATGGCAGATATGGCGTGCAAATGTTGTAAACCTGGAGTGCTTACCCTCAGTTTGGCCTGGACATCCTGAAATAAAAAAGTTCATGATTATTAACAAAATATTGAAGAGGAGAAAGATAAATAGAAAGGGAAGGAGAAATGTAAAAAAAAAAAATAAGGCTACGGTATTCATTTTCATGTTTAAGCATACACATTTATTTTCAGTGCTGAAAAGAGACCTTAACCAACTAATTGTTGATTCATTAAATAAAAATTCAACATGATTGTAATAAAAACAAAAAAGTGTATTTTGAACAACTGTGTGTGGGTATTTTTGCAATTCAAATATGAGCCCCTTTTTTTACTATAAGAGATGCCCGAAGAGCTTTCCAAAACACCAGAAGAATAAACAAAAGTTGCATCTTTGAATAATGTAAAATGTGAAATAGGGTTTGCTACCTGCTCCAGTTTGTAAAAAAATAATATAGTACTTTGAAATATCTGCAAGGAATTAGAAAATAATTTTTTTAATGGACGGCAATATCAGTAGCCTCTCCTGGGAAGACTATCCTGAGGTGTTTGGACACAAACCGGACATTCTTCCTCCTCTACCTCCTCCACTCTTTTGCAGATAATTGCAGATATAAGCAATGTGCAAATATAGTGGGAAAACATGGCAATTACATTGGTACTGAAATGTTGATAAGATCTCATCCAAAGAATGAGAGAAGGAAAGCAGGATGAGAAAATAAGGAGATATGATTTCAAGGTTACTTGTGTAAGTAACTAAGCCCAACACCCTAAACTGATCCCCTCTTACCAGAAGTTGTCCAAAGGCCACCAAAAAAAAGCAAGCAACAAATGGACGGAACATCTTGCCTCTCTTCTACTCTTTGCTCTTCCAAATAGTGATGTTCTCCTGATGGCACTGGTATTGTAAGTTATTTATACTTCACCTGGTATGCTTCAGTGAGTCTAAACCAATGGCCCTATTGTCAAAGGAGGAAGTGGTTGAATAAAAGACATTTTGATAAGTAAAGGCCATCAGATATGGTTACCCTCACCATCATTCCAGTCACCGCTAGATAAGGGAGCCTTTGAACAATCAAGAAAATGTCTCGACTTCCAAAATTTACACATTGATAATTACATTGTAAGCATGGAATCTGGAAGGTGAGAGAACTGCTAATAATGATGTAGCTGCTTTGGGCCATGGTGACTTTGGATCTGCTGACGTCAGAAAGAGATGGTAAAGCAGGTTGAAGACTATAACCACATCTTGTCAGTTCCAAGTTAATAAATTTGAAAGAGGGACCACAAGACCTGAAATCTGTTCTTTTTCTTCCACTTAATCCAACTTTTTTTTTTTTGCTACATCTATGTGCAAGTTTTGTTATTTTTTTCATATTCTGGTTTGGTGTCCATTTGGGAACTGTATATTCTTTGTTGGCAAAGGTTATAGCAGCTATAAACACATCATGGGACTCTCATCCTTATCTTAAGGCCACTCAACCTTATCTTGATGATGTTGTCATCCTTATCTTGATGATGTTGTCAGTATTAGATACTCTTTTGTGTTGCCTCTTAACATTTTATCAACCCAATTAAAGCCACCACACTGATTTCCATCAAAAGGACTTTTGCTACTCTTGGAAGTGTTTCAGAAGAGATTATCTTCTTGTTTGCAAAAGTGACCTGATAAAGAACTATAAAAAGGTCACCTGATGGAAAGAGCAACACCTTACATAAAGCTATTTGGAAAATGTCAATGGATCAAAACAATGAGGGTTTTGACACGAGAAACAAAGCACAAAATAGGGAGCTGTGAAAGTCTTCACCTTTTGGAAGAAATATTCCTCAAAGAGAGCCTACAGTAGATTAGACCTTGACCCCATAGGAAACAGCATGAGGCACAATTAAGGAAATAGGGGTGTGATGATCTAGGCACCTGTCCATATTAGCAAATTAATAATCTGAGAATTAGCAATAGCACTTAGACTTATATACCGCTTCACAGTGCTTTTACAGCCCTCTCTAAGCGGTTTACAGAGTCAGCATATGGCCCCCAACAATCTGGATCCTCATTTTACCCATCTCGGAAGGATGGAAGGCCGAGTCAGCCTTGAGCCTGGTGGGATTTGAACTGCTAAATTGCAGGCAGCTGGCAGTCAGCAGAAGTAGAATTAAGTAGAATTAATATGGTTTTTCATGTTTTAACCCTTTTCCTCCAATCTAGCAAAAAAAAAATGCACACACAAAGCTTTTTAGCAAACTGGGCTTTGCTGATGGTAATAAATATGCGAAGCTCAGGGTGTACGGTGCATTGTTGGAGTTCTCCTAACTAGGTTTTCAGATTGCAGAGATTTCATTATCATACTAGGCGACAGAAGTTCCAAGATTCTGGAGAAGTAGGTCATCAATTGGCATAGGTTTCATGTCCTTCTAGCTTGCCCATTTTCTACATTCTGAGATTTTATTTCACACCTTCTCTCGTTTATATCAGCTTCTCTGAGAAAGTCCTTTCCCCTTTATTGTTGATGATCCTGACTACCCTTCCGTAACAAATGACATATCTTGGGAAAGATCTTCAAGTGGCAAGGAAACAATTGAGCATTAGCATCCAGAATTTATATTTTTGTGTGTCAATTTTCTACGGAAGGACGTTGATGACACCTTTCTTTTATGCTACTATTTATTTCCCTAGTTTATAAGGTGCAGAACTGCGAGGTCCCTTTCAACAACTGAACAGGACAGGTAGCAGTTTAAGTTGCTGGAGGCTATCATATGATAAAATAGCATTTGGAAGTCCCAGAAAATATTTAAAATGGACCAAGATGAAGCAGAATGAATAAGATTACTCCCTGTTGTTGGAAGAAATATCCTTCTGGATATTTCCAAGTGGGGAAAAAGACACTGGAAACATGGTGGCTGCTTGGAAAGATGGTTTTAATGGTGGACAGGATCACATGACTTGAGTTCCTGAGCAGAAAAGGGGTGAGATGCTGGGAGTGCCTTGGTTTTATGCCTTCTATTGGGCCCCACCTTAGAGTTTCCTGTTCCTGTACAAGAAATGTATCCCATTGGCTGTCAGATTCCCAGGGGGTGTGGTTCTTAGCTAACTTTGTAGGTTTGCTGGGTGATGTAATCTTCCCAGGTGCCATGTGGTGAGTTTCTGTTGCTAGATGGGTCCTATTATGACCTGGCTTTTGTGTTGCAGATGAGCTGGCTCAGGCCTTAATAGCCCATTGACACAGAGGGTGGAGGGGCTGAGTTTCTGCCTCCCTTTTAGTGTGAAATATTCTGCCCTTTTAATATTTCCTAAAATATTTCATTTTTCTAGGAGAGGGATGGGTGCTAACTTCCTACACTGTAATAAAGTCTGTACTAAAATAATAGTACTCATAAACACAATAGATATGCTTATTAATAATTCCTTAATGGCCTAGTGGTTAAGATGCTGGGTTTGTCAACAGAAAGGTTGGCAGTCTGAGACCCAAGTACTTTGTTCTTGCCCCAGCTCCTGCCAAGCTAACAGCTTGAAAGCATGCAAATGCAAGTAGATAAATAGGTACCACTTTGGTGGGAAGGTAGCAGCGCTCTATGCACCTTGGAATATAGTCATGCTGGCCACATGACCATAGAAACATCTTAAGACAATGCTGGCTCTCTCAGCTAGGAAACAGAGATGAGCACTGTGCCCTAGAGTAGGACGAACTGGACATTTTATTTATTTATTATTTATTTGTGACATTTATATACCGCCTCACAGTGCAAGCACTCTCTAAGCGGTTTACACCAGTAAGCAATGTATATTTATATTGCCTCCAACAATCTGGGTCCTCATTTTACCTACACTTGAAGAGTATCCGGAGACTCCAGTTGGTGCAAAATGCGGCTGCGCGTGCTATGGTGGGTGTGCCAAGGTACACCCACGTGTCACCAATACTCCGCCAGCTGCATTGGTTGCCCATTAGTCTCCGGGTCCAATTCAAGGTGTTGATCATCATCTTTAAAGCCCTTCATGGCTTAGGACCAGGTTATCTTCGGGACTGCATTCTGCCTCATACTTCCCTCCGACCGGTTAGGGCCCACAGAGTTGGCCTCCTCCAGCTCCCATCAGCCAAGCAATGCCAGCTGGCGGGTCCTAGGGGGAGAGCCTTCTCTGTGGCCGGCCCCGCGCTCTGGAACCAACTCCCTCCAGAGACCCGAACCATCCCCACCCTGCTGGCCTTCCGAAAAGCCGTTAAGACATGGCTCTTCCTGCAGGCAGGGGGTAGAGCTTAACTCCATCTGCTCTCTCGCCCGGGTATGTCTGGTGGTTGAATGGTTCTTTTATATTGTAATTTTTAATTTTTATATTCTGATTTTAATTGAATTTATTGGTTTTCTTGTATGTTTCCTGTGTTGTAAGCCGCCCTGAGTCCCTCAGGAGTGGGGTGGCATATAAGAAACCATAAATAAATAAATAAATAAATAAATAAATAAATAAATAAATAAATAAATAAATAAATACCTCGGAAGGATGGAAGGCTGAGTTAACCTTGAGCCGGTGAGATTTGAACCGCTGACCAGCGGATCACAGTCATCTAAAGTGGCCTGCAGTACCCCACTCTAACCGCTGCGCCACGTTGGCTCTTGGAATGGAAAACCTTTACCTTTTGTTAGGTATTTACTGCATTTTTAAAAAAGAAAATGTCTTCCTTTCTTCCAAGTAGATCTTTTCCATCCACCTCCTTTCTTACTTCCCAATTTGAAAACAGATAATTCATTTTTTGGTAATAGTATGTCAGAAGGACCTTGAGAAAGCTGCAGATTGGATAACTGAATAGAAGGAAAGGCGCAGGAAACATTTCAGGACCCTCCCTGTTAAGATGAGAATAACTCTCACTAGAGGCGAAAATAGATCTTTGCCCGGAATTCTGACATTAGAAATGAAACCGCAGTTTAAAGTTCGAAGTAAAAATATTTATTTGGCACAAAAACAATAAATCCTCATTATTCTACATCTCTGATATAAGAAGGCACGTCTTGCTTCAATAGAAGCGAGGAACAGAAGGAAGGAATGGAATGCACACATGCATACAAGAACATATCAATCACATGCTCAGGAATAAACCATTATATTAGATAGGGATGCTTCTCCCTGCATATACATATAACAGGCAATATAAAATCAGTGCCTGACACTCCCTAGTTTTCTCAAGAGCAGGGGTGTCAAACTGGCAGTCACGCGCAGGCCACGCCCACCCCAGCTCTGCGAAGGGAAAAAAAGTCACAATACATCACATGATGGCAATGTGACGCATCGAGTTTGACACCCAAGAGTAAAAGGAAAGGGGTGAAGGGGCAAAATAATCTCACTCTTGCCAGATTCTGTTAATGTAACTTGATAATTAGATGGAACTAGTACTCCTGGTTGTGTAATTTGTTGGATTACCTTGCAGGGCTAACTATAATACGTGTGCACATTTTTGAAAAAAAGGCAACGACAAACCACGTTAATGTCCTTGCTGAGAAAACTGTATGTTGGGATCTTGGTGAACTATCTTGGTAATGAAACTTCTGCAGGAAGGAAAGTAGACTCAAAGAAGGTCAAGGACCTAACAAATCAACCTTGTGCTACTACACATGTACTCATCACTATGGAAAACGCTAAGTCCCTGAAGGCACCAGGTGTTTAAAGGAAGTAGTTGAAACACTTCTTACTGTTTATCAGAATCCTGCATACATTCCATCTTCCCTCTCCTCCCACAAATGACTGTATGACTGTAACTTTGTTGCTTGTATCCGTACAATTTATATTGACTGGTTCCTAATATGATTTGATTGCTTATTTGTACCCGGACTATCATTAAGTGTTGTACATTATGATTCTTGATGAACATATCTTTTCTTTTTATGTACATTGAGAGCAAATGCACCAAAGACAAATTCCTTGTGTGTCCAATCACACTTGGCCAATAAAGAATTCTATTCTATTCTATTCTATTCTATTCTATTCTATTCTATTCTATTCTATTCTTCTATGGAATAATATCTGGCCATCGTATGTCTGAAGAATTCGAAACAGGCAAAATCTGGTCATAAAATCCCTGCTGGTGGTCAGAGTAACTATTCTTATTCTTATCATCTTCTGTAGAGAACTTTGAGGGAACTTTTTCCACTGATTCCTAGCCAGAAGATACAGATGGAGAGATTAGATATGCTTGGCATGTTTATTTATTTTTTGCACTGAATTTACCGCTTGAATAAGCTCCTCCTCCTCCAATGTTTTCTAGGCATAGAGTGAATCATCTCAGTGGGGCAAAACATTTAATTAATTACAAAACCTTTGCCAGACCAGTTCTTGAATACAGCTCATCCACCTGGAATCCACATTATATATCAGACATTAACACTATTGAGAGGGTCCAGAGGTATTTCACAAGAAGAGTACTCCACTTCTCTACTCACAATAGAATCCCCTATGCCACCAGACTTGAAATTCTGGGCTTGGATAATCTGGAATAGTGCCACTTGCGGTCCAATCTAAGCATAGTACACAAAATTGTCTTTTACAATGTCTTACCTGTCAACAACTTTTTCAACTTCAACCACAATAATACACAGGCAAACAATCGATACAAACTCAAGGTAAACCACTCCAAACTCGATTGCAGAAAATACGACTTCAGCAACAGAGTCGTCAACTCCTGGAATGCTCTACCCAACTCCATTGTTACAGCCTCAAACCCCCACACCTTCAACCTCAAACTGTCTACCGTGTTCCTCACCCCATTCCTAAGAGGTCCGTAAAGGGGGCGTGCATAAGCGCACCAGCATGCCTACCCTGTCTTACTGTCCCCATTTATCTGTACTTACTTCCTTTGTTTATGCTTATGTTTATGTTTACACCTATACTTGCTATCTTGTACAAGTTTGACAAACAAACAAATAAACAAACAAATAAATAAAGGTGATCAACCTTGATTCCATGCTGGTTAATTATTCTATATCATTCTCCTCTGAACCAGAACTACACTCAAGGTCCAATAAAAAATAGTCTTATAAAAATAATAGGGTGAGATGTTCAATATTGGATTAGGATCAGACAGATACAAGTTATGAGGCACTTTTAACCATGTAGTTTCCATCTGTGACTTTGGCTCCGTCACACTCTCAGCCCAATTTTGTATGGAAACATAATAGGAAGATATGTTAGATACCTCATCTTGAACTCCTGGAGGAAAAAAATGGACCTAAATCTAACGGATAAAATAATTAAGGAAGGAACCAACCAACATGAGCCAGCAGTGTGCAGCAGCTGCCAAAAAAGCCAACACAGTTCTAGGCTGCATAAACAGAGGAATAGAATCAAATTCATGAGAAGTGTTAATACCACTTCATAATGCCTTGATAAGGCCAGACTTGGAATACTGCATTCAGTTTTGGTCGCCATGATGTAAAAATAATGTTGAGACTCTAGAAAGAGTGCAGACAAAAGCAACAAAGATTATTAGGGAACTGGAGGCTAAAACATATGAAGAACCGTTGCTGGAACTGGGTATGTCTGGAATTGGGTATGAATTGGGTATGAAAAGAAGGACCAGGGGTGACATGTTAGCAGTATTCAGATATTTCAGGGGCTGCCACAAAGAAGAGGGAGTCAAACTATTCTCCAAAGCACCTGAGGGCAGGACAAGAAGCAATAGGTGGAAACTAATCAAGGAGAAAAGCAACTTAGAACTAAGGAGAAATTTCCTGACAGTTAGAACAATTAATCAGTGGAACAGCTTGCCTCCAGAAGTTGTGAATGCTCCAACACTAGACATTTTTAAGAAGATGTTGGATAACCATTTGTCTAAAGTGGTGTAGGGTTTCCTGCCTAAGCAGGGGGTTGGACTAGAAGACCTCCAAGGTCCCTTCCAACTCTGTTATTATATATTATAACAAGTTGACCACCAATCCCAACAAACTGACAAATAATATAATTGCAAAAATTAAGAGGAAGTTTTTTTTTTTAAAAAAAAGAAGTATGGAAGGAAAAATTCTGCTGGAGCAAATGTTACCCTGCAAATGGACAAGGAAAGAGGTGTTTTTTTCAGGTGTCAGCTGAAAAAAAAACCCCAGAGAGAATTCCCTGTTTATGTTGCCACCAGTAAGAAAATCCCCTATCCCAAAATGCCTACATAAATTGTAGAATACAAGATCTGATTTTAAGATTGGACAATCCTTGGAACAATTCCAGTTCTGAAATGGTATAGGGTCTCCTGCTTGAGCAAGGGGTTGGACTAAAAGACCTCCAAGGTCAACTCTGTTATCCTGTTGTTAATTTAATTTAATTAAATGGATTTGTATGCCGCCCAACTCCCTAGGGACTCTGGGCGGCTCACAACATATTCAGATCCATTACAACAATATAAAATACAATAAAATACAATAATTAAAAACATACAAAAGTTAAAAGAGTATCGTCTCGCTTTCACCCCGCCTGCCGGAAGAGCCAGGTTTTTATTGCTTTCCGGAAGGCCAGCAGGGTGGGGATAGTCCTGATCTCCGGGGGAAGCTGGTTCCACAGGGAGGGAGCTCCCACAGAGAAGGCCCTCCCCCTCAGCCCCGCCAACCGACATTGTTTGGTCGATGGGACCTGGAGGAGGCCGACTCTGTGGGCCCTGACCGGTCGTAGGGAGGTATGCGGCAGGATGCGGTCCCGAAGGTAACTTGGCCCTGAGCCATGTAGGGCTTTAAAGGTAACGACCAACACCTTAAATTGGATCCGGAGACTAATGGGCAACCAATGCAGCTGGCGGAGGATTGGTGTTACGTGGGTGCATCTGGGTGCACCCACCACAGCTCGCGCAGCTGCATTTTGCACCAATTGCAGTCGCCGGACACTCTTCAAGGATAGCCCCATGTAGAGCGCATTGCAGTAATCCAGCCGTGAGGTGATGAGGGCATGAGTGACTGTGAGAAGTGCCCCCCTCTCCAAGTAGGGTCGCAATTGGTGCACAAGACGTACTTGTGCAAAGGTCCCCCTAGCCACAGCTGAAAGATGTTGCTCCAATTTTAGCTGTGGATCTAGGAGGACACCCAAATTGCGGACCCGTTCTGAGGGAGCTAATTTCTCTCCCCCAAGAACCAAGGAGGGACAGTTGGTCAACTCCTTAGGAGGCAATATCCATAGCCACTCAGTCTTGTCAGGATTAAGTTTTAGCCAGTTCTTCCCCATCCAGACCCTAACATCATCCAGGCAGCGGCCCATTATGTTAATGGTTAATTAAGTTAATTCTTTCCTGCCTTTTAAATGGTCATCTAGATTGATGAGGCTCAACTCTGGTAGCCCTTAGAGAAAGAGGCCCATTGTTGTAGTTCTTCCATGATGTTAAAACTTCACACAATCTCTGCCATTTAGCTTCAATTTGAGCATGGATGATGGAATAATTGTGCATGATGCAATGGAACATTTCCTTGTAAATCAAGAAACAATAGAGGTATTGGGTTTGAGAAATGAAGCCTGCAGATTGAGGTGTTAAAATGTGGCCGTGAAGTTGAGTAAGGTCACTTAGAAGAAGTGAAGACCAGAAATCAGGACCAGAAGAACTGAAGAGCAACAAGATGTATCTCCTTTTAGTCTTTGCTTTGACTTTTACGCTTTCTGCACAATGGGTAAGGCTAAATTTTGTGAGTTGTAAATAGCCTTTCAGTTGGGGTGCAGGTGAAATGAATAAGCATTTTGTTGAGCATGTCCTTCATTTCTTCATAAAGAATTTAAAAAATCAGGCACAGGGCTTAGAGTAAATCATTTAATCATTGGGAATTTAACCGTATCCCTGGTTCTGAATTCAGGTTGGCATCCTGTTGTTTTCTTTAGCTTTCTGAGTATGCACCTTAGCATGAGAGTCAGAAATAACTTCTTGTTGGACCTACTGAGTTGGACCAATACTGAAGGCTGAAAATTTCTTTCGTGGAAAAGATATTAGTAATGATGGAAAGTATGGGAAGAGTTTAAGATGAATAAAAATAAAGATAGAGCAAAATTCACAGGCTCATTGTATTAAAATGTGTTTCAAAAATCAAAAGCAGAAGCACACACAGATGACTGATTCAGCTGGATTCATAAACTTCTTTATAAACATAGTAATATATATATATATTTACAATACCACAAGTAGAATTCTTCTTCAATCAGTTACAGGCAGCAGAGAACAGTTAGTTTCATTTCAGCAGAGTTCAGAGTGAAAGAGTGCAGAGTGTGGACCTGGAGCCACGCCCGGCCTTAAGCTTAAGTTTCAGTTTCGATTCTCTGCACAGACTCAGAAATGGTTAGCTCCCATTGGCTGTCTTAGTTGCTATGCCTATTCATTGGCTAACTTTGTTAACATGGCTCTCCCAGTTCATGAATATCTTAACACATTGGCACCCAAGATGTATATAGTATGTGGTTATATTACCTATAAACAACTAAAGAAGCTCAATATTTGACTTTTAATTCACATATTGTCAAGGCTTATTGGATACCCCCCAAACTTTATATATTTACTTGGCTACATCAACAAAAACTTTGAAGCAATGCTTAGAAGAAAGGCTGCAGCATTGAAGGAGAGTAGAAGTCTTCTTATGGTTTTTATTCTGCAGTGGACTCCGAGCAGCATAGTTGGCGGTAGGAATAGGATGCAGCAATTTTTCAACAGCTACCAAATTCATTTTTCATCAGTGCTTCTCTCCAAATTGAATTGGTTTGGTCCATTCTTTTAAAGAAAGAAAGTGATGGAGACTTTGGTTGAAGAAAATAGTTAACTTAGTTTTCATTGCTATCTGGCCAATAACATGCTGTTCATTTCATGTGGTCATGTGATCACAACTTGCAATTTCCCCCGCCAGCCTGCAACAAGCAGTCTATGGGGGGGGGGAGCTTTGCTTAATGACTGTGATAAAAAAAAGTCACAAAACAAGGTCCATATTGTGGTTGTAAGAATCGGGAACAATATGGAAAAGGAAAAGAAAATCTCTCAAAAGATTTATGATTGTATATCTGGACAATGAAGGAATTCATATATATTGCACTAAAGATGGCAATGATGATGTGGTTGGAGAAGTCATGAGTACTTTGACAATAGTTTCCTTTTGTTTCCCTTTTAGGGCATGGGTGGTGGTGGTGGAATGTTGGTAAGTAGCTTTCATTTTATTTTTTTGCGATTTCGACTATTCTTCCATTTGAACAAGCAGCCCGTTTATCTTTCTTCCACCTACACCAAAAGCATCTCTAAAGTCCCCAAAGAGTAATGTCACCTGATGAACAACGCTGATTATATTTATTCCCAGTTGGAACCCAGGTCCATGTAAGATTCCCAGAGGAAGGTTTTGCCCAGTTATCTGGGAATAGAATAGAATAGAATAGAATGGAATGGAATGGAAAAAAAGAAAAGAAAAGAAAAGAAAAGGAAAGGAAAGGAAAGGAAAGGAAAGGAAAGGAAAGGAAAGGAAAGGAAAGGAAAGGAAAGAAAAAATGGAATGGAATGGAATAGAAAAGAAAAGAAAAGAAAAGAAAAGAAAAGGAAAGGAAAGGAAAGGAAAGGAAAGGAAAGGAAAGAAAAAATGGAATGGAATGGAATGGAATAGAAAAGAAAAGAAAAGAAAAGAAAAGAAAAGAAAAGAAAAGAAAAGAAAAGAAAAGAAAAGAAAAATGGAATGGAATGGAATGGAATGGAATGGAATGGAATAGAATAGAATAGAATAGAATAGAAAAGAAAAGAAAAGAAAAGAAAAGAAAAGAAAAGAAAAGAAAAGAAAAGAAAAATGGAATGGAATGGAATGGAATAGAATAGAATAGAATAGAATAGAATAGAATAGAATAGAATAGAAAAGAAAAGAAAAGAAAAGAAAAGAAAAGAAAAGAAAAATGGAATAGAATAGAATAGAATAGAAAAGAAAAGAAAAATAAAATGGAATGGAATGGAATGGAATGGAATGGAATGGAATAGAATAGAATAGAATAGAATAGAAAAGAAAAGAAAAGAAAAGAAAAGAAAAGAAAAGAAAAGAAAAGAAAAACGGAATAGAATAGAATAGAAAAGAAAAGAAAAGAAAAGAAGAAAAGAAAAGAAAAGAAAAATGGAATGGAATGGAATAGAATAGAATAGAATAGAATAGAATAGAATAGAATAGAATAGAATAGAATAGAATAGAATAGAATAACAGTTGGAAGGGACCTTGGAGGTCTTCTAGTCCAACCCCCTGCTTAGGCAGGAAACCCTACACCACTTCAGACAAATAGTTATCCAACATCTTCTTAAAAACTGAAAGAACACATTTTATATCTGGGCAATGAAGGAATTCATATATATTACACTAAAGATGGCAATAATGATGTGGTAGGAGAAGTCATGAGTGCTTTGACAATAGTTTCCTTTTGTTTCCCTTTTAGGGCATGGGTGGTGGAGGTGGAGGAGGAATGTTGGTAAGTAGCTTTCATTTTTTTTTTTTTGCGATTTTGAATATTCTTCCATCCGAACAAGCAGCCCGTTTATTCTTTCTTCCACCTACACCAAAAGCATCTCTAAAGTCCCCAAAGCGTAATCTCACCTGATGAACAAAGTGGATTACATTTGCTCCCAGTTGGAACCCAAGCATGGTGAATGTCCATGTGAACTGTCCGGGGGAAGGTCTTGACCAGTTACCAGTTCAATCCTGTTAGACCCAATGAAATGGACAGGGTACTCAATGCTATCAGTGCAGTCACCTGTTAGTTAGATCATTGAACCTCCTGGTTGGTGAAAGCCACCAGGACGATGACATCTATCTATCTATCTATCTATCTATCTATCTATCTATCTATCTATCTATCTATCTATCTATCTATCTATCTATCTATCTATCTATCTATCTATCTATCTATCTATCTATCTATCTATCTATCCATCCATCCATCCATCCATCCATCCATCCATCCATTCATATTTGTTCATATTTATATGCCGCCCAACTCCCGGAGGACTCTTTTAGGTGGTTTCAAGCAGAGATAAACTCTTCACTGCAGGAGGGGACATTTCTGGGGGCTTTTAAGGAGGCCCTGGTTCCTCCCTTCCTTAAAAAGGTATCACTTGATCCCACCTGCCTGGATAATTTCTGTCCAGTTTCTGTCCAACTTCCCTTTCTAAGGAAGGTGGTAGAAGAGGTGATTGATTGGCAGCTCCAGAGGGTCTTGGATGAAACAGATTATCTAGATCCTTTCCAGGTAAGGACTCATGCCCAGGAATAGAAACAGCATTGGTCTCACTTGATGATCTCTCTTGAGAGCAGGATTGGAATAATGCAACCATCCTTTTTCTCCTTAACCTCTCATCAGCCTTCAATATCATCAACCACAGTATCCTTTTGGGCAAGCTGCAGGGTTCAGGGCTGGGCATTAATTGCACTGGTTTGGCTCCTTTCTCCAAGTTTGGTCCTAATCGGTGCTAATAGGGAGTTAGGGGTCCAACCCACAGCCACTGCTTTATGGCATGCCAGAGAGCTCAGTACTCTTTTTACTTCTTTTTAACCACTGACGAAGCTGTTGGGTGAGACCATTCACCACCATGGGTTGTGGTATCATCAGTTTGTGATTATGCTCAACTTTGTATCTCCACCCCTGGTGATCCAAGTGATGCGGCTGCTGCTGCTCTCCCACAGTGGCTGGAGGCTTTGAGGGGCTGGATGGTTTCAATTGAACCCTGTCCAGACAAATGGCTTCGTGTGGATGGAGTTGCAATATCTGGGACTTCAACAACCTTAATTTTGGATGGGGTTGCACTACCCCAGACAGACCCGGTCTGTAACTTGGGGTTCTCCTGGACTTGTGACTTCAAATTGAAGAGCACGTGGCAGTCATGGGCTAGGAGAGCCTTTGTACAACTTTGTGTTATGAGCCAGTTGCTATTATCCCTGATCAGGTATCGCTGTGGTCACTCAAGCCCTGGTCATCTCAAGCCCCAGTCATCTTACATTATATATATATTCAAATGATGATGTTATGACAATAGTTTCTTTTTGTTTCCCTTTTAGGGCTTAGGTGGTGGTAGCGGTGGTGGTAGAGGTGGAATGATGGTAAGTAGCTTTTCTTTTATTTTGTGCTATTCTGAACATTACTAACGGTTCTATAGAACCAGTCCGAACCAGAAGGAACCCAACTCTGCATACCCCAAGCAATCATATCTCCTGTGGATTTCAGGACTCCTCTTTGTTTTAATATGACAGGTAGTCATATGTCAATATAGGTTGCATAGCAGTGATGACACATGGATATAATTAGAAGTTTCTGCTTCTGCCACTGTCTTTTGAACTACAATTACCTTCCTATGGGATTGGGCGGCCTATAAGAACAATAAATTAAATTAAATGACTTTTTTCCCTCCTTCTTACAGAATGTCCTATCCGGAGGTGGATCTGGGGGTCCCTTGGGAGTAAGTCAATATGTCTCACATTTTCATTATTTTCAACATTGTTCTTTCTCTAGATAACGAAAACCACCTCTTGAGGCTCAATCCTCTGAAGCATCTCTTGATATTCCAGGAGGAATTCGAATAGGGGCTGGATACTGTAAGGAATGTTGAAGGGTTGAATTTGTAGGGAGCTTTAGACAAGACCTTGCAGAACTTAGGCAGATATGGAGGTTGGAAAAACACCTTTTAAGCCCTGGAAAGAGAAAACATGAGAGAGAAGCTGAGAGTTATTCTTCCCTAATTCACTAGAGGATCTTCTTATAGCTGCACAACAGAATTACACAGATATCCAATCAAGGAGAATATGTGTAGCTCAGGGTTGACATGATTCCTGCCTCATTCACTAGAGTCCCAGGAAGGGAGGGAGGGAGGGAGGGAGGGAGGGAGGGAAGAAGGAAGGGGAAACCCCAGTCAGGTTTTCAAGCTAGTTGCCGTATTGAAGCCCTTCACTTCATTTTTCATATCATGCCATTTGCCCTGTGAATATCTCCTGTAGATTTCTAGACTCATGATTTTTCTTTTCTTTTCCCTCAAGGGAACTCCATTATTTCCATAGCATGAAAAAATGTGTTAGGACATAATATGGTCTACATCCCTTTTGGGTCTTTTTTTAGCAAAAATTTGGAATTTGAGGTAAATTCTATTAGACATTAGAAGAAGACATGAGATTTATTCAAATGCATGTCTGTGTTCAAAGACATGTAATACAATCCTACTTCATTTTGCTTTTTTGTGTATGAAACGCTACTAATGCAATCCCACTTCATTTTGTCTTCTTGTATGAGGAATGTCTTTTCTGAATTCTCTCAAGGGACCTTTTGTGCGGGGGTGGGGGTGGGGGCGATGCACAGCTCTTTGTCTAGTGATACTTTCTGTAATGGTTATGGCTCATCTATAGTGCATGATGCATATGTGCATGTTTTGACTCCTTTCACACCTTGTTGTGTGAAAATACACTTTTTTTCATGTAGAGATTGAAGGAATTCTTATATGAAATACGGAAGATAGTAATGATGGCATGAATAGAGAAGTGATGGGAGTTATCATATCAATTGTTATCTTTTGTTTCCCTTTTAGGACTTGGCTAATGGTTTAGGCAATGTTCTGCCAGTAAGTAACTTTTATTTATTTTCTGCAATTCCTTTCTTTATATTCTTCTCCCACTTGAACAAGTACTCTTTTTATTCTTCTTCCGCCTTCACCAGAAATATATCCAGACTTCTCAGACCAAAATCAATTCAATTCAGAATAGAGCTGGAGGGGATCTTGGAGGTCTTCTAGTCCAGCCCCTTGCCTGAGCAGGGGACCCTATTCCATTTCAGACAAGTGGCTGTCCAGTCTCTTCTTAAAACCTCCTGTGATGAAGTACCCCAAACTCCTTGTTGACTGTGGCAGCCCCTCGAATACTGGAATTCTTCTTATGTTTTAATCTCCAGGCCTTTAGTCATCCGAGTTGCTCTTCGCTACACTTTTTCCAAAGTCTCAAGACCTTTTTTGTAATGTGATGACCAAAACTGGATGCAATATTCTATGTATGGCCTTGCTAAGGTTTTATAAAGTGGAACGTAATAGTTCACAATCAGAGGTGGGTTGCTCCCGGTTCGGACCGGTTCTATAGAACTGGTAGTGGGAATTTCTCCCCGCTCGCTGAATCTGAAACAATGGCCGGTTGGCCACGACCATGAGCCAGCTCTCTTGGCGGCACCATAGGTGCCACAATTTTTTTCCGGCTTCTGCGCATGCACAGAAGCTATTTTTTGTATAACAGTGCTGGGTATTCAGCACTGCGCATATGCATGCACGGGCCCAAGTGGCATGAGAGGAAGTGAAATGGCAGCAGGGTAAGGTAGAACTCACCCCTGTTCACAATAGGGAGAACCAAAATATTTTGTCTCTTTGATAAAGTCTGTTGCCTTAGCCAGTACATTCAACTAGGTTACTAGAAGATCTCCAATTCTCTTCAAGCCCTATACGTCTATAATTCCATTCATGATTTCTGCTGAGGTGCGATGACTTGTGTGATCAAGAAAGAATTTCATGGTTTATGTGATGAAACCATAGCATTCTTATCATAGTTTTTGCAGCCTCGGGATGTGCTGATGCCCCTTGTCTCACTGGAGCCCAGGGTTGAACCTCTTTTTCACACATCATACCCCATGCAATCATACCTCCTGTGGATTTCAGGACTCCTTTTTGTTTTAATGTGACAGGTAATCATATGTCAATACAGGTTGCATAGCAGTGATGACACATAATTAGAAGCAATAGGGGTGTTCAGAAAAGAAACGCTACTAATGCAATCCCACTTCATTTTGTCTTATGTGTCTGAGGAATGTCTTTTCTGAATTCTCTCAAGGGACCTTTTGTGCGGGGGTGGGGGTGGGGGCGATGCACAGCTCTTTGTCTAGTGATAGTTTCTCTAATGGTTATGGCTCATCTATAGTGCATGATGCATATGTGCATGTTTTGACTCCTTTCACACCTTATTGTGTGAAAATACATTTTTTTCATGTAGAAATTGAAGGAATTCTTATATGAAATACGGAAGATAGTAATGATGGCATGAATAGAGAAGTGATGGGAGTTATCATATCAATTGTTATCTTTTGTTTCCCTTTTAGAACTTGGCTAATGGTTTAGGCAATACTCTGCCAGTAAGTAACTTTTATTTATTTTCTGCAATTCCTTTCTTTATATTCTTCTCCCACTTGAACAAGTACTCTTTTTATTCTTCTTCCTCCTTCACCAGAAATATATCCAGACTCCTCAGAGCAAAATCAATTCAATTCAGAATAGAGCTGGAGGGGATCTTGGAGGTCCTCTAGTCCAGCCCCTTGCCTGAGCAGGGGACCCTATTCCATTTCAGACAAGTGGCTGTCCAGTCTCTTCTTAAAACCTCCTGTGATGAAGTACCCCAAACTCCTTGTTGACTGTGGCAGCCCCTCGAATACTGGAATTCTTCTTATGTTTTAATCTCCAGGCCTTTAGTCATCCGAGTTGCTCTTCGCTACACTTTTTCCAAAGTCTCAAGACCTTTTTTGTAATGTGATGACCAAAACTGGATGCAATATTCTATGTATGGCCTTGCTAAGGTTTTATAAAGTGGAACGTAATAGTTCACAATCAGAGGTGGGTTGCTCCCGGTTCGGACCGGTTCTATAGAACTGGTAGTGGGAATTTCTCCCCGCTCGCTGAATCTGAAACGATGGCCGGTTGGCCACGACCATGAGCCAGCTCTCTTGGCGGCACCATAGGTGCCACAATTTTTTTCCGGCTTCTGCGCATGCACAGAAGCTATTTTTTGTATAACAGTGCTGGGTATTCAGCACTGCGCATATGCATGCACGGGCCCAAGTGGCATGAGAAGAAGCGAAATGGCAGCAGGGTAAGGTAGAACTCACCCCTGTTCACAATAGGGAGAACCAAAATATTTTGTCTCTTTGATAAAGTCTGTTGCCTTAGCCAGTACATTCAACTAGGTTACTAGAAGATCTCCAATTCTCTTCAAGCCCTATACGTCTATAATTCCATTCATGATTTCTGCTGAGGTGCGATGACTTGTGTGATCAAGAAAGAATTTCATGGTTTATGTGATGAAACCATAGCATTCTTATCATAGTTTTTGCAGCCTCGGGATGTGCTGATGCCCCTTGTCTCACTGGAGCCCAGGGTTGAACCTCTTTTTCACACATCATACCCCATGCAATCATACCTCCTGTGGATTTCAGGACTCCTTTTTGTTTTAATGTGACAGGTAATCATATGTCAATACAGGTTGCATAGCAGTGATGACACATAATTAGAAGCAATAGGGGTGTTCAGAAAAGAAACGCTACTAATGCAATCCCACTTCATTTTGTCTTATGTGTCTGAGGAATGTCTTTTCTGAATTCTCTCAAGGGACCTTTTGTGCGGGGGTGGGGGTGGGGGCGATGCACAGCTCTTTGTCTAGTGATAGTTTCTCTAATGGTTATGGCTCATCTATAGTGCATGATGCATATGTGCATGTTTTGACTCCTTTCACACCTTATTGTGTGAAAATACATTTTTTTCATGTAGAAATTGAAGGAATTCTTATATGAAATACGGAAGATAGTAATGATGGCATGAATAGAGAAGTGATGGGAGTTATCATATCAATTGTTATCTTTTGTTTCCCTTTTAGAACTTGGCTAATGGTTTAGGCAATACTCTGCCAGTAAGTAACTTTTATTTATTTTCTGCAATTCCTTTCTTTATATTCTTCTCCCACTTGAACAAGTACTCTTTTTATTCTTCTTCCTCCTTCACCAGAAATATATCCAGACTCCTCAGAGCAAAATCAATTCAATTCAGAATAGAGCTAGTTTCAAAAGGATCCATAATCCAAGAGTTCTGTTGTACGCCACCCTGAGTCCTACAGGATTGGGTGGCCTATAAGAACAATAAATTAAATTAAATGACTTTTTTCCCTCCTTCTTACAGAATGGCCAATCCAGAGGTGGATCTGGGGGTCTCTTTGGAGTAAGTAAATGGAATATTTGTTGTTCAGGGTTGACATGATTCCTGCCTCATTCACTAGAGTCACAGGGAGGGAGGGAGGGAGGGAGGGAGGGATAGAGAGAGGGGAAATCCAGTCAGGTTTTCAAGCTAGTTGCCATATTGAAGCCCTTCACTTCATTTTTCATATCATGCCATTTCCCTGTGAATATCCCCTGTAGATTTCAAGCAAAGTTGCAATATCTGGGACTCCAAGAACCTTAATTTTGGATGGGGTTGAACTACCCCTGACCGACCCGGCCCGTAACTTGGAGTTCTCCTGCACTCGTGAGTCCTTGTTGAAGAGCAGGTGGTAGTCATGGCTAGGAGAGCCTTTGAACAACTTTGTGTTATGTACCAGTTGCTATTATCCCTAATCAGGAATCATTGTGGTCACTCAAGACCTGGTCATCTCACATTATATATATATTGCAATCATGATGTTATGACAATAGTTTCTTTTTTTCCCCTTTTAGGCCCTCGGTGGTAGTGGTGGTAGAGGTGGAATGACGGTAAGTAGCTTTTGTTTTATTTTGTGCTATTCTGAATATTCTTCTATCTGAACAAGCAAACCGTTTATCTTTCTTCCACCTACCCCAAAACCATCTCTAAAGTCCCCACACCATAATCTTATCTGATGAACAAAGTTGATTACATTTGCTCCCAGTTGGAACCCAAGCATGGTGCAGGTCCATGTGAGATGTTTGGGGGAAGGTCTTGACCAGTTATCGGTTCAAGAGCTATTATACCAGTTAAGGAGCCGAGGTGGCACAGTGGTTAAAAGCAGCACTGCGACCTTCAGCTGATTGCTAGTTTAGCAGTTCAGCTGTTCAAATCTCACCAGGCTCAAGGTTGACTTAGCCTTCCATCCTTCCGAGGTGGGTAAAATGAGGACCCAGATTGTTGGGGGCAATAGGCTGAACTCTGTAAACCGCTTAGAGAGGGCTGTAAAGCACTATGAAGCGGTATATAAGTCTAAGTGCTATCTGGTTACAGTTTGATCCTGCTGGACCCAATGAAATGGACAGGGACCTCAATGCTATCAGTGCAGCCACCTTTCAATTAGATGTAGCCATATTTTATTTGAGACTTTGGCCTGCCACACTGATCTGCCTGGTTGGTCCAAGCCACCAGGACAATGACTTGTTAGGTGGGTTCAAGCAGAGATAAATTCTTCACTGCAGGAGGGACATGTCTGGACCTTTTCTGATGCAATTCAAGGAGTTGGTTACTACCTTTAAAATCCTGCATGGCATGGGTCCAGATTAACTGATGAACCGTCTCACCCCCATGGGATTGGCCTGCAGATATTCCCAATAGGGGAGCTTCTGACTGGGGGTGGATGATGAATTAAAAGAACATCCCACATTCCCCTCACACATCCTGCTTCCTCCCCATCTTTTAATTGTGACTTTACTTTTGAGTGTAATTCTATTTTTATTGTTTTTAGAAATATTTAGCTTTTATTACTTAATTGCTCTTAATGTAAGCAAGATGGCTGCCAAATAAATCAAATGACTGAATAAATGAATATATATATATGTGTATGTGTATGTGCATGTGTGTGTGTATATGTATATGTATATGTATATGTATATGTATATGTATATGTATATGTATATGTATATGTATATGTATATGTATATGTATATGTATATGTGTGTGTGTGTGTGTGTATACATACATACACATACATACATACATACATTGAACTATCCTAAAAATGTGAGTTCCAGTTGTAGTTATAAAAGAAGAGAAAGACATTATGATCTCTAGAACTTAATATATATACTATCCACTTAGCTTTCATTAGCCTCTGCTAACATCATCAGAGTGTAAAAACTACCATTGAACATATTTCCACCTTTATGCATCATTTCATTTTTACACTCTGATGATGTTAGCAGAGCTAACAAAGCTAAGTGGTTAATATATTTTAAGTTACACACACACACACACACACACACACACACACACACACACACACACACACACACACACACATCAGAGGTGGGTTGCTACGGGTTCGGGAGAACCGGTAGGGGAAATTTGGCATGGTTCTCCGAACTGGTAATAACCTCTGAATGGCCACACCCCCGAACTGGTCCCCTGCTTGCCCTCCTCGCCTTCTTCCATGCGCATCCAACTGTCTACACACAGGTAAGCATTTGCGCTATTCTATCCCCCCCATCCCCACTGGCCAGCGCCTCCCAAAGCCACTGGCGTTGCAACCGCAGTGGCAGGGATGGCGGCGAGGGGCAGCTCGGCAAGCTTTTCAGCCACATGGCTACAAAGCTTCCCGGACTGGCTCCTCTCTCCCTGCTGGCCAGCGCCTCCCAAAGCCGCTGGCGTTACAATCACGGCACAGATTGGGTGGGACAGCCCAGCAAGCTTTGCAGCCGTGTGGATATAAAGCTTCCCGGGTTGGCTCCTCTCTTCCTGCTGGCCAGTGCATCCCAAAGTGCCTTCTCCGCCGCCACTGCCCTCTCCTGCTGCTGCCCTGTTCATCCACCGCTGCCCTCTCCTGCTGCACCCATGGGTGGACTATTACTTTCGGGGCCTGCTTTCCTGGTGAAAAAGGCCCATAACTTGTTGCCCTTAGACCCTGTTGCCTCAAGAACTTCATCGAGCAGCTGTAAGGAAATCTCTTTCTGGCCCAGCAATGTTTGCAGGATTGGTTTTGGTTTTTTATTCGGGATGAGGTGTTGAAGGTCTTGTTTTGGTTTGAAAGCATTCATAAGCACTGCAGCTACTTGGTCATAAGCTGATACTGGAGTATGCACTTCCTTCTCCCCCCACTGCTGCAAATTCAACCAACTGGGCACTGAGATGATAGTTACCAAGGCCAGCAGGTTAGAAGCCCCTGGCGGGTTTCTCTAAAGCAGATGCGTGGGGTCGGTTGTGGGTTGTTTTGGGGGGATTCTTCTTCCCTGACGTTTGGAGCAGGGGAGGCAATTCGGGTTAATGCTGCTCCCCTCCTTGCGCGTTTTTCAGGCCTTGCTGCGCCACCTGTGCACCAAAGGGATAATTTTGGGGCAAGCTGTGGGTGGCTGCCTTATGCATGCTCTCTTGCGAGGACTTGGCCGACTTGGCATGTCTTTCCCACTAATTGGGGGGATGGAGGGGGAGGCAGAAAAGTCTGTTGGGGGTGCTGTTAATTTGCTGCGGGAAAATGTAGGGGATGGCTTGGGATTGGGGGAGAGAGCGTTTGGATGCCAAACGCTAGTGGAGTTTGTCTTACTGTTTAATCCTTGGTGGCTTTTGCTCCCGAACAAAGTGGGGGGCGACGTGCAGCTGACCGTCCTTTTTAGAATGAGTGGAAACACACACATACAGAGAGAGGGAGGGAGAGAGAGGGAGGGAAGGAGAGAGAGGGAGGGAAAGAGGGGAAGAAAGAGGAAGTGTGTGTGTGTGTGTGTGTGTGTGTGAGAGAGAGAGAGAGAGAGAGAGAGAGAGAGAAATAGAGAGACAGAGAGAGTGAGAGAAAGAAAAAGAAAGAGAGGAAGAAAGAGGAAATGTGTTTGTGTGTGAGAGAGAGAGAGTGGGAGGGAGAGAGAGAGAGAGAAAGAGAGAAAGAGAAAGAGAGGAAGAAAGAGGAAGTGTGTGTGCATGTGTGTGTGTGAGAGAGAGAGAGACAAAAGAAAGAGAAAGAAAGAAAGAAAGAAAGAAAGAAAGAAAGAAAGAAAGAAAGAGAAAGAAAGAAAGAAAGAAGAGAGATGAGAAAGAAAGAAAGAAAGAAAGAAAAAGGAAGAAAAAGAAAGGAAGGAAGGAAGGAAGGAAGGAAGGAAGGAAGGAAGGAAGGAAGGAAGGAAGGAAGGGAGAGAGAGAAAAAACTGTCAGGGTTCCAAATAGCATCCAAAACTAAATCAGAGTCTGAGAAAAAGTATTCCTCAATGTTCCAATTTATTAACAGAGCCATATTGGAACATCTGGGAGAAACCCGAATCTGAAGTCCCTTGGGTTTCTCCACCCAGTTGAAAGTTCAAGCCCTTGCCCCATCATGTTAACCAATCTTCAACTGCCAACCTGGCAGAATCCACCCATTTCCTTCCGTGCAGGTGTAGAAGTGTGAAGACAAATGATGGCCTGACTATGTAGAAAGAATTTGTTATGGCTACATACAGACAACCCTCATGCAATTCCTCCCCACCCCAATTTCCCACAGTAAAGAATACATATTAAAATAGCATAAAGTGTGGCAGGCCAAAGACCCCAACTAAAATGGCTTTGGCCTGACAGGCGGCCTCCCCTCAGGAAAAGACTGTGTCCTACAAGAAAAGAAAGAAAATAACATAGGGGGTTAATACAGCATCCTTAACCACCCCTCCCCCCAGGGGGACCCTTTGGTTTGTCTGGATATTTGTCATGGAATTGTTTCACTAGCTTGTCAGCTTTCACATTCCAACTTTTCACCCAAGTGGCTTCTGACAAAGGGTACCCCTTCCAATGTATTAAATATTGTAATTGAGCCCTAAACACTCTGGAGTCTAAAATTTTCTTCACCTCATAGTGTGTCTCTCCTTGTATGACTACAGGGGGAGGTAGTGGTTGGGTTTGTGGTCTTAAGTTTGACCCAATCACCAGTTTCAGTAAACTGCAATGACATACAGGATGAATTTTCCCCAATATTCTAGGCCCGTGATGGCGAACCTATGGCATGCATACCACAAATGGCACGCAAAGCCATATCGGTGGGCACGCGAGCTCAGATTCGGCATGCAAGCTGATTTTCAGACCTTCTGGGCCCACTGGGAGTTGGGAAACAGCCTGTTTTCAGCCTCTAGAGGGGGTGGGGAAGGCCCGTTTTTTGCTCTCCCCAGGCTTCAGAGCCTTTCTAGGAGCCTGGGAAGGGTGAAAACGGCCTTCCCCACCCCCAAGAGGCCCCCCGGAGGCCAGAAATGGCCAGTTTCCCAACTTAATACCAAATACATGAACTACAATGACATAGTTTCAAAAGGATCCATAATCCAAGATGACTTTTCCCCCTCCTTCTTACAGAATGGCCAATCCAGAGGTGGACTATTGGGTCTCTTTGGGGTAAGTCAATATGTATTTAATACCTCTCATTTTCATTATATTTTCAGCATTATTCTTTCTCTACGTAATGAAAACCACCTCAATCCTCTGAAGCATCTCTCGGGGAAATACAATAAAATAATTGCATACTTAATGTTACACGTAATAACAGCAGCTAGAATCACATGCACAAAATTGGAAAAATGAAAGTATACCTATAGAAGAAAAAGTAATAAAGAAAATATAAGAATGTACTAACGATGGAGGTTAAGAATAAAGAGGAAACAGAGTATTATGTAATATGGGACTTATTGTACAAATGGCTAGATAACAGGTGCAGAGATTAGTAATTTAATAATGAAAGATCAACAAAAAAGAAATAAATACAGCTATATAGATATACATAAGCATATATACTGTAAGCAACATTACTATTGGACTGTACATGACTATAGATTAAAACATATATAGTGATAAATATTTAGAGTGTTATGGTACAACTATGGAAATAATAGTTATAACTATAACATACAATATTATGTATTTAAAAGAGACTACACTGTAGGATTACAAGAACAATGGTTATGATCAGGATGTATAATACTATGTAAACATAAAAAGGACGGGATACAGTCAGTACACTGTCGTTCCAAACTGGAAATGTGATGTATAATAAAGGAAAATAAAATAAAAGCATTAAAAAAGATATTCTAAGGAAATCATCCAGATTTAAGGAAAGATCACATGCCCCCAGAAAGGCAATAAAAAAATCAGACAGAGTGCCAAGCTTGCATCCTACCTCTTGGAAGTACACTGCAAAAGGACAGTGCCAGGAACCACTAAAGCAGAGTAAAAAGCTAAAACAACCCTTCCCCTTTAAGAAAGTCAAGCCCCTCCAGAGAAGCAGTTCCAGCTAGTCTGGGCATACTACTAAGCACCAACTGCTGTTACAATGTAACAATGTAGAATAGAATGGAATATAATATAATAGAATAGAATAGAATAGAATAACAGAGTTGGAAGGGATCTTGTAGGTCTTCTAGTCCACCCCCCTGAAACCCTATACCATTTCAAACAAATTGTTGTCCAATCTCTTCTTAAAAACTTCCAGTGTTGGAACTTCTGGAGGCAAGTCATTCCACTGATTAATTGTAACTGTCAGGAAATTTCTCTTTAGTTCTAGGTTGCTTCTCTCCTCGATTGTCCTGCCTTCAGGTGCTTTGGAGAATAGGTTGACTCCCACTTCTTTGTGGCAGCCCCTTAGATATTTGAACAATGCTATCATGTCATCCCATAGTCCTTCTTTTCATTAAACTAGACATACCCAATTCCAGCAACTGTTCTTTGTATGTTTTAGCCTCCAGTCCCCTAATAATCTTTGTTGCTCTTCTATGCACTCTTTCTAGAGCCTCAGGATATCTTGTGCTCCCTCTAACCCTTTCCAATCATCCTGTGCCCTCCCTGACCTCTACAGCATCTGTTCCTTTCTATCATAGCACATTTTGCTCAATCCAATGTATCTCTCCCAACCCACATTCCTGCGCATTTGCTCACTGCTGGCCCCCATAGCAGCAGGCCCTTACCTGCTTACTGCCTTTTGACTGACATCATCCTGCTGGTTTCTCTCTCTGCAACTAATCTGGCCCTTGGTTATGAATTTCCCTGCTTTTTATGTTTTTCTGAGGGAAGTAAAGAAAAAAGGATGGAAGGAAGGAAGGAAGGAAGGAAGGAAGGAAGGAAGGAAGGAAGGAAGGAAGGAAGGAAGGAAGGAAGGAAGGAAGGAAGATTTTTTTTCTCCTGTATTGATCCAAAGTATGCTCTGGACATCCTGTATTTGGGATGAAATGCAAGAGACAGGACTAACCAGGAGTGCTTTCATAGTAAATTTTCTTGGGCTCTGAATGTCTGAGCAGGACTAAATAAAATGGCATTTGAATATGTGATTTAAGCACAAGTTTCTTCCCAATAAGTCTTGTACTACCATAAAATATAAATGCATTCATTCATTCATTGCCACAAAATTAGTAGCACCCACATAGACAGGCCTTCTCCAGGATGATCGTTCCCAGGGGTGGGTTCCTAATTTTTTTACTACCACTCTGTGGGCGTGGCTTATTTTGTGGGTGTGGCTTGCCAGCCATGTGACCAGGTGGGCATGGCTTGCTGGCCATGTGACCGGGTGGGCGTGGCTTCTCAGACTGCTGAAGGGAGGGGAACTGAGATAGGTCCTGCCACCCATTCCCCCTCCCCTCAGAAGCTCAAGAAGCCTCAAACGTGCGAAAATGCCTAGGATCATCACCGCACATTTGTGGCTTCTCGGACTGCTGAAGGGAGGGGAATGGAGATAGCTCCTGCTGCCCGTTCTTTCAGCGTCTCACGCGCTCCCTCAGCCATCCTCCCCTGCTTGGACTCACTGTGGGGTAGGAAGGCAGCGCATGCGCAGTGCCGGAAGCTCGGCTTCTGGGCATGCGCAGAAGAAATTTTTTTTAAAAATTAAAAACAATTTTTTTAAATGGCGGCGCCCAGGCACCGGCAACCGACCGCACCGGTACTGTGACGTCACCAGCGGGCCGCTACCGGTGCTACAGAGTGGACCGCACCGGTAGGAACCCACCACTGATCGTTCCCCAATCTGGGTTTTCTTTTGTTCCCAAAATGTGTCCCTCATTGTAATTTAAAAAAAATATATTCCAAAGTGTCTTAGATCTCTCACTCTCCTGATTACTGACTGGTGGCATTCCATATATGGAATTCTCATCCACCTCTATCTTAGAGGTGGATGAGAATTCCATATCTGGAATGCCACCAGTTGCCCATCAGTTCTCTAGTGAGCTCATATTATGTAAGCCATCTCAACAATCTTGTCAGGAACAGACAAGAACAGACTTTAAAAATAAGGTTGACTAGCCACATTTGTTAAGCCAAACACAGCAAATGTGTGTTTGGGCACACATTGATTCTACCCACATCATGGCCTTCATACTTAATGTATGGAATCTTATCTATTTACGCAGTGTATTGAGCCATATGTTAAACTAGATTTGGGCAACAAATGAAGCTACAGAGAACCTAACCAAAGTGAATGTTTGCTAGCTAAGGACACTATGAGGTGAAAATGCAGCTGCTGGGATTATTACTAATCTAGTTAAACAAGTCGTGTGGAGCTGACCTTTGTGTGACTCTCATCCAAACAGTGAGACAATGTGCTTATTATTTACAAGAAAGGAAAAGTAACAAAGAACTGACGTGGTTTTTTTTCTCTCTCAGAAAAACACAAACTCAAGAAAATAGGTAAGTCCTATTTACAGAAAAAAAAGTGCAATGTTAAAGGGATTGACAGAACGGTATCATTTCTATGATTCCAAACAATAATTTATCCCCCTTTCCCCCTTTTCTTCTCCATTAGACAGTATCATTCTAAGAGCCAACATGAGCTTTTGGGACATGCCTGTCCTCCAAAGTGGGTGCATGACTGTCCACGGGGAGAGGAATAATGGGGATTGTGACACCATGCATGTCATGACATCCAGGGGTGGGTTGCCTGTTCTTCGTGCTACTGGTGCGCTGCGCGTGCATCACCATGTTTTGGCACATATGCGCTCGCTATGTGTGTGCGCCGCTGTGTGATTTTGCTTCCTGCACATGCGTGGAAGCAAAATCTCATGAATGGACACACGTGCACACATGATTTCAGCGCTTTGAACCCACCACTGATGACATCCTCACACAATATACACAATTTCTCATTTACCGTATTTTTCTGAGTATAAGACGCACCTTTTTCCTTCCTAAAAGTGGCTGAAAATTCAGGTGCGTCTTATACTTCGAATGTAGCTTTTTTTTCCAGCCCTAACTAGGTGCTAACAGATCTTCCCAGCTTTTACCTTGCAGGCTTTTTCATTGTTACTCTCTCAGAAGAATGTTTTCCAGCCCTAAGTCTTTGCAGGGTTTTTTTTCATTGCTCTACTTGCTCCAAAGAAGTTGTTTTCTAGCCCTAACCAGGTGCTAACAATCTTCCCAGCTCTTACCGGCTTGCAGGCTCTTTCATTGTTACTCTCTCAGAAGAATGTTTTCCAGCCCTAAGTCTTTGCAGGTTTTTTTTTTCATTGCTCTACTTGCTCCAAAGAAGTTGTTTTCTAGCCCTAACCAGGTGCTAACGATCTTCCCAGCTCTTACTGGCTTGCAGGCTCTTTCATTGTTATTCTCTCAGAAGGTTTTTTTAAGTCCTAACCAGGAGATAAAATAATGTGTTGCAGCTGCTCCGAATAAATTTTTTTTTAGCCCTAACCAGCTTCTAACGATCTTCCCAGCTCTTACTGGCTTGCAGGCTCT
The DNA here is from genome assembly GCA_023053685.1 of Diadophis punctatus similis. Lineage (NCBI taxonomy): Eukaryota > Metazoa > Chordata > Lepidosauria > Squamata > Dipsadidae > Diadophis > Diadophis punctatus. The sequence continues at coordinate 8,279,872 of JALIGW010000022.1, read as the reverse complement.
TTCATTGTTACTCTCAGAAGAAGGTTTTTTTAAGTCCTAACCAGGAGATAAAATAAGGATGCTAGCCAGATGAATACCTGGTAGGCAGATTGTTTTCCCCTATTTTCCTCCCCAAAAACTAAGGTGCGTCTTATACTCCGGTGGGTCTTATACTCCGAAAAATACGGTATGTCTATCAATATGCATCATTTCTCCTCTATGTCTATCACCTGTGGATTCCAGGAAATCTTTCTTGGATATCAAACTTGATTTAAGGTTCTGGAGGGTTTTTTGTGTGTCTTGGTGACCGCAACACAGCTCTCCTTCTATAATCACTCCAGCAAATATCTTTTCATTTCATTTAGTAATCGTTTCCCCTTCTCTCACTTCATTTCAACCTGAAACAAAAGAGAATCCAAAGCTGGAATAACGGAATAGATGGAAATATCTGAACATGCTGGAAAGGCCCAACAGCATTCTTCACATCTACAACATGAACAAGATTGTTGTGCTCAGGAACATCCAACGATCCAGTCTACTCAGCGCTTGGTGGTGGTGGTGGTGGTGGTGGCAGTAGATACAATATCTGGCTTGATTTTAATGGTCTTCTGTAGCAGAATAGTTTTCTGATCTTGGTGTGGGGAAAACTTTGTGAAATAAAAACAAATAAATCTCAATTGCACAAACATCACTTGTTTGGTTTGCATGTATGAAGACCAGTTTTGATGCTGATGTTGTTGCAGATTGTGGTCCTAAATATTGCCAAAGAATTTAACTGGACAAAAAAAGTCTCCCATTTCTGTGCTGGTGTGGATTGGATACCACTCTTGTTTCCTATAAAACGTGCAGACCAGTGTTTTTCAATTATGGCAAATCTCAGGCGTGTTACACATCTAAAAGCTACCAGGGTTGAGAAACACTGGGGTAGACAAAGTGTTCTTCATAGTGCATGAATAAGAGAGCCTTGGTAAGATACACATTACTTCATCTTAAATAAAATTTGCTACATAGTTAGGATGATTTAATTTAATTAACCTTCCAAATGTGGTCCACCCAACCTTCTTGGCCTTCTGAAAGGGTCTGAAAACCTTTCTCTGCCAACTGACATTAGGCCCCAATGGAGGCTTCCCATTCTGGAGGTTAGCAGAAAATCCTACCTCCACCTCACCTAGGCATTGGTTCTCTTTGTCCATTTTCTGGTTAATTTTAACAATATAACTTTCAATGTCCAATTGTTTTATACTATCACCTATGGCAGTGGTCCCCAACCCCCGGTCCGCGGCCTGGTACCGGTCCGCAGAACAAATGGTACCAGGCCGCCCTGCTACTGCGTCTTCTGTGCAGCGGCGGCGGCGGGTCCTGCGACTTTTGTGAGTCCTGCAAGTCCCGATAATAAGCACAGGGATGGGACTCCTGCATCTGCCGACGTGCCCCGGCCCAGCTGATCAGCGTGGGGGTGGGGCTTCTGTGCACGGCTTATCAGTATTGAAAGTAACGTGTACAGGAGGGCCTGTCTGCAGTGCAGCAGGTAAAGGGGATTCCAACACATAGCCACACAGTCCCGCAGAAGACATGTACAATATACCCGAGGGTCCAGCACCAATATGGCACATAGGATGTAGATCCGATTGTGTCCTAAAAATACTATGTGCAGCAGTGTTTCCCAACCATGGTGCCTCCAGCTGTTGTAAAACAGCCTTTGGCTGTCTGGCTGTCTGGGCATGCTGGGAGTTGTAGTTTCCCCTTCACTATGAGTAAAATTACTGTATTTATCAGCGTATAACATGCACCCTCATTTTAACAGTAAAATCAGAGTAAAAAAATAAATAAATGTGAAATTAATGACTTGACCTTTCCCCTGCTCACATCCCCCTGCTTTTTTTTATATTCCGTTACCTGGCTGCTCTCCTGCAGGCTCAGGTTGTGTGGCTAATAAAGAATCATGAGTGACATTCTCTGCTGGCTCCTCTGCACGGCGTCAGGGACGTCACTCATCATTCAATACAGCCGCCGCGGGTGACTGTTGAACCTCACCAAGCAGCTAGCGCTGTGGCCACTCTGACCAGCGGCGGCTTTAGTGAATGATGAGTGACGTCCCTGACGCTGTTCAGAGGAGCCAGCAGGGGATGGTGGGTAGGGGATGGTGAGCAGGGGATGGTGGGCAGGGGATGGTGGGTAGGGGATGGTGAGCAGGGGATGGTGGGCAGGGGATGGTGGGTAGGGGATGGTGGGTAGGGGATGGTGAGCAGGGGATGGTGGGCAGGGGATGGTGAGCAGGGGATGGTGGGTAGGGGATGGTGGGTAGGGGATGGTGAGCAGGGGATGGTGGGTAGGGGATGGTGGGTAGGGGATGGTGAGCAGGGGATGGTGGGTAGGGGATGGTGAGCAGGGGATGGTGGGTAGGGGATGGTGAGCAGGGGATGGTGGGTAGGGGATGGTGGGCAGGGGATGGTGGGCAGGGGACGATGGGCAGGGGACGATGGGCAGGGGAGTGTTGGCCCGTAGCAGCACCCGCTGGTCACTGATTTAAAGTGGCTGCGGCCGGGCTGCTGATCTTTAACAAGCAGCCGGCGCTGCAGCTGCTTTATATCAGTGACCAGAACAAATTTAAGCTTTAAAAGTGCATGTTATACGCCGGTAAATACGGTATAGACTGTGTGGTGCGACTGATATATTATGTATTTTATTTTGATGCCATGTTTAAATACAATTAAATTAAAACTGTTTATATTTGAGATTGTTTTGATTTAATAATCAACGCGACGCCGCAAACCCCCCCCCCAGTGGGCCGCGGAAAAATTATCAAACGTTGACCGGTCCACGGCAATAAAAAGGTTGGGGACCACTGACCTATGGTATGGTAAACTGCTCAGAGTCTGCTGCTAGTGAGATGGGTGGCATTTAAATTTAATCAATAAGTAAAAACATTTTTAAAAATAACATAATATTGAAAGGGCAGCAGCTTAAAAAAAACATGGTGGGTTGATACCTTGTCTACACCCACACACACACATGAATTTGTAGCTTAATGGTAAAGTACATATTTTGCACAAAGAAAGACCCAGATTAACAATAATAATCTCATAATTTTTTCCTCAAATCAGTAAAATGGGGTTGATTTCCCAGAGAAGGAAAACCATCCCCAAACATTCCAAGATTTCTCAGATGTTCCAAAGGACTTAAAACATTGATCCATAGAACAGATGTACCCACAAACCCAAAACTGCACAAGGCCCTCTAACTCTACTTTCCTAGTTTCTGTAGCCTTCCTTCTCATCCCAGAACAGATTACAAATCTGAAATTCAGGAGAAAATGACCAAATAATTGAGCATGGATCCTTGCACTATTGAAATAGCTACAATGCATTTGCTGTAGATAAAAAAAACCTACAAGCTTCCGACGGTGATGTCAGCACGAGCGGGAGCGAAGAAACGGCCTTCGCTTCCCAAACTCCAAATTTTCCAGCCTGGAAGCCTTTAAAAGGCACTATCTGCCTTGGAGAGGTAGATAGAAAAAAAGGGAAATTCCAAGGACCTCGGGGAGAAAAGCAATCCTCCCAAAAGTTCAGGAATATCCCCTTGATTCCGGCTGGGAAGAAACCAGCCATTTTTGGCAGGTTCAAAGTGCTGACAGCTGAGGGGTAGGAAGCAAAGATTTAAAGTTGTTGGCAAGAGAAGAGATCCCCAAAAGAAGGTACATATATTGAAAGAAACTGTGGAGCGGAATTATCGTGACTCGAAGATTTGAGGCAGAGTGATTGCCTGACAGCAGTGGCGATCGGGAAGAGGAAAGAGTGGAAAAATTGGCTGAAAAGTGACAGCGCAAAGTAACAAGAAGCAAGCAAGAAGGGAAAAGAAACTCTGATCGGATACATTTAGAAACAGAAACTGCATGGATCGGTGGCTACAATTTTCATTTACTTTCTCAAGGAAATCTATAAAAACTTCTAAAATTCAACAGACTTAAGGGCTGATACTGACGGACTAAATAAGTGAATGGATTAAATGGCGGCGTAGTGGACTTACTGGCAGATCATATAGACAGAGACAGACATTAATATAAGTTTGTTTCCAGAGACTATACACTTGGACAATTTGGACATTTTATGAGAAGAGGTAAAATTCTGGAATTTTGAATTGGGGAATACTAAAAGATCATTATAATACAAGAACTTTATAACTTTAAAACTTTAGAAACTGGAAACTTAGAGGAACAGTGGTGTAAAGTAAAGATAATGCAAGACTGAAAGAAGATTGCATAGAGCTATGAAAATACTATAAGATAAGTAATCCCACTAAAAGATACTAAAGGACACTGGACAAAATAGTTACTAGAAATTAAGAAAATTAAGTGGAAGGGGTAGTTGGTGAAAATTGAATAAATTGAATAATTTATATAATTTATATAACATTTATAACATTAATTATTTAAGACATTTAGGATTGAAAGAACAGACAATTATATTACATTATACTATAAATTACATATATATTTTGGAAATAATAGTTATATATAATAGTGATATAGTTGATTACTTTTGGATTGAAATTTCAAATTGATGATATATATTATTTGCTTATCTGATGTGTTAAATATTATGTAATTAGAGTGCAATAACTAAATAGATAGGTTTAGATCTCCATAAAATAAGGATAATAACAAAATATATATAACGAGATAAGTATATGAGTAGATATATTATTATTGATATCGGTTAGTACTTGTACAAACAAAGCTATTAGTATTGTTGTTGTTGTTGTTATTGTTATCATCATCATCATCATCATTATTAATTAAGATATTGTATGACATTTTGGAATAATATATTATTCCAAATGACAAGTACCGCAACAATAACAAAGTTAAGCAAGAAGACGGCTCAAAACCCTGTATCAACACCATCCTCACCAGCACAACAATGCTCTATAGAAAGTATGCTAGGAATGGAGAAATCAGGCTCAACATCAAATCTACAAAGTATCCAAGCCACTTTATTAATGATACAAGAAACAATGTCTAAAACTCAAGAAGCCATAGCCAATAATCATGAGTAGGCAAAAAGAAACCATGAGGAACTTAGAAGTGATATGAGTGAAATGAAAGGGAATATTAAAAATATGGGTAATAAAATAGAAAGTATACAGCAAAATATTCTTAAAAATGAGCAGAAAATTAAAATAGTGGAGGAAAAAATAGAACATGTAGATAGAAAGATGGAATCTATGGAAGAAAAATATATGACAATTAATAGGGAGATGGAACAATCTATAGTGTTCTTAGAGATGGAAAAAGCATCTTTTTCCCCTAGATTTCAAAATATTACAGAAAATAAACAGGAAGAATTAGGGGAAACTGGCGGAAATATTGGCAGTGGCATTACAAGTAGATAAATAAGATATAATAAAAGAGATTGATGAAGTCTATAGGGTATACACGAACTACGCACGCAGACACAGGTTACCAAGAGAAGTACACGTACGATTCACCAAAAAAGCAATGAGATGAAAAATACAAGAAAATGAGAGAGGAACCATTATCATATAAAGAAAGGGAAATAATAACATTGAAACAAATACCGAGGCGGGTGAGAGACCAAAGAAGGAAGTACCAATTTTTAACCTCACATTTAAATAAGGAAAATGTAATGTTCCGATGGTTAATCCCAGAAGGAGTATTGATTACCTGGCAAGAGAAAAAAATTAAGATAGATACAATAGAGAAAGCGAGAGAATTTCTAGAACACCATTTTGGAATAGGAGAAGAACAGGACAGTAGGGAAGAAGTGGAGAGTAGGAGCCAGGAGGAAGACCAAATAGAACAGAAAGAGGAAGAACAAGAAGAATGGAGAGAACAGGAAAAAGAATGGATAGTAAGAGAAGGAACAAGAGAAAAAGTACAAAGAGAAACAAGGTATACAAGAAGATTAAGAATAACTAATAAATAAGAAAGTAAATGGAGGAGGAAATAAAAATGGTCTCAATAAACATAAATGGATTGAATTCACCAAACAAAAGAACACAGATATTTACAAGATTACAAAAATTGGATATGGACATCATAAACTCGCAGGAGGTACATATCAAGAAACAACAAAGTAAACTATTAGAACACTCAAGATTAGGTAAATTATATATAGCTTTACCGCAACAAAAAAAGAGGAATAGCAATTTATATTAAAAAAAGATTAAAATCAAAACAAATATATGCAGATGAAGAGAGAAGGATATTAATGATTGAAATAGAAACAGAACAAAAAAATATTATTGGTTTCAATATACGCACCAAACAAAAATCAAAGGGAATTCTATAGGAAGATACATAATGTAATAAAGGAATTGGAATATGAAAATATTTGTTTGATTGGTGATTTCAATGCAATTGTGGATATTAAGAAAGACTATAAAAGTAATAAACCAAATAAGACAAAGAAAAGGACTTTGCCAGATACTTTTTATGAAATGGCACAAGAATTATCCCTAAAGGATGCTTGGAGGGAAATTAATATGGAAAAGGAACAATTTACTTTTTATTCAAATCCTCACCAGTCTTGGTCGAGGATAGATATGGTATGGATGACACCGGAGCTTAGAAAAGAAATGGAAGAAACAAAGATAATGACAAACATTTGGGCTGACCACATTTAAGAACTATAGGCCAATCTCATTATTGAACGCAGACTACAAATTATTCGCAGCAATTATGGCAGAAAGTTTCAAAAATATGATAAATAAGTATATTCATTCAGATCAAAATGGGTTTCTCCCAAAAAGACAAATAAAGAATAATTTAAGTACAATAATAGATACACTAGAATACTATGAGGCACGCCCTGATAAACAAGCGGCATTAGTATTTTTAGTCGCCCAAAAGGCTTTTGATAACTTGAACTGGAAATTTATTATATTACAATTGGAACACATGAAATTTGGTGAGAAATTCGTAAAAATGATAGGAAAAATATATTCAACACAAACGGCAAAAATACTAATAAATGGAGATACTACTGGAAAATTTGAAATAGCAAAAGGAGTGAAACAAGGATGCCCCCTATCACCCTTATTGTTTATACTAACATTAGAAATATTGTTAGTTAAAATTAGGAATTAAAAAGAAATAAAATGTCTGAAAATAAAGCAAGAAGAATACAAAGTCCAAGCGTTTGCAGACGACTTGGTATTCATACTAGAGCAACCAATACAAACAAGGCCTAAATTAATGTATCAAATAGAACAGTATGGAAAAGTAGCGGGTTTAAAAATTAATAAATTAAAAACAAAGGCACTAATGAAAAACCTTACAAAAAAACAGGAAATTGAATTAGAAAAAATAATGGGCATTTAAACAACAACAAAAAATACCTAGGAATATGGTTAACATCCAAATGTTCATCGATTAAAGAAGATAATTATGATAAATTAATAGTACAAATAAAGAAAGATCTAGAAAATTGGGAAAAAATACAATTGTCCTTTCTAGAAAGAATATCAACAATAAAAATGAATATCTTACCACGAATATTGTTTCTCTTCCAAGTAATACCAGTAAAACTAAGGAAATTTTATTTTATCGATTTAAACAAATTGATATTAAAATATAACTGGCAAGGGAAGAAATCTAGAATAAAATTAAAAGCATTACAAGATACCAGAGTTAGAGGAGGATTTGGACTCCCGGATTGGGAATTATATTACCAGGCAGCAACATTAATTTGGATTAGGGACTGGATGGAATTAAAGAATAAAAGAATTTTAATATTAGAAGGGCATGACCTCCAAATAGGGTGGCATGCCTTCTTATGGGATGAAAAATACAAACAACATAGTTATTTTCGGAGATACCTAATTAGAGATGCCCTATTACAAACATGGCTAATAATAAAAAATAATCATTATAGAAAAATCCCAGAACGGTTGTCCCCCATGGAGGCACAGATATATCCAAACACATTGACTATCGATAAAATTAAGAGATACAAAGATTTAATAGATGATCAAGGGGAACTGAAATCAAGACAAGAGCTTAAAGAACAGGGTACAGACATTGATTGGTGGCCATATATGCAAATACAGACTAGATATAAAAAAAGATTTGGAAAAATATGGGTTTCAGAAAGAAAAATATGAATTAGATAAAATTTTACAAGGTGCAGAAGACAAATTGATAACCAAGATTTATAATTATTTATTGAGTTACAAATTGGAAGAAGAAACAGTTAAAGAAAATATGATAACTTGGGCTAAAAAAATTGGTTACAATATAGATTGAGATAAATGGGAGAAACTGTGGAATAAAAATTATAAACTAAGAATGTCTGTAGCCTATAAGGAAAACATGTACAAAATGTTTACAGGTGGCACCTTGCACCTGCGCATTTGGCTAAGATGTTCCCAAATACAAAGTCAAATTGTTGGAAATGCAACCAAACCCAAGAAACATATTATCACATGTGGTGGACTTGTCCAAAAGCAAAACATTATTGGAATAAAATTAAAACACAACTAGAAGAAATCACCAAAGAAAAAATAGAGATACAACCGGAAATATTTTTATTGGGAATATTACCTGAAACTTATAAAAAAGAAATACAATATTTAATAATACATGTGATAACAGCTGCAAGAATAATATTTGCTCAAAATTGGAAAAATAAATACATACCATCAGAAGAAAATTTGATTAGAAAGATCTTAGAGTGTGCCGAAATGGATAAACTTACAAAGGAAATTCAAGAAAAAGAGGAAACAAAATATTATGAAGTATGGGAAAAATGGTATGAGTGGTTAGGGAAGAGAGACAAAGGATAAGAGAACAATGTTAGAAAGCGGATAAAGGGGTTACTAGAGAGTATCAAATATAAACAAATAAAAGGGAAATAGAAAATATGGTAGAAATAGAGTACACTAACATATAATGTATGTAAATAGAATTGTGAAATATATGTATACAGTAGAAATGGAAAACTGAAGAGGACAAAACTGTAAAGTTTACAATGTTCTAGCGACGCAAAATTGTTGTAAAGAAGGAAATTGTATAAATTTCCATGTCTGCTTTTAATGTAAAAAAATGTTCAATAAAATTATTTTAAAAAACCTACAAGTCTTTCCCCTGCCTCACTGCAGAAATGAGAAAAAGTGATTGAAAAATGTTTGATATAATTACATTACAGTTGGTACTCAACTACCTTCTCATTAGGTGGCCAAAGTATTTGAGTTTCATCTTCAGGATCTGGCCTTCTAAAGAGCGGTCAGGGTTGATCTCCTCTAAGACTGACCAGTTTGATCGCCTTGCAGTCCAAGGGACTCGCAGGAGTCTTCTCCAGCACTGTAGTTCAAAGGCCTCAATTTTTTGGCATTCAGCCTTTCTTATGCTCCAACTTTCACAGCCATACATTGCAACTGGGAAGACCATAGCCTAGACTATACGCATTTTGGTTGGTAGGGTGATGTCTCTGCTTTTTAATATGCTGTGTAGCTTTGTCATGGCTTTCCTCCCCAGGAGCAAGCATCTTTTAATTTCTTGGATGTAGTCCTCATCTTCAGTGATCTTGGGGCCCAGGAAAAGACAGGATCTAGTGAAGTTGAATTGGCAAGCAGCTTTCCATTACAAATATTTCTTTTGTCAATCTCATATTAGATAATACATATGTATATACATAATTTGGGGGGGGAGGCATAGACAATGTTGCGGCGCTACGGGTGTTTCCTGTGGTAGCTGGAATGTCCCTTCCAACTCTGTTATTCAGTTAACCCTCCACAGAAGGACTGCCGGCAGTTTGATTCTCATCAGCTCAAGATTGATTCAGCCTTCCATCCTTCCGAGGTCGGTAAAATAAGGACCCAGATCCGTGATGGCGAACCTATGGCACGCGTGCCACAGGTGGAACGCGGAGCCATAGCGGAGGGCATGCGAGCGTTGCCCACCGGCAAACCGGAAGTGTGGAAAAACGCACTTCCGGTTTGCCAGTGAGCTGTTTTTTGCACTCCGGAGGGTTCAGGGAAGCTTCCTGAAGGCCCGGAATGCAAAAAATGACGAAACGGACAAACCGGAAGTGCGGAAAAAACGCACTTCCGGTTTGCCGGTGAGCTGTTTTTTGCACTCCGGAGGGTTCAGGGAAGCTTCCTGAAGCCCCGGAATGCAAAAAATGACAAAATGGACAAACCGGAAGTGCGTTTTTCCGAACCTCCGGTTTGCCCGTTTCGTCGTTTTTTACTGTCCCAGGCTCCGGTAAGGCCTTTGCGTGTGTGTGTGTGTGTGTGTGTGTGTCTGCACATGCACAGGGGGCAGCATGGGGGGTTGTGCGCATGTGTGTGGGGAGGGAATGGGTGTGGGCATGCGTGCGCGCGCTAGCACCCCCCCCTTTTTGGCACGCGAACCAAAAAAGGTTCACCATCACTGACCCAGATTGTTGCTCTCTGAAGACACTTGGAATGATTTCCCTACACAAATGTGCCTCAAAATGAAGTACTCTTTGATTTAAAGCTTTGGCACAGTCCATCTAAATAACTAAGCCCAACCCTCTAAATGGATGCCCAATGTCCAAATGGATTACCAGACGTCCAAACGCTATCACAAAAATAAACACAAAAAGCAAGCAATGGATGGAACAACTAACTTGTCTCTCTTCCACTCTTTGCTCTTCCAAATACTGAAGTTCTTTTGATGCTACTGGTTTTGTAAGTCATTTATCATTCATCTGGCATGCTTCAGTGACTCCGAACCTGGCCCTATTGTCAAAGGAGGAAATGATTGAATGAAAGACCTTTTGATAAGTAAAGGCCATCAGATATGGTCACCTTCACCATCATGCCAGTTCAGGTCACCACTAGATAAGGGTGCCTTTCAACAATGAAGAAAGCTTCTAAACCTGCAAAATTTACACACCACTCTTATCTAAATTATACTGTAATACGGAGGGGTGAGAAGGTGTTGGCACTGCTGATAATAATGATGTGGGCACTTTTGGGCCTCGATGGGTTTGGATTTGCTGGTGTCAGAGATACCACAAGTAGAAGCAGGTTGAGCACAATGAATACATCATGTAAGTTCTAAAGTAATACATTTCAAAGAGCAAGATCGAAACTTGTGATTTTTCTTCCATTTACCCAGTGCAACTTTTGTTTCTTTTTCAAATTCTGGTTTAATGCCATTCTGAGAACTGTTGGCAAAGATTATAGCAAGTATAAACACATACAGGACTCCTTATCTTAAGGTCTCTCATTGTAAGGCCACTTATCTTTATCTTGATGGTGTTAGTATTAGACACCCTTTTGCGTTGCCTCTTAACATTTCATTAACCCAATCAATTAAGGCCACCACACTCAAAAGGACTTTTGCTACTCTTGGAAGTGTTTCAGAAGAGATTATCTTCTTGTTTGCAAAAGTGACCTAACCTCTGTAAAAGAACTATTTTAAAAATCTGATGGAAAGAGAGTCATGCTTACACAATGCCTTTTGGAAATATTGATGAATCAAAACTAAGAAACAAAGCATAAATAGGAAGCCGTGGAGGTCATCACCTTTTGGAATATTTTTTTCTGAAGGGGAGCCTAGATTAGCCCTTGTCTCCATAGGAAACAGTATAAGGCAGAATGAGAGAAGTAGGGGTATGGTGATCCGGGCACCTGTCCATATTAGAAAACTAATATTCTGATAATTAACATTGTCTTTTATGTTTTTGTTGTGTACGCGCAGGCACGGCCAGGAGTTTTCACTCTGGTCCGCGCTAGCATGGGAAAATATTGTTCCTATTGTACGCCGCCCTGAGTCCTACGGGATTGGGCGACCTATAAGAACTTTAAATTAAATTAAATAAAATTAAAATACTTTAAATCTATTGGCTAATGGCTGACAGCCCTCTATAAAGAGTGCTTCCAGTCTGAAGCCTTGGCCATTTGCTAGCATGTAACCGATAGGGAATAATAAAGACATTTGTGTTAAACTACCAGCTTCGACTCCATTCTTTGCCCAAATCTAACAGTTTTAATCCAGAAAATAATTGCATACCCAAAACTTTCTAACAAACTGGCCTTTGCTGAGGGTAACAGATACATGAAGCTAAGGGTGCAGGGTGCATTGTTGGAATTCTCCTAATTAGGTTTTTGGGTTGCAGAGTTTTTAATATCATGCTAGGTAAGAGAAGTTCCAGGATTCTGGATAAGTAGTTCATCAATTGGCCTAGGTCAGTGGTGAAATCCAATTATTTTTACTACCGGTTCTGTGGGCGTGTCTCCGAAGTATCCTTGGCATCACCTGGCATGACAAAGTTCCAAATAGCGCAGTCTTGGAACGTGCTGGCATTTCTAGCATGTATACACTACTGAAACAGCGACGTCTTCGCTGGCTTGGGCATGTTGTGAGAATAGATGATGGGCAGATTCCGAAAGATCTCCTGTATGGTGAACTAGTGCAGGGAAAGAGCCCTAGAAGGAGACCACAGCTGCGATATAAGGATATCTGTAAGAGGGATTTAAAGGCCTTGGGAATGGACATTAACAGCTGAGAAACCTTGACTTCTGGTCATTCTGCTTGGAGGCTAAAGACGCAGCATGGCTTCTCCATTTCGAGGAGACACTCGTTCGGCAGGCCGAGGCAGTGAGGCAGTCCTGGAACCAGAGAAATCTGGGGGCCAGGCAGGGGACAGAATGGATCTGCCCTCAGTGTGGAAGAGATTGCCACTCTCGGATTGGCCTTTTTAGCCATACTAGATGCTGTTCTAGGAACTCTTTCTAGAAACTCTTTCCAGAGCACGAAACCATAGTCTCTGGAGACTGAAGGTTGCCAAAGCAAAGTGTGGGCATGTCGTATCTTTCTTTTTGAAATCCATATTGTTCTAAATCTGTCCTGTATCTAGATTGTATCTGCATGTATGGCCACCAGTCAATGTCTGTACCCTGTACTTTTAGTTCTTGTCTTGTTTTCAGTTCCCCTTGACCATTTAGTAAATCTTTATATCTCTTAATTTTGTCAATATTCAATACGTTCGGGTATATTAATGCCTCCATTGTTGATAGCAATTCTGGAATTTTATTGTAATGATTCTTTTTTGTTCTTTGCCATATTTGTAGTAGTGCATCTCTAATTAAATGTCTCTGGAAATAACTATGTTGTCTGTGCTTTCCATCCCATAGGAAGGCATGCCACCCTATCTGTAAGTTGTGCCCCTCTAATGTTAAGATTCTTTTATTCCTTAATTCAATCCAATCTTTGATCCAGGTGAGTGTTTTTGCTTGATAGTATGTCTCCCATTCTGGGAGCCCGAAACCTCCTCTTGCTCTACTATCTTGCAATGATTTTAATTTAATTCTTGATTTCTTCCCTTGCCAGAAGAAGAGATAACCAAACAGCATATAGAGATGAAGCCTGAAATATTTTTATTAGGAATACTTCCAAAGACCTATGAGAAAAAAATACAATATTTAATTATACATATTATAACAGGGGCAAGGATAAAATACACACAAAATTTGAAAAATAATAATATACCAATGGAAGAAAATTTGATCTGAAAAGTTTTGGAGTGTGCAGAGATGGATAAACTTACAAATACAAAATACAAATACAAAAATACAAAAAAAGGAGGAAACAGAATATTATAAAGTATGGGAGAAATGGTATGAATGGTTAGAGAAGAGGGATAAAGGGTACGGAAAGAGTAAAGGAGGAAGATATAGGAGTTGAAATGCAGCAGCAAACAAATGGAAATGGAACAGACACAGAATTTATGATCGAAATTGTGTACATTGTTATCTTTATGTATAGAAATTAATATTAGAATCTTATGTATGAATGGCAATTTGAAGTAAGAGAGAAAAATGGATGTGTAAGAAATGTTTACTGATGCAAAAATGTTGAAAAGAAAAAAATTGTAAAATTTTTTTTTTTAAAAAACTGTTTAATAAAAATTATTTAAAAAAAAAGAAAAGAAAAAGAGTTTGAGAACTTCTTCCATTATGTTAGAATTTTACTGTGGGCAGAGACTCAACCTCTGCCTTTTAGCTTCAATTTGAACATGGATGATGGAATAATTGTGCATGATGCAATGGAGGCTCAATATTTCCTTGCACATCATATAACAATAGAAGCACAGAGTTTGCGCAATGAACCTTGCAGATTAAGATATTAAAACGTGGCAGTGAAGCTGACTAAAGTCACTTAGGAGAAGAGCAAGGACCAGAAGGGCTGAAGAGCAACAAGAAGATGCGTCTCCTTTTAATCTTCGCGTTGACTTTTGCGCTTTCTACACAGACGGTAAGGCAAATTTTTGAGGCTTGCAATAGCCCTTTAGTTGGGGTACCTGCAGATGAAGTGAGTACGGTTCTCGAACTTGTCCCCATGGTTTAATTGACACATTTCTTCCTGAAGAGATTGAAAAATCTGGCAGAGAGCTTTGAGTACTTAGTGATTTAATCATCAAAAAAATTAAGTGTATCAGAAATTCTGAATTCAGGTTGGCATTTTTTTAAAAAAAATTTTTTTTTTACAAATATAAAATAAACATTCCATTCATCCATCAGCAGTGTGTCGTCTGGTTACAAATCTCTGTGTGTGACATCTTCTTTCCTTTTCCATCTCCTTTTCAATTATATTATTGGACTGAATTCTCAATATTCAAACATTCAAACATTTTAAAATTCTTCATTTTTATAAAATCTTATCTTCATTATACCTTATTCACATTCTACATTTTTATTCCTATTTCTTATAATCTATCTATTATTTTATTTATTCTTTATCTTAATATATATTTTTCTATTTTTAACCTTCAATTCCAAAACCCTTTTTTATTCCCCAATCCTTTATAAAATACCTCCCAAATCTCATAATATTCAGTTTGTTGTTTCTCTTTGATCTCTGAAGTCAATCTATTCATTTCTGCACATTCTAATATTTTCCTTATCACATTCTCATCACTAGGAATCTCTCCACCTTTCCAGTGTTGTGCAAATACAATTCTAGCTGCTGTTAACACATGTATGATCAAATATACATTCGCTTTTTGATATATTTCCGGTAAAATTCCTAACAAAAATATTTCTGGTTTCAATTCAACATGTTGTTGCATCATTTCTTCCAACCATATCTTAATTTCTGTCCAATACTTTTTCGCTTCTCCACATGTCCACCACATATGGTAATAGGATCCTGGTATTTGATGACATTTCCAACATTTCTCAGATTTATCCTTAAACTTTCTTGCCAATCTCGCCAGTGATAGGTGCCATCTGTAAAACATCTTGTACAAATTTTCTTTATATGCCGTTGACATTGTTAATTTATAGTTTCTATCCCACAACTTCTCCCATTATCCAATTCTATCATATAACCAAAGTTTTTTGCCCATGCTATCATTGTTGCTTTTACTTGTTCTTCTTCCAATTTTATCCCTAATAAGTAACTATACAATTTTTTAAATTAGTTTTTCTTCTGTTTCTGTTAGGATTTTATCTAATTCTGTTGATTCTGTATAAGGTTGGTATCCTGTTCTCTGCATTATCTTTCTCAGTGTTCACATACACTTGAGAGTAAGAGATAACCTCTTGTAGAACCTCTTGTTGGATCTACTGAGTTGGACCAATACAAAAGGCTGAAAATTTCTTTAATTGAAAAGAAATGTTAACTATGCAAGATATAGGAAGAGTTTGACATGAATAAAAATAAGGTAAAAGTTCCCCTGCAAGTTTTATTCTGCTAGTCATGATTGACCTTAGGGGGCAATGCCCATCTCTGTTTCTTAAGCCAAAGAGTCAGTGTTGTGACCAGCATGACTTAGCTCTGCAGCACAGAGCATGCGGCAAAACACAGAATGCTATTATCTTCCCACATGCTTATATGTGGTACCTGTTCATCTACTTGCATTTACATACTTTTGAACTACTTAGGTTGGCAGCAGCTGTGACGAGTTATGTCTCATGGCACTTGGGTCGCAGACTGCTGAGCAATGGACCTTTAATAGTCTAAAACTCAGCATCTCAACCATTTAGCTGCTGCATCCCCTACAGAGCATACATATAAATGAGGGATAGAGCAAAATTCACAGGTTCATTGTCTCTTAAGCTACATATTATATGCGGCTATATTACCTGTATATGTGCTTGGCCACACCATCAAAAACTTTGAGGCAATGCTTGGAAGAAGAGCTGCAGTATTGTGGGAGGCCAGATGCCTTCTTATGGTTTTTATTCTGCAGTGATGCCGATTGGCATAGTTGGTGATAGGAATAGGATGTAACAATTTCTCAATAGCTACCAAATTCATTTCCCCAAGTGCTTCTGATACAAATTTTATTGGTCTGGCCCATTTTTTTAAAAAAGGACAAAGCTCCATGAGATTTTAGGAAAGGAAAGAGTTATGTTAGATTTCATTGATTTCTGGCCGATAAGATGCCGATCTTCAATGGAAAACCCACACCGCATATCGGACATAAATACATTAGAAAGTGTCCAGAGATACTTTACAAGAAGAGTCCTCCATTCCTCTACTCGCAACAGAATACCTTACGCAACCAGACTTGAAATCCTGGGCTTAGAAAGCTTAGAACTACGTCGCCTTCGGCACGACCTAAACTTAGCTCATAAAATTATCTGCTACAATGTCCTTCCTGTCAACGACTACTTCAGCTTCAACCACAACAATACACGAGCACACAACAGATACAAACTCAAAGTGAACCGCTCCAAACTTGACTGTAGAAAATACGAATTTAGCAACAGAGTGGTAAATGCCTGGAACTCACTACCTGACTCTGTGGTTTCGTCACAAAACCCCCAAAACTTTACCCTAAGACTGTCCACTGTTGACCTCACCCGATTCCTTAGAGGTCAGTAAGGGGCGTGCATAAGTGCACCAGCGTGCCTACCGTCCCTGTCCTAATGTTCCCTCTTATCAGTACCCAATCTTATGTATATAAACAATGTTATATCTAAGTATATTACCAACACGTACTTGACAAAAATAAATAAATAAATAAAATAAAAATAAATAAAAGAGAAATCTCAAGTTAATAGAGAAGGAGAGGAATATTTCAACCACCTATGGTGTCTTGACATATGTTTGACACCTTCATATAGGAAATCCTCGATTTATGACCATTTGTATAATGATGGTTAGAAGTTACAACAATGCTTAAAAAATTGACTTACAATCCATTCTCAAAGTTATGGTCGCCACACCTTATCTGTGGTCATCTGATTGCAATTTGGGTGCTTGGCAACCTGTTTATATTTACGATGGTTGCAACATCCTGAGACCATATAATCATGATTTGCAACCTTCCCAGCTGCCTTCTGAGAAACAAAGTCAATGTGGGAAGCTCCATTGAATGACTGCAATACAACAGTCATAAAATTGGTCTGGTCATGTGATGACTTGCTTAAGGACTGCATCTCTTAAATCCTAAATTCATAAATTAAGGATTACCTATAATAATATGTAAATTCATGTAGATGTTGGTTAAAGGCGATGAAGAATCCATACTGGAGAAAACAGGAAGAAGGAGAAGAAATGAGGTGAAGAAGTCTTGGATGACCTCTTTGCTGGATCATGGGCAGTAGAGATTGTCTAACTCAGGGGTGGCCAAACTATGGTTCTTTGAGGACCTGTGGACTTCAACTCCCAGAATTCCTGAGCCAGCCATGCATGGCTGGCTCAGGAATTCTGGGAGTTGAAGTCCACAGGTCCTCAAAGAACCATAGTTTGGCCAACCCTGGTCTAACTAGTGATAGCCTCAGTGCTTGACCCAAATCTAAGTCAATGTCAGGTTCCTGAGGTGTTTATCCATCTCACTGGATTGAAGCAGAGATAGAAATATCTGTTGTAATGAACATTATTTCACAAGGGACACATTGGTATTAAATTTCTCCTGCATTTTTAGGCCAGGCCACATCTGAATGAAGGCATACCAGATGTTTGCATCAGAAAGGTTTTCTGTTACAGGCATATTTTAGGAAGAAAGAAGGGAAACTTGAAGTTGCCCAAGATATCTTTTAGATTTAGATTTATTATTAGAGTTGGAAGGGACCTTGTAGGTCATCTAGTCCAACCCCCTGCTCAAGCAGGAGTTCCTACACCATTGGAGACAGATGGCAGTCCAGTCTCCCCTTGAAGGTCGCAAGTGTTGGGGCTCTCACAACCTCCGCTGGCAAGCTGTTCCACTGGTTGATCGCTCTCACCGTCAGAAAGTTTCTCCTCACTTCCAGGTTGGATCTCTCCTTGGTCAGCTTCCATCCGTTATTCCTTGTTTGGCTTTCTGGTGCCATAGAGAACAGCCTGACCCCCTCCTCTCTGTGGCATCCCCTCAAGTATTGGAACACTGCTATCATGTCACCCCTGGTCCTTCTCTTCGCTAGATTGGCCAAGCTCAGTTCCTACAACCTCTCTTCGTATGTTTTATTTTCCAGACCCTTTTATCATCCTGGTTGCTCTCTTCTGCACTTTCTCTAGGGTTTCAATGTCTTTTTTGTAGTGTGGTGACCAAAACTGGATGCAGTACTCTAGGTGTGGTCTGACCAAGGCTTTATAGAGTGGTACTAGTACCTCTCTGGTCCGTGATTGTATCCCTCTATTTATGCAGCTCAGGACTGCGTTGGCCTTTTTGGCTGCTGCTGCACACTGCTGGCTCATATTTAGTTGGCTGTCTACTAGGACTCCGAGATCCCTTTCGCAATCGCTGCTATTGAGTGTGGTTTCACCCAGTTTGTATGTGTATTTTTGATTCTTCTTACCTAGGTGTAGAATTTTACTTTTCTCCGTGTTAAATTTCATTTTATTGGTTTGGGCCCAGTGTTCGAGTCTGTCAAGGTCCCTCTGGATTTTGAGTCTGTCCTCTGGGGTGTTTGCTACTCCCGCCAGCTTGGTATCGTCTTCAAATTTGGTTAGTTCTCCTGCTATTCCCTCATCTAGGTCATTTATCTGTCTGAGACCGAGCAAGCAAATAAATCACATACATTCCTTCTATTGCATTTCCCTTTTTAGCAAACAATAATTACTGCATTTTTAAAATGTGCATATGTACGTGAATTTTATTGCATCTTCCTCCTTCTCCTCAACATGCTAATGGCGTAATTTCTCTCGGGTTTGCAAATGGGCAAACGACTACGAGAAAACTAGTAATCTGAAACTACATACCTGAGATGAAATAATAAGGAAGTTTTCTTGTTTTCTTTTCAGGATAACACAGATAAGGCTGATGCAGAAACTAAGGTAAGTAAGTTACATCATGCTAGATGTCCTGATGTTTTGCCCCTTTGGGGGCATGTAGATGCTCCCTTTTCTCTAAAAAGAGCTCACAGTCTCATTTAGGTTCAGAGAAAACTGTCGGGGTAAATCATCGAGTCCAGAATAATCTGGACTCTGGAACTTATGTAATAAGTTCCTCTATGGCAGTGCTTTTTAAATAGTGGGGCGGGCCCCCCTAGGGGGGCGCGGAGCAATGCCAGGGGGGGGCGCATGACCCTGGGGAACGTGCTATTTTTTTGCCACAGGGAGTAGGGGTTTTTTGCACCAAAGAATAGCACACAGCACAGAGCAGGAGATATGAAGTGCAGATAACAAACCCTTAAGAGACACAGAAAAATATTTAAGAGGGATGAAAAGAAAGGAGGGGAGAGACGGAGATAATGAGACAAATGTAAGTCTCCTGAAAGCTAAGATGAGGAAATATGACAAAGTGTATGTAGCGCTTGGCTTCACTGTGACTACGGTGGGCGACGGGGAAAGACTGGTATGTTTACTGTGTCTAAAAATGTTGGCAGCGGACAGCATGAAGCCAAATAAATTAAGGCGTCACTTAAACACATTACACCCCAATCACGTTGATAAGCCGCTTGAATTTTTTCAGCAAAAACATGCCAAATATTGCAAACAATCATCCCGGCAGAGAAATTGGGAGGGCGCAAAATATTTACTTCTTCCTAGGGGGGGTGTAACAGAAAATAATTGAGAAGCACTGCTCTATGGCAAGGGTATCAAACTCGATTTCATTGAGTGCCGCATCAGGGTTGTGTTTGCCCTCGAGGGGCCGGAGTGAGTGTGGCCAGGGTGGTCATGGCCAGCTCACCATCACTCATGTCAGGGGCGCCTGTGGGGCCCGAGCGTTCTGCCAGATAAAATGGGCTCTCGAGCTCTGTTTTTGGCTGCTACAGCCTCCTGCAACCCTCTGCCAGTGAAAACAGAGCTCGGGAGGGCCGCATGCAGCCCTCCTGAGCTCCATTTTCACTGGCACAGGCACTGTGGGCCAGTCCTTTGCTGTTTCCAGGGCGGCCTCACAGTCCAGATCTAAGCACCCCATGGGCCAGATCCAGGCCCCGGGCCTTGAGTTTGACACCCCTGCTCTATGATAATGTTGATATCTTAAGAATAAGATAAAAAGAAATAAATAAAATGATGACCAGACTAGCAATCTGTCTGCCATTGTATGGATTTTGTTTCCTTTTTAGTTTGCAATTAAGTCAGCTGTAAGGGTAAGTTATAGCGCTCCATTAGGCATAAAATCATCTAAGTGTCCTGTTCTCCTCCTTCTTATTTTGTAATTCTCTCCCTTTTGCAAATGGGCAAATGGCTCGAGAAAAAAAGCCAGTAATCATAAACTACATATCTGAGATGCAAGAGTAAGGAAGTTTTCTTTCTTTCTTTTTGGTCAGGATGATGATAACAAGGATAATGATGGCACAGAGACTAAGGTAAGTCAGTTACATCATGCTGGATGTCCTGATCTTTTTTCCCCTTTGGGAGAAAGATCTCACCATCACATCTAGTTCCAGAGACATAAGTCGGTATTAATCACCCAGCCCAGAATAGTCTGCAAGAAGTTCCTCCATGATATTATTGCTCAACCGGTGGTCTATGAAGGTTAGCATCTGCCTGACAATCCTGAGAAACAGAATGTCAACTTGCAAAGCTTTCAAGTTGCCATAAGCAGGAGTGGGGGAAGAACTGATGGAGCTGCTGGGCTGTCCCAACTGAAAAGACATTCCACACATGCCTTTCTCCAAATAGTATCCTAGGTTACCAGAGTCAGCAGGAGGGGTGGTCCATTGGAGAATGTGATTTATGACATGCCCAGGGAGGAGGGGGGAGACAGGGTCATGGGGCCCCAAAATTACATGAGGTCAGAGTTGACTCCACCGGAGTAATTGCCGGAATGTTGCTCCTAATAAATGACTGTATTTCTTTCAAAACTTGGCTTGTGGCTCATGATTTAATTAGGGCATCTTTCGGAAACTTCACACAGAAATAGTTTTAGTGGGATGCAATTCCCTTTGCCAAAGCAGGAAACGTGAGCAGAGATAGATAATGGGGCAGCTATCATGCAACCAAGGATGCTGAGGGAGAATCAACAGAACATCTCAGATTACCTTGGTTGGTGACCAAAACAGGAGCAACCCCGTGAATATTTGGTTTAGGAGGTAAAACAAAAAAATAAAATAGAACAACAGTAAAGTCTTAATGATGATTCCCCCCCCTCATCACTAGACCCCCTCCCTGTTGGTTTAGTTTTTCTTTTCTTTTTGGATTACGAAAGAGCACTTCTGTGATGGCTCGGCCTCTCAAAAATTTAGAAAATGCCTGCCTTGAGTCTGCTGGCATGTCACTCCCTGCCCTGAACAAAAGAAAAACAATTCTCTATCTCCCCTGCTCACACACATGCACCTGGGCTACCATGAATAGTGGCACTCGGAGGCAGCCCAGAGACTCTCCTAAAGTAGTGGCCTGGCACCACCGCCATCCCCCAAAGCCACCTCATGCCTTTCCCCAAGGCTACCTGAGGCTGCTTCAGGATGTACAAGGTCTGCTTGGAGAATTCTCTTCCTTAGCCTCTGCAGGAGGGGTGAAATTCACTTACCTTCCCTACCGGCTTGGAAATGTGCGCGTGCTACGCACACTCTCCCTTCACTCGCACGTGCCGTTGTCCACACATGCACAAAGACTTCTGCGCATGCGCAGAGCCTGAAAATCGCCCCCCACAAAGGGACATAATGACGTCGGTGTGGGTGGGCGGGGCTTTGCACAGTTGGCCCTACCGCCTCGTACGAGGCGGTTAGAGCCGGCTGCATTTCACCCCTGCTCTGCAGCCTCTGAAAACCACTGGAAAACTGTCCCTGTTCTTGTGTGATTTTTTGGGGGCACTGGAGGCCATGCAAACACATGACTCTTATGTAGTTTCTGGTCAGTATGAAGGCCATGTGAAAGCACACCCCATTCTTCCATGGTCACCACCGCCTCCAAAAATCCTGCAAGAATCAGACATGCTTTTGAAAATAGTTGTTATCTGATGCTGGCGAAGTCTGGTGTGTCATCCAAAACGTTGTGGCAGGTCACCTTTGACACGTGCATCATAAGTTTGCCATCACTGAAGTGGTGCTTCAGTTCCACTAAACTCTATTTCATCATTCTTCAGTTATAGCAGTAAAAAAAGGATATTACTGTGATCATTGCAGCTTTTGAAATTTTAGTAGAGCTTGTAATTCCATTGGTAACTTTGCAACAGTCTAAGTGCTATTGCTAAGTGCTATTGCTATATTATTAGTAACATTAACAATAATAATACAATCAATTAATTATATTCATTTTAATCATTAATACTGATTAATAACACCTAATTTAAGATGGAGCATAAATTAGTCTGCTGCAGTCACCCCTGTGACTTCTGTACTTTAGTGAAGGGAAGTAAAACCTAACCTCATATGGATGAGATGAGATTGCACCAAAATGTATGTGTAGGGTTTTTTGAGTGGTGGTGTGGGTGGTGTTGATTATTCTCTCCTCCTATTACTTCTAATTCCATTTGGTAAAAGAGCTGTTGATTTCAAAATTCAGCTTTTGAAATTTTAGTAGAGCTTGTAATTCCATTGGTAACTTTGCAACAGGATCATATCCTATTAAGTTTTCCAAATGAGGATGAAACGGATACCCTTCTTTTCCCTTGTAGACAGAAGAACCAGACATGATGGAAAAAGTTTCGGTAAGTAGGTCTTTGTTTATTTTATGCTCTTTCCTTGGGCAATCTCAGTCCTTGATTATTCAATTTCCTTGAGGGTAAAAAGCAACTATTGTCAGCCGTGGATTCTTATTTCTACACATACCCACAAAACATCAATTCACGGATTCTGCCATGAAATTCAGCTCTTTCATTTTTAAATAAAACTGACTCAACTTCACTCCAGAAAAATATTACAAAGGGAGCCACCGGCTGCAAGGAGAATTGCACCCCCATTCCCCATTCCAGCATGTTCCAAAGGGCCCCCTTCTTCTAGGTAGGAAGAGGACTCATCTGTTGACTGCCAGAGACCCTTAGCCAGTCCCATCTCACCAGCCCTCCTTTTGCCAGCAGGCATCAAGTCCTCCCTTGACTCTCTCTCACCAACCATCACTATCAAGGTTTTTCAAACTTCAGCTTCAATTTCAAAGCAGCCAATGGCCTCTAGCCTGTAAACTAGATTGGGTGCAAGGGCCAGAGGGAGGTGGCAAAGAGGGCAGGAATAGGCCCGTCCCCTCTTTCCTTCCACCAAACTAACTATGGCTTTCTGGGAAATAGTCGGAAGGTGTGGAGGGCCACAACTTCCCCAAATTTCATTCCCATGGGAGTCATGAGTCCCAGCATTCCATAATACCAATCGCACTTAGACTTATATGCCGCTTCACAGTGCTTTATACCCCTCTCTAAGTGGTTTACAGAGTCAGCCTCTTGCCCCCAACAATCTGGGTCCTCATTTTACCGGCCTCAGAAGGATGGAAGGCTGAGTCAACCTTGAGCCTGGTGAGATTCGAGCTGCCAAATTCCAGGCAGCCGACAGTCAGCAGAAGTAGCCTGCAGTACTGCATCCTAACCACTGCGCCACTGTGGCTCTTGCTGGCCCATTTTTGATTCAATAATTGTTGCCAATTTTGCCCAATCCAAGGTTACAGACAAACAGACACAAATGTTTTAGTAATACCAGTCTTTCCCCGAAAATAAGACCCTGTCTTATATTTTTTTGAACCCTGAAATAAGCGCTTGGCTTTATTGCCATGCACTCACTACTAATTCAATCCTCTTTCTGTAGTTTGTGTAGTACATTAAGTGCTAAAATGATGAAATAATGTGTGCTCCCCCAACTCAGTAAACCACAAAACAATGTATAAAAATCTAACCAAGTATCCAAGTCTGGGATGTTGTGCCAATGCAGCTGTTAGAGTTGTTATTGGCAGGTAACATATTAGCATGAATTCACTAGCATGAGTTCACCTATGAAATGAAGACATTTATTGCATATTCCCGGAAGAGATTTCACCCAAGAGACATGTCCATTAAAGGACCAATCCTTTCTAATCTGAAGAAGGAAGGAATTCATTTTTATCTATAAAATTCATTTATAGATGGTTGGAGAAGTGATATATGTTCTTATATGTATAGAGATAATACTCTTTCTTTCTTTCCATTGTAGAATGCGCTTGGTGAGGATGGTCTACTACATTTAATGGTAAGCAGCTCTTTTACTATCTTTTCCCCTTTCCTTGTGAAATATCTTTCTTGCATGCTATCAAGCAGCCCTTTTCAGATTCTAACTTCCCCCTTGCTCCGCAATTTAGCAGCTCCTGTATAAATATTGAAATATACCCAGCTTATACAGTATATTTAGGAGGATAGAGTAGAGTAGGGTAGGGTAGGGTAGGGTAGGGCAGGGCAGGGCAGGGCAGAACAGAACAGAACAGAACAGAACAGAACAGAACAGAACAGAACAGAACAGAACAGAACAGAACAGAACAAAACAAAACAAAACAGAATTCTTTATTGGCCAAGTGTGATTGGACACACAAGCAATTTGTCTTCGATGCATAAGCTCTCAGTGTACATAAAAATACATTCATCAAGAATCATAAGATACAACAGTGATAGTCATAGGATATTAAATAAGCAATCAAATCATACTAGGAAAATAAATAAGGCAATATAAATGGTAAAGATACAAGCAACAAGGTTATAGTCATAAGTAGGAGGAGATAGGTAATAGGAAGGATAAGAATAATAATAGTAATACTGTCTTAGTAAATAGTTTGACAGTGTTGTGGGAATTAGTTGTTTAGCAGAGCGATGGCATGCGGGGGAAAACTGTCCTTGTGTCTAGTTGTTCTGGCATGCAATGCTCTATAATACCTTTTTGAGAGTAGAAGTTGAAACAATTTATGTCCAGGATGTGAGGGGTCTGTAGATATTTTCACAGCCCTCTTTTTGACTTGTGTAGTATACAGGTCCTCAATGGAAGGCAGGTTGGTAGCAATTGTTTTTTTTCTGCAGTTCTAATTATCTGTTGAAGTCTGTGTCTGTCTTGTTTGGTTGCAGAACCAAATCAGACAGTTATAGAGGTGCAGATGACAGACTCAACAATTCCTCTGTAGAACTGAATCAGGAGCTCCTTGGGCAGACTGAGAGTTTATGATTAAAGCTATGGTTCTTAAATAAATGTTCCCTCCAGCCGTTCCCAAGTTTGGGAAGGGTGAGCGGGCTGTGTTCAGTACTTAGATAAGGGGCTTAGAATTCAGGATGGTCTAAATACATTTTGGACTTCTTCTCTGAATTTGAGCTGACATTCTTGTAGCATTTATAGAATGCTACCAAATAATAGAAATGAGATGCTATTGTGGGATTCCAATATCCCCTTTTGCTCACATGGCTACACTGAAAATCAAGTAGTGTGTGTATAGATGGAAACACAAATCTGAATGTTTCATAATGAATATATTTCATATTTGAAATTACCTGGATGAAGATAAGCAGAGGAGATAGAAGAGAGAGGGACTAAGTGTAGCAAAATTAAAAACAATAACATTCCATCATAGGAATGTCTTATTTCTATAGGTGTTATTAACTATAGTGAATCTAGATTTTAAAATATAGACATGTAGGGCAATATTCTCATAAGCTGTTATCCCCAATGCCATGTTTAGTAAAGCTACTGTTTTATGAGCAATCATCTTATATACTGATGAATAGAGTACAACCATTATCCCTTGGGATTCTCAATGCATAATATACTTCCATGAATGTGGAAGAACTTTGAAAAGATAAAGAAAACAAAAAGGAAATATCTGAATACTGTTAATTCAAATTTGTGTTTTAGACTAAGCACTTTCTGTTGTAATAAGAAAAAGTCTGTTTCTTCCTAAGTTTCCTAAAGGAGCAATTCATGTACTGTATATGATATCTAAGATGATAGTAATGACACAGATGGAAAGATTCTGGGTGCCTTCCATTAGAATAGAATTTGACATTCTTGTTTTCTTTATAGAATAATTTGGATGAAAAAACTTTAGCTAAACTGATGGTAAGTAGCTCTTCCTTTCTATTGCGTCTTTACTTTGAGTAATATACTTCTTGCCTGCAATGAAGCATCCCTGTGTTATAACAACACTGACCCCAACCAAAACTCACTTTATTTGATGGTATATGTGGATAAGGCCTTTTCAGAACTGCCTCCAAATAATTGCTTTGCATTGGTTGGAAAACTCTTTCCAATCAATGCACAACAATTCTTTGGAGGCAGTTCCAGACAATTTCTTTATCTTCTTGAAATTTTTGTCCCTTATTGGTGGAACTCATCCGTGTGGTCCAAATGCAGTTTTGTTGGTAAGGTGGTGTATTTTATCCCCTTTTCCAGAATCTGTTTTACCAGGCAGTGCTGTGGAAGCTAGAAACAAGAATTGTTCAAATGATCCAAAACAGACTCTCAGGGGGAATCCTTTGTAACCAGGGGCGGGTTCCTAATTTTTTTACTACCACTCTGTGGGCGTGGCTTATTTTGTGGGTGTGGCTTGCCAGCCATGTGACCGGGTAGGCGTGAGCCTTGGGAGCTTGGCAGTGGCTGGAGAAGCGGGGGGTCATTGCCCCCCCGCAACGCAGCCCCCCCGCAGAGGGAGCAAGACCATGGCAGCAGTTCTTCTAGGAGGCTCTGTCCGGCCTGAATGCTTCTCCCCATTCGATGATCCTAGGCTCCTGCCGCCTGTTTCCCCTCCCCTCAGCAGCTCGAGAAGCCTCAAACGTGCGAAAATGCCTCGGATCATCACTGCGCGTTTGTGGCTTCTCGGACTGCTGAAGGGAGGGGAATGGAGATAGCTCCTGCCGCCTGTTCTTTCAGCGTCTCACGCGCTCCCTCAGCCATCCTCCCCTGCTTGGACTCACTGTGGGGTAGGAAGGCAGCGCATGCGCAGTGCCGGAAGCTAGGCTTCTGGGCATGCGCAGAAGAAAAAAATTAAAAAAAATTTAATTTTAAATTTAAAATTACCGGTACTGTGATGTCACCAACAGGCCGCTACCGGTGCTATAGAGTGGACCGCACTGGTAGGAACCCACCACTGTTTGTAACTCTGAACAGTCACTAAGTCACCAGTCATAAGTCCAGGACTACAAATATGGAATGTAGTGATTTAATGCCAGGTTCCCAATCAGCTTAAACCCCAGCAGCTCTTTCTCTTAAATATCCGCTCAATGGATCTTTTTTGGTCAGAAAAGCATCTGATCTTTTGAGACAGAAATTCAATACTAGCATTATTCCATTGGATTCTCTGTGCAGAATTCCATTGTATGAAGGCGGAAGAATATTGAAAAGAGAATGTAATAAAGTGTTTCAGAACACAAATCGCCCATGTCTTCCTTTTTAGCCCTCCCTGACCCTGTTCTGATAAGAAATGCTCATCTATAGAATGAAGCAATCCACACATACGACAGCAGAGATGATAGTAATGGTGTGGCTAGGTTTTTTTTTCTATTTCAAAGGTTGGTATAGCTGCCCATCTTATGCAGCAGAACCCTGTTACAGAAGTCATATGTGATGTGCATCCAATTTTGGTCACCACAATGTAAAAAAGATGTGGAGACTCTAGAAAGAGTGCAGAGAAGAGCAACAAAGATCATTAGGAGACTGGAGGCTAAAACATATGAAGAACAGTTGCAGGAACTAGGTATGTCTAGTTTAATGAAAAGAAGGACTAGGGGAGACATGAGAGCAGTGTTCCAATATTTGAAGGGCTGCCATAAAGAAGAGGGAGTCAAGCTATTCTCCGAAGCACCTGTGGGCAGAACAAGAAGCAATGGGTGGAAACTAATCAAGGAGAGAAGCAATCTAGAACTAAGGAGAAATTTCCTGACAGTTAGAACAATTAATCTGTGGAACAACTTGCCTCCAGAAGTTGTGGGTTCTCCACACTGGATGTTTTTAAAGAAGATATTGGATAAGCATTTGTCTGAAGTGGTGTAGAGTTTCCTGCCTAAGCAGAGGGTTGGACTAGAAGACCTTCAAGGTCCCTTCCAACTCTATTATTCTGTTCTGTTCTGTCATGTCAGAATAGAAATAATAGCTTTTGCTTTCTCTGCAGGAGTGCATGGACCAGAAGTGTACATTAGCGAATTTGACCGTGAGTAACTCTTGGCTCATCCTGTGTCTTTCCTTGTGAAATATTCTTCCTGAATGTGATCAGGTACCCCTTAAGTGATTCCACTCCCACCCTCCGCAACCATCCCTATTGTGTCCAGAGCACTGAGAACGAAGGGCTAGTGCTGATAAAGCAGCTTGAGGCACTGCTTTACCCATTAAAAATATACCCACTGCCTGCACTCTTGTGATGGAAGGTGCCCTAAAGTGAGGTGGGGCTAATGGAATTACTCTGTGACAGCAATTTGGACCAGGAACTCTGTTGCTAAGCAACGGAGTCATAAAGCATGAGGTACATGATCATATCACTTAGCAACAGCAATGCTTGTTGCTGTCCTTAAACAAGGACCACACACATCATTGAGAAATAACCTCATATGATTTCAACTTCTGATTTCCTGCCAGCTTTCCCACTGACTTTCCTTATGGGACACCAGCAGGGAATGTCAGAAATCACTATTTACTATTGAATCTGTTTGCTTTGATGTAGCTCAGGACAGCATCTGTTTTTGTCATACTATACCAGGGGTCGGCAACCTTAAACACTCAAAGAGCATCTTGGGCCCGTTTCCCAGAGAAAACAAAATACCCAGAGCCACAAAACCTGGGTGGGTGTGGCCAACTCGATGTCACTCCTACCCAGTCACATGAACCCCCCCCAGCCACTCCTACCCAGGTTTTGTGGCTCCATGTTTTCTATGGGAAATAGGTAACTCCCTCCCTCCCTCCCTCTCTCTCTCTCTCTCTCTCTCTCTCCCTCCCTCCCATCTCTTTCTCCCTCTATCTCCCTCTCTCTGTATCTTTCTCTCTCATCTCTCTTTCTTTTTCTCTAGCTCCCTCTCTAGTTCCTCTCATTTCTCTGTCTGTCCTTCTCTTTCTCTCTCTCTCTCTTTCTCCCCCTCTCTTTCTGTGTCTCTCTATGTCTCTCTATGTCTCTCTATGTCTCTGTCTCTGTCTCTGTCTCTGTCTCTGTCTCTGTCTCTGTCTCTGTCTCTCTCTCTCTCTCTGTCTCTCTCTCTCTCTGTCTCTCTCTCTGTGTGTGTGTGTGTGTGTGTGTGTGTGTGTGTCACTCTCTCTCGCTTCCTGCCTCTTCTCACTGTCAGAAAGCCCTGCTGCCCTGCCTGCTCTCTTTCGGGCTTTTTGTCAGCTGTTTTTCCCCCCTTCCTTTTGGAAAGCCGGGCTGGCGGAGCAATGAGTGCAATCTGTGGTTGGAGGCATCCCTCCACCTCCACCTCTCCTGCCCCCCTGCCCAGCTGTGGTGGGGCCGGGAGGGTGCGCACGAGAGGAGAAGGAGGGGGAGGATGAGGTTGAGGATGAGGTTGCGCTCATTGCTCTGCCAGCCTGGCTTTCCAAAAGGAAGAGGAAAAAAACAGCTAGCGAAAAGCCTGAAAGAGAGCAGGCAGGGCAGCAGGGCTTTCCGACAGTGAGAGGAGGCATAGAGGCAGAGAGCGAGAGCAAGAGACATACACATACACAGAAAGAGAGACACAGTGTCTCTCTCTCCCTCTGTATCTCTCTCTCCCCATCTCCTCCCCTCTCAGTGTATCACTGTGTGTGTCTTCTGTCTCCCTCACCCTCTCTGTGTATCACTCTGTATGCGTTTCTCTATCTCTCTCCCCCCCCTCTACCATAGCTGGGCCAAGCCAGCAAGCTCTTTTTGGGGCGCTTCACTACATCATTTATTTCTTCTTTTTGGAAATCTGAGCTGGCAGAGGAACGATCCCCAGCAGCAGCTTCCCTTCGGCCTACTGTTCTCCTCCCCCCTCCTTCTCCTCTCACAACCTAGAACCTTGCAATGCTTTTGTGCCTAGAGAGGAGGCAGGAAAGGGGACTGGGAATCCAGCTTCCCTCCTGCTCTTCTTCCTGCTCTCCCGATGTCTGTTAAGCCAGGGCTGAGGAGATCCCCTTGCAGGGAAAGGTGCTCAACAGGACGCAGCTTCTCTCCTGCACAAATGCTCTGGCCATCATCTTGCTGTGTCATCCCCCACTCCCAGCAGCTCTTCAGCCAAGTGCGGATGGCATGAACTCCAGCCCGAAGTGGCAGGAAGCGAAAGGTGCCTTACGTGCAGCGAAGGCAGGTACAGGGGCACTTCACTCCTGCACTCTCCGGGTACCCTCCTCCCCCCTCTCATGATGCCCTGGCCAGCTGTGGCTGAGCCAGGGACATGTGCACATGTGGGGAGACCTCCCTAAGTGAGCGGCTGCCTGCCCTGCGCACATCTTTCCTGCGCTTTGGCGCTCACTTGGGGAGGGTCTCCCTGTGCTTGCGCACAACCCTGGCTCAGCCACAGCTGGCCAGAGGGTCACAAGGGGAGGAGGGGGAGGAGGATCACCCAAAGGGAAATGTCCGCTGCAGCTGGCGATCGTTCTTCAGCTCAGATTTCCAAAAATATCCAAAAAAGAACTAAAAGTAGTGAGGGGCGGGCTCAACCATGATGGGACAGGGAGCCACAGCAGAGGGCCCAAAGAGTTGCATGCAGCTCCGGAGCTGCAGGTTGCCGACCCTTGTACTATACTGTTTGCAATTGTATCTCTTGTGGATCAACTGTGATAGGGCAAGTACCATATTTTCCGGAGTATAAGACACACTTCCCCCCCCTAAAAGAGGATGAAAATATGGGTGCGTCTTTTACACCGAATGTAGCCCCGCCCATCCACCAGCCCCCACCCTTTGGCCTCTGCCTCCCAGCAATTTGCCTCTTTGCAGCAAACAGCAAACAGCCTGTTTCAGTTTCAGCCTCAGCACAGCCTGATTAACACAAGCAGATGATTGTCAGTTGGATGGCCTCCTGACCATCAGCTGTTTCAGGCTGCAGGGATTGCCATTGCCTATTGCCACCTCCGCACGTGCAGAGGCAGATTTTTTTTTCTTGTGCTAATCAGGTTGTGCTGAAGCTGAAACAGGCTGTTTGCTGCAAGGAGGCAAATTGCTGGGAGGCAGAGGCAGATTTTTTTTCTTGTTTTCTTCTCCCAAAAAGGTAGGTGTGTCTTATAGTCCAGAGTGTCTTATACTCTGAAAAATATGGTATATATTTGTTCTTCATTGTGGTCTTGCACTGATGATGTTTGAATAGGATTTTGAAATTTCTGCAACTAAAAACTCCACAATATCTATTTAGGATCTTTAACCTAGAAATTGTCTTGCAACCCATAATCAGAATAACCACATCCCATAAGTTATGATAGACATGCTAAGTCCTGAGACACCTAACAGATTCATACCAACTGCCCTGGGAGTCAGGAAGCACATATGTGTAATAAATTATCATATCATTATCATTGTACAAAATAATGTGAAATCACAGCTGTCAGTTCTTTAGCTGGTGTTGGCAATATTATTATTATTATGGTTGTTTGCACTGATTTTCCAAGTTGAAATCAGACCTTTTCCTGTCTAGTCTTCCTTAGGATCAATTTTTTTGGTCATTGTCCACTTTATGCTTCTCCCTACATTTTAGTTCTTGTAACAAATTAGTAGAGCAAGATAACAGGAGGAAAAGTTGGTGGAGGAGCAGAAGATGGAAAGGTGAGCTATGTGAAAGTAGCTTGTCATGACAGGGAAGTCTTATGCATATTGAGCAAAGAGAGTTCTTATTCACTTTTTGGTTTGCATAGCTTACACTATTAGATCCTCTAGATTTCATCTCCCAAAATTTACCAGCTAGCATGTGGCTGGGGAATTATGGCAGTTGAAATCCACACCCATTTTAAAGTTGCCAAGGTTAAGGAACACTGTCATGCCCTCGTCGGAGCCTGAATCTGCAGGGGAAGATGAGCTGGAACCTGAGCTGACAGAGATTGATGGGGCAGCTTCATTGTCTTTGGAAGAAAATGGGGAAGGCCAGGGACTTTCAGGATTAGGACGGATTGTAGGCAGGGAGGAACAGGGGCAGGATGAACATGAGACACAGAGCTCAGGACCACCCCCTCCTTATCCAAGAGCTCAGAGAGAGGCGTGAACAGTGCAGACTGAGCAGGCTACTCAGGAGAAGAGTGCCCCACCCATCTTCACAAGGCACAACTGGGGAATGAGACTTAAGGAGATACTGTGCGGAGGGGCATTTGCCGGGAACAAACACTGAATTGCTGAAGTGTTGCGTGCTGGTGTTTGAACTTTCCAAGAGTCCTTGCATTCCTTCTGGCATTCTGGACTAATTACCTGGATCTTTTGCTTCCTGAACTCCTTGATTTGCCCTGTTGGATTTATTGCTGTGCAGCCTTGGTGTAGATAGCACTGGGCTGGACTATTTGCAGCCAGAGGCTGCTTGAGGTTTGTGTGGGGGTTTGTTATCACTCTGCTCTGGGACTTGCCAGAAAGGTGGGAGCATTTGGGGAAATTTGGAGCAATAAAGGGTCAGTTTGAACTGCCGGCTGTTTGTGTTATCTCTGTGCCATGCCCTGGGTCATCACAAACACTCTCTAGGTGGACTAATAAGTTATAGTTGTTATAACCATATAATTTTCTATATGGTTCTTAACTCTAACTCATTTCATTTGATTGTATGTGTGATCAAGACATTTTGTAAATTCCCTGGGGGAAATGTTTGGCATAGGAGGGTCTGTACAAACCTTGACTTTGTTGTCCTTGTCCTTTAAAGGGTGAAGGCTTTGGATGGGACGTCAAGCTTCTGCTACTAAAACCATCTTTGGTGATGTGAGGCCATTCACATCTGGCTGGCCCTCAAGGGCTCACCAGTTTATGTTAATGGATTTCAGTGGTCCGGGCAAAGCCCACACAGATGCTTATGTCATGCCCTGGCACAATGTGGTTATGAAGGAATCAATAGAAGAGAATAATGCTTTTTCTCTTTCCTTATAGAGTGTAATACCTGAACTGGTAAAAATTTTGTCGACATATAAGGATGGTAAAGCATTGTGTAGATTGATTGTAAGTACATTTATTTATTTTATTTTTTATTTAATTGTTTTGTCAAGTATGTATAAGATAATAGATATAATAATAGATATAAGTATATACAAGATTATGAATACATGAAATGGATACAAATAAATGGGGTCGTTAGGACAGGGACAGTAGGCACGTTGGTGCTCCTATGCATGCCCCTTACAGACTTCTTAGGAATGGGGTGAGGTCAACAGTAGACAAGTTCTCTAATGTGCTCTTTGTCTTCTATGTTATCCTTCTTAAATGTAACCACAGTAGCTCTCTTGAGCCTCTCTCCCTTCAAAGGATCTACAGTAAGGTGACCAGATTTTAACATTTGTAAAGCGGGACACCATTGACGGGGGGTGTTTCTAGGGGAGCAAGATGGGAGGGGTCCATCTCTCTTATCCTGCAGCTTTGTGCACCCCCCCCAAACACCCCCCTTCATCACAGCCAGGGGTGGGTTCCTATCGGTGCGGTCTTGCCTGTTCGTCGCCGCAGAGCCGAAGAAGCTGGTGGCGTTTGCGGCACGGGGCTTCCCCTGCCCACTTTCCCTGGCTGCTGGGATGCTACCATTTGCATTCTTTTGCCCTCTGTGCATGCGCAAAGTGTTCTGCTTGCGCAGAGGGCAAAATAATGCAAATGGCAGCGTCCTGGCAGCCGGGGAAAGCGGGCGGGGGAAGTCCCGCGCCGCGAACGCCACCAGCTTCTTCGGCTCTGCGGTGACGAACAGGCAAAACCGCTGCTGCCCCTCTTACTGCCCTCCCTCCCTGCCTGGCAGGAGGAGGCAGGCGAGGCAGGAGGCAGAGGGGTGTGCAGGGCAAATTCAAATTCAAAAAGCGGGACTTTTTTGAAACGCCGCGGGACGCGGGACAAATTATTAAAAAGTGTGACTGTCCCGCCAAAAGCGGGACGTCTGGTCACCTTAATCTACAGACATTTCATCTGTGATGGTATAGTTATATTTAGTGGTATTTATTTTGCCAGAATAGAACTGAGCTCCTTTGTTTCCTTTGTAGAAAACATTCGTCCCAGATGGTCCTATGACCACTATGCTAGTAAGTATCTTTGATTTATTTTCTTCCCTTTCTTTCTTTAATATTCTTCTTGCATTTGAATAAGCACCTCTTACATTTTTCTTCATCCAACACTTAAAGCATCTCCAGAGTCCAGAAAACACAAACCCAGAAAACAGGATGAAAGCAATTGGCTTGATTTTGCATTTGTTTTTAAGCAGCTTAAAGCAACCAATTGACCCCTTCAGAACAGTAACAAAAACCCAACAGCTAAATTGTACTAAAGTTTTCCCCTGGGCTAAATACTAAAGACATTTTTTTCCCATCTCTGACATGGATGTCCCTCTGTGGAAGAGGGACAAGTGATCATGTGTGCAAGATGATGTCATGCTGCAGTTGTTATGAGTGGTGTCAGCAAATAATTGTGGCTTTTGTGTGGTGATATCACCCCACACATGTTATCACTTTTGCATCATTATGAGTTGTGAATGCCTGACTTTATGTAGCACATGGTAGACTCCCATTTTCACATATCACAACATTTGCAATCTTGTTCCTATTTTTGATAAAAGCCTGAATTTTCTACTATTTACTAATACAATTCAGTAGCATGAAATAAATATCAAGATATGCATACGAAAGACTGATGCTGTTTCCATTCATGTAAACAGGTAGATGGTCTATGGAGATTCTCGGTTATCCAGGTCATGGTTGTCCCAAAGATGCTTTTTTCAAAAGGCAACTGGACTTTATTTTTTCTTGAAGACATTTTGCTTCTCATCCAAGAAGCTTCTTGGACGAGAAGCGAAATGTCCTCAAAGAAAAAACAGAAAATCCAGTTGCCTCTTGAAAAAGCACCTTTGGGACAACCATGACCTGGATAACAGAATCTCCATAAATCCAACAACTTGTTACCCACAAACTCCAATAGCTGAGCAAATGTGGCAATGGGGAAGTTGAAGATATCTCACATGTCCTATTGCACTGCAAGTTCTACAAGGACATCAGATCAACGTACATTCTACCTCTATTAGAGAGATTTCCAGGGAGATCAGATAATTTCTACATGAACCATCTCCTTCAGGATTCAAATCCAGTCACCACTCATGCAGTAGCAAAATTTTGTGTTGCTGCAAGGATAATAAGGGAAAAAACACCTGGAGAACTAAAGATCCTTATTCATATTAATACTTTGCTTAGCTATTTTCCAATAATTTCTAGGGAACGTATTTATTTTAATGTTTGACTGTTATGCTGGTCTGTAATAAAGATTGATTCTGATTGTTGTTGCCCACACCCCACAAATTAGGTAAAAGGTAAAGGTTCCCCCGCACATGCGTGCTAGTCATTTCCGGCTCTAGGGGTGGTGCTCATCTCCATTTCTAAGCCGAAGAGCCAGCGCTGTCCGAAGACGTTCTCCATGGTCATGTGGCCGGCATGACTCAATGCTGAAGGCGCACGGAGCGCTGTCACCTTCCCACCAAAGGTGGTCCCTATCTTTCTACTTGCATTTTTACATGCTTTCGAACTGGTCCCTATTTTTCTTCTTTCATTTTTTACGTGCTTTCGAACTGCTACTGTAGGTTGGCAGAAGCTGGGACAAGTAACGGGAGCTCACCCCGTTATATTGTGCTAGGGATTTGAACCGCTGAGCTGCCAACCTTCTGATTGACAAGCTCAGCGTCTTAGCCACTGAGCCACCATGTCCCCTACAAATAAGGAGTTATATGCAAAGCAGTAACATAGACATGGGATAAACTTGGGATATGGTGGTTAAAAGTGAAGTCTAGAAACCCAGGCCACATCTTAAAATAATCTTGCCCTCCATTAGCCTTCAAGATATATGAGCCGAGGTGGTGCAGTGGTTAGAGTGCAGTACTGCACACTACTTCAGCTGACTGCTAGCTGCAGTTCGGCAGTTCAAATCTCACCGGCTCAAGGTTTACTCAGCCTTCCATCCTTCTGAGGTCGATAAAATGAGGACCCAAATTGTTGGGGATAATATGCTGACTCTGTAAACCACTTAGAAAGGGTTGTAAAAGTACTATGAAGCGGTATATAAGTCTAAATGCTATTGCTATTACTATTGCTATTGCTATTGCTATTGCTATTGCTATTGCTATTGCTAAGATGGTATAAATCACCTTTGCAGTTTTTTTCTAACTAGCAAATAACTAATAAAAAAATTGACATTCTTGTAGAAATTTCAGGAAAAAATTAGATTCTATAGGGAGATTTCAGAGTCTAGTTTGCTTCACACAGCTGTCCTGGAAATCATGTAGAACAGATTATCGGTAGACACTGAAGTCTG